>OY982922.1:9870711-11079997 GCA_963891755.1 Pyrrhia umbra | reverse complement strand
TAAATTGTTGGAACACTTGTCTGATTTGATCGAATATTTAATTCGATAGGTACTATATTTCAAACAGATTTGGTCAACAAAACGTATGAATGTTTTGTATACTTCCTTGATACAACATAAGGTTTTTTTTTTTTTTTTAGGTAGATCTTTTCCTTTGAAACATTTTGAGATATTATTTGAATATCGCTGTTGACCAATTTCTGTAAGCCGGCAAATAATTTGAGCGTATTTTACTTACTGCGCTTTCACTCGTCGCCAATGTGATGTCCTCTAATTTCGTGTAAGGTTTACTCAATTAAACAACTTGATCTCAGTAAGTAAGTACAACATACGGTGACGCCCGCACCGCACCGATGACAGATCGCAAGTGTGCCGCCGTCCGTAGTGTTGTGCTTACGTTTATTTACATGTATATCACAGCTACGTTATAGGTTGATATTTACTAAAGGCAATACTCATACGGTTTGTACAGAGCCGACAATTAAACGCAAGCCTGATTCTGACATCAATACTGACCACCAATCAATTTAGTGGCAACGAGCTTGTTACAATTTTCTGTGGCCAGTTTAAAATTGTTTCACAATCGATTTAGTATTATGTACGCTAATTCGGAGGTACCTATAAACAAGACTAGCCCAAAATATGCTAAATATTCGCCAGCACGTGGACTCGAAATGGTTCTGTGCAAAACGATAAATTGCAACGATTAATTACGTTGCTTTGGGCGAACACAGAAAGTTATCTCGACGATCAGTGTCAAATATTGCCAACAAACTATAACTTAGTTTCCTAGCAAGCAACAGACTAAATTAATAATTTAAAATCGAATGCGATTAAATTATTGTGAAATTGATTTCGTTTCGCAGTTTATGTGTTATTAAAAAAGTGTGAGGTTAGGAACGCAGTTCCTTTTTCGTTATTCAACCGGCCACGCACAATACTCTGCTTGAATCCCGATACTCGCACTCACGCACATACAACTCTGGGCCTAGCACAAATACTAATAGAATCGTAACATTAATGATTCTGTAGGGACACAGTTCATTGTAAACTGAGACGTACTGCTGACGCATGAGTTTGGCGTACAGGCGCACGGAGGTATTAGCGCGGCGCAGCAGTCGTCTCCCCGCACCCAACCAGTTAGGTCGAAATTAGTTTATAGTTATGTAATCTGGTACCAGTCAGTAAAGTATATTATACCTATCATGTGTCCCTCATTGAAGAGCATCCAACATCTTATAACCCTACCTCCACATTGGTGACCCTCGACAACGAACACGCAACTTTCGGTGCACGGAATTTCTGCACATGAACAACGTGGCAACGTGGCACGGACGCACGCGCGCATGGCAGCGTGGCATAGAAGCACGCGCATGTGCGGCGTGGCAGCCACGAGACATCTCTTCAGGCATTATGGAGGTAACCTGAACACGCAAACCATGGGAGACGACTCGCCCTTTTTGCATCCGCCAAGGGGGCTTAAGACCTAACTGCATACGACTCATAATAACGGGAAACACAGGACATTGGCTACGGAAGATCTGCTATGAAGAAAACAATTGCGTCGGAGATTTACCGGGACGAGAAACGGCGGCATTTCGGTGGTCGGTGCATACCGTATGAAGGCGTAAGGCGTATCCACCTTGGGGGCGAGGACAGATTCCGCACCAAGACGGCGATGACGCAGCATACCCGGACGGCAATGGATGGCAAGGTACACCCGGTGGCACTCTTATGGTACAGTGCGCGCGAGGTTTGCGTACCACACGTGACAGCGAGGAAGAATCCCGCTCAGTGTTGGATGGAGCAGCCTGCCATTCTACGCAGAAGGAATGAATTCCTGCTGACCTGCATCTTCGTACGAACAGCGAGCTCAGTCAGCGTCATACGAAGAGCAAGAATTTCAGTGAAGTGTTTTTAGTGATTTACGTGTCATGTCCTGATCGTTATATTTGTTGATAAAATTTGTAATACGTTTCTTTGTAATGTAATGGTCTTTGTAATTTGTATTAGCTCAGTGTATTTGTTTCACAGTTCCCAGTATCGACCGCAGTCATCATATTTTGTCAAGTTAGCATTGTGAGAACTTGCGCTCACGAACATGATACTTGTTTATGATAACGTGCTTTGTTATACATTGTAATCTAGAGTCAGATAATTTTGTTATTGTTTTTGTATTAATATTTTCTATGTAAAATTTTCTTTTTAAAATTTTAGGGGGAAGTTATGTAGGGACACAGTTCATCGTAAACTGAGACGTACTGCTGACGCATGAGTTTAGCGTACAGGCACGCGGTGGTATTAGCGCGGCGCAGCAGTCGTCTCCCCGCACCCAATCAGTTAGGTCGAAATTAGTTTATAATTAATAGTTATGTAATCTGGTACCAGTCAGTAAAAGTATATTATATCCAACATGTGTACCTCATTGAAGAGCATCCAACATCTTATAACCCTACCTCCACAATTCCATTTGCTATAAAATAATAGTAAATTGTAACCCATTTTCAAATGATAAATACAACCATACCAAAGCAAAATGCTTCAATAAAAATTTGCAGCATCCAAAAATAGATAGTACGTAAGAAGCAAGCATTGGTATTCCATTGAAAAGTAGCTTTCGATACTAATATTTTTTCGAAAGTCATTTGTGCTAGGAACTTAATTCCAAATCAGGACTCGTTAAGGTGATTGGCAGTTCGTATATTATATACAATCTCTCATTTCTATAAGGCTTCAACTTGGTGATAGAGATATTATACAAAGCTGTAATATAGTTCCTATCAGCTTTGACTCGGTACTTTAACTATGCAATGTGCAAATGTTCTTCACACTGATTGCAGAATAGTCGAGCACCTTGGCCATCAGCAAAAAGATCCTTGTTTAACATACAGTCAGACCAACTCGTAAAATTACTCTGATGTTAGTACTCTACACAAGAAGCTTTCTACCCTTTGTAGACTTTCATAACAAAGGCACTACGATAACAACTGTTAAATCTCGAATTAATATACAATAATTAATAATCTTTCTTAACCAGTCAACCATGGTTGTCACGACTAACCGCGTGACCGGAATACATAATAAAAAAGTCATATAATTAGCAAATTGAAAAACAAAAAGCAGCTTACAACCACAGAGCAATGAAAAAATAGAAGTGGCAAGCCTTGCAATTGATCACTAATACCACGTTCGTTTGACACGCGAGTGTAACACGCAACTCGCTGAACGAATTAAAATCATAACTCAACTGTGCAATAAGTCAACGGTCAGTTCCCCTCATAATCCCTGTGACTTTAATAAGCACGTTAATTTATTCATGTGGGATACGGTTGCCATGTGCGCCATTTTCAATCCATCATCGTAAAATTCGCTGACCGTTGGCCGTTTCGTAATATCCGTCATTAATACATTTTGCGGGCGAAACTCTTCTGTGGCCAGAAATGGTAGGAAGTAATGGGAGATTTAATTACGTGGGATCGAAAGGCATACGATCTAAATTTTACCTAAATAAAAAACCTTCAGTGGTCGTTAGGCGCCTTCCAAATGGCTTTCACAGAGTACATGTTGTTTATAACGTAAGCTATGAAACTAAGACAAAATTAATAAAAAGGTTTTTTATGAGGAAATATAAGAAAACACGATATTCAATGTAATTTAAAAGACAAAGAGTCCTTTCATAGAGCTTTGCCAAAAATAGAAAATAAAACATAGCATCCCTATTTTTTTTGTCGAAAAATTAATATCGACTGTCGTGAGCCTTTACGAGTTGTCAAAGCGTCATACCTACCAATCTTCCAATCAATCGCCAGCGATATCGTGAAATGGATCGCTTGACAAAAAAACTTGACCAATCAAATTGTATAGACATAAAAGGCACGTATACATTCAGGAAATCGACTATGACAAACGCGAGTACATGTGTAGTATGCGATCGCATGTCTTTCCAATTTTATAGAAAAAAAATATCATAGACATTCTACCTTTTAGCTTTCCTAAAATCCACAAAATAATTATTCATGAGTAAGTTTTATGTCCACATAACATAACGATACCTTAAATATGTTAACAATATTATTAATACATAATAAACTGTCTACGTCACATAACGTAGCTTACTGATAATATCAAATATAGTAATTGAATATCATGTATAACGCGACACAATGAACCAACCTTTCATCGTGCGGTAACCACGTTAACGTGGGAACATTTCTTTGGCATTTCATCCCTTATTCCTGAGCCCAAATAATTAATTAGAACAATTCCCGCTTTGAAATCCTTTTTGTTGCAAAAGAGGAACGCTGAATTAACTGATTATCATCCGAACGCTGGTGAAAATTAATTTATTATGTGAAGCCGCAAAGTAAGGATACCGGATTAAAAATTAATTACAGTTCCAAACTAAGCTTTTGGGGACTTCGTGGGAGCGAAAAAGTTTATCGCGCTTTTTCATAAACGATGGATCTGTCTGAACAGATTAAGTTGGGTTTGTTTAAAATAACATTTCGCCGTTTGTGAATACATTTGCAGATTAGTCAGCGATAATTAATGATAAAAGGTTTTTTAGCAATTCCAATGTAAGTTCCGGGATTATAATTTTCAAAACACTACTTTTTAATGTGCCTTGTGTGTTTCCTGCAACCTATTTTACGTATTTCAAACTGGTGCGGAAAGCAAATACTGACTAAATCACATCCATGTTTGTTCCTTCGTTCTTTGCATTCCGGGGCTGCGATAACCCTTTCGAACAATCTCTCAGCACAATCAGAACTTAGGTTTGTGTAGGTTCCAGTGTGGGTGTCGCACGTCATCGCATATTTTCAGGGCATGCAGCAATATTCAAATTAAAATCCACCCCCGTTTTGTTCTTAACGTACAATCTACCAAAAAAAATATGTTTCTTTTTTAATTTATTTATTGTAGCAGAAACGTCTTCTACGTGACGTAATATGAAACTTGGCCTTGGAATGTCTTTCTTATAAGCTACATACAGAGTTTAGAGCATGATTACCGCACCGATAGTTTTCAAACCCCTGGTTTTCTTGGTAATTCCCTCGCGTGCTCGTGTTCATAGCGACATGACAGCAACTAGGGTTGGCTATTAATTATAACTGTCTCACTTTATACTAAGCTTTAGGTTGCTTCCAGACGGACGGCAGGTTGTTGCCGACGGGCTGTCAGTGGCAGAAGTCGATTGAATACGCGACGGTAGCCGACCCGTTGCCAGCTAAGTTGCCGGTAATATTGCGCCCGTCTGTAAATGTCTTTAGAAGGTGCTTCTGAGTAGTGGAAGCCGACGCGACGTAGATAATAATAGTTCACGAATTAAATGGCGTCGTTTTTGTGACGTCACTAAGGTTGTTCCTAAACTTTCTTGATGTGGTCGTGCTGTGGTTTGCTTAAGTAGTACATCAGTTGGGGTGACTATGAATTGTTTTTAGTAGTAACTTATATTTACTTACTTCCTTTGAAGAGTGACTATACTTATGAATACAGATGTAATAAAGTTGACATACACAAAAAAACTTCTAATTAAACCTACAAGATAACCGCAGAGTGTCCTTAAAATAATATCTTAATGGGTAAAAACTGGCTTGGCCTGAAATGAAGTCAAGGTTTAGTGAAAAATAAACAGACCACTGCCTTTTGCAACCGTCTAAAAACAAATGCGGCAAATTATATATTTAAACTGAACTCCTGTCTTAGAAGATTTTATCCGATACAACAACAGAATAAGATATTAACTAATTGGAACAAAAATCTGATCTGAAATCTGATGATGAAAAATCTGAGATCTCAGGTTAATTGTGTTTTTTAGGCCAAAAAGTGCAAATCATAAGATTTGCCTACATAAACCATTGACTAAGCTTTAGTGTAAGATATTTTTAGACACGCTGTGCAAGATTCCATAACGACAGAAACTTGAGATATTATTCAATGATCTGTGAAATTAAACCATTATTTTATGGCTATTAGACAGGATGCGAGGATATATTGTATATTTTGCCCTTCCTGTTCGGAATGTGCTGTGAAAAAGTTTACTTATATAGAAATATGATGAGGATTTTCTGTATACTATAAGAAAAAAAATGGTAAGTTTTACACACGAAAAATTGCATTATGGATGCTAGCCAAAATGATAAAAAAAAACTAAGAGCAAAAACTATATTACATGCTTACGCTTCTATTTATAGAGGAGACCAAGGGTCCTACATAACGTGTGTTAGATGTAACTCTTCCAAAGTGAGAGTAAAACGGAGCTTTAAGCGAGATGTTACCATCTCTATTTCGCAAACTTAGTACTGCTATATGAAGATAAGTTATGACTTTTAAGAAGAATGCCTTTGTCTACCCTGCAAGTCTTTTTAATCAAGTTTGAGATAACAGTAGTACCTACTTACTTGATATTTTTTATCCAGTGAATATTAATGTACTTTGATTTTGATATTGAAGAGGAAGTCACGTTTTATCTAATGTTATTATGTAGTATGTGATTTGACATTTTGATTTAGATTGACAACTAAATCATTTTTGGCAATTTTGTTTGTAGCATGAAGGTAAGGATACTTTAGACATAGGAATGTCTTGCCAGATTTCAATCTATATTCATACCTAATTTGTCTGAATGGGTTTAGTGGTTTAATCATTGACAGACTTACATACAAAGAGACACAGTCACTCATCTACCTTACCTTTTCCTAACTATAATGGGGTCGGCTTCCAGTCTAAACCGGATGAGCTGCATCATTACAGAGTACCATTGTTTTACATGGAGCGACTGCCTATCTGACCTCCACAACCCAGTTACCGGGTAACACGTCACCCCTTGGTAAGACTGGTTGTTAGACTTTCTGGCTTCTGACTACCCGTAACGACTGTCAAAGATGTACAAATGACAACCGGGACCAATAGCTTTACTTTCCGAGGCACGGATGAGTCTCACTATGACATAGATGGTCACCCATCCACGGACCGACCGCGCCAAGCGCAGCTTAACCTTTGATCGGTCGAATCGTGCATTTGTTACTTAGCCACGAGTTCTTCAAAACGTAAACTCTAAGCTAAACAAAGAGACACAGTCACTATCGTATTTATTATATAAGTAAGAATGCAAAGATAAATACTTGTTATTTTTTTCATTTTTACTTGTACGCGGCGAGTTCTTATATACTCACTGCGCACTTTCCTATAGGTACTAAAACATACACCAATAATTTGTAATCTAAATCCTCACATGAAGTACGAGCAGCGAGTGCCGGATAGCCAGCAACAATAGCTGTGGAGGACTACAGTTCCGGCGGCTGCGGAAATGGCGTGGCCAGTGCCGTCGACACGACACTCACTTAACCTCACGACAAATGTTAGGAAGAGGCTGAGATGCAAATGGTAATATTATGCATTTTATATGTAGACATCTATACTAATATTATAAAGAGGAAAGATTTGTTTGTTTGTAGGGTTTTAACTAAAGAATCTTTCACCGTTAGAAAGCTACATGTTTCTGAAGTGTCGTAGACTATATTTATTTCCAGAAATAATTAGGGATCCTTGCTAAAACTTGAATAATGTAACCCAAGGTGTAAAAAAATGGCCACGCGGACGAAGCCGCGGGCGGAAAGCTAGTGTTTTATAAAACTAGGCCTAAAATTCCTAACTTTTTCAGTAGTGTTAATGAAATATTGTTAGAGATGGCAACAGGCAGATGGTTCACCTGCTGACTGAGGCTGAGAAATGAAACTACATTATTTTTCTGGTATGTAAGCTGTGTTTGTTTCCGATCAAAAATAGTTGCGAATGAAAAAGTACAAAATATATTGTGAGTTACTAGGTTACTAGGTTATGATGGGTATATGTAAGCTCTTGGCTTGCACTCGACTGATATATTTTTTGTTTTATTTATATCTTTTCGTTTTCCAACAATACGCACATAAAGAAACTGTTACCTCTTATCTCCGAAGTTTGCGGTCTAATTATTATCGTTAAAGTAAGTTACAATGTAAGTAATAAAGGCATTTCAATTGCGATGCCATTCAAGAGACAGCTAAGCATTGCAATTACGCATATGCTTCAAACACTGACACAGTAACGTTGTTCAGTTCCAGACAACGATACAGTGGCAATTCTTTCGCAGTCGATGTCTATCGCCAAAAGCTTTATATTATAGCCATGATGGTTATCATGGATGATCGGCAATGTAACATTCCTCGACATAACTTTCTGCACTGTATTCCAAAAATATCAATTATTATTATTTTTGTATACTTATTTTTTAAACAAATTATTTACATTTTTACAAATAATATTTAAATAAAAACATTTAAATATATAAAAATAGTATCCCACCGGTAACGAGACAGGGTCCAAGCTACCGGCGGTCAGGTCAAGTCAGCTGCCTTACGAGAGCCTCCTTAGCCTATTTATTATTATTCTAACATTATTCTGAAAAAGTAAAATCCTTTTAAGTAATGATGATTTCAAACCATAGTTTTTATAATAAAATCAATAGCATTAAAGTGGCGCTTTCAGATTACAAATTGATGAAACATTTTTCTTTTATGTATTTTTCTTTATGAATTTAATGAAACGTTGTTAAAAAAAATTAAAGCTGGTAATTATTTGATACATTTATAAACAAACTCCTACCAGTTTCCCTTGGGAGTAGGCAGAAAAAACAGAACGTTACCTGCTACAATCCTTAATACCCTTTTTACTAAATCCACATTCATTGGTCATTAGATTTATCTATCTATATCTATACTTATAATAAATCTGTAGAGAGGTCAATTCTGTACATGAAATATATTTCCAAAATAACTATCAGAGGGTGATTAGGGATCGATACTGATGCCAAAAATGCAATCAGTAAAATTTTTGTTTGTCTGTCTGTCTGTCTGTCTGTATAAACTCTATAGAAACAAAAACTACTCGACGGCTTTTAACGAAACTTGGTACAATTATTTGTCATACTCCTGAGATGGTTATAGTATACTTTTCATCACGCTACAATCAATAGGAGCAGAGCAGTGAAGGGAAATGTTGTCATTTTGTTTAAACGCGCTGATCTCAGAAACCACTGGTCCGATTTAAATAATTCTTTCAGTGTTAGATAGTCCATTTATCGAGGAAGGCTATAAGCTATATATCATCACGCTAAAACTAATAGGAGCGGAGCACCAGTATTCCACGCGGACGAAGTCGCTGGCAGAAGCTAGTTTCAAATAATGTGGTTTTGCTTACAACTTCACATGAAATTCAATGCAATATTGACGCTCATTTTACAAAACTGAACATCCAAAACATCTCTCAAACAAATTCAACGTGCATTTGAAATCAAATATAATACTATCAGTATCCCAGAAATATCTTTGATCTATTTTAGTGTTTAATATTCAGTGCAAAAGCGACCACAGAAAGCGCTTTGCTGATGGATCTGGCTTTTAGCGATACTCGAACATTTCTTGCCTTTACAACGAGCGCGGCATTCATATAGCTCTTTGTTTACCGATGTGGATGTAAAACATGCAATCAATGTTTTCTAAAATACGTTTTTTGTATGCACAGTTTGTTCAAATATATGTAGGTTCTGTTTACTTATGTTGAATCATATTTTTTTGGATTTGAGAACGTATTTCTTATTTAAGAAGTCACTTCCAATTGGTTATCAAATGATTATAGTCATCCTCTTTTGTACTGCAACAAAGTTAACTATACATAGAAAGTCTCCATGGATCTCTCATTTTAGTGCGTAATTAATCTAAGCAATAGCTCGGCCTGTGTGTTCTGCTTGACAAAGGCGTTCAAAGTTCTCTGAGAAGGCGCGCGGATCAAGGCGAATTTCAAGCTTCTGTCATTTGTCCAGGATTCTTCATACTGTATTCCCTGTACGATTAGTTCTATTTACATGTTCACTTTTGTTCCCAGTAATGGAATAATAACCAATCCTGTGACTACTGGTCTGATTTTATCATATAAGGTCTATAGCAATTCAATGTATCACGATACTCTGGTAGCGAGTAATCTGGTTAATGCCTGCGACTCTATAAATTGCATGTTCGGTTGCTCGACAAGGTGGACACGGGTCGAACACTGTTCTCTGTGTTTCCAGGTGTATGTAGGTACCGGTCACTTGTAAAAAGATTTTGACTATTAAAATACACCTACATTTTGCAAAATTCGATAATTGTTATACTGATAATAAAATCTTTCAAAATTTTATTAATAAATAATTGTGCAGAAAATATCTTTGTATTTATCCACATATTATATATAACGCTTGTTAGAAGTAGATCAATGATGATCCTAACATGCTTACATCTATAGCGATTGTGAAGCTCAAATACCTACGAGTATAAAGAAGAAGAAGAATAAGAAGCGCGAATGGTTTCGTGAACACTCTTATAAAAAGTTAATCTGGCCAAAAAAAAGAACATTTGCGTTCATAATTGTGACTTCATAAATGAGCTAACAAGCCCGCAGATACTCAAAACGTATGTTTTTGGATTCATCAACATAAAAGGAGTAGGTACACAGGACTACAGACTAACCTACCCACCTACCTACCTATATTACACCGCTCAGTAATACAAGCCTATGGAAAGCTAAGCCCCAGGCAATTTTCACTCTTAACAACTTTGACTCGCAAATCAACGTAACATTGTTCTTTGAGTTTCGTTCATTAAATGTTCAAGCATCGCGTCTTGAACATTGCTACCAGAATTACCCCTTGTTTATTTTATACTTGTAACAATCAGAAGGGAGACAAAAGGATATGTGACGTCATCTCATTACGTAAATCGTGAAGCCAAAAATACAATGGCTAAGAAGAAAAATGAATTTTATTCTTGAAATTTATTTTTATATTTGATACTCAACTTTTATAAATTCTCGTATTGTTATAGATTTTTTTTTCAAAACAGTTATTGGACTGATTATGGAATCCTAAGAATTTTTATTTCCATTAATGTACTAAAAAATCATTAAGCTGAACTGCTGCTCTTTTGTTAAGATATAGGTTCATAACTGACTTTAATGAGAATACCTACTTATATTGTTTTATTGTGAAACTGTTCACGAGGATATAACTCAATTAACCCACTGGTATTATTCATATTTGTTTAAACAAACGACGAAATCTGATTCACCTTTTTCCATAACACTTGAAAGGTATTAATTCGCGGTACGTAACTCCATTTCATATTTCACACGAACGGAGTGCTAGTTCTCGTGAATTCCATTGCATTACCTCTTCACGTATACTTTATAAATTTTCACCCGTGATGAAACAATCTCGCTCTTATTTCACTCCAGCACCTTGAGACAAGGGTTTAATAACGATACTTGTTTAAATTAAACTGCGTTTCATTTTGGATTTCATAAACGTTGGATTTTATAATACTTTTACGGAGTTTTTTTATACTTGACTAGCTGTTTCCCGCGGTTTCACCCGCATCCCGAGGGAACTACTTAGCGCACCCGGGTAAAAAGTAGCCTATGTTGTTCCTCAGGGTCTATTCTATCTCTGTACCAAATTTCATTTATATCGGTCTAGTAGTTTTCGCGTGAAAGCGTAACAGACAGACAGACAGACAGACAGAGTTACTTTCGCATTTATAATATGAGTAAGGATGAATGATTTGATGCTTTTATGTTTACGATCAGTTTATGTAACGAACTCCAGCTATATTCAAGATGAAAGCATAACTAACCATGCATGTTACAATTTTAACCCAACACACATTTCTACCAAAACTTTGCAACATGAACTTAAATCCCCATCTTAGGAAACTGTTCCCAACATTAAACAGATCAAACATGGCAAACAGTTATCGCCCCCTCGAGGACGCTCCGTATTGCGTCACTAACGATGTTACGTCATAAGATGACAGGGATCAGATTAGACCGTCACGTCCAGTTAGTTTGGAGTGCATTTCCTTGCTCCTGCAGCCGACCCGGTGGGTGCTATTAATAGAATATTTGCTTCGGTGTGATAGAGTGACCACTTCAAATTCGCAGACACCTGATTACGTAGTTGTGAGTTTTCATAAATTTGCTTTTTTGTTCAGTCAGTGTAAACGTTAGTTGAACTATTATCATGTTCTGAAGGGAAACTGAGCTGGAGAATAATTTTGGATATGAATAATTGTTCACTTTATTATGCAATTAAGGATGTAATCTAAAACACATTATGCATGTCGTCAATAACTGTGAAAATGATATTTGAAAAAAGATGGTGAAATGATAATAAATCACTCATCTATGAAAAAAAACAAAGACGCAAAAATACAAACACTATAACCTTTTATTGAATAAGTCATGAGAAGCTGTCGATGAAACACAGGTCCGATAAAGATTCGATTCAAAACATAATCGAAAAGGAGATAGATTGAATTATAAATTCAATTTCCAAGCCAGCAAACGAAATTCAATCCATGAATATAAAAATAAAAACAAAAATCAATCAAACAACTCCTATAAACCGTGCGATCGTGTGTCTTTTAACTAAATAAAATCAAAATCCTGAATAAAAATCTGTGACAGTTGGGGCGCGTAATAGGCGAGTGAGATCAACTGTATTGCATGTGCGGTGCATGAGTGCACAACTCAGCGTTCAATCTCTCACGGGAAACGGTCTTGAAAAACCAAGATGGCGGCCTTCGACGGCAAATTTGATTTGTGACCAACCCCACAAAGTAATGCGGGCGAGGGGTGCCAACATTCGAATTGGAAAATTTTATATCGGCTATAAAACTTGACGGACACAATGAAAGTGCATGGTTTGTAGTGTGCAACTGTGTTGCGATTCTTCGTAAATTCTTACTAATGACTGAATTGGGTCCAAAATTACTGAATTGACTGACGCAAGTTTTTTGTATTTTATATCGTGTTTCTGGATATATTCCTTTGATGCCGTTTTTGATAACTAAATACGTGTACAATAATATCTGTTAAATAATTTGTTAATCCAATGGGAACCCGACTTAAGTTTGACCTCGGCAATACAACTGTAAACCAAAAATAGAACAACTTCTTATATAATACTTCTCCTATTACCTACAGAATCTTAATTAATTTTGGAACAATTTACTCATAAAATTATAAACCCTTCAAGATCTGGAAGGATATCAAAATTAGATTTCTAATAGAATTTCGCCGTCGAATTTTGCGAACGCCTGTAGTCAGGTCGTATTTGTTCCATTTAAGTAATGAAAGCGACTGGTATCTGTCCGATAAATCAACATACAAAGCCGATGGAGGTAGATACAATATTGACGGATTTGCTAGTAGCCGTACAGTATCAGCTAGCTATAAGTATATATTTCCTTGTTTGCTTAATAAGTTGAGTGAATGTTTCGCTGTTCGGATCGAAATTTAAACGATTGATTGATAGCTGTGTTGCAAATAGTTTTAGTATTTTCCAGTCGAGCATAAGTGGTTTATTTTGATTTGTGGTTATTCAATTTCAAAACTGCCAAATATCATGTAAACAAGATTCGAAATAATTTATTTGTATTAAAAATATGGAGCTAAATATTGCGCTGTTTTACTAAAGTATACCTATATTAGATAGAAATACGGTTTATGAGAACAAAGACGAGAAAATCAATGCTTACCAGGTTGTCCTTTCAATAAGTTCCTAAATTGACAAACTATTTAAAAGTTTTTTTTTGCTGTAGATGTTCAACTACTACAACAAAAAACTTTCATAAACTTGGTAGTACAGGAAAAATAATTTTGCATATACGAAATGGCAACTCTTCTCATTCATGTAACTCATCAAAGCATGCCTCTTAAGCCTGCACAGCCTCTTACGAGTCATAAACGTGGCATTTTCATTCATTCATATTTAATTTGGTTTAAAAGAAGGCACACACTGCGAAATATATGGTTTGTTTAGTCTTATTTGTCTTTTACATCTTACGAGCTTGCTTTACGGTGAAATTTATATCGTGTGTAATATTTTACGTGCTTTAAATTGTCTCAAAGTGTCTTGTGTCAATGTTAATTTTAAATTCAAATTGAATTTTCGATCTGCTGTACAAAGTATGAATATCTATTCTTACGTTCTTGGAAATTTATAAAAGATATACGTTTAAATAAATACATAGCATTTTTTTGGTTAAATTTAAAATTATACCTTAATATGTGTGCCATTATTCAGTGAACATGAATTGCTCGTAATAATTTAAATGTGTTGATACTTAACACATTGTAAACAGCGCATAACCACACAGAAACCACGTCAAAGGCTCCAAAAACTATTTACACCACTTTTGTTCTACCTAAATAACATTTGAACAATTCGTTAAAATTAAAACTTATCCTATTGGGCATGCAAACATGAGGTAGCAGATAAAATGTTCATGTTTGTATGTTTCTGAAGTTACAGATATATTAAAAAGTTTCGAGGATACCAACATTCGGATTAGAAAATTCTGTACGAGGCCATAAAAGCACTGACATCTACGAAATATGGCGGCTAGGCAATCTGAAAAAAATTAGGACTATTCCGATACTTTTTTTTCTATACCATTGTTTCGCTCGCCCGTTCCCTCTTTACAAATCAACGAGCAGTGTTCTCCGAAAATAGAGTAAAAACATAGGCCGTACTCGTATTTTCTAGTCGGGAGGTGACTTGTTTGGCTAGAAACATGTGCATGTCTGTGTATTTATTTCGAACGAGATAGGTTTTACGTAGGTTCTAACTAAAAAGGGTTGGATTTGATATCATATATGTAAAAACGGGGCCAAAACCCCACATGAACTTGAATAAACAAGTGACTGTTGCTATAGCTATCATTGCTGCGTCGTTAGTGTAGGTATGGTTTACAAAAAATATAATGCAAGTTTTCTGTAGGACTAAATTATTTATGTTTGTTGAATAATGCAATACAACAGAAAATAATTGAATAAGAGTGATTATTTTAGAATAACGTATGTATCGTATTTGAATTTCTCGAGCTAGATATAATAATTGGAGGATTTTCTTAATTTCGTCATAGAAGAATATTTTTTAGATAGATCACATTTTTTTTCGGGAAAAAAAGATTATTTGAAAAATTATGTACCTATACGTTGCTACTGATACTTCTTCAAATGTTGTGTACCTTGCCTTATGCTTTATTTAATTTTCTTTTACAGAAAATAACAGAACAGCATAGCTACGTATTGTAGTGAAAATTGCTTAAGGTAAAATACTTAGCTTTTACTTTAGTACTGTGAATAAAAGACCTGGCCCGCATACCTGCTGCAGAAAATTATCTTGAAAGTATCTCGGGACATATTCAGAAATTCTTTCCCAAGAACTGCAAAGCGAGGTCCCATTGTTAGCGTGGCGAGACATTTGTTGCCTATCTCCAATGCTGCAGTTACGGCTAATGGCAGTCGTTATAAAATACTTATATTCGCAAATTATGTATAAGCTATTATTTTTGAAAGCCTTGTAGTTTGTTGGATTATATATTAATATGCTTTAAGTGGCTTCGAGGTAATATGGTATAGAAAGCATATACCTAATGCTTTGTTAGTATATGTTATATTTTTATTATTACTCCTAAGAAATATTTGTAGTAGGCTTCTTTTTGCATGAAATTCAAGCACTGAATTAATTCACCACACATGATCTAGAGCAATTTTTGATGAAGAAATTACTGCCATTAAGTCATGTCGGTGATATATGATTATTTTAACCTCACTTTCCGGCTATGATAATATTATATAAAAACCTACTGTTATCAATAATAATGGTAAAGGGTTTCTTTAAAATTAAAAAATACAATCAAATTAATCTATAGGCATCATCTTAAAGTTTTTTAGAACAATCAAAGGTAGGTAATATTTTCAAGCGATTCACCCAGCTTTTATGAAGCCTGCCGGTATTGTTACTTCTTAATACTACTACACACATATAAAATACAAACAAAATTACGTCTGCGACTGTTCAGAATTTAGTCTCAAGTTTATTAAAATTTCGTACGTGAAAACTAATTATTTTGGGTTTGTCATTAACGTTTCCTTGGGCGTCAACAAAAAGTACCTCGTTAGTGCTTTCTTGGAATAAAGATAGGTACTTTGATATTTTACTCGCAAAGCTCTTTATGTTTGTCATTAAAGCTAACATAAATTATATGTAATATGAAGAGTGAGTGTTCAAAAGCATTTCGTAAAAGAATATTGTTAGATGAAATAAAATATTTTTTTTAAATAAAAAAACAGTGCAATAAAATATATTATAGAACAAGCATAACTTTGTTCATAATTGAAACAAATTTTACCGCTCAATAAAAAGGCTATAAGAAAAAAACACGAACGCCCCATCACTAGCAGTTAGATATAATTAAAAAACTATCGGCTTTTGTTTTACGCAAAGTTCGTTTCCATTCTTTACACGAAACAAAAGAAAAACAATGAAACTTTTCTTATTTAAGTCGGACGTCGGAACAAAAGTATCCCGCCTTTAGATTTAAATCTTGCGGTCATTAGACAGTCAAGTTAGCATACATTTTAATATCACGAGACAGCTGTGACTCCAAAGAGGCAGCTTTTGCAAGATGTCAAAACAAGTACATTTTATTTATATTATTTTCTTGCTTCTATCTCTTCGTAAGGATTTATTGCTGCAATATACTGTTGGACGTAAGACAATGGATTTAACGTCAGAGCCAACGGTTTCCTTAACTTCATATGTTGCTTGAATGCTCGTTACATAATGGTATGTTTTTGTCTAACCTGATTTTATGTCTTCTTAAGATTTCTTTCGATATATCACAGCTTTGCGTGGGGGAATCAAATTAGTATCCATATTTTCCTGTAACAATTCTACGTATTCGTGTTTTAAGCAACAAATAATAATGGGCAGGTACATTCATTAAACCCATTATAATGAGCAGATATCAAGTGGGTTAGATTATAATACAAAAGCATTTCTTTATTTTAAATTTATGAATTTGAGTCTATTGTTTTGTAGTAAGGTAATTTTTGCAAGATAATTATGTTGCTTCGAAGTTTGAATAAGATTTCACGACTTTGGAATACATGACCAAAATGTTTCAAAATCAGTCAAGAAGATCTGGCGTTTATAATGTGACACTATTCTTAGATATCATAAGTAACTGACCTGACTTGGAAAGATGTCTACATTTTTTACGTATGTGTCCGCAAGCACGAGTTGCGGTTGCGGATACACCACACACCGGACACCGTTTCAAAGAAATGTTTCACTCAACTTAAAATCATACAATCACTTTCTTAAAAGCATATACTCGTAAGAATTATGCGTTGTATGAACAGAACAAACATAAATATAAATAAATATATAAAAAGCAATGCTGTATTCAATAATTACACATCGCAACGACCACACTCTCACTATGTGTAAGCGGATCACGAAGCATGTTTGCCAAGCGTATTAGTAACCTAAACACCGCTGTGAATTCGAACCGTTGAACTTGATCTCCACCACTTCATCTGATTGCTTCCGCACTCTCCTATCTTCAACGACCCTTAGAGGGGCGGGGGAGCTCAATTTATATTTGTATCTCCATATAATATAGAGTTACGTTGGCGACAGAATTAACTGGAGCGCGTAATGTTTGACGGTGTATTATTTAGACGAGTAAACTTTAGGTCTCTGATTAAGCTATTGCTTGGCTTGGCAAATAAACTTGGCTTGCAAATAAATAATATGTAAAACTAGACAAACAAAAACTAATCAATAAGAATCTAGACTTATAGGTATTCGTGGAATGATGTCTAGACGTATTTGATTGGCTATTCTTTTTTTATGTTTCAATCAAATTCTGTATGAGTGAGCATTTGGTATTCAGTTCCAGTGCTTATTTATTTTACGTATACTTTTTAAGGTTTTTCGCTTTGAAGATTTGCAAGTAAAATTATGTTTTCTTTTTAATACTTTTATTTTTTTAGAATAATTATCTTTTAACTAGAGTAATTGTACCTAAATCTTATTACATTTTTTTAAATAAAAGCTGCCATAATACGATATAAATAACATTAAGCACTAAAAATACTTCGGTATCATAGCCGGTCGAATAAAAAGCCTCACAATTTTTGTCCTTAGATAAAATCAAATGCTTCCAATCAGTTTTCCCCAGACTATTAAATCACAGCTAATCATAATTTGGTAGGTACTTAATTATAACCGTGTTCCAGCGTCAAACACAAATCAGATTCCCATATATTGGATTGCACTTAATTAACTGGTTTAATTAGACTGTGACATGATGGTTAAAGAGCCGTTGGGATGTAACGTAGACGTAATATGACCAGCCAGCAATATGGCCAATGGCTAATTACGGCATAAGATCAAAGAGGAATTTTGATTTAGAAAGACTTTCATTAACAGACGTTATTACATTTAATTCTAAAGCTGATGATGTTTATGTGAATATGAAATTTATCACCTTAACTTTATATTTCTTCGTGAAATGATATATTCTATCGTTGAGTTTGTCGCTAGTCATTAAGTTCGAAACACAAACACAAAGACGCTACCTGGCATTGTAAATGATCATATCTAAATGAAAGGATGTATCAATGAATTTGTATCGTAGTTACCATAAAATTGGGTGCATTTTTATTTACATCGCAATAAACGGATTTGAAGTTCTGTTTATAATTACAAAAAAAAATAGTCAGCTGTATGTATGTGTGTTTGTTTATAAGGTAGAAGAGTTGTCTAGCTTTAAATGACATCAAGTAAATGATAAAAATACGGACAAAAATAAGCTTAAACGAAATCATAGGAAATATCTTGCTAAAATTAAGTTTAACCAATTTCTAAATATATAGTTTGATACATACAAAATCAATTTATATAACTCTAGTGTCAGAACATAATAGAACAGAAATACCTACATAAAGAAAACACCATCGTTCAATCAGTAAAGCAGCAGCAGCAAACGTGAGGGGGTTTAGAGTAGAGTAAAGTGTTTTTAATATTTTACTATGTATAATATGTATCTATGTAAAAAGTATATAAGTAGTATATCCGTTAAGCTAGCACCCATAACACAAGCATGCTTGCTTGCATTGCTTACTTTGGGGCTAGATGGCGCTGTGTGAAATTGTCCAAAGATATTTATTATGTTGGTGAATTTTAACTAACAATTATTATCAACATTTCTAAACCAAAGTAGATTTAGAGAACAAGAAACGAACAAAAACATAGTTCACATCGAACAACAAACTTCATACTATTTTTTCCTCCTCACTTATATTTCGTAACAAAAAAATAACTAAAGTTTTAACTGCAAACTGCAAGAAAAATTGTGTTTCCTTTGTACAAACGTCGAATTCGTCCAGATAATAGAGGATATCACGGTTAGAGCAGTCAGTGGATTTGGAGCGAGCAATATTGATGGATCCTATCCACCGGCCACGTTATTGCTACCCTCTAATGGAAACAGATTGAGCTATTCTTGGTAGAGGCATGCCTTTATTCAATTAGAGCTTTCGGCTTTCGGCTCTAT
Organism: Pyrrhia umbra; assembly: GCA_963891755.1. Lineage (NCBI taxonomy): Eukaryota > Metazoa > Arthropoda > Insecta > Lepidoptera > Noctuidae > Pyrrhia > Pyrrhia umbra. The sequence goes on along the minus strand of OY982922.1, from coordinate 11,060,510 downwards.
TTTAGTATTAAGCTTTGAGACACTGCTGGAACATACCTTCTGTTGTATATCATGCAATTCAGAATGTTCGCTTTGATAGTGAACCGGTATTGATTTGTTTTTGGAACAAAGATAATTGTGAGTAAAGATTTTTATACTAGATTTAATCTGATGTCCTGTGGATGGTCGTTTAGTTTCTGGCTCCATACCAAAATGTGCATAGCTTTGAAATATACCTATTAATTTTATTTTGTTGTCCTACGTGTATATTTCTACTTAGAAATATCAGTACTTACAGTATTTCTGTTTAATTACGCTATATACTTTAAATTATTATTATACCTTTGTATTAGATTTTAAAAGAACCACGTATTCTTTACCAAGAAGCTCAAAAGCAGTTCTTGCTTGTTTCTTGGTTACGTTAAAAAGATTTCCACGTCCTTTCGTTCCTACATTAGCTTTAATTATAACTAGCGTCAAGTAGCCATGCATCAGACTGCAGAAAAAGTTCCCGGTTTTCCAGTCAGAGTTTTTTACGAAACGATGTAATGTCGTTTAAGAATGTTAAATAGAAAAGTATACTTTTGTTTTATCTACATTACATGGATCATTATATTAAGCTCGTCTTTTGTTTATAGGGAACTACTGAACTAATTTCAAACGTTACATAATTAAAAGTTACGTAAAATAAAGTAAACACTATAAAAATAACTTTTATTTGCCGAAGCGTTTGAGGACCAATCAATCATTTTAGAAGTCGCTGCCTTAAATTGGGTATATTTTGTTATATTTTTGTCACCGACATTTAGAAAAAAATCAAAGAATGACAAGCGTGCCAATAGTTTTTCACATCCAAAGTTGAATAACGAAAAGCAGAACCAGTTTCTTTAAAAAAAGAACTTTACACTTCGATACTGAAACATATTTCGTCAAATATTTTAAAACTGTAAATTACAACGGGTTAAATGGCTCTGAAATGGTGTAGCACTTCGTAAAACGAGCCGTATTCGTGCGACCGCCACATGCAATTTAACCTCATTTGCATATCTTAGCCTGGAACGGTTATTGCTCGTACCATTGAACAATTTTGAGCTCCTGTCTCAGATAGCGTTGACTTTGAATGCTGGCAACAAAGAAAATAGAGTATAAGAAAATATTAATTCTAATGAAGTACCAAATTACTATTTGAAAAACAAAAGTGTAATTTTATTGAGGGTTACGTGTAATAAATATTTGCAACCAATTTTACGTATTAGTGTCACACATAATGGACTGAGACACTTAGATTCAGACTTATTTATTGCATGCTTCAATAGTGTTACGTAAAGATATCAACTATGAGAATCAGAGCCAAGAAAGCATATAACTAATAAGTGATTTTATGGAGCAAATAACATTATTCATATCTTCAATTTGGTTGGTACTTCAACCACTAATTAGATCTACGTCTTGCGGTTTTCCCGACTGTTACTCGTACATTCGAAAACTAAGGCCGTAATCTCGACCTAGATAAAGGTTTGTCCTGGATGGGTCCAAGGTTAAAGTATTTGTGGTTCGTCCTTAGTCTATTACATTAGCTTGTTACGTAAAGCTGAGAAATCGTTACGGCACGAGTGCTACACTTTGTCCTAATTTTGTTAGACCTATCAAAAATGTCTACTCGAAGGATTTTTTGGTAGACGATAGGACCCTTCGAAAATATTAAATATTTTCACTATTATTTTTCTTTGGGTGTATAAGTGTGCTTTCAATAGTCATGTCATCATTCACAATATCTACAGAACTCTGTTTCAGCACGAGACAAAATTAAAAAGTCAAACTATTTATTTTATTATTTCTATGTATATCATCTTAGAAATAATAAAATAAATAGTCGTCACTGACTAACGGTGAAGAGAAGAAACCTGGACTTAAAAAAATCTGAATTCGCCAATCCGCCTTGAGCAAGCGTGGTGATCAATTCTCATGCCTTCTCTGTATGAAAAGAGGCCTGTGCCCAGAAGTGAGACAATATATAGACTGCGTGTAATTACTATTTTCTGTTATTTGTTGATTCGTACAAAATATATTGAACAAAAAAAATTTGGCATCAAGCAGTACGTCTTATTCAAAATAAATATTGACTCGTAGATAAAAATCCATAAGTCAATTATTAAAAAAATATATATTCATAATCTTTTCTAGGGAAATCGTCGTTCCACATTATTCATGCACTTCCTTGGTTATCCTCGTCTAAACTTATTCCCAAAATATTACAGTAGAAACTGTAAGTAGCAGTAACGTTAGCTACGAACTAAGCGCAGTTGCAAGTTGCATCGTCTCGTGTCAAACGTCAAACGCAAGAAGTTGCGGTCGAGAACTGTGCCGCAACCAAGCCGTGCCAGTGACACTGTCCGAGCCGGACACTAGTGTACTAAATGTATTGTAGTGTAACGTTTTCAAGTAATTTATTATCTGAATATCAGCAGTGATAGGCGGGAGTTAACAGAAAATTAAATTGGAGAATCATGAAAATATTTAACGGTGAAGGAAAGCATCGTAAGGTAACCCACATTAAAAAAAATATGAAATCGCCAATTTGACTAGATCAAGCATGATGATTAATGCTCATGCCTTTTCTGTACGAAAAGAGGCCTGTACCCAACAGTGGGATGATGAATACAAAAATGAAAAGCTCTGATGATTTTTTTATATAGTTATTTTTAGGGTTCCATACCTCAAAATCGGAGCCCATAAAGGATCACTTTGTTTTTCTTTTATAGAATTGTATGCTTAATATAGTAAAAGATCTTCTTGAGGGTTCCACGAGCAAACTAACGCCCGGAACACCTTGCAAAGTCAGCTTAACCACCTTGTTGTTCGGAAAATATTTCTACCACGATACCTATGAGCTATTCTTTTGTTAATTTTTCCCTTACTATAAAAAACCGAAAGCCATTTCGTGTAGGTAGTATTAAACAAAATCAAACTAATTACCTAACAATTAAGGAATCCTAGACATTGACATTTACTAATACAATACACCAGTGTTAGCATGTTTGCGATTGAATTTTAGATATCGTTAATTACATACTACCCACTGTTTGTGGGAAATGCCAAATGTTACAAATTGAAACTAGAATATGCATAGGTAACAATTAGCCGTCGTGAGTACGTTCGGTTCAAATTGATGCATTTTGCTTGCATCTGATTTTGAGCTATAATGCTTAGAATAGACGTGAATGATAACAGAGATACCACAGTGTAACTATAGGGCTAACTATATTGACAGATGTTTCCATACTACTTATTTCTGCTTTCATCATTAATCCTCATTATGACATAAGGCATTTCATTTATTTACGGTCCGCTTAGACATGTATTTCAGCGACTAATCTGTGGATCCTTATCAAGATTTTTCCTTACCTGTTGGTAATACCTATGCATGTCAGTACTACAAATTTCATTCATACATCTCACACTAGAAGCCACCCCGATTTATCTAAAAAAAAAGCTAGAAGACAGGAAGACATCATCATCATCAATCAATCTACATAAACTTGCAGGAGACGCTTCAACGTAACTATTACTGAGATTACTAAATAATTATTGTTATTTTTAATAGGTCACCGGGAACATTTTATGAAAATACAATGTAATACGCAGCAAAGCTGCAGTACGACATCCCATGACATAAGACCCTATCGCTACATACAGATACAAGAGCTTTGCAAAAAAATTGACGTTGAGTGACTGCATAAACCTATATAGACTGTGGCTTTTGATGTAATGTTGACTGCTTCTCTTGAATGGTGCTATTTCATGCTCGGTAAACAATAATTCCTACAACTATTTGAATACAAATTTACTATCATTTCTCTAATTAATGCTTCATGGTTTTGATAAATGTATTACCATATAGGTACATATCTGTATTTGAATTATAGATAAGCTTCCAGTAAGACGGGAAGCTTCCGATATGATGTAATTTTAAGTTTTTATTCTGTGACTAGCTTCTGCCAGCGACTTCGTCTGCGTGGAATAGTGGTACTCCGCTCCTATTGGTCTTAGCGTGGTGATATATAGCCTATAGCCTTCCTCGATAAATGGACTATCTAACACTGAAAGAACTATTTAAATCTGACCAGCGGTTCCTGAAATTAGCGCGTTTAAACAAAATGACAACGTTTCCCTTCACTGCTCTGCTCCTATTGATTGTAGCGTGATGAAAAGTATACTATAACCATCTCAGGAGTATGAAAAATAACTGTACCAAGTTTCGTTAAAATCCGTCGAGTAGTTTTTGTTTCTATAGAGTTTATACAGACAGACAGACAGACAGACAGACAAAAATTTTACTGATTGCATTTTTGGCATCAGTATCGATCCCTAATCACCCCCTGATAGTTATTTTGGAAATATATTTCATGTACAGAATTGACCTCTCTACAGATTTATTATAAGTATAGATAGAAGATAGATGAAGTTACATTTAGCTTTTATTAGCCATTGCTACTATAGCAACCTACACAGTTTTTAGAAACAGCTGAGGTGTAAAGATTCAATAATTGATTTATCTCGACGATTGATGAGGTATGTGAAAAAACTTTAGATTTTAACTTTCTTACAACAACAAAAAAATAAAAGATAATCTGCTGAAACAATTAGAAAATTAATCGGGTAAAAAGTCAGTGACATAAATAATTAATTTGTATAAATATAAAACGACTATCGCAAAACCTTTCTACCTTTTAAAAACTCCCCAATAAACAGACAACTAACCAACCTGAAACCTATTCCTCAACAAATTATTTGCCGTTCCTATAGGTTCGCAATATTGATGGAAAGGGGAAATCGGATCATGAGAATCATTAAGCCCTCGGGCTCCGTGCGGCAGTACTAGATTAATACCCCACCTGTACAACTTTGCCTCGCGGGAGTTTCATCCTGTAATGCTTCCCCACTTATTAGATTTTCTTCAGCAATTTCATTGGAGAGAATCTATCTTGTACCTATATTTGAAATTTTCTTACTTTTATTAGGTTATCGTGTAAGTATGTTGCTAAATAAATTGGTTAAGTTTTGTGCTTCTGTTCTTTTCAATTATTTTTGTTACGTAGAAAAGCATCACGCTTAGTTACCCCATTCGGCTGGGCCGTGGTGTACGCCCACATTTTCAAAGTTAAATTTAAGTTCCATTATGTAATTTTATAATTTACAAACACCTATTTATTGTATTTTACGCACTCATTTAGTGTGCACATAAGAAATGCAAGGTAAGTATTTCTTTGTTATCAACTAAACGGGCTACTTAAGAAATACCTAGCCGCCTGTAATCGTACCTTAGTGACGTCACAACAATGGAAATGAAAATTACTATATTTAATTCCTTTGATTTCTCAACTCGTGTTATTTAATAATAACACCTATTACGTAAGAAGATATTATAACATGTCACAACAAGTCGAGGCATCTTAGAGTACGTGAGTAGAAAACGTGATTCACAACAATCTAGCAGACGATTAGCGCGTCTGGCGAGCCCAGCGATGGACCGAGAGCTGGGCATTTGAAATACAACGACATAATAAGTGTCTATTAGTTACACCTGGCTTAGAGTTTTGTCCGTCATCAATTGTAAAAAATAATTAGGTATCTAATTATACAAAAAAAAAAAACTAAAAAAGGGAGATTCAAGGCCATTTAAATCTTATCCCTAACAAATATCATTTATTAAAAATGGTCTCCAAATTTGTTCCGTTTCTCTAGATTAAGGCAAGTGAAATTAACGGAAATGTGTAGCATATTACAACACACACACACATCCAAACGTTTACATTTTCCCTATTTGTTATACACATACACACACATAAAACACGTGAAATACAAAAGTAGTACAACTCACTCACATACTCGAGTACACTTAAAAGGAAATTATCAAACCTCACACATTATAACTAGGTGAAGTATGTTCACGTCCCCATTCTTCAGGCTAGGTTAATTAGTCTAAGTAACACGCCGCGAAATAGTATGCGGCAATTAAGAACAGCCAGCTTTCTACGTCTGAGGGACTCGCAGAACTTAAATCTTACTTTGCGAGTGCAATTTTAATGGTTTCAATGCAATCTCCGAGTGTTTGTATTTGTGGAAGTGCTAATTTTCTATCGTTTAGTACGAAGCTGGAATATTTAAACTTATGTATTTGGTTTTGTATTGGTGGCCTAGTGCTTAAGGCGTTACTGACTAACGGTGAAGGAGAACATTGTGAGGAAACCCTGGTCTTTAAAAGTCTGAAATCACCAATCCGCCTTGAGCAAGCATGGTGATCAATGCTCATACCTTCTCTGTATGAGAAGAGGCCTGTGCCCAGCAGTGGGACGATATTTAGGCTGATGATGTAATTATGTAATTTGTATTTATTATTTATACCTATCTAACTGGTATATTATATCTAAACTGAGATAGGAAAGTGGCCTTAATTGTTTTTTGTTTTATGACTAAAGCAATTTACTACATTTCATTGCATGTAATTTAAGAGGAAATTATTGTTATGTAATTTCCTCAAAGTACCTTTTCTTAAGTCTTTACAAAAGACTCAAAGAACAAGTCACAAGCTACATTTTCTTACAAATTATCCCTAAATATTTGAAAATTTAAATATATCTACTTTATTTGCTTATTTATCCTAAGTCGTCATACTATAATAAATAATCTAATTTCCTACTAAACTAATAGGTCTCCTGCTCTATCACATAATGACGTAAACGACATCAAAATAACACGTGTAGGGCGAGACTGGTCACGGCGGATTCCCGGTAATTTTGACAAATAAGCCCATTGGTGCGCACCGTAATCAAAGTTATCACCCGTCCCGTCACGCCAGAGTCACGACTGACGGGATTTAAGATAAATCACAGGGAAACAGTGGAAAAAGTTTCCCATGCTAAGAAACATTGTTGTTTTGTGTCCAAGATTAATTGGGGTAATCTCATACATCCGTCTAGACTTTTCTTATCCTTGTTGGGGTTAGGTTTCAGCCTTAATATATATGGGGCTGTATATCAATATTTTATAAGCAACTGCCTTTTGAACTCTATTATTTAAGTATAAGATAATTTTGGTATTTATAAATAAGACCAGTTGTAAGATTTCGGACTTTGGACAATGCCTTTAAAACATAATTTAATAAGATTTTGTTCTAAAGCAAACTTGAATTATTAAAACATATGTAATTTCTGTTATACCTACATAGCTCAATAATTTTATGTTATTTAACATAATAAAAATTACTCAAAGTTAAACCTGGAATGCTTTATAAATAGACGCTTATCTTTTTTTTTTTAATTATACTTTTGCAGTCAGCGAACCGGAATATTTAAAAAATAGACTTTCAAACAAGGAAAAAATATAAGGGTCGTTAAATATTCACAAAATTATGATCTCTCAAGTATAACTTTTAATTGCTTACACTAAAGTTCACATAGACATGAAAATATCAGTTTGGACATCGTCAACAAACAAGCTCATAATTATTTCCCAGGAATTTAACGACACAATGTAATTTAAAAGTATCTTCAAATAAAGGTTATTTATTCGTCGTATAATATATCAGTTGTGTGGCTAGGATTACTTCTGGGGAGCCACTGTTCTGTCATACACCTATGGTGTCGTCGTCTCCTAGGCTTCCTACACTTATGCTCTTCTTTAGTACATGGATCGACGTGGGGGCAAGGTTTCGGTACGTGTGCGCATGGTCCCGTGCAACGTGGCTCTGGCGAAGGACACGTATCCTCAGCAAAAGTACGGCGTTTAGTCAGTGTCTTCAAAAATTTCATAAAGTACACCAAGAGTAGTATCATAGTCGCATAACATATTATCTTTTGTGTGACCGCATCATCCGGAGCTCTTTTGGCCAACATAATTTTATTGACTGGATACTACACTTTATGATGTGAAAGGGAAATACTTAAAATTTTGCTACATTATTTTTGATTAAAATCTTTGGTGTCAACAAAACGTCGTCTCTTAAACCGTCAAACTGATGTTTCGTGTTTTATTTTTTTATTACAGAGCTTTGAAAAAGGCAAACTTACACCAAAAAGTTTTCATTATTAAAATTGGATATTCAAAACCTTTTTTATCACTTTAGATGAACGTGTAATAATGTCACGAATTTTCTGGTGCAGACAAAAATGTTATGACGTTTTAGGCTAAAAGCTTCGACTAAAATAGTGTCAACTTTTCGCTATGCACTATGCTATTAACAACCTACAGCAAATGGAAATTTCCAAGTAAATTTTATAGAGACGAAAAAATAAAAGGGCATATTTTTAGAACAATGATGAATAATGAGGCGCTCGTGGCTGAGTTACAGCCGCACGGTTCGACTGATCAAAGGTTAATCTGCGCTTGGTGCGGTCGGGCCATGGATGGGTGACCTAGCGAGACTCATCCGTACCTCGGAAAGCACGTTAAGCAGTTGGTCCCGGCTGTCATTTGTAGATCGTTGACAGTCGTTACGGTCAAGCCAGAAAGTCTGACAACCAGTCTTACCAAGGGGTATCGTGTAATCCGGTAACTGGGTTGTGGAGGTCAGATAGGCAATTGCTCCATGTTAAACCCTGGTACTCAGTTGCATCCGACTGGAAGCCGACCCCAACATAGTTAGGAAAAAACCGGCCAAGTGCGTGTCGGGCCACGCGCAGTAGGGTTCCGTAGTAGGAGTTAGTTAGTCGCCTATAACTCTGTAACCGGTTAAGCCTACATAGCCGTGATAGTTTTTCTTGTAAGTTCATTATATATGCTACGTCTGTTAATTTTTTCACATTTCTAGGTACAGCCATTCAAAAGTTAGAGGGGGGGTAACTCGTATCGAACAAAAATTTTCACTTAAAATCTAGATATTACGCAATTGGCTCGCTTAACCGAAAAATGGTCTTCACACACCCATAATATTTTTGAAAGACCTATCTAACAATACCCCACACGGAGGGGTACGCGAGAAAAATAATATTCATCCCCCATTACGTGTTTGGGAGCTACCCTAAAAAAATAATTTTTCGAAATTTTATTTTACCACTTTCTCGGCGTTATCAATATATATATCGATACCAAATTTCAGCTTTCTAGTATCAAGAACCTCGGAGCTAGGCCGCGGACAGACAGACAGACAGACGGACATGGCGAAACTATAAGGGTTCCTTGTCGGACTACGGAACCCTAAAAAGCTAGGCAGATGATGATTTTTAGAACAATAAATGTAATAATTAACGCTGTCAACATTCTTTCAGTTTCTTATAATTGAACTGTGATCTACGGTTCAGCATAGCTTTTAATACTTTTTAAGTACGATACACCCAAAAAATACATCATTAACATAAGTATACTCTAATTCCCATAAAACCACACTGACGTAAGAGCCACAAATGAAAACAGTACAAATTCGTGTAATATCAAAGTTGACGTTCTGTGTAATAAGTTTATCTAGTTCGTGTCTTTAGCTGTGTAACTATCATCTCAGTTAGCTGTTGTAACAACGTCACGTCTGCCGTACAAAGTCGTTATCAACGCTAGCATTTATGAAAGCGGTCTAAGTAATAAGCGATAATTACAGTAATTAGATCTCTGTTAATTAAATCGCTTATTTTTCTATGAACGGAGTGAACTCGCGTTCTTTAATCATTGAATATTCTTGTGATAAAATTTAATATGTTTCCGAAGCTATGTTGGAGTTCAGTTTAGCTTTTTAATTGATTGACTGCCTCTCTGACGTCCACAACCTAATCACAAAGTACCACGATACCCTTTGATAAGACTGGATTTCCGATTTTTTGGATTCTGACTATGGTAACGACTATCAAAGACAGTTGGAACCAATAGCATAACGTGCCTTCCGAAGCATTGAGGAGTCTCGATATGATATAGCTAGATGGTTAGCATCAGCATTCACGAATTCAGCATTCAGAAACCAAGATTTTTGTTCAACATTTGCGCAAGACTAACAGGCAGCATATTACTTTGTTCTAGATAGCATTAACACTAAATCCTTTTTCTTTAGATTTCATCCCAAAACTGGTTCCATCTCATAAGATAGGAAGTAGTTTAAAATAATTTTATCTACAGCTTCACACAATGATGAAAACAAATTAATATGAAGTAGCTAAATACCTTCTAACCACCTACTACATGCCTACTTCTAATAGCCCTCGTCACCAATGATCCGAAAGTACACATTTTTATTCTAAAGCTACACGGATCCCAATATCTCAACGTACAGACATTTATCTACTTACGAATCTCCTATCTCGACCCACTCTTGGATATAAATTATTCACAGTTACTTACAGTAGGTACCTTAGATTGTGAATTGTGCCAGATCCCAAGTCTGCATGAAAAATGTTAGTGGCCGGCCGAAAATGTCCGGCGCAACGTAAGTGGTTGAAAATCGTTTCAGCGCTGGCCGACTCCAATTGTTGGCGATTTAATGGCTGGATTCTGTGCATTCGCCCGATAGCACTAAAGCGCTTTAGTTAAAATGTAAGCCGAAGGTAAAAGCGCTGTTAGGGTGCATTCAAACGATAAGGCTTTTGTTCATGCTCACCTTTACTTTTTATGTGCCATCGTGTCGACGTAAGATAGCTGCATGATATGATGCTGTCGAAAATTTATGCACAATTTTATGCAGATAGGTACGGCGAAAGTATTTTGTAGAGGTTTTGGCAGTGAATAGCACATGAAAAGAAACTATATTATACGAGTATATAATCCGCTATACCTCACCTTACCTCAATTTCTTAATAGGTTTTAATAATAGGTACTAAGACATAGTCATTATTTTCATCTGCTTTAGTAAATATTAAGCTTGCTCTAGAACTGGATAATCTTACACAGGTACTTAATCTTAACGTGTCTATGAATATCTTATATGAATCGTGAATTTAATAGTCCCACAGTGCCTATTCATGTACGGAGCACGAACTCACAGAAAGTTCATTGAACTTGCTAGCAAGAAAGTGTTATAGAAAAATATCATGATATTTAAAGTTCTAGAAGTCTATAAATATTTCACAGTATCTCTCAGGCTTGATGTTGCTGAAGACTGAAAAAGTTATTTTTACTAAAATCTAACCTTTTACACCGTCCTGATGTTCCAAACGGTTCGAGATTGCGTATACATATTTTTATAGGATTATTCGACTTTCCTTTACTGTATACATTTTGTGACGTACCTGCAACAAACGAAACTAAAATTGAAAATTGATATTCGAACGAAAAAAAAGCAATGAAAATATTCCATGTCCACAAAAAATGTATAGAAATGTTCAGTAACCTACACTTGATTTTGTCGGAAAAATCCTGCTTTTTGTTACAGGTGAGTATAAATTCTATACTTTTACACAATAGGTTGGTTAGAAGCGACATGTATGTATATTACCAGTGACACCATAAAATTTCATGCGACCTCCAAACTCGACAAAAAAGCTACCGGAAACCCACCACCACGCTGTGAAGCTTGGACTAATAATTTACGGGGATTGTATGACTAGATACAGGTAGATGTTCTGCGTTTATTTTACTTTACTTTTGTCGTACCGTTTGGCTTAAAAAAATAGATAAAAATTTTTCTTCAGATAAGAACCTGTCTGTGAGTATATACATATTTTACTGAAAATATTCATAAACCTGCGAAGGTAGGTATTGTTCCAATGGCATGTAGAGGCTTGCAGTTGTTTTAAATTTATGTTAAAATAAAATGTAAAGCAATGCTCTTATAATATAAAATTAATACTTTTTAAATAAATATAAAATAATGTAACAGATTTTTTTAATAATAATCTAAATAAATAAAACATGAAACGGTCGAAACCCTTTTTAGTACAAAACCAAGTCACCACCGATCGCATGTCGAGTAACGAGGGAAACCCGACCTGTCAGTCTTTTTTGTCTAGACCGAAAGCGGGAATACTAATTTTGACATTTTGTTCAGGAATACTGTTTTACTTATCTTAAATCTCTAGACTGAATTAATATGATATGGTGGTGATTTAATGTTAGGGTAGTACCTACGTTGTTTTTTTTTTTGGAAGGGTATTACGTCATTCATTATTGGGATAGTTAATACCACGTACCATTACATCTTAATTCCTTGAAAGCTTCTAATTTACTGTTTTAACGGATTCTATATATTTTATACATATATAATCTTGATCTTTTTCGTATATTAGTTCTGAATATATAATACTAGCGCTTTCCCGCGATTTCACATACGTCGTAAAGGAACACTTAACGCACCCATATAAAAAGTAGCCTATAATCGCCTCCAGAGTCCCATCTATCTCCTTACCCAATTTCATTCAAATCGGCTTAGCTGAATTATCGCGAAAGCTTAACAAACAAACTTACTTTTGCATTTATAATATTAGTTACAAATTCACACATTATTCATTACTGTACGTTATCATCATTTCCATACCACGTGAACGTACAAATTACAACACAGTGTATCTAATCTACGCCCAACAGAACACAACGCACAATAAACCCACAACAATTGTCCATCCCAGCGCCTCGCGAACTAGAAAAATGCACTTTTATGTGACAAATAAATTTCAATTCCACTTGCGTTCGTCGGCGATGTATCAACATTGGAACATTTATTCTGTCTCAGTGAACTTGTTTACCACAGACAGGGACCACTACTTGGTTATGCATGCCGTGCCGCGGTCAGCAAAATGCTCTGCCAAGTGCATTCGATAAACGCTATCCACTTGCAAAAGTTACATTGTGCCTTCTTTTGCTCGAGCGCTGCCATATTTTGCAGTGGTTTGAATGGAATTTTTAATCGGTAGATATAAGAGGACGTGTCTTCTTAAGTTAAAGGAAATAATTTGTAAAAAATGTGGTTATTTCCTTTCAGAACAAGTGGAATATTAGTTAGAATATCACGTTACTTAATTGAAATTAATGTTGCGTTTTGTGAGTGACTCCGAAAGAGATGGCGGAATGACTAGGTAGCCCCCTAATTACATAAGCCAATTTCCGTTGCAATACCTTGCATTGACATATCAATGATATACATGATTGCTTCCTTGAAAGTATCAATAAGATATAATACGTCTAAAAATACGCAGCAATATATATTAAACTTCTTTTTAAGGGTATGTCACTTTCATATCTGTTTTTTACGTAATTAGTGTACTGGACCTACCGCCAAGACTTGTGGGAACATGCTAAATATCAGGAGATGTGGAAAATAGACGTAGAAGCTTTTGCCTAATAGTAAGACAATATTACCAATGTATAAATAAAATAATAATAATTGAGAGTGCATCCTCCACAAGATCGATCAAGATCAATGACTTGCCCGAGCGGATTCCGTCTAAAGTTTATCTATCGATCGATATTCTGAAGTTTATGATGTGGATTAAGATTATGTATAATTGAATATTTCCCTCTTTTTATAAAAAAATGTAATTAATTAAAATAGCTCTTTATGAGTCTTTGTGAGTGAATTCAGAACTTTAGCTGCATACATAATAATTTATTAATAAACTCCACATACAGCTTTCATAATACTGTCCATTTAAACGTCAATTCTATTTCGGCCGGCTCATTCGGAAAGACAAACGTTCCCATTCCGTGAATTTAATTATTTAATAAACTTTGCATGTGAGCCAAATCGGCGCTAACTGACATGACTATATTCAGCCTCATTGACAGTACTGGTAAGCCAGATAACGGACCCAGAATCCATTATAATCTCAGTCTATGCTATCAACGCCATTGCTAATTAATTGATAGCAATTGAATAAGCAAGTGAGTACTTGTGGCCAATAGGATTAGTTGAACATGATGACAGTTGGTCCCTTGGGAATGATGTTATCTTCTATCTATCTTCTTCTATCTATCTATCTTCTATACTTATAATAAATCTGTAGAGAGGTCAATTCTGTACATGAAATATATTTCCAAAATAACTATCAGGGGGTGTTTAGGGATCGATACTGATGCCAAAAATGCAATCAGTAAAATTTTTGTCTGTCTGTCTGTCTGTCTGTCTGTCTGTCTGTATAAACTCTATAGAAACAAAAACTACTCGACGGATTTTAACGAAACTTGGTACAATTATTTGTCATACTCCTGAGATGGTTATAGTATACATTTCATCACGCTACAATCAATAGGAGCAGAGCAGTGAAGGGAAATGTTGTCATTTTGTTTAAACGCGCTAATCTCAGGAACCGCTGGTCCGATTTAAATAATTCTTTCAGTGTTAGATAGTCCATTTATCGAGGAAAGCTATAGGCTATATCATCACGCTAAGTCCAATAGGAGCGGAGCACCACTATTCCACGCGGACGAAGTCGCTGGCAGAAGCTAGTATGGAATATAAATTACGAAAGATTTACTTACAATCGTATTGAATTGAATATATTACGTTTGTTGGTCAATAAATGCAATTGCTAATGTATATTTTGTTGTAATTATTCGTATATAGGTTTTATTAGGATGTAATAGTTTGTGCCCGGTTTATGAAAATAATCCCCTAAACATAACTGCCAATATCATTATCTGTCTTGCCTATTCCCAATAGGATGGGTTCGGCTTCTAGTTTAAATGGATGCAACTGAGTACCGGTGCTTTTATGAAGCGACTGCCTATTCACCTTTATGTACAACCCAGTTATCGGTAACATCATACCTCTTGATAAGACAACCAGTCTTTTTGGCATCTGAATACCCGTAACAACGGTCAAAGATCTACAAATGATAGGTTAATACTTTCCAAGGCACGGAAGAATCATGGTTACAACATACATAAACGGTCACCCATTCACGGAACGACTGCAGTAACTGCCAAGATTTCGGTAGAAAATATTTTAAAACATAATCCTACTACGAAAACAGATGAATATTTGTTTGAATAATTTTCATTTTCAGATATTCAGCGTTGTGTCGACCTGTCACTTATTTTTGTAAGTATTTCGGTACTAGTACATACCTGATAGTAAAGATATCTCCCCCCTTGTATCGTCAAGAACATATTTTATACTGAACTAGACAAGCGACGAGCTCTCCCGACAGAAACATCAGGGAAAATAGTGCGGGAATTCGTTGGATGTCACTTCGCATTCACCACATTTTGAAACTGATAGAAAGAGTCGAGTAATTTTAGAAATGGCATTCTCCTTGTGTTTATGGTGGAGGTCACGTTGTATAGTGAAGTTTCTGAAAAACGAAGTGCATTTTCCATCTAAAATTGTGAGCTTATATCTACTTGCATCTGGTTGCACTTAGGTCTTAAAGATCGATTATTTATACACACCAACATCTTGAAATAAGCTCCGGTAGATACAAAAATCTGAATCTTCTAATATTGCAAGATCACAAAACATCGCGGACATAATTTGCGATGCAAAATCATAATATGGCACAAGCCTTAGTGTCAAATTTAGAATCCCCCATTAGACTTGTTTATTCAGTGTAATAAGCCCTAGTTGGTGCTGTCACCGGCAAACTTGCGGCATTATGTAGGTACGTCCAGCGGAAACTTGTCTACTGCTGTTCGTGACACACGGCCATTAGGGATGGAAAGCGCTGATTATTTTGCAACTAACAAGAAAGCGATTTAAATGTAAAATTACTTACTTTTTGCAAATTATTTGCTGCTTTAAACTGTACTGTATAATTATGCTAGATTGAGAGATAAACTGTACTTTACATAGCAAATTTTGTTGAACATTTGCAGGAAATCGTTGTTATTTTGGTACCTACCCTTTACGAGACGGTAATTATAGAGTAATTATATCTTTGTATTTTATCAAAAATATAATAAGTTACGCCAACGGCTTCGCCCGCGTGGTATTTTTTTCTTACACCTTGGGTTACATTATTCAAGTTTAAGAAGGGATCCCTAATTATTACTGGCAATATCTACGACGCGACACTTTGTAAAGATGTAGCTTTCTAACGGTTCTAAGAATTTTTAAAATCGGTCTAGTAGTTTTTGAGTTAAAACCCTACAAACAAACAAATCTTTCCTCTTGATAATATTAGTATGTAATGAATGGGATAATATCATAATAACAGTAATATCATATATAGGTACATAGAATTGCTCATAAGTATAGTAATTATACGAATAGAAGTTGTAAAAAGTTCTAAAAGCTAGAAGAAAGTCCTTGAAGATATTACTTATTATTTTATTATCCTACTTTTCAAGCAATGATTCCCAGCCGTAAGTCACTCGTCTAACTATTAACTAGGTACTCCTGGATAATATTATACTGAGAGCACTTTATGGAAATCTTCAATGTGTGTACCTCTGAACAGCTTTGACATAGTGTTTCATCACGTAACACCTGTAATTTAGACTTGGAACTTGGAAATTCAGTTCAGTTTCACAAAGAAAATTCTTCAAAACTATGAGAGTTGATACTATATATTATATCATTTTCCTATTATCCTCAAACTATGTAAGCTTAAACTAAAGTATAAGAATAAATTAAAACAAAAAAAACCTTCGGATCCACGGAAATTCAGATTACAAGTTTAGTGAAAGAATAAGGAACAGATTAAAAAACACGTGATCTCATCAAAATTAACCGATACAATAGTCTTCTATTAGAAAATCAGTCGAATAACCTTCTCATTACGTCATTGGTTTTGAATATCCATAAGTGACGATATTTACATGAAGTGAATCCTGGAAAATCATATTTTAACTAGGATATGAGCTGTGTAGTTACTGCTGATATGAGGTAACAAGAAAAAGCTGTAATTAAGAAACACAATGGCATCGGTAATAGTTTGTGGCTAATAAAATACTTCATTAATCATTTCCATAATAAAATGTTTATTTAAAAAATTAAATATAATATTGGATGACAAAACAAAAGCACAGCTACTAATCATAAACAGCACACGAACGGTCGACACTCGGATGTCCAAAAACATACTACGTAATTTCCTCTACAACCACGATTCAATCTCGTGGAATATTTCGTGCTATTTGTACCTTGTCCATATTCTGAACACGCAGAGTTACCTGACAAATTTATCACTTTTCCCACATTTCCTAGAGGCTGCGCGACGCCTCAAGTGGTGTAACCTAGGGAATTTATTTTTAGGCTTTGTGTGATAGATCGAGCTTTTTCTACGCGCATATAAATGTACGTGAGAATTATTTTCATTCAGAGCTAGAAACATATTTTTTTAGAGACCTCTGGCAAATATACACAATGTAAGTTATTAATCCTCTTTATAAAGCATGACAGTAAAGTCTGGTGTAATGGTATTTCGACACATTCGACTAAAGTTTTATGATATTACAATTTCCTTGGCCACATTTCGTCTATTCATAAATTCATTTCATGATCTACCATTATCACGAAATTAACATCCTCATTCACCCCACTTTACATCAGAGATAGTGGCGACAGGATTTATAGGGGGTGACAAATTTGATCACATTACTGTAACGTATAGGGGTATGGTACTATACGCAGCAGACCGGCACGTACTCAGCGGGCTCGTCATCCCATCTGAATCAAATCATTCCTGTCTTGTTTATGTTACTAGTAATGTGTGTATGGGATTTGCCTTTATCTGGATGAGCTGATTAAAGCGAATGGTTCCGCAATAAGTGCGTAAAAGCGTGTCGCACCATACATACAGAAAAAGTTAAGGTTGTCGTTTGAAAAAGTTTGAGTAATAGTTTTGATTTCAAAATTGCTATTTGAACTATTTTTTTTTGTGTTTGTTTAGTCTAGTAGTTGCAAGCGAGCGTTAAGCGTCGGGAACGATTCTCAAGCCGGATAATGTGGTATTGGGTTTTTCCATCGGGAATTAGTCTTTTTTTTTATTGTCAGTTGCTTTTGTTAAATTAACCTTAATAGAAGGAGGTCGAAAGACTTCTCACATCTTTCTCGTTCATCTGCCAGACAGCTTGCTTACCCATGAAATTATTCACCTGTGTTATTTACACACACAATGACCGCAAATTAACATCGCATGCGTTTGCATAATTATAGTAATCACTACAATCTATACTGTCATACAACTCTATTGAGTTTATGACGGACTAGAGCTCACAGCTCGTAATTTATTTATTTAATTTGACCCTAAATGTTAATTATATTTACTATGATTATACCTCAATTTAGATGATTGGATTATTCAATATTAAGTTTTAGATATGAAATAATAGGCCGATTTTACAGTGGGCTTACAAGAAATTAAACTCTTATCAAGATTGGGAGTTTTACAATTAATAATTAGTATACATTTAAATATGAACATTTAACTCTTTAACCTTTAGATGTCTTCGAATTAACCACTTAGTCAATACCCGCTAAATTAATTATAATTTAACCTAAACTACATTATCGTATTTTACAGTCCGTTTGATCAAATGGTGTCTTAAAAACTCAATCGCCTCCAGGAATTTAATTTAATAAAAAGTTTGAACAAACGTAATATCAGGAAAATATCTCTTACAAATATTAATATTATAAAATAAAATCAACTTCTGTCCAAATCGTGCTTCATATTAAAAGATTCACTCGCTTCTTGCCCCGTATATTTGAAAAAATACAAATGACGTGACGTACTCTTATTCAGCGGACAATACGCAGTACATAATTATATAGTCACAATAAAGCTTTTCCTTGTATTTTAAGAAATATATTATTTGTACAAAATATATTGAAGCAAAGAACGTTTACTTTGGATAATAATTTTGTCACAATAAAATAATGGGTAGGTTATACCATATTATTATTCCAAGTAGTTACTTATCAAGCTTGTGATAACCTTTGCTAAGGATTTTGAATATTGCGTCTGTTGTTGCAATAAAACCTGGCATATATCACTATTTCTGGCATATATGCCATTATAATTGCTACCTTCGGGCAAAGGACTGCATCGTGAGGAACTCCACACCTTAATAATAAATTCCTAGCATTTCCAGTGTCCCGAGAAGTGCTTTTAGCTATAGGTTAAGCCTTTCATTTGTACTGAGGATTCTACAGAGTAAAATGATGAATTGAATGGATTGTTTTTCATTTATTTATTTTTACCAAGAATTTAACTACTTTTTTTCGTCACTGTGAACACGGAAATACCTTTCTAGATTTGACGCGTGATTTTCTTTGAATAATTACACTCGGTTGTAATGAAATGTGGTCATTTCATTTCAAAAATCGTAATAACTAGAATATATATGATTTTATGAAATAAAATTACAACAGCAGGCTTATTAATAAGTATTGTATAAATAATAAATAAGGTGTTATGTTTATTTTGAACTTTTTGGATAGTTTTGGCCTTTTTTAACTAACTTCGATTAGTTAATAGCTACTACTAATAGAAATATCGTGCTTTAGGAGAGGGCTATGTCCAGTAGTGAACTAATACAGGCTGCTGATGATGATAAAAAGAAAATATTTTTATCATTAAATCATCAATACTTTTACATTGAAGTAGGTTGGTGGTAATACGAAAATTTTACATTAATAGTACCTATATTTCATTGTGGCCATATAAATTTATGCATGAACCGAAAAATTAATAAAGCTAAAAATAGATAAAGAAATATGAATAAGCATGAGAGTCAAGAAAACTAAATTAATTAAGGGAATAATTATCATCTATATATCACAGCTACACACTTGACTTCTTCTTGATGAGATAAACTTATACAATGACTAAACAAGTTACTCATCTGGATATAACAAAATGTTGAATAGAATAGGTATCTATTACCAAATAAATAGAAACAAACAGTAGATCATCATACATCCAACCATTTATGAACTCTGTAATAAATGGGGGCCATTACACAAATCAAATATACTACAGTAAACATTTAGCCTTATATGTAACACGCTCATTATTCACAATATCTCAACAAAGGACTGTCGTAAAAGGTTGTCATTGAACGTATTCTCAAACCAATGGCTCCTCTCATTTTCTTATAGAATGCCTCCCACCGACCTGCCTATTACTTATTATAAACGCTTCGATGATTACTCACGTAAGGTATGTGCGTATCCAACGCGATCATAAGCGATTCGTGCTACTGCTGTGTAATGTCAATCCATTTTTCTACGGAAAGGAATGATGAGACGGTCATAATGTTCATCTGGTATTACAAGAGATAGAAATGACCATATAAGATGCAGTGAAATTAAGAATTTTCCACTGCATAATCCCACAACATCCTTAGGCAATGCTATATATCCTATGAAACTGAAATACAGTTACGATTTTACTCTGCTTTTTCACGGCTGAGTTTTTAGTACTGCATTGTTACCTGCTTAGCCAAGATCTTACACAAAATCTCCTACCACTAGGTAAAATATCATCACACAAATCATGTTCTTGCACAAAACGGCTCAGTAAAAAGGGTGGAAAGTATAACAATTAAAATGTTTCTCTTTCCTACCCCATACATTGCATCTAAATCATGTATCTTATCCTATGTGGATATTTGGTTTTATTCCAAATAAATAATATGTTACTAGGACAATATCATAAAGTAATTTACATCGTACCTACGTCAATGACTACTGACAACATAATTATTAAACTTAAACCCAAGTTATTGGGCCGAAACAAATATTCAACAACAAAATAATGTTTCGTATTAATCGAAAATCATTGCTCACAGGAAATTGTCGAATCGTTGCTCAACGTTATAAAGACCGATAATAAAGATTATTATTGCAATTGCGGTTAATATCTTCTAAATGGTTATCGATATTAATAGATTAGGTAGCTTAGTTTTAGTTAAACTAAATTATCTCTTGCAAAAACCTGTTCACATCACTCCAATGAATAAATACCTAGTACGTATATTGAGTTTTATTTGCTTTGCTAAATTAATTAAATTGAGTTTAGCGTGTATAATTAGAGTAAACAGGAACGATAAAATTATTTAAATATTTGTACATTTACTTTTCCTGTTACCAATAATATGAATTGATTGAGTGTATTTTGGTATTCAATAACAAATAAATGAAGTGGGGATATATAAGAGGACTCAATTTTTTGATGTGATTTGATATCAAGACCGATTTCCGAGCGGAAATTAGTAAGAAATTACAGCAGAATCATGTTTGTTTACGATCCTTGAATGAACCCATTTATAAAATTCTTCTTTTTCAATATACTGTCACGTTGTTTTTCTTAATACGGTACTTTGAATATACTGTGATTTTATCTCAAAAAAAATATTTATACGATTATATACATGAACACATTGCTACATTGTTATCTAAATTCATAGCATATCTGTTAGAGTGACACTGACCTACGCAAGCCCTACTGTCCTTAACCCAAGGCGTGACGAGTCGACCTTCCTCCGTCTACTCCTGCTATAATTCACATTGTCCGACCTGGGTGCGTCCACCAGCTATGCAGTGATTGTCTCTTCTCTGCACATTACCAAGGTTACTAATAATACATAATCATACATAATATAATAAGCGATTGTTCTGTAAAACTTACATGGTCTACGGAATCGTGTATGAAATTAAAATCGATTCTTCTCGATATGGTTCGAAATGAATCCGTCTGTATTTCGCTGAGCGGATTATCGCTCAATCGATTTCAGGTATGAGGATTTAATTTCGATAAGAACTGGTTTGGAATAGGAGTAATTATTCTCGAGTGCTCTTCGTCTATAGATATTTAGGATAACATAATGAATGTAATATAGGTACGGTGTAGAGATACCGTAACTGTATTTTTTACAGGTCAAACACTAATCAGATATAGGATGATTTTTTGGAAACCTCTTGATTTCAATATACATATTTTATATGAAAGAATTTGTGTAAAGATAAATTTCATATATAATATGTAAGTATATTGTATATCTCAAATAAACACATACAAGAAATTACTATCAAAATGTTCCAAAATATATGTAAGTATATGAGTAGCGATATATAAAAAAAATCGTGGCTGCACAAGCAGCTTATTGGTGCTTAATTATATTAAGTAGCCAATGATGCCTCATATTGAATATAAATCGTTGTATTTTATACTCATTAAACGCAATTAAATGCAAATAACGTGTCCAAATTCGTTGAATCCGCATTAATTATTGAAGCTTATGCAGTATTGTTATAAAATAAATAATTTGTTTATTTTTATGATACAATCTATAAAAAATATAAAGAACTTGCTTTCCGCCAGCGGCTTCGCCCACGTGGGCTATAAGAATTCAAATTAAAGATGAACCGCTCGACCGATTTTGTGCAAACTTCACATAAACCATCTACTAAATAGTCCGAACAAAACCTAAATATTTGGTTTGGATAGGTGAGCCCGTTCTTGAGTTATAAAATTACAATGAAAAGTAGCATTGATTTTTATATAAATATATTGTACATAAATTAAGTCACTATTATTATTAAGTTAAACTCTTTTCTATAAAGGCCGAGCTAATCACACCTACTAAGTAAAACTTTATTGACTTCTTTGATCAACGGAAAGGTCTTAAATCGAAGGTAATTTCTATCGCCACACCTCAAGACAATAATAAATATCGAATGCTATTTATATTAAAATAAATTCCGACCACATTATTATCAGGCTCCAATAGATATATTAATTTTCTACGTTTATAATTGCTCTATTATCGACAGTCATTATTTAATAGCGCACTTAATTGTCAACTAAGTGCATTTTTTGTATTGATAGAAAAAATAGCACCTATTATTATGAAGCTCGATACTGCCAACTACAATTGGCTACAATAAAAACGCGAATCTAGTTCCTGAAATGTGCGAATATTTACGGAAATCAAAACATTACTGACACTTCAATTAAGTTGGTTGTCAATATTAATTATCCCCTTCTCTTTTAATAAAGCTGCCCGTGGGCGTTGTAACTCTGCTAATGGACAGTTTACTGTTATTATATTAATAAGGAGACCAATTTTCATAGTTTCTGCAATATTCAACATCACACTGGGTCTTTCCCTCCTAACCTTAATACCGTTATCAAATCATCCGTCGGTCAGACATTTCTGCACAAGAAGAAATATCCTTCAGGCAATGCTTTAATTATGAAAATAAACATAAATTATATTCCTAATATGAGGAAACAGTAAAAATACTTAGCCCGTCTGTCCAACTAGGCACTAACCTCGTTGCATCATAAGCGTAGCCATGGCTTTAAGAAAATTTCCGTTTATGGGTGCCTATACATACATATATATGATCCTTCAAAATATGGATTAATAATTAAAATAATCCACGGTACGATGAGACATACATTGATTTCAATAATTTTATGAGCGTTGTGTAACCAAAAATATTTCATACTAACTGTAAAGCACTACCGTTGAGTCCACGTCACGTCTTTAGTTTTCTTCTAGGACATTCCGGTAGCTATAATCACGATATTATATTTCATTAATGTTTCAAAACAAAATTTATTGACACGATACTAAATGTAGAAAATAATAAACTCTCTGAGTGGGAACCCATGGCTGAAGACTTGTAAACCAGCCTTTACAAGAGGCACCGTATCTCAAAGGCGACTAAATCATACGGGTATTAACTAAAAATTTTCACACAAAGTTTTTGCGATATCTCTGACCACGTGCGGTATGAAGCAAGAAGCGACAAAACTGAAACAGATTACAGCTTTCCTTTTTATATGCAACAGATGTTTAGGAAGTCAAACATGTTCCGCCAACTTGCGGGCTATGCTAAAGAGATTTTTTACTTTGTTTTTGTTGAGGCTGTTGTAGAAAAATTTGAATATGATTTAATTTTCTGTAGTGGACTGCGAGTTAATTGAATTTGGGGCTGTAGATTCGGTGACTTCGAAGTCATAATTTTCACACTGTAGTACTGAAGTACCTACCAATGCCGGGGAAGGTACCTTTGAAGAGGAAGGTAGGAAGGGAAGGCTCAAAGTAGATTCAGCCCTTTTTATGTCTGTGAGTTACTGCAGGCCAGTGCCATTTAAAAGTGACATTTATTTACGAAGTTTCTGATTTTTATAATTTTACACTTCAAAAGCCAGATCACTAGCCTTTTATGTGTCCATGTTATCTCAATCTGCAGGTAAAATCTACTTTATATTTATTATCTGCTTTAACAAAATACCACTTCTTTGCGTAAGTACGTGGTTACCTTGATTTTTTATTTAATTTACCTAAACCACAGCAATTTAACCTAACCAAAGTCAAGAAAAAATGTTACATTCACATTTTGTTACTATGATTCATTTAGTTCACGCCGCAAAAGAATCTATTAGAATGTTTACCTGAAAATTACATGTCGATTTTCCTTTTTTTATTCACCAATTTAATATTGCACAAGAAATTAAATACCTACAATTTTAAAAACAAAAACCATTATACCTCAAAACCCACAAACATGAATTGAAAAATGTATTTACCTTTTTTATCTTTATAATGGGCGCATAATGTATAGCGTCTGTCACTTGTGGGATCATGACTAATTGTTCCACGAGCCATTTATCAAAATCCATTCACCGCAGTTAGATTCTATTAGTATGAACGTGACGGCATGCCACACCTAAATACGTATGTAATGTTCCTATATAATGATTACTTTTATGACTAATACGCGGTTATTCGGATTGATAGCAATCGCTTTTAAAATTTGTTGACAACATTATATTGTTTTCCCCGTGCCTTTATCTTATTATAACTGTACACTTAACAGAAAAAAATACATAATTATTCTACCTTTCTACCAAATATTTTTTCAGTCGTTACCATGCTTAACATTATAAAGGATTTTACATAAACCATAATGAAATAGTAACATAAAATCCCAATATACTAAAACTATACAGGTTTTCAGCCAACAATATGATGTGGTTTTTTTTATAAAATTCATTTTTCTATTCTATTTATAAATACACACTTGCCAAACCAACTAATGCGTTTAAAAATATTTATATCCATTTCAAACCGCATCTTTTTATTTTTAGATAGGCTGTAGTTACATTTGGTAGGTTCTATTGTCTGATGTTGTTTTAGTGTTTGTATTCGCGATCATAATCCATGAAAAAGCCTTGATGTAGAGATGACGTGTCCATTACAAACTAGTTTATTTTCATTATAAAAATTACGGAGCCATTTTTAATGGATCAGTATTTATTGCGTCTTATCTTTAAATAACATACCAG
Organism: Pyrrhia umbra; assembly: GCA_963891755.1. NCBI lineage: Eukaryota > Metazoa > Arthropoda > Insecta > Lepidoptera > Noctuidae > Pyrrhia > Pyrrhia umbra. The sequence continues at coordinate 11,035,374 of OY982922.1, read as the reverse complement.
AGAAAGGATTTTTCTCTAACACCCGTTGAATAATCAAACGCCCCACATACAAAAGGACATTAAGCCATGCTTTTCGTATCACTCGAGTTCAAAGCGTACGTGTTTCAGCGCCAAAGACGTCCTCGACAGTCGGAACTTATAGCTTTTGTTCTGGTCTCTCGCTGTGACTTTTCTGCAACACTTAGCAAACGTTTAAAACTCTATTGTTAAGCTGGGTGACATTTTAAAGCTATTTTCATTGTTTCGTCGCGCACATTAATATGTTTTCACTGCAGTAGAATGGTTTGTAATTTTGTTGCGGTAAGAATTACGGGGGAAAGGGATGGATGTATTATGTTGGTGTTTGATTATTCTATAATCCTAAATCTATACTATTGGAAATGCTTTAGTCCAGGTGCGCTGTAAACTGATAAGATACTAATGATATGAATGAAAGGGATGATGATAGCCTACGGTTTCGTACCGTTAATTACCCATACCTTTTCCTGTTTTTCTCCGATTGGCATTAAGGCATTGTTTCATATTAATATTGCTTAAAATCATAAACTAAAAGTCAGTAACTTTCATTTATGTTAGTTTTAATAAATTGTAAACCAAAGGAAAACAATTCAATAAACATGCATGCGTTTCGTCTCAAACATCAGTTGAAGTTGATATGAACTGTCGCTAAGGATTTTCTAACAACAACTATAATATTTCCGGCTTTAGTTCCGAGAAAATGAGATCACAACTAAGGTCACGTATTACCAGTTACACGGTGTTATCATATGTCTATCTTGTATGTGGATATTTTTTAACAGTGAGTTTAACGTGAAACGGTAAAATCATTTTCTTAAAATATTTAAATACTTAGTAAAAGTAAAATCATTTATGATTTTATCCCAAATAGTATTTTGAACATAGAAGAAGAGTGTATTTTAATAATATCCTTGATGGCTATTCACAAAAATGCTTGTTGATAAGTTAACAAAAGGTTTCTGCTTTTACTAATGGATTACTTTTCTAAGACTGTCGTCGTGTTGACTGACGAACTTCGAACATTGTTTTTAGAACGGAACAACAAAATTTGTGTACACATTTTTTTTTGTTTTTGATTTAGTTGGAGTCTACAAAACTTAGCCAATTTTTAGAGCGAGATAATGATTATGATGGATAGTCTAATATTGAACCCTGATTACATGGAATAGTATTCAAGAAAAGGTATACCTACTATGTGTTATTTTAATTGTTTACTAGATGTGACCAAGGGAAACACTTTACACACCTGGATATATAGTGGTCTATAACCATTTCCATGGGTCCCTGTATATCTATACTAAATTTTATTTAAGTCGATTTTGCTGTTTTATCGTGAAGACGAAACAAACTCACTTTAGCAACACTTTTTACTATAATTTAGGATAGTAATACCAGTTTTCCTTGTCTCAATTTGTTTATAAAAAGTATTTTTTAAGAGTCAGTCAGAGTTAACATTAAAATTTGCTTGAAAATAATAATATGACAGTGCCCCAAAAACACCAACCCTTCACCGTCTTCCTGGATAAAAGAAGCGGTTGTGAACAAACTTCCCAACAACACAATTTAGTAAATAATACCAATTATTTCAATGTGAACTATAAACACAACAATAATGTCCGGCAACCACACATACCCATACTCTCAATCAAAGTCTATACACACACTCGCGCCATTATTTAGTTAGAATCGCAGTTAAAATCGCAACTTGGCGCTAAATCTTACATTCGTGTCGTGACATAAATCGACCGTCAGATGCACACTGCACGGGACCGATTCCCTCATCTGTCAGACGCGAGACAACTAATTTGTCTGCCATGTAAACGCGACTCTGTATTGCGACTACGAATTTTGAGAAGCGAATAAATCTTGGCGTTTGTTGCGATTTAAACGTGAGTTTGTGCCAAACCTTAGTGTTTGTATTCGATTGTTTGAACTGGACTACTTTCGATGTCGAAAAGTACCTTATTGAGATTTAAACTTTTTGTGTCTGAACTACTAAAAAGATAATTGTTAGAATCTCTTTCTATATTATTTAGCGTCATCAGCTTTGTTTCAAATAGAAAATCATCAAATGACTTATCCTGCTGTGGGTGGGGCGGAAGGGAGTGTCAGACTCTTACTGGCTAAAACCCATCCATGTTCCATCCTCAACCCTTTTAATTCCGGGGGCGCGGTACTTCTTTCGAACATCCCGCAGCCCCGGCAGGCTATGGCCCCGGGGATAGGCCCCGACACTTTTTTTTAGATTTGATGTCATTAGTTTGATATATGAAATCTTATAACAATTTCTTTGCGTATAGCCAATATTGCTAATAAAATATAATTTATGTCTTCTAACAACTAGGTCTCGAGACAATAAATTGCAGTCGACTTTTCTATTTATTTAGTGTAATAATATACGCGTAATTGAGAACACGTGCCGATTGGGTTCAATTCCAACTAATATACTCCATTAGACATAACTTTGTCTGCTGTTGGTTACATGAAATTAGTATGACAAATCATAATTTTAAATTAATAAGTAATTGCTACCGCGGGCTTTTATAAATCGTTGCATTAATCTCAATAATAAATTTATATACAAAACACTCGAATTGCGATTAATAAAAGCAAGTTCTTAAAATTTCAATTCTTCTTCTATGAAATTAAATGCCTTTTTAAATTCTCCAGATTCTTCTAGTACCTAAGCCAACTCTAAGATCGAAATTGGAACGATGTTCCCTAACGCAACATGGTAGGAGTTAACTGGTAGAAAATCTTTAAGTGTTGGATACACGATTTCCAACACATCTTTCCTCATATCACATCGGCATTCACATTCACTTTTCATCGCACCACTTACGAACATACAACTAAAGCCTACTTCACACAAGCGGCTATTACTCATCGATCGCTGCCCTGAGTCGCGTATCGCTTAGTAAACACTTGGCGTCACGTCGCACACTCAATTTGTAGCCATTGCCGCCCTCTGTCGGTATAAAGGAGTTCATGCAATATGCACTCCGCTTTATACGAACGTTGTACGAGTTTAAAGATACCTTTTTTATTTTGAAATTGGCTGTTTTGTGATTTTAGATTGTTGTTTAAGTTTTTTATTTGAATGGAGTTTGTTAAATTAAATTAAACTCAATATTTATTTTACATTTTGGCAAAGAAATTCCTTCCCTCCCCTTTTTCTTAATCGTGAAAAAATAATATATACTATTATAACTGTAACTTACAACTATATATGTATTACAGGCATTAAATACAGAACATTTATTATACTTCAATCATTTTGTGGATAGACAAAACACTATAATTATGAGCAATAAAAAAACATAAAATTTTACGCCCGTTTGCTGTATAAAGGAAGTCCGATATTTATCTAAAATACGTAAAATGCTCAAACTTGCTTTTGGCATACATTTTCCAAGTTTACTAACTCGATTATTCAAATTGCATAATAAATACCTAATGAATTATGTCTCGTATGTAGAGTCAGCACCAAATGTAAATTCATATTTCACAAAATTTAATTAGCAAATTATTTCTAATGAGTTTTATTTCAAGTTGTTATTCTTTATTTTATTGAACCCAAATAACCCTTATATTTCAGCAATATTTAATAGAAATTAGTTAGCAAGTTTGGCAAGCGGTTGGCTTTTTATGCTTACTCTACTGAAACTGGTATGATAATAAGCTATATTCCGTGGTTAAAATTTTACTGGTAACATAAACTAGGTGAAAACTAATTGGCGTCGTAATTATGAATTCAACGTACCTAAATATTGGACGGTCGCTGTCAGGTATTTATCAGGTGGTCGTACTGAGTACCTAATAAAATCTTTGTTTTAAATAGGTTACATTAGTTTTAATTCAATATGTAAAGTTTTACAAACCAGGTGCACTAACAAAAAAATATATACCTACGTCTTAAATATATTTGCGTACAGCTCCCAACTCCGTAAATACAGGTACAGTTGACATTTTGATACAAATAATTTTTCATCAAGTGTTCTACACATAATTCGTTAATAAAAAATAATAACGATCTAAATTATCTAATTCCACGGTTTTACAAACTAAACTTCTTAAGGAATAACTACCATAAGTTTTTTTTTTGTAAAAATAATATAGGATTGTCGAATGAAATGTACCTAATTTTTTTTTCTTCATTTTCTCTGATAGCAACGTCTGCCATTTAACAGAAAAAAAACCTTCAAGCTAGGCACGGTTAAAGACTGAACCTATCGGCTGATTTTGTCAGCATTTACATACAAAAGCCCCATACTGTTACTGACAGGTTTTACTCGGTCGAACGAGCGAGCCCTACGAGCACAGTTTTAGTCCCCTGTTGGGAGGCCGTGATTAGGGTTGCGAAGCGACTGATTTTAGCCCGACATACTACTTTTTCGAGTATTACATGACCAATTTTTGGAACAAATTCGAATCCAAATAACGAATAAATGATATACTGAGTTCGGCGGCTGTTTTTAGGAGCACACAAAATTATTTATTGTTAAATTATAATTCTTACTAATATCTAAATCCAGAAGTACCTTTATATGCTTCTTGAGCTTTTACGGTAAAACCACTGAATCAGTTATGATGAAATTTGTTACGAACAACTTATAAACATATATGGACTTAGGTACTGACAACCTACTTCAATTCTTACGACTACTTTTTATTTTCTTCTCAATGATGCTAGTAAAACTACAAGGAAACCTATTAACATAGCATAATTTATTAATAACCATATTTTCATTGATATCTGTTTATCACCTCCCACGAGATAAAGAATAGAAAGGCCAAGACTAAAGTGACAGTTGTCAGTCGCCAGGACATCCCAAGGATCAAGGAGTCGTGACTATAGGCTCATTGTTGTCACGAACTGGTTCTAACCATCGCTATTCGCATATTTTATGCAAATATATCGAAAGCTAATGACGACTGTACCATTTAATTAGTAGTGGAGTGCCTGGAGCATTCAAAACCGTAAAACCTCGGATTAGAGTTATAGTGAATGAATTAATATGATCGATGTGGGATATTGTTTTTTAAACTATAAATTGCAATGTTTACCCATTTTTTTTTTGTGCTTATCATTGTTTCATTGTTTAAACAAATTATTATGAAAAAATAATGTTTAACCATATATTTTCACTTTAAACAGTATTTTTTTTTATTTATATGTTAAATCTTACCTGAGTAGACATATAGGAACATTTTTCAAAGATACCTGTGTATAAAAATAGCAGTAAAGATCTCGAACAGTGGAGGGGAGAGCGGAGCGACAGCTACTAGAGGTGTCGTTCGATTTGTCTAAATTGTAGTAGTGACATAGGCTATATAGATTTTCAAACTGGCGCCCGCAAATGGCGGAATGGGAGGGGGAGTTGATTTTTTTTTCCGTAGCAATATGGGTATCAAATGAAAGCTAGTAAAAAGAATAAAAATAACAATAAGAACAAAAATATATACATTTTATTACAACTTGAGACATGTTTTCATACATTCTTTAACGCTTAATACGATTCGTCATCCCGTTTAATACGCCTAACGCCAACACATATTACCTTTGCGGCAGCGGCCAGCGGCGGAAATAGAAGACCCTGATAGCAAGCGACCCTTGACTGTGCATGATGCAATTCTAAACATTGCAGCTGCTTGGGAAGCAATTAAGCCTGAAACCATTCAAAATTGTTTCAAGAAAGCAGGTTTCAGAAATAACCAGGTTGACGTCGTGTTGGAAGAAGAAGTACCCGTAATACTGCAGGGTTTTCCTGGATATTCTTCCATTGTACGAAATTCAATCAATTGAAGATCTTATTGAGAATGTGAATAACACACAAGAAGAGGCTGAAAGTGATAATGATCAAGAAGATGAGTCAACTCTAAACTAAAATAAGTGATTATTTTAAATAACGTGATAGATACACGGCACTTTATATAACGTACACAATTTTGAAATTTACAATTCAATACCTAATATTAATACATACGTATGTAGTAGGTCCGTTTTTTATTTCCCTATATCCCGCATAATACGCTTTCCCGCTTTAAGACGCGTTTTTGGTTGAGTCCCTGTGAAATCGTCTTAAACGGGTTTTACTGTATTTAAATAAACAGATTTTGTACTAATTTTTTTTTTCTTTTCATTAGTCGTAATTAATTACCTTATTTTTTTAAATCTACACAATAGAGTACGTTTCATTTATAATTAAACTGGCCGAGAAATTTCATTGTACATAGCAGCTGTCGCTCCGCTCTCCCCTCCACTGGTCGAGATCTTTACTGCTATTTTTATACACAGGTATCTTTGAAAAATGTTCCTATATGTCTACTCAGGTAAGATTTAACATATAAATAAATAAAAAATACTGTTTAAAGTGAAAATATATGGTTAAACATTATTTTTTCATAATAATTTGTTTAAACAATGAAACAATGATAAGCACAAAAAAAAAATGGGTAAACATTGCAATTTATAGTTTAAAAAACAATATCCCACATCGATCATATTAATTCATTCACTATAACTCTAATCCGAGGTGAAAACCCCCAGGCGCTCCACTATAGGTCTTCGAATACATTCATAGGTACAGTCAAATAAAAAATACAAGATATGTCATGTGTATAATTTTTATACCAACAATACGTATAATCAGAATGGTACAGATTGCAATTTCCAAAATTTATAATCTTACGAGATCTTACGCGTTAGATTATAAACTAACCGTATTCACAATTTTACGGTATCATTATAAATATTATAGAATATGGTCACTTTTAATACAACATTGTCGTTTACTTACACACCGAGATAAAGCGTGGCTGCTGTTTAGGATAACAAATAAGCGTGTTCAGTAACTGTCAATGTTATCTAGTTCCGAGAAATTAGCATGCGGGGCGTGGCCCTTGGACCATATGCTATTATCAGGGCATGATAGACTGTAACCGTTGTTTAGGAATTATTCGGTTAGTGAACTTAAACAAGCCGTACCCTTTGTAGTGTATTTAAGCACAATGTTAGTCACAGGTCTTACTAATAATTTGTATACAATGTGGTTGTATGATGATGGCACGTTTAGCGTAGCGGCTGAGCAATTGGCTACTGCGCTTCGTATCCCGGGTTTGATTCCCACACGAGGCAACTAAAATTGTTCCGGGTCTTGTTTGTGCATGTGAAATGTATGTTTGCAAACGCACGCATAATACAGGAGTAATTTCTAGAGTGTAGCAAAGTTATTTAACATAAGAAGTTTCCTAACATATGATTTTTGGATCCGAGGATTGATTTCAGTAATACTTCAGAAATACAAATAAAATGTTTAAGATAAACCATACATTATAAAATATATATTGATACTTGCTGTTTTACCATCATCCGGAAAGAACTACTTAGCGCACTCGGAATTTCCAGTCAATATATATACCAATTTCATCCAAATCGATTCAGTCATTTACATGTGAAATCAGGACAGACTGGCAGATAGTATTTTCACATCCAAAAAATAATAATATGACTATATGCGAAAGCGAGTTTTTTATAACGCTTTCACGGTAAAACGGTTCAACCTAATTTTATAGGCTATTAGGCTACAATAATAGGCTACTTTTTAACCGGGTGCATTCAGTAGTTCCCTCGGGACGTGGGTAATCATCATCATCAGCCTATATAATGTCCCACTGCTGGGCACAGGCCTCTTCTCATACAGAGAAGGGTGGGTGGTACGTGGGTAATACCCCGACGAATTTTTTTTATCTAAGAATATCATAGACAGTGATAGATAATTAAATTAACATAGCCTTTTTAAATTATAGAGAATAAGATATTACTTAACTTCGATTGCTATCAAATTATTCTTGTATTGGCTAACTCATCAATTAAAAAAGATATCATAATGGTTATAATCAATCTAAATCAAGAACTTTAATTTTATAGTTTTTAACAAAAGACTAACTTAAATTAAAGTTCGAAAATTAAGAACTTTTTTAAAGTTCGCTGTAGCACTAGTTAGTATAAAATTTCATTATGATTTATGACCATTAAAGTGTTTTATTTTTTCGACAAAATTTAAAGGTAGTCGAATTAGGTATTTGAAATAAACTTATTTATTGTATCATTAACTTCATTGTCAGTGCCTGTTTTCTTTAGTTGAAGGCAAGCGCATTTAAATAAAGGATTAATTTAATGTAGCAATTAAACCTAACGACTAACGAATAAATTAATACAATCAATAGATTCATTTAAAAACGAATCTCTGCGCAAAATTGTGCCAAGATAGGGAACCATAATTTCGGTACAGTATTATAAGATTTAGTCTGTATTTCTTAGTGAACAAAGGTTTGGCGCGAGTAATGCAGCTTGACTGCATTAATAAACTCGCCAAGTTTTTTGGCAAGAAACTTGTTTGTTAGTGCCGCGGTTAAAGCTTTTACGGGAGCGGTTTGCGGTCAGTTTTACACAGCCCGCCTATTTGAACATCGTTAAAATTGAATTTCCTATTTAAAATGCATGAGGTGCAGTGTTTCAATCGGAAATAAAACACAAAATAAACAACACGGACACCCCTTTGCAGGATTTATGCCTTAAAGCCGGGGTTGATGTGAACAACAGAATGACTACCAAAAAAGACGGTGTGATACTCAAAATATTAAATAAAACAAAAAAAAATCAAGAGTAATCCATTTAACAGTCTTAACCTATTGTATAACGTTCTGAACGATAGGACAAACCGACAAACAAATTGCCGGAAATATTTGAATAAGAATGGGGACATTCTCTGGGACACTAATGTGCGAGGCGGGAAGCCCGGACGGTGAGGGCGCCCTTAATATCTGTTTTATTTTTTCCGGATTTGTATGAATGAGGACAACAAACAGCGCACCCTCTATTGTGGGAATGCGACAGCACAAAAAAACACGTTCGCGCCCAATAATATTATTTTTGGTGAGTAATTTTATGACTTTATTTGCCGTCGCATTTGTATTTCGGAATGGGATACGAGGTAATATGTAGATTAGGTACCAAATAAAAACAGAATAATTTCTGTAATGTCTTTGTACCTAAAGCCGTAAAAGGTAAATGTAATATTCTGAGTAGTAAGTAACAGTATAAGTATATTTGGTAAATACATTCTTGTTCACCGTGTCGTCAACAAACAAACTCGCAATACTACTGGATCGGTTACCACGTTTTCTTTCAATATTTCCCAATTTGATACGGTATTACACCCTCTTGGCGAGACAATGGAAAGTAATCGTCAGTGACAGGGGAGTGGGCTAAATTTCGTTAAAATAAAAGCGTACAGAGAGCGTAAGATATAGCGCCTACGTGGTCGCCGTGAGATCCCGAGAGCTCCTACAATGGAGAATTGGAAAAAGCTTTTATAATCCGGCACGTGACATACATGCTCAAGCGGCCATATCTTAGCGAACCTACCCACATAGTACAGTGGCACTCGCGAGAAGCGCTCGTAATTCTTTTTTCTAACGTACTATTATATTTCGATGTTCGATGTAAAATATGTGCCATAACAAGACGTTTCTATTATAGGAACAGAGATAGGGCATGAGCTATTTGGAATATTTTTGTTTAGTTCCAATGCAAATACCCTGTTTAGGAACTTATCGTTGTATCAGATTTAGCTTGAAATGCGGCTACTTTGGTAAGTTCTTGTTCAATGTCTTTGTCGGCTTGATTTCAGATTGATTCAAGTAGAGATAATCATTGTAATTATCTGGCATCAATTTATTGAATGTAATTTCAAAATGTACACTAACATTTCAACATGAATTAAGTTATAACATTTATCTTTGATTCATTTTTTTATTCAATCTATTTATTATTTTACTTCTGGAGAATATAATAATTGGTCTTTATTTTTTCCCAAAATAATAATTCCCTTTCAAAATATCTACATGGCTCATCTCAATCCAAAGTATAGATAATAATAAATATTGCCCAAATAGAATATCCCAAAACTAAATGATAAATTTCAGAACCCAATAAATTGTGTTTCCAATAATAAATTAAAATAATATAAAGGTCGCAGATATAACTTACTCGCGATCAAGGCTAATGCTAGGGTTGCCACATTTTTCAAACAAAATAGAGAATAGTACAGGATCCCTGGTACATCTTTCATCAGTTATTACTAACAAGCTGATGTTTCGTGAGTAGGTTCCTTTTGACTAGACGCCCAACTTTTTTCTTTACAGTAATGTTGGTAAGTGGTAGCTTAATAGGGGTAACAAGGATAAAATATGTTGATTTGACGAATTTAAAAATTTTATTGCTAACCGATTTTTTCTTTGTTTATTATCAAGATAATTATCTAAATAATGTGAAAAAATATTTGTCCTACAAAATGTAAGGTTTTGTTAGGGAGTCCCCCCGCTCCAACATGTATCGTAAACAATGTCATGAAAAATCATTACTAACCAGCTGATTTTTTTTTTATTGGTTAGCTAACATTTGCATAGTTTACCACCCACATTGTCCTACAAATTGCGTGGTAGGTCATCTTGGTCCTACGCTCAAAAGTTGTAGTACTTATACTTAATGTCAAAATAATTACTATCAAGCTGAATGTTCGAGAATAGCTTCGTTTCAATGAGACGCCCAACAAATTCTTGTACGAAACTTCTCGATTGTGGTTTATAACTAAGATTATAGGGATGAAATGTGTTGATTTGACGAATGAAAAAAAATTATTACTAACCGATAATTTTTTTGTTAATTATCGAGATAATTATCTAAATAACGTGAAAAAATATTTGTCCTACAAAATATAAGGTTTTGTTAGGCAGTCCCCCCTCTCCAACATGTATCATAAATAAGATCATGAAAAATAATTACTAACCAGCTGATTTTTAGGGTTCCGTAGTCCGACAAGGAACCCTTATAGTTTCGCCATGCCCGTCTGTCTGTCTGTCTGTCCGTCTGTCTGTCTGTCTGTCCGCGGCATAGCTCAGAGGTTCTTGGTACTAGAAAGCTGAAATTTGGTATAGATATGTATATTAGTTACATCGACAAAGTGGTGAAATAAAATTATGTAAAATATTTTTTATAAGGTAGCTCCCATTACACGTAAAGTGGGGATGAATATTTTTTTCTCATGTTTCCCATCGTGTGGGATATCATTGGATAGGTCTTTCAAAAATATAGTAGGTCTGTCAAGACAATACTTCGATTTAGGAATCCGTTTGCAAAATATTTACCTTTAAAGTTAAAAAAAATTTCGATACTAGCATCTCCCCTCTAACTTTTGAATGGCTATCCCTAGAAATTTGAATAAATTCATGATGAAATGTAATCAACTTATTAGGAAAACTATCACGGCTAAGTAGGCTTAACCAGTTACAGAGTTATAGTCGACTAACTAAGACCTGCTACGGAACCCTACTGCGCGTGGCCCGACACGCACTTGGCCGGTTTTTTTATTGGTTAGCTAACATTTGCATAGTTTACCACCCATATTGTCCTACAAATTGCGTGGTACGTTATTCCAGCCCTCCAGTTACATAGTTTAAATTCATGAAATTAAAAATAATATTATTTTGTACATTTTGCTATTGGAGCTGAGGCACACTATTATCCTTGCTCACAAACGCATGCGCACCACAGATTACTATATACTAGGCAGAGACAGATTGAGATTTATCAGATGAATCAGATAAAAAATAATGTTTATATAAATATATAACATTATATTATGTATGTATATATATATAATACATTATATATAATGTTTTATATGTCCTTATACCCTTTTATACATATATCCTTTCATTTGTATACTCCAAAATTACAAATCTTGTAGGACTAATAAAGCATACCTTTTTTTTGTAGGACATTGTTTTATTTGGACGAAGAATATATTAACCTATCACGTGATACCTTTGTCCTACAGTTACTAATAAAAAAAAAAGTCCCGCGGTATTGACAACTTTTGAGCGTAGGACCAAGATGACATACCACGCAATTTGTAGGACAATGTGGGTGGTAAACTATGCAAATGTTAGCTAACCAATAAAAAAAAAATCAGCTGGTTAGTAATAATTTTTCATGACCTTGTTTACGATACATGTTGGAGCGGGGGGACTCCCTAACAAAACCTTACATTTTGTAGGACAAATATTTTTTCACATTATTTAGATAATTATCTTGATAATAAACAAAGAAAAAATCGGTTAGCAATAAATTTTTTAAATTCGTCAAATCAACATATTTTATCCTTGTTACCCCTATTAAGCTACCACTTACCAACATTACTGTAAAGAAAAAAGTTGGGCGTCTAGTCAAAAGGAACCTACTCACGAAAAATCAGCTTCTTAGTAATAAATGATGAAAGATGTACCAGGGATCCTGTACTAGAAGTTATCTATTCGTAAAAGGATGAGTCATACTGTATTCAAGTAAGATGAAAAAGAAAATACTAAGCCTATTAAAATATCAAGCTTTAAAAGGAAGTTTTGCGTTTTGGGAATATTATTAATATAATTTTTATTATGAAGTGGCAACCCCTGGTTCATCGTGCGCATGTAATATCCCTTGATATTCACCAGACAGAAACTCGATATCGTATCCCATTAGTCTTTTCACATTGTCACCGTACAAGCCTACAAAAATCCAGCTTTTCACGCTTTCTGAATGTCGGTAATGGATAATGTTACTTTCGATGTGAATTTATGTAAAAGAAGTCAAGTATTTGTCATACATTTTGTATTTTTAGCGTTACGTTTAGTTTTTTTTGATAGGAGGTACTTTATTATTTTCAGTAATACACAGTTTTTTTTTAATCAACATCCGCATACCGCGCCTACGGTGGCCGGGAGTCGTCTCGCGGCTCCCGGCGCCCGAGCGTTTCCTACGGCAGTTCAGTGATACTTTTCATGTTCACTTCTAACTATCCCATGACACATCTTTCATTGAAACCAATCCCAACTAAAAATTATAAATAATTTTTATCTATATACTAATATTATAAAGAGGAAAGACTTGTTTGTTTGTAGGGTTTTAACTCAAAAACTACTGGACCGATTTAAAAATCCTATCACCGTTAGAAATCTACATCTTTACGAATTGTCATAGGCTATATTTATTTCCAGAAATAATTAGGGATCCCTACTAAAACTTGAACCCCAAGGTGTAAAAAATTGTTACAAATATTCCTCTTTTTGTCACCTCGGAGAACTTTTACCTGAACATCTTTCATTTAAAAAATATGTTATTCATAAACCGCCAAGTTTTATAGTAAGCGAGAAAATAAAAGACAAAGGTTGTTTACCCCAATACCTTTAACGAACTGCTAAGCTGACTAAAGTTATTAATTATTCCATAGTGAAGACCTTACTTTCTTGACAGCCTCTACATAACTTCGCTGTCAGCGGAGAAAGTGCTTATAAATATTCTAAAAGACAGTTTAGACATTTTCGATACTTCCAGTTATGATTAAATTTCTGAAAATGTTAATTAAGAGTTGAAAATAAAGTGCCAAAATAAATTTGTACCTGCTGGCTATTAGCTCAAACTTTAAGTGTACCTTCTTACTTAATTTATTTTACTTCCTTTGAGGGAATTACTTCCAAATCTGGATAAAATTATACACGTGTCCTAGCCCAGGGTTTATATACCATACCAAATTTAATTTCGATCGTTCGCCATTTTCCTAGACAGACAGACAGATTGACTGTATATTTTTAGTGTATTTATAGTAAGGATTAGAATAGGTCTTTAATAAATCAAAAATAAATTTAATATAAAATTACTATCTAGTTATGTACATTTACTTTCGAAATAGTTTTATTTGCAAAAAAAACAATAAATACTGATATTAGGCGTCGTATTTACTACATAATATGACAAAACATCGTACGAAAGCTCTCGACAATGGTAATTTTCTGGTATGTTTTCTGAATACAAAGTTTTAACTACGTGCCTCAACTTTTGTTCCAGTTATACCTAGATTGATATTTATTGGTTGTTTGTTATAAATAAATATAGTTTTATTAAAGGGTTTTATCATAAATATGAAATACATTACGAAAAAATATCGAATTATTAGGCAAGATTTTGCCATATGTTACAATTTTATGTTTATGTTTATAGATAGACGGATAGATAGATATTATGCGTATCCAGACACAAATTATGATTATTTAAAAAACAGACTGAAAATACTATGAATCCCTATTTTCTTATAATATAAAAATAAATAGTTTTTTTAAACAGGTACAAAATTTAAAAGCATAGAACTAGCATCTTGATTGGCTATAAATAAATATATTATACAACTGGCTCTGTATACTGCTCGTATTTGTTCGAAAAACATCGGTTTTTATTAGTTTTTTTTTTATTATTTAGATGGAATAAAATAAAAAAGTTCACCCCTTTGAGGGATGAGTTACGATGCACACACAATAAAATTATAACTTGTGCAATAAAAATCCAAAAAACACAATCTGGATTGAGATGATTATGATTCATTTGGGAAATTTAGAACTTTAGCTTATTTTAGCAAAATACTAGCTGTAATAACACGTTTGGGATTTCATTTAATACTTTTACTATGAAAAAATATAATATCTTTTGACTTTGTCTCTGCGTGGACTCAACATATCGATAGTAAAGTATACATAGCGATAATGTTGTTGTCATATAAGTCTTTGATTATCGTGTAAATGTTTTTAGGTTAATGAAAAAAGTTACCTGTGATTTTTTTCATACAGCGACTTTCCTGGTTTCAAAGTTCTTTTCTATTGGTTTACCTATGGAAAAAAAAATCTTCTTTAAGATTGCAGTAAGCACAGCTCCAGTTTAACAAAACAATTCCGTCTGAATACTATATTGCAGCTTAATATTTTACTATCACCTGAGTCATAATATGAATTAACCCCAGCACCAAGTTTCCTTCACACGAATTTTCAAAGTTCATTTTCATTCAAAATTACTGGCAATTTGCAAGCGGTAATTCTCCACGAACTTTGATAGTTCCGAAATAGTTTTTCATACAATTGCGTGTAGTTAAAAACTTGGACCGTTTAACAAACCGAATAATTTACAAGCTTTCTCTTACTGCTTAACAAGAATGTGCTTGGCTTTATTCTTTTTGTGGATTTTTTGTGTAAAATGTAATCTCACTCACTCTCACCAATCTTATACCTACTACACTCACGCTAAACAGATAACATTTTATCAATCCTTATGTTTAGAGTACATCAAATTATATTGATTGTTCCCATTATTGGGAGTCATTGCAACAGTAGACCAACACTAGCCACAAATATCCATTGTGTATCCCATCGAATTCATAACATATTCAGGATTTTTATTGTTGTTCACCACACCAAGGGCCAAGTTCACCGACTGATGATTTCACAATTGGTCCGTTAACAGAAAAGGTTTTTAACTACTAATTACTTTTCTTATTCAACCCTGGTTTTGGTAATCGACGTTCGTCCTTACCAACGTCGTTCTAGGAATAAAAAAATCAACTCATATGGTACTCTTCGAAAGTTGGTAGTTTGAATTTATGTATGGCAAACAATTGTTTCAGTTAATCGAACTGTTACCTTGTCGGTCAACTTGAGCCTAAGAACAATACAGGTACATAGGTTAAGGTAGATATAGACCTACTGCGTGCAACAAAATTCAATCTCATGGTTAATGATTTTCAGGTATAGTAGAGGTCATTACCACTTTGTCTGTATCGATTTGATAAAGGCGAGTCAAATAGTAGTAGTAATAAGTAGGTACTTCGTATTAGAATCTTTGAACACCAGGCCTACAATAACCTGTACAAAGATAAGTAGATATTGCATTACCCTAAAGTACTAATTAACATTCAATTTCACAGAATCGGCCTATCATTAGATAAGGGGCTATCGGCTATATTGATCGGTCTAATCCCAAACTACTTAGAATTAATAGACAATTTAATGCTATGCTTTTGTTATTATCTACTTCAATTTGCCTTAAGTGCTTATGATAAGTCTGGAAGTTTAACCAAGTAGGTATTTCGATATCGAAATCAATATCGAATTAAATTGATTAAGTAGGTATCGATCTAATAGGCGAACTAAGCCTATAATCAAATATGAAATGAGTTCTAGTTACGAAATTTAAATCGATTATTCTCATTATCGAAATATTTTACGTGTTTAGTTATAATAAAATAAATAGTTGTAATATAACATTGAGACAGTCACATTGAAAAACTATTCAGATGTCGTTCCAACTTTTTGTATTATGTAATAAACTCCTAACTTTGCTTTAAAATAAATTGGGAACAGAAAATCACACTGTCCTCAAAGTTTTCCATCCTTCACTTTGTTCTAGAAATAAAAAGTCGTAGTCACTCAAAAGTTACGCCCCCTACGGCTGGGACTTTTCTCTATAAATAATAAGGGTCAAGTCGGGAACTTTAGTTATAGCAAGTGTTACTGAACACACGACTATATATCACTGCTTTCAGCTGTACATAAATAAAGTGGAAGAAACTATTCCACAAACGATATAACACGCAGAATATCAAGTGTTTCGTCACTCGTGAGTGCGTACGATCATAATATTCAACGAACATAGTAGCAGTTATTTGTCGCTTCAAATGGCGGAATTTTAATATAGGCACACACTTCCCGGTGGCTTCCCCCGTCATGTAACATTTATGACATTATTACACCGACGTGTGCCCTTATTATAAAACAAACGCAAACAATTCGGCGTGTTTTACATAATCTCTCCAAATTGGATGGATATACCTCGGCAACGTGAGGCTGCTAAAGGCATTATATCGAACGTAGATTGCGCGAGTGTTTATGAACGCGCGAGCGCAGAGATTTATTGTTTTTTCACAATATTATTCTTTGGTATAACCTTCCTTTTTCCGCGTTATGTTCAAATTAGGGAAAGACCTTCCCTCCCCATTTGTATAAAGCGCGCATGAATGGGTCTTTGAACTTTTACATTTCAGGGGGGCTAGACAAGTGGCAAAACGCTAACGCTAACGCTATAGAATAGAAAACAAAATGTATGGGAATGACATATAGCTAGTCGTAAACGAATGTCATTCCCATACATTTTGTTTTCTATTCTATAGCGTTAGCGTTAGCGTTTTGCCACTTGTCTGACCCCCCAGTTTTACAATTCCTTGTTTCCTTGTTATTTTGATACACAAAAACCAACACGTTTCAAAAATACGTCAGCGAGGCGCTAAAAGGTTCCAGCAAAAACGAACGAACAATAAGAAAACACAAATTACGATTGTGTGAGCGTTTTTAAAGGTACACGTGCTTTGAAACCGTTTAATACTTAAGAGCAAAGTTGTCGCCTTTGAAATACAATAACCACCTTCACAACGACCCAACTCTTTGAAGATCACGTAATGATCCTGTAATAAGATATTTTTATATATTATTACAGGAAACACACGAGTACAGCCTTGGAAGTTTTAATGAAATTCTAAGAGATTATTTTATAAGGTATTGGATGAACGGTACGTATAGTACAAGGATAACGTAACTAAATCGTCAGATTTAGTAAATTTATAATATTTAAATAGATTAATATAATAGTAATTTATTATAATTAAACATTTCGAAATAAACTTAGTACAACTAACAGATTAAACCAATTCCGGTAGAATTAGTTATTCTAAGTGGCCATGCGGCACAAATTGAGCTCTAGTTTTGTCCATGCCAGCAAGCTTTAGCACTCAATATTGATAACATAATGCATTTATTATGCAGCGAGTCCACTTATACGTTATGGTATAGCCGGATAATTGGATCTCACCACAAAGCGACCATTTTCACTCCTTTCGAACCAATGAGCAGTTAAAATTTAATTTTGTATAAAAATACACTATCGATAAAATCACGGAGTACTGCTACGTATGATACGTCGAAATTATGTTAAACCGATGGAAATTCAAAAAGCAAATGACCGCCTGTCTCTAACGAGAGCGCTGTGCGAATATTGGCGGAGTTCTCTAAGGCAACGACTCCCAAAGTGAGTGAAACCGCCCCTCTGGGTGAGCTTGTATGCAGATAGCGGTCTAAGGTATGGAGCAGCTTTAAATAAAAGAAGCATTAAAGTCTGCACAACAACAATTAGCACTTAGCAGTTTAAATTCCTAAACATGTATAACTTGGTGGAAAGTTTTAAAACGTATTTGTAAGAAATAAAAGCGGTCCATGTTTTGTTGGAGATACAAATTGGGCGACAGCAGAGATCAAACCACTTATCTTTTTTTTACGTCCTTTTTGGGTACAAAATTAAGGATAGCATATAAGAAAATGATTTCACAAAATATGGTGGAATAAGTTCAGAAAAATAAATTATTATAACAATGCAAGTTAGTGTAAAAGTTTGAGAGCCTCTGACTAACATGGCGGACTCAGTGCGGTTCATATTATTAGATTATGGTGCATACATTTTTGTAATCAGACATATCACTTTGAGATGCATCCCCGGAACGAATAGCAGTTCATCGAATTAGCCGACGCCGCCGGATCTGCCAGTCTGCTGGAGTGTTCCCGCTTTTGGTTCATTAACTTTTAGGGCGTTTTAGACTGAGCAAAATACTTTTTGTTTGTTCCGTCAAATTTAAATGTGTTCCTTAATCATGGTGTTTTGTATTTAAATTCGATTTTAGAGTAGGTGGTGTCTTACTGGTGGTAGTGTTTATATATTTGAAAGCAAATAAACAAAATGTTAAGTGAATGTTTTTGTAAACTACATTAAGTTTTCCTTGTCTGTAACATTTTCCTGGTTTTAAATCCTGATGAAATTTTGCACATAACAACACGACCCATAGAGGATATGAGAAGATTTGACCTTCTGAAGTAGTTCCTTCAGAACCGAATGAACCCGCAGGCAGCAACTATCAATAAAACAATTTTCTTGTAAATAGAAACAATAGCTTCCAATAACAATGCTATCAGCACGTACAAACAAAGAATTTTTATTCTACACTAGCACTTTGTCGGGCGCCAATCCAATACGTACAAAATGAGAACAGCCCGTCGCACTGTCGATGTCGTTGGAAAGTCATTCACCTGAGTATCTCACTAGTGGAGCTCTTAAAATAGTGCGCTCACCACTATCGAAAGTGTACAACACTATTATGCTGTAAAGCTTTGGATGGAAGAATGGATACGATAAGCTGATGATAGAGAAAATTGCAAAAGTTTGAGATCTTTTGTGTGAAAATAGCTTGTGGTTATCGTTATGTTTGTGGGTTGTAGCTTCGTGTTTGGATCCAAATGGATTAAAAAGATCTTGGTAATATACCTAAACTGTCTGAAGTCACGCAAAAAATATCTCTGTTTCCTTTACCATAATTTTTGATCAGCATCGACACAAATTCTTTCTTTTTTTGGTTTATTATTAGTAATAACAAAGAACTTAAAATATATTAATTTATACCATAATAAATACAGAGTTATACCGTTTTTTGAAGTCTGTTAAAAACCCGAATTTTGTGAACGTTTTGTGTTCTATATTTGCCGAAAAAATAGTTTATTAATCATTATTAAATATAATCATTATCAAATTTAGTTAATAAAGCTGGTGTTTTAACATCACTCATACCTATCTAAATCCTAGTGCATTATGGGATATGTAAATGTAAAAATACTTAGTATACTAATAATGTATGTTAGGATACTACACTTTTAGATAACACGTATTATATTTTAAGTCGTTATTTTTATTTAAGTCACTATGAAAATTTCAAACTTACAAGTAACCATTAGCGATAACAAACTAATCAACATAAGAAGATGCAACTGATTCTCAAAATGAGTATAGTTTCTTTGAATAAGATTCAAGATAGTCTCTTCGAAATTTAATGGGTGCTTATTTATTCTAAGCTAGCTACGTCCGTCACTAAATCTACCCAGTTCAGGCTATGTTGGTTTTACGAGCGCAAGTCACCGCTACTTAAGCAGGGTACCCTCAAGTTTGATGTTTAAGCAAGTAACACCCAAAATTAAGGGCAGTCGATGAAGGTTTATAGCTTCCTAAGTGGTTAGTCTTAAGGATTACACTGCATTAAGACTTGTCTTATTAAAGTTGGTAGGTTAGGTACAATACAAAGTAATGTTTAACCGAAAAACATAACGAAGGGGTTTTGTAAGCGTTGTAGTTTTTTATGTGTTGGAGACTTAAGATTGATAGAAAATGGTGTTTTATCACTAGGTACATGTACATTCAGTCAGATCCTTTATTACACAAATTAATTTGTCACTGAAGTATTTAGCATTGTTCATTAACCTATTATAAAAATACAATGTAGGTACAAATCCACGGTCTAGTTTTTTCAGAGCTATATTTTCTTTTACTCGCCCTGACATTTGATAATATATCTTTAGTAACTGTTACAAAAAAATATAATCACAATGCAGTCTAAGCCTTTATTGTATCATCAATAAAGTTCCCAAGACGCAGACGTCGGCAGTAAAATTAATAGTGCTTGTGTTCATCCTCGACGTAGGTCGGTTATAGATAGTTCAGCTCTATAGACAGACATTACTTACTTTTTTTATACTGATTCAATGAAATAAAATTCACTAGTCCGCACTTTTCTTGTCCTTTAGGAAAAAAAATAATTTATTTGTTTGTGTTGTATTATGTCATGAATTTATTGAATTGGCCAGTTACGTGTTTTTAATATTACAATTTATGAAATTAGTTTATAAATATGACAAGATAAAAATAAACATTACAAATATAAGATAATATTCGTTTTGTACTCATTCCAAATAAAATCTATGTTCCAAATGAAATCTATGTTAAAAAGAAAATTAGAATACGTTTCAATTTCGTTCACCAGTTACTGCCCATTGGGTCGCTCGTAAAACGAGTGAGCCTTAAAGCTAAATATTCCTGCTTCGTTGTCTGAGAGCGCTGTAAATTAAAAAAGTAGCCAAGCCCGAGTTTCAAGACCAGCAAAAGGATTCCTCGCTACAAAATATATTAGTAGCCATTTATTTATTTATTAGTTACCTGCGTATTGATAACAAATGGAGTATCAATCTTTCAATATATATAAATTGTGATATTAAAGTATCAGTTGCTACAAATAAAGCAAAATATATCACAAAAACTTTGGCGTATCATAAACGCGAAATTATTATATTAAATATCCTGCAGATCTACTTCGGATCTTGTTAGGTTTACTAACCTAACAAGCCCTAGTATCAGAGTTTCTCAAATCCGCCTGACACCCTCTGACATGGAATTGTAAGAACAACTGCTGTCAAGTTAGAAGATAGAGATGACAGCTTAACGTGCCTGACTTAGGGCTGCTTTGTGTTTTTGTTTAAAACCCACAACGCGGTTTCAGCCCGACCTGGAATCGTACCCGAGACATGGTTCATAGCAGTCGCGTTTGCGACCGCTAAGCCAACGAGGCCGTGTAAAATATAAAATATCCCATGGATATTTTAAAAGTACCTACCTACAACTCTAAAATGTCTAGCTGAAAAAAAATCACCACCACTAAAGTACCCGCACAGAAGTAAAAAATATTTCGTAATGGACGCATTTAAAAATGTAGCGCACGCTTAGTGGGAAGATAGTTGGAGTTGAAATTTTCTTTTCGAGAGGGAAAATTTTCACTCTCGCCTCCTCATTAGTGTGGGGAGGCTTTTGAGAGAGCGCATCTCGCTTTGCAGCTGCAATTCACGTTTGCGCACATCTCGTATATTTATTATGGTTTTCTAAAAAATGGACGTGTGTGAATTAACACTTAGAAATTCAAACTAGGAATTTTTATATTTCCGGATTTTTAATCCTCATTAAATAATATTTTTCCTAATAACAGGCTGCAAAAAAATATCAGGTTTTGGAACAAAACGCACATTTTGAAGAATAGATTATTGCAATCTAACAACATATTTTTTGATATTAAAAATTCGAATTAATATTATAAATAAAATGATTAAGGTTTCCTCATAGACAAAATGTTTACAAGAAGATCATTTGAAATCCTTACGGATATAGGGATCGATCTGTATGGCCAACAGATATTTGCGCCTAAGTCTTCTCACTATCTCTTACCGAGTATGATTTATGTCGGTAATGGCAGGTCCATACGTCCCAGGAAATAAACCCTTTATAGAAATGAGTTTGGGGATTTACTGAGACAGGTTCAGTTCAGCATCACAAATCTCAATTTAAGGTTGGGTCAGAATTTTAACTCATTCATTCCTGACCCGCACAATCAACGTTTTATTCACCTTAATTGTAGTAATTCATTTTATTGCTTTCATTATGATCAAGATAACAATTTGAGCTACGCCTGTTCTGTATTACAATCAATTTATTAATTGGCAACATTGATTTTCGCTTTGCTCTCGCTAGAAACGTAACTCGCTCATTGACAGAGACCAATCAAATTTTCAAGTTCATCGATATAATTGATTGATAACGATAGTTTCAATTAAATTCCAATAAAAAAGTTGAAATAGATACTCAGGTGAAATAATCTGTTTGTTTACAAGTGCGCGAACATTCTTAGCGTTATTGAAGTGTCATTAGCTGTGAATAATTTATTTATTATTTCGGGTTGTATTTTTTGCGAAGTGACATTGACATATTTTTGGCAACTGCTGTCATGATATTTTTTATTCGCTACTGAAATAGTCAGGTAATACTCTAGGTATTTTATTGAAACTCAGTGGACAGCTGTGTCCAAGAATTCTGTTCTAAAGAAATAATACACGTAGCAGGTATTTGCTGCATTATAGACATAACCTTCGACCGTAATAAATAAAAAATATTATTTTCCAAAATAATTGCCACAAAACAAAAAAAATACAACTTTAATAGCTTATTTAAATAACGTAAAACCTAAATGCTAACTAATTAAAGTTATTCCAAATAAACATTTTTACATTTGCACGCTGTTTGCTTTAGCTAACAGGCGTGCCTAGCAATTATGATTCCGGTTATTAAAGCCTCAGGTGTTAATTGAATCACCCACGTAATGTTTCAATGTTTATTAATGCAATATAGTCTTGTAGCGAAAATTTCGGAATTCATGCCGATTTTTTACAAAATATTGTGTATTGCATAACTGATCTTATTACGGAACTTAGTGAGATAGGATACATGTAGACGCTATTCTAGCTAATATTAGCTTGTTCGCGTTATTAGCTTCTAAAGTGAGCTTGTATGTTTATTTATTTGTTACGCTTTCACGGTAAACAGTTTGAACTGATTTGGATGAAATTGGTACAGCGAACAAGAGAGCAGCCATTCCGTGGTTATACCCGCATATGAGAAAGTCGTAACGCACACAGATAAAAACTTTACCTTTTTCAAGTTTCAATCTATCTCCATACAAATTTTATCTAAATCAGTTCACGCCGTTTTAGCGTGAAGGAGTAACAAACAAACTCACATTCACATTTCTAATAATAGTTAATATTTTATGTAACCCAATTATTGATCTAAATATCAATGCTGTTTTGAAAAAATCTAAGGCCCAAGTTCACCAACAAGATAACAGTCCGATCAACTAAAAACAGCTGTTTAGCATAAATTCAAACTTCTACCACACGATGGATAGCCTATGATTTGGGTTTTTTATTGAACAAGAAGTTGACAACATGGTCATTCCCGCTTTGTGGTTAAAAAACGTTTTCGTTTAACGGGCTGATTTTATATGTCAGTGAACTTGGGCCCCTTATATTTTAGGGATGTTTTTTTAAGGTTTGTGCTCAATGTTATGATCACTGCAAAGAACTATTCTCATATATTTTTATGATATAAAAGCCTCTCTTGGAAATATCATTTTCTCTTTTACACCAGAACAGTCCTTTGTTGTAGTGTTGGGTGTTGTTGAGTACAGTTTCACATCGTTAGTAAGCCTGTGCTGTTGATAAACTGTTAGCTACAAAAATGGCGGCGGTACATCACTACTCACTAGTGACGTGCTCGTGAGCCATACGAGCACTATAGTAATCCGTTTTGCTCGGTTGACTTTCAAAATGTTTGTGTGAAATAACAAGGGTGTGTATTTTTCAAGTTTTTACTATCGTAATAGTGTACCAAAAATAGAAAGAAACTATTTTCATACTGCGAGAGATTGGTATTATTTTTCATACTCTTTCTATGCTTTAGTGAGGTTCCTATTTTCTATGCTTCTTTATAAAAAAAACACTAAGCGAATTCTATTGCTGCGTTGATTGTGTATATATAAACTTCCATACTTTAGTCTGTACCAATAGATATTACGAAAAATATATAACAAAATCATCACCTATTTTGTTCTAATTTTCCCACGTAGATAAATAAAATGGTATTAAATGATGAATGATGATGTTTAAAGCATAACATTTACATAAATACGCCATCCTTACGCCAAAATAGGTTAAGACTTTGCTTTCATTTTTCATAAAATTGATTGGTACCGACTATACTAACATGTGATAGTAATGTAACAAAATATACAAAATTATGGAACCTATCAGTTTTTCTAAAAAAAAAATTCAGTAAAAAGCAATGAAATCAAATCTCTTACTAAAACTAACAACAAACAAACCACATTGATAAATAAAGACTGTTTTTATTTGGTTTCAACGTTCGCGATAGTTGTGCAAGCTTCTGAAATCAATCTTTTTGTCGTAACGAGCACACTCTACTAAGAAATAGATGAGAAAATGGACTTTATTCGCGATAAGAAGACTGAATTGCGATTAAAGTGAATACAAGGCAAAATAAAGTATTAAAATAGGAACGCTGACGTGCTAGAATTGTTGAACAGGAGCGTGGAAGAATCGAATGATTGCTTTTCGATTAAATTTAATGACATGATTATTTGAAAATTTATAATTAAATATTATGTCTGTCTTTTTAAATACGAGTGATAATGTTACAAAAAACTGCATTTTCATGAATAAGAGTAAGTTCTTTCGTTATCTGTGTCGTACAAACTCACAACGTTATTTAAGAAAACCAAGATATTGGGCATCACGAACTAAATATATGTACCAATAGACTTTATGTATTTAGGGTGTTAGAGTTTTCTCGAGAAACTGCTAAATGGGTATCTAGGCACGTATTTATGCCGAAACCTTTTACCGATGAAGGTTTAGGCATATTTACAATACTTTCCTATTTACTTAAGATTATGTTACACGTAAAATAGTTCAAAATTCTTAACCTAACTTCTTTCCTATGATATTTCTCACATAAATCCATCCAAAGGTTGTCTGTAAAAGATCGCTTTTAGCTAAAAGCCCGCCTAAGACCGCCCTTTGTAACTCTTTTCCCAGTGTCATATATGTTTTTCTTTTGATATACCTAGTAAAGAATATTCTATTCTATTTCCCGTAGTCTGTAACAGAGAACATCTAACGCAAAAGTAAACGTTAGTGTCACTATAAAGCTATTAAATAAAATATGCAATTACCAACCAGTTACCATTTACGTAAAGCTCTCGAGTCATCGGTTGTCCTCACCGTAGCATCCTGTTTACCTCGGGAGCCTTTTTTCTTTCACTATTTCGCTCTAGTTTTTCCGCGTTCAAACAGGTTAGTCGCAACAGGATATGTTAGAAACCAACTTACGTATGTTACGTACCACATTTTATGGTTATTTAGGTGAACATGATGAGTTGGTAGCAATTAGAGGAAATTGCTCGACAGTGATGTGTCGTTCTAATACGGAGTAAATTTATAGTACTAGCGATTGCTGTTGACTCATCGCTGTTGGTTATGTAATAGTCAACCTTTTTTGTAGTTTCTTTTTATATGGAGTTTTGTTATAGTATTCACCAGGAAAATAAGTTCTCGTAATATAATAATTTTGTGGACAACGGTAACTGCTGAATATAAGGTTCACGTCTCGGCTCGTGTAAAGAGTTACTAGGTTTCCAAATTTTTAACAGCTGGTTGGAGTATGAAATAATCTCTGATTGAGTACAATAATTTCTTGTCAATTAAATCTAAGTGATTGGTAAAAACGAGTGTGTCACGCATTTGCTTAATCCTTTGGGAAAAACAAGCGCAACTTTGTAACTTCATTCCTAATTAGAACTAAGTAAATAATTTAATGTAAATTTACTTTACCAAATACTTCAGGAAAGTATTATCACTAATTGTAATAATATATCATCATAACCAAAAATCATAAATCAGTAAAAACAAAAGTTATTTTTCACATACTTCGTAAACTGATACGCGATCGCTAGTGATAGATAACGCACTAACTTCGTAAACACAAACTTTCCCCCAGCACTTAGCAAGCACAACGCTAACAAAGTATTAATATTTTCTTTTTGCCACCGCGTCGCTCCGGGTAAGCGTCACCTCGCGCCTTGTGAACCCATTATCATTAATCTTACAGAAGCTACGCTAAAGATAATGTTCCCGAGACTTCCTATAGAAAAACAATATCAAGTATAATCAGTTATCTTGGAGAATTAAAGCGAGAAAGTTGTGAAGACACCAACACTTATCATGAGGGATCAAGTCATTTGTTTTAGCTTGTGACGATATATTATAATTTAGAAGTGGTTTGGTAGTGTCTGTCACGAAACTTACTTAAAATCCCAGCAAATAAAGTTCTATATTTTAAGCTGATGAAACTTTTAATACTCACGTTTAAAACTTATGAAAAACTATGGTCATAGGTAGGTAAGAAAAAAAAAGTTACAGTTATTTTTTACCCTTAAAAATTATAAAATATTTTTTACATATTTTGAGAATCTTATTAGCATTTGTAATCTTATACGCTATTGCGTTTTACATCGACATAGTAAATATAGCTACCCGAATAATAATAATAAGTTTAAATCAGGAACAAAGATGGTTAGTAACTACTCAACCTAAGCAAAATATCTCTGATACACACGACCGTTGTCGAAGACAATTTATAGTGTCATTCCAGCTTTGTCGATACTCGTGAGAGAAGAATAGAAGAACATAAAATGTTCCAGCACTTTGTCAGCCATTTAATATATAACATTTAATCGGTCCATTGTGGCTAACGTAGGAGTTCAGCTATAAAGCTATCTGTAAATCCTTTATTGCGTCACGAACGATGTACAAACTATTTTGAGTCCGCCCACATATTAAATAGAGATCGAGCTTGAAGGCAATACTATAAATTGCTCTAGTACCTATTCAACATTCATGGGGGTGATAATATCTCAGAACAGAACGAAACAAGTTTTAAAGTCATTCAAGTTTATAACTGAAATTAACACATTACGCCGGTGCCAATCGCGTTAGGTTACATTTGATTCCTCCTAAACCCTTTTCGGATCCTTTCGGAATATATTTTATCACGGCAATAAATGGCTGAACCATGCATAACATTGTGTCGGACCTCCAATTTATCTCGTCAGGAACAATCCAATTATATTTTTTCTGCCAAATAGACACATTGCAGTCGAACGTGGCACTGGATATATTGTTGCGAGTGCCCAGTGCCGCTTCGTTGATTTTATCTGGTGTTTTATGGTATGCCTACACTGCTATGTCGGTCTGGGGTTGCGAATTTACATGGAAGAATGGTTGAACCTGCGTCGATGTTATAACAAGATTCCTAGATATATTACATAAAGTTTATGCAAACCAAAAAGCAACTCTAAAAATAACTTAAGCTCTATGATAATCTGTTGCTGTTAATCTAGACAAAAGGTTGCCAAGAAAAAGGCAAAAACTAAGAGTTTGCATGAGCACCCAGCTAAGAGTGTTTAAGGGCCTCGAGCCCTTTTCTCGCATCTTTAAAAGCCTTGTTAGACTAATAGTGAGCAACTTCACAAAAGCGTGAATCATTTAATAGTGAAAAAAAAACATTGTTCTTTTTTTATTCACTTTAGAATACTAAAATT
Source organism: Pyrrhia umbra (assembly GCA_963891755.1). Classification (NCBI taxonomy): domain Eukaryota; kingdom Metazoa; phylum Arthropoda; class Insecta; order Lepidoptera; family Noctuidae; genus Pyrrhia; species Pyrrhia umbra. The sequence continues at coordinate 11,007,514 of OY982922.1, read as the reverse complement.
AATCAATAGATATGAAATATTCTACGACTCTCAGCTGTATTAATCAAAATAAAATTCCTTTAAATTTTACCTCGTTCTTTGTAGATGTACATTTTATTATAAAATCAAATAGATTAAGCCAAACAGCCGCCCACTGAGTTTACCAAAGGGTTTCATTTCGTAATTGGTACTCATTGATGGGATAGCACACCGACTGAGTTCATTTCACATTGCGAACCCCTCGCTGTGCAATCCCAGAGTGCAATCTATGATGTAGGTAATAAGAAATTACGGAGAGTTAACTACTGCAGAAATACGTTACTTATAACCATTTTTGTGTTGGTAGAATAGTTATAATTCGTATCAATTTAGAAAATAGTTCAAAAATATCTTAATTTGAAACCAAATAAAATACTACAAACTACTCGCAAGTAAGTAAAGCTCTTTCTCGTGAGCTCACGGAATTCAATTTGAATATGGATGAATTAAATTTTCATACGAAGAAAAGATTAAAGTGTTGTCATCATCCAGATATAATTTATAAACACTGTTAGATTTGCAAGTAGCTCGAATTCCTTAAATTTAAAGTAATGAAAATGAGAATTCTGAGGAAACCCTTTATGTAAGCTGACCGTTAATTACTGCTCGGTAAATAATTTCCCAAAAAAAACCCAATAGCAATCATTACGATTGTATTCAGAAGCGTCGGATGATCGCCTCAAAGGACCGTTTCTCGATTCAAATATTCCATTTGGGAATAACGAAACAACGGGGCGCCGAAACGCGTCCGGTTTCGACTGAGTAAATCCAATTTTATTACGCTAATAAAAGGCAATCCAATTAAAGCTGGAGATTTTTTACTGGCGTTGCTCTGAGCTGGCCCAGCAGGGCTCTCCACTGAAGGGGCGGCGGGATTCAGCGTGCTACAGGTTTCAAATGTAACTGTTGCTGTAACGAGTACATACTTCTCGAGTGAAATCTTGAGAGGACGAAGTAATGGCATGTATAATTTAGGAGCCGTGGTTTTAATATGATTAAGGTTTCCTCGGAGCTTTTATAGAGGAAATGAATAGTTAACGTTAAAATGGTTAGGTGTAAGTCTAAAGAGGGTTTAAGTGGTTGAAGATATCGGATTGTAGTACGGTATGAGGTTAGTTTACGTCTGAAATAGCGCAAAACCAAGATACTGAAAATTTAATGAATTACTCGTAGATCTAATATTTATAAAATGATAATTATTTAAACACCATTATGATTGTGTTATTTTGGGTTTAATAGAAAAAACAATTTTGATTATGTACCAAACACGAATCTTTAATTTTTATGCCTATAAATAAATTCGCATAAGCGAAATATTAGCAAAACTATTAATTTGAGCACAATCAAAGAGATCTAAAATTATCTAATGGAATTAGACCATGCTGTTATGACACGACTTATATATCTAAATGTCTTTAATACCGAAAATCTAATCATAAAACTAAGTTATTTCCAACACCAACCGATAAGAAATAGGAAAAATGACCTGCCACAGTCTCACAGCATATTCCAGCGTAAGCAATGGTTCTCGATTGTGCATAACCCGTAAAGAAAAGTAGCATGCAAATGCAGATAGACAAAATGGGACCCAATCTCTTAAAACAATATTTCCACAAATGCATTTGACTCCAGTAAAATGTAAAAACGACGTCGCTGGAATACCGCATATGGAAGATTTGCAGTGGATACGTGACCTCCTATTCACCTACCGCTTTCTAGAACGTTTTGGTCGAATGGATCTCGACTATTTTTATTTATTTATGAAAATGTAGCTGTAGTTCCATTTTGTACTCATTTCGAATCGATCTGTAAGTGGTTATGCGAGTGGTCTCATCAAAAATGCATTTTTGTGCCTACATAAAGTATTGTTAAAGTGCATTTTAAAAGGCGATATGAATAGTGGTATCTTCGAACAACATTATCGATACTAAAAAAATAAAACTGTATTATTGAAATCATAATCAGTCCACTGACACATCACTGGCAGCGGAGTATTTTGGCTTGATCATGGGAGACTTATATCTGGATATAGGATATTGGACCTAACGCACAAAATAACGCACAGAACGCATTATTGTGAATTTTGTATTATGTTGTTACCTACATACTTGCACGTACTGAATATTTTCACTTCTACTTTTTACTTAATCGACTTCAAAAGTGAATTATAAAATAAATAGTCCAATTAAGCTATCAAACACTTACCTGAAACACAGGCTCCGATCTAGCTCATTATAGGCTCTAGTCTCTCACATTACTGTAATTGCATTGTTAACCATAACATTGCTTGTAACATTTTAATTATTGTGATGGGAAAATAAATCATTATAAATATTACACCATACAAATTAAACTTGGTAATCATTCTGAGATAGTTACATTCGCTTTGTGTTTAATAATAATAATAATAACTGCTAGCAACACCAAAGTGTCAACAAAAAAAAAACACACGTCGTAAATTTTAATAAAATTTTGGAGAATACAACAATAAATTTAATATACAAATAAACTTAAATACCTATTCCAATACCAAAATAAATAAATAGAACAAGCCACAAGAATAAAATCACTACTAAAATGAAAACAAGAATAGTGCAATTACAGCAGAATGACAGTGTCAATCTCATTATGTGACATATCGAAAATGAAAATATATTATTTTTTTCGACGAAATATGTGAAACATGTTGACTAGAGCAGCAGCACGCAGCGCACGCCCACCACCCCCGGAGTCGTCGCTCAGCTCCGCCTCGCCATCGCCGGACCCCGGATCACCCGTGACACCGGCGACTGCAGTTGCGTCGAGCTCGAGCGACGAGTATTTTTCCCCGCCGACGTCGCCAACACCTGTACGTCGGCAGGGGAGAGGCCGGCCACCGAGGAGTTTGGGATCCAGGGGCCAACCGGCCCTGAGCTGGGTCCCCGCTATCGGTGGTTGTGTGCAGCGCATGAAATGGACTCAAATCATCAATGAGAACGTCATGCGCGCATATTACGGGTCTACAGAGGGGGGAGCTAACCTCACTGCGTACCGTGAAAGGATGCTGTCTCTGTTCCAGGTACTTGAGCCAGCAGTCAACGTGTCGGCCCAACGACTGTCGGATCAGGTGCGCGTTATCCAACGAAATCACAGGTTGGACGACGCCACACTTGATAGGCTGCGCTCAGAGGTGCTGAGCAACCTTATGATCTCTTCTTCGTCACAGACTGCGGCACCACCGCCAGCAACGGGTAGAGCCACGCCGCGGTCTCACCGCATTGATGAAGATGATGATGATAGGGCTGTTACAGTAAGTAGTCAGTGCAACGACCGATTAAGGAGCGCCCTGGAGGATGCGACCCGGGAATTTCGATCCACTCCTATCGAATTTAGACCGCGTCTACCTCGATTGCCTATGCACAAAAAAAATAGGGCGCTGGTGTGTGCCCTGGATTCGCTGCTTGAAAGCTATTTTGAAAGCAGCGAAGATCTCTTCGATACGAACTCAATTCTGTATTGCGCGGCGGTTGCGGCATGTCGTGTGGCAAATGTCAAATTTCCGGATAGTGACAATGCCACACGACCAAAACCAGCCGTTCCAACCTGGCAACGCAGGATTGAGCGTCGTATCGAGGGGGCTAGGGTACTCATCGGCAAACTCTCTTGCTTCAGGGAGGGCAATACCCGACCAAGGGTGATGCGCTTTGTGAGACGGGCGTATGTGGGGACTGGAGTCAGCCCCCAAGAATATATGTCTCGTGTCACAGAGCGCATCGACTTCCTGAAGCAAAAGGTGTGTGCATGGGCAAACCGTATTCGACGGTACAAACGACGGGTGGAGCGTTATACCCAAAACCGCATGTTCCAGAGCGACCAAAGGTGGGTGTATAGAGCTTGGGAGCGACCTGAGCAAAGTGTGTCAGGCGAGCGCCGCCCAGATGATGATGCCACAAGTACGTTCTGGCGCAGCATCTGGTCGGCGCCCGTGTGCCACGATGAAGGTGACTGGATGCGTGATGTTGAACGGGAGTGTGAATTAATAACAGAAATGGAGGAGGTTACCATCACCTCCTCCGATGTAGCCAGTGCAGTCCGTCCGATGCCGAATTGGAAATCACCGGGACCGGATGGACTGCACAACTTTTGGCTTAAATGGCTACAGAGTTCACACACTCGTTTGGCATCACAGTTCCAGTTTGCTTTAGAGTCCGGGTCGCTACCACAGTTTCTAACTACAGGAGTTACCCACCTGCTCCATAAATCAGGTAGTGCCGCGGAACCTAAGAATTATAGACCGATCACGTGTTTACCGACGGTCTATAAACTTCTTACATCTATTTTGAGAGCTAAAATAAATAAACATATTGATAATAATTCCATCATGTCTGCCTCTCAAAATGGATGTAGGAATGGGTCCCGTGGTACTAAGGAGCTGCTCCTCATAGACATGGTCATAAGCCAGCAGGTTCGTCGATCCCGAAAGAATCTATCGACATGTTGGATAGATTACAAGAAGGCCTACGACTCGGTCCCTCATACATGGCTCATGAGGGTGCTGGAGCTGTATAAAGTAAATGCAACTCTACGCACCTTTCTTGTGTCATGTATGGGGCAGTGGAGGACGGTGCTTCGCTATCCAGGATGTCGATCGATTCAAGGGAACGACGAGCCTATTAAAATCGAGCGGGGAATATTCCAGGGTGACAGTTTGAGTCCACTTTGGTTTTGTTTAGCCTTGAACCCTCTTAGCACTTTGCTGGAGGGGTCAAGACTGGGCTATCCTTTGCGAAGAGACGGTCAGGTTATATCCCACTTGCTTTATATGGATGACTTGAAATTGTTTGCCCCCACTAAATTGCAACTGATGAAGTTACTAAAGGTAACCGAAACTTTCAGTAGCTCCATCAGGATGGAATTTGGTGTGGATAAATGCGCAGTCATGCATGTAAAGCGAGGAGGGATTGTAGAATCCGAGGGAGTTCAACTCTCGGATTCTATTAGCTTGAGATCACTCTGCGCAAACGATACATACAAATACCTGGGTATGTCGGAGGGGCTAGGCATCAACGTGGCTGACATGAAACAATCGTTACGGGAGCGTTTCTTTGGTCGCCTGAATAAGGTTCTTAAAAGTTCCTTATCAGGCGGCAATAAGGTCCGCGCCTTTAACGGTTGGGTCATGCCAGTCCTGATGTACTCCTTTGGCATACTCAAGTGGACCCAGACTGAACTTGACACCTTGGATAGAAGAGTACGGACACTGTTGACCGCAAATCGGATGCATCACCCACGATCATCGGTGATGAGATTGTACATCCCGTGGAAGTGCGGGGGTCGAGGCTTTTTAAATGCTAAGACTCTCCACAACCGTGAGGTGTGCAATCTCAGGGAATACTTCCTGAAATCCGACGTGGGTATGCATCGAGATGCGGTTGCAGTGGACAAGGGACTCACCCCGCTGTCGCTGGCTAAAGAGAACTGGCGCATACCAGTAGTACTCACTACCAATGACCGCAAGGAAGTATGGCAAAGCAAGGAGCTTCACGGACGATTTTTCCGGGCCCTTCATGGGCCCGACGTAGACTTTATAGCGTCCGTATCTTGGCTACGCTTCGGTGACCTCTTCGGGGAAACCGAAGGGTTTGTCTGCGCAATTATGGACGAAGTTATCTTGACGAACAACTACCGGAGATATATTATGAGAGACGGGACGGTTGACATATGTCGGGCATGTCATCGTCCAGGTGAGTCTATCAGACATATTATCTCTGGTTGTTCTCGTTTGGCTAACGGCGAATACTTGCACAGACATAACCAAGTGGCCAAGATCATCCACCAGCAACTTGCTTTGCAGTACAAACTTGTGGATCTGGAGGTACCGTACTATAGGTATGCGCCCGACCCAGTTCTGGAAAATGACCATGTTACGTTGTACTGGGATCGGTCTATCATCACTGACAGGACTATTGTAGCCAATAAGCCTGACATTGTGGTGATAGACCGATTAGCGCGCCGCACAATGATTGTCGACGTCACCATTCCACATGACGAGAATCTCGTGAAAGCCGAGAAAGAGAAACAAATAAAGTATCTCGACTTGGCGCACGAGGTTGTCGACATGTGGAATGTGGACTCTGCTGTCATTGTACCGATAGTCGTGACAGCCAATGGCTTGATGGCCAAGAGCCTCGATCAACATCTCACGAGGCTCTCGTTAGGCGGCTGGGTCAAGGGCCTGATTCAGAAGGCGGTTCTCCTTGATACGGCTCGTATTGTGAGGAGGTTCCTGTCTCTGGAGCCCTAACCACCGGTAGCTTGGACCCTGTTCCCGACATCGGTGGATCCCTATTTTTTATATTTTTAAATGTTTGTTTTTGTATGTTTTTTTTATAATGAATATTTGAAAATATAAAAAATATGATATAAGTTAAATAAAGGAAATAATAATAATAATAATCATTTATTTGCATAAATAAGGTACAGAAAGTTGACAACATAAATTAAATTGATCTCTTATTCTGCCTTTAATTTCGGCGTGCAAATATGAATACATAGTTTAAGTTATATTCTTCTTAATCATGCACTCATTAAACTAAAAGTGACAATATAATAATGAAAACTAATAAAAATAATAATCCTTACAATAATAAATGTCAATCATACCCATGTCAATTATAATAATCATGTCAAGAATTATTACATCAAAGCTTAATTAAAAAGTAATGCGTATAATAATGATAACCAGTAAAAATAGTAATCACAAATGTCAATAATAATCCATTCAATAATAAATGTTAATAATACCCCTGTCAATTATAAAATCATGTCAAAACTTACAATTTGTATCCTAAAAACTCATGCACACTATAAAAACAATTTTCAATTAAAAACCTCGTTAAACTTCTTTTGAATTTAGAAAATGGCAACGATTTTACAGAATTTGGTATTTTGTTATATAATTTTATGCACATAATATAACTATTATTACTAGTACATGTCAGGTTTGTCCTCGGTTGAAATAGCTTATTAGTATGCATAGATCGTGGGGCATAGTAGCTTGTAGCTTGCTGGAAAAGTCTCTTGTGTTTGTAAACAAATATACATGATTCCAGTATATAAATACAGGGAAGTGTTAAGATTTTATGTTTTCTAAAAAATGGACGACATGAATCTATTTGTTTTAACCAAAATATAGCTCTCACACATTTTTTTTGCATTAAAAATGCTTGCTCAATAACAAGCCGCAACACGAAAATCATCCTAGATTTTTTTTTCTCATTCAATATGCGATTTCGCAAAGAACCAGTTTCGATTACTGTAGATTCTATCTGCAAATTGAAATAGTGTTTACGCCTGTTAAAATCTACAGTATAGTCCAACATTTGTATTTCCTGTTGAGAAAATATTTATATCTCCAACTACGGGTCATAAATCAAGGAAATGAACCAATATTTGAAAATGCCTTGTAGATAGTTGTGCGCCTTGGAGTTTACACGTTATACAACAAGTAAAGGATAAAATTATTTTATGACTAATATCCCAGTTTACTACCGTTTTATCCCACAGTGTTTATACCTTTTATGTTAGGAATCTGCAAAGCCATTGAAATCATTAATTTTATAATATAATAAAAGAGCTATTTACTCGTAGAGTATAATTAGTTTGAATGTATCTCGTTTAGTTAGATACATTAAAATATAATATAGTAAGTACCTAGAAGCATAAAAGGAATAAATAAATTAGTTTAGCAGTCCTAAGTACCAAAACTACTTTGTTTTCGGACGGGAAATTATCGAATGACTCTTGTCGCAGTGGACGGGGCGGGAGCGAGTGTCAGACTCTTACTGACTAAAACCCATCCATGTGCCGTCCTTAGCCCTCTGTGTTCCGGGGGCGGTGGTAACTCTTTAGAACATCCCGCAGCCCCGGGCAAGACACATGCATACTCTTAGATTTCGCATTTATAATAATAGTTTAGATAATTATAGTACCGAAATATTAGTAACAATTACGATATGGTTCTATTGCTTATGTTAGTAATACAGTCAGTATTGATATTACATATAGGCATTTATTAGAACATGGAATAATAATTTTTAAAATCGGTTCTGAAGATCCAGGAATTACCTCATCATGCACACAAATAAATTATGTCACTAAATAATCAAAATTACATTTAAGCAATTCATAATTACAATTGTTACTCACATGATTACTTGAAGATGTGGCAACTTGCGGAAAAACCTCTGAAAAAGAATGAAAAATATTTTTAAATGCGTGTGGGTAGGTTAGCTTTACATGTGAGTACAGCTGTGTCACATACACAATATTTTATATAATAACGAAGTACTAAAACTATGTTATGCTGAAAAATACGTAGCAGTGTAATTGAATACCTCTCTCAATGTAACAACGACCAATTTTATTTAACAACTATAAAACACAAGAGTACTCCCCCGATATACGATTATGGAGTTCCGAACTCCAACTAGCCACGATAACCGACTGACAATAATTAAGAGCAGTCAAACTTCCCCCGGACCATTTTCTTCCGTGTAGCCTGAAACTTTAAAATTGCTTCACCTTGGTTCAAGCGATCTTCAGTTCACGTTGAAAAGATTCAAAGTATGCTTCATTAAAACTGCGTTGGGCATCGACAATGGGCCAGGATCTCAGGTCTCGGATGTAATTAGTGGGAGGCTGCCGAGCCTTTAATACATTCTTATTAATCCGCAGTGCCGCAATGAAGGTTTAATAATCATGCCATTCATACAAGAATAATTAAAAACAATAAGTAAACAAATGCTGGTGTTTATTTTACGTATTATGTGTTCAATCTTATTAAGCAGGCTGTGTTTTTAGATGGCTGGGAGAAAATCCTCGTTCAAATATTTAACGGGGCAGCGGACGGGCCGTTCTCGTTTTAAGCTGAAATTATTTTCAATTTAACTAGTGTTCAGTGCGCCAGCCCAGATTTACTGCAGATAACGAGTGTATGATTAATATTGAAGGCAGCGCCGGCTGCGATGACTGTGATTAACGACAAGCAATCAACGGTTCGAATAATTCGGATTTATTCGGCATATATCGTTTTTTTATTAATTGGTTCGTAAATGTTCACAAGGATTTAATTAAACACGTTGACGTCGCCACATATTTTAATTTTTGACCGAGAACCCTTTTACCGTCAAATGATTTTAATTTTAATATTCTGTCGGAATGTGGGTGACGAAAATTTCTGTTGAGGTTTTATCGACGTTAACGGATAATGCAGTATGGCTTAAAAAGTTTTATTTTTTGATAATCACGATTATTAAGTGGGTCAGCTTTATACGAAACGATGTCATCTATTTTTTATACGACAAACTTAAGTGTTAAAAGAGATATCTGTAATTTATTTCATAATTTCTCAATGTATAAGCTTTGGTGAAACGCAATTATATAATTAAATATAATATAGGTGACTTCTCATTCATGTAGCCTAGCGCTATAGAACCAAGCCTTACGACGAACAAGGGTGTCGACACAGTTTGCTAATCTCTTAAGCCGTGCCCACCGCTGTTCTTTGATGGATTTCCTCATTGCAGACGTGATCCCTCAAAGAGACTGGATTTAACACTTCTGTGCACTACACCTTTGATATTACGTTCAAATGCGGTTATCACTTTGTCTCAAAAAGTCTGGATATCACTTTTCTTATAGGTAGTATAGATCATAAAATATAGGCAAAAAAAATGATAACAATATCATGTAGCTAATGATTTTTCTATCGTCCGTCTCCAATCTTTTAAAAAATCTATCTGTAGGTAAAATTTCCAGTGATCTTTGAGCCCTCGCACACGTAAATTTATTGTTTCCATCTACGTAAATCGAAACGCGCTAACACCAGTAAAACATCAAAAATATTCTCCCAATCCCATGGAAATTACGTGATACATTTTACGAATGCAATAAAACATTTTGGGGGCCACATCATAACGACCATTGAAAATTCGGGACACGAAAATTGCATGTAACCACATAACAACCTTTTACAATATACGGTAACTGTATCTTTTTCATGCATGCTGCGTGACCGGAGTCGCGAATCCGGACACTTTTACCCTCCAATTCGGTTCTAATTCAACTAATCCAACCAATCACGTCGCCCGAACGCGTGGATTTACAACTGAAATCGAGTGGACAAGTGCCCTTATTCGTGTTACTGGTGTACGGATATTGTGTTGGGTCTTTTAACATTTGCATTTGAATGTGATGTTATCGTTTTAGGTTTTTTGTGTACTCTTCTCAGAGTACAGATTGAATAATGTATATACCTAATTCGAAAGGGATCCTATACAATAATAGTATTGAGTTTTTTATTTTAAAACCTTGATATGACAATTAGGTCCTCAGAACGGCATTCAATGTTAAGATTAATTAATTAACTCAATTTTCGAAACACAATAGAGGCATTACATACACTTACATCAGGCTGTTGTTACAAAGAGAGATGTCGGTTAATGTTTTTGTGTCAGGAATGTTACAGCTACCGGGCACAAATCAAACTACTTTAAAAAAATAGAGACAGTATCAAATATTATTTTTTATACTGGATATCGAACCCACGTCATCGAAACTAGCAATCGCGCTTACAACCACTGGATCATTGAGACAGTCACTGGACCAATAGTATTCTTAGTATAACAACTAGACACTGAAATTACTAAACGACGTAAAATGTTTTGGAATACTTATCTACGAATATTATTTTGTGTAATTTTTCCAACCTTGCAAATTGAAAGATCGGCAAAGTAATTTATTAATATCGGTATGTATTGAAAGTCTTGTAAAATTTATTGTTAGTTATTTCCTTCCAGTTCCTACTCATTACTCCTGCAAGGAAGGAAATAACATAATATAGACCCAATAATTAACACTAACTTGTTATAAGTAATTGCTCATAATTTTATTTAATTAATACACTTTTACGTCTCAAAATTGCTTAATCGACGTAATTAAAATTCTATGCAATGTTGCTAGTTGGTAATTTGAAATCTTGGAAGTAACTGTTTATGTTTAATAAATCAAAATGTTTAACATTCTAAAATAAATTTTAACAGGTAAATATTTTAACTGTGGCTCTTAGATATTTCCGTTTTCTATAATAATATTCAATTAAAGAAGAGTATCGAATTAAATGAGATAGTAAAAATCTTTCTGGGGATATAAGAGCCATTTGAGAAAAAATGTTAGTGAGAGTAACTCTGTCGTTTTCACTGGAAAACGGCTGAATAGATTGAGATGAAATTTGGTACGCAGATAGTTTCGACCAACCGACTTTTTATCCGGATATGTTAAGTAGTTCCCTGGGAAGCCGGAAAAAACCGCTGAAAATAGCTAGTGTTTTATAAAATTACGTTTTTACATTGGCATGAATGTTCGTAATCATATTTGCAGCTTGCAAAACGCTTCGGGTCAAATAAATAATAGCATCAACAATATTTCTATCAAAAAAAGAAATGTGTGAATTGTGTCAACGGCGTTCGGATGGATTTGTGAATATATAAATGTTATGAAAAGTTTTTTTTGCGTTAACATTATGATTTTTCATTAGGTTTTTAATTGGTTCCTCGCAGATTTTATTCCTTTACAAATATAACCAAACTTATATGCTATATTTATAAACGCATTCACGAAATTGGATGCGTCAATTGGAGGCCTATGTACAAGAGAGGTCGAAATTAAATAGGCTGATTATGATAAAACGCATTCACAATAAAGGGTGAAGTAATAAGTCGAAGTACCTTCTTAAAGAATATATTTAACTTAAAAAATATAATTGAATAAATTATGTATCTGAAAATCTGCGTTAGATTTTATGTTACTTAATGAGACAAATTTTGTTAAGGTGGTACAACTTACATTTAGCACAATATTTTTTAAGTTTCAAACAAAACATAATTAGCTTTGTAAAAAGATAGGAATAATCTCCACGGGTATTCATTCATGAAGTGAATTTTCAAATTATATTAATAAGTAATAATATTTAAAAAACGAATTCTTTAAATAACTAAAAGCATACATATAGGATGAACTACCATCCTGTAACTACACACCCCCGCGTCAACTAAACACGCTAGTAGAACGCCACCCTAAGTCTTCAAATTAAACTGTCCATCAAAAACCGCCCTAGTTATCGTAAATCACATTTGATGCGCGCATGCTCGTAATTTCTTCGTAATACCCATTATTAGTGGAGCGATGCTCGAATCTGGAGGAAGATCGATATTTGGCTTAAATTATGCATGAGATCGTGGGAGGCGGGATCCTTTTAAACTGTTACTGTAACGGCTTACGAAGAGCCGCGAGTAACTTTGCACGCGCGTTTATTCAATTTTTGGGGAGTCTGTTTGTGTAGTTATGTATTTTGTTTTATAGGATGTTCATACAAGTACATATTAGCTTTGCATTTAATCTGATCCTTTTTACTGAATGCATTAACTCTATATTTAGAAGATTTATTTGAATTTGATTGCGTAGGTATCCTATGTCCCCATGGTTCAAGCTATTTCCGGACCATTCATTTTCATGCAAATTGAATCAAAAATACTAAAAACATTCTAAGCTATGCTGCGGACAGACAGACAGACGAAGATGGCGAAACTATAGTGGTTCCTTGTTGATTACGGAACCCTAAAAAGAGAACAAATAACCAAAGCTTTCATTGTATATTATAAAACTATTCATTATATAGAATTTACTACCCGTTTTTTGTCCTAACGTTAATACCACGTTTTATTCATAAAAAAATACTTAAAACCAACACACAAAAACAACACGCGTACAGTGTTCAATACAAAATATATAACACACAGCCTTAACAAAACAGTTCAAGCGGAAAATCCGATATCTTGCCAGAGCATTGATGAGCGCTTACATATTCATGAGCTACGCCAAGCTTGGCACGAGTACCTTCACTACAAAATGACGGCTGTCACCGATCTACCACTAAAGCTTGGCGACATAGAGAGACTAGAGTGAAAGGTGTGTATGTTTGTGTGCTGTCTAGTGTGCGTATTATTAAAGTGGGAAATAGAAAACACTATATTTTGAGTAGAGTTCAATGATTTTTTAGTTTCTCTCTCCATTATTCTTATTTCCCTGATGTCCTAATTAGTTATGCTTTCCTTTATCTTATTTTATATGCGCAAAGGTATCTGATTAAAAATATGCATTGTGATGCCCACCAGATACATTATCGGCCTATTTATCTCCCACTAAGAAAAGAGGCTCTTTTCTTTCACATTCAGAAAAAGTCCAGTTTCATAAAATTTATATCAAAAGTCCAGTTTACCTCACTATTTTTTCGATGAATTCTGAAAAAGTGATATTATTACATACCAGGTTTTGATCCCGCATACACGTCCTGGATAACCGACCACACTACTCCCCACACCAGATATAGTAAGTTGTAAATAAATTGAGAATAAAAAGATTGACAGTAGATAAACACAAAAGCTGGAGAACAGTATATTTTAGATAAAAACAGCAATTTACTTAATCAGACAAGTAAGTCACGATTTACCTTGCTCGTTTTTGTTTCCCAATCTATAAGTAAGTATATTAACAAATTATTACTGAAATAGAAAACTTAACATATAATTATTTTTTTACTTTAATCTGCCGAATAAATCTAGACTCTGGGTTGATTCTGAGAAAACAAATACGACATATTTTTATTCTTCTTTTTGTCGTATGTGCTGCAGGTTTTACCAACCTCAAAATCTCAATAATACAGCAAGGCATAGAGATGCCTACGAACTTCAATAAAGCCCAAAATGTACACATATTACCTACGTCAGTACTCAGTCTGCAACAAACTCCCAACGGTGCATCACATGCCTGCAAGACTATTCCCATAGTAGCATACGACATGAGCAGTGCATTTAGTTCACAAAATATTTGCGAAGAAACATTGGTATGTCGGAACTACTGCTTAAGCGAGATTAATTTTAAGGCCTCTAGGTCTAGCATGCACGTACTAATGTAATACACATAAGATAAGCGATCAATTAATTATAAGTACAAGAATAGAATATTCTTTATTGTATGTACACCAACAGGACAAACAAAATAGGAGATCACAAACAAATATGTAACAGTACAATAGGCGGTCTTATCGCTAAAAGCAATTTCTTACAGACAACCTTTGGATGGAGTCAAAGTGGAAAAGAATAGATAACGGGTAATTAATGGCAAGTATCCTAAAGGAAAATTTAGGATACTCATTTTGAAGCATCTATAATTAAAAAAAAATCCTCAATTCAAGAAGAGTAATATGAAAGAAACGAGTATATTTAATTAAAAAAACGTTTTATTTACGCATATTATTCGTATTTGGTTCGTACTATGCGGTTCTTACGGCGTAGTGTCTGTAAATCTTAAATATTTATTTATAATATTGAACAAGACAAGACCGCTCTAATAAATCAATAGAAATATAAACTACCATTTACTATTACTTTAATTCTTGAGCGAAGATCCGTAGGACGCCAGTAAAGCCGCGGGAAATAGCTACTCCTAACTAATATTATAAATGCGAAAATGTGTTTGTTCGTTTATTATGCTTTTACGGTAAACGACTGAACTGATTTGAATTAAATTTAGTATGAAGATAGAGCGGGCCCTGGAGACCGTAATAGGCTTCTTTTTATTTTGGTGCGTTAAGAAGTTCCCTTGGGATGCGGGTGAAACCACGGAAAACAGCTCGTTATATCTATAAAATAATAATGATTTTTCAAAATAACAAAAATACTTTACTCAACAATAAAACTCTGTAAATTATAATTAAAATGTAGTCGTGCTACAATAGAACGTAGATACAGTTAAAACTAGAATTTCTCTGTCACAGACTGTTACATAAGTTCTCGTTTTACCTCCAAAAAAGTAAAGAATTTTAATTCAAGTCCAATTAGTGGGCCACCTGTTGACTTTGAGCCGAAAATGTTATGAATTCTCGGAATCAGAATCAATTTACTTCAGCTGCTAAACTTTTATTAGTCTCGTATTTTATATTTGTATTACCTAATTTTCTTAAACTTGGAATGTAGTAATTTATGAAAAAACTTTGATTAAAAAAAAAGAAACAAAGACTTGTTTGTTACAATACCAAACATGAACAAAAGAAGATTGCTTACTGACTAAACTAATGCTGAATTGAAATTAATCAGCAATTAGTTAGACTACAACAATCAGAGACAGGCCTATTGTAGCTTTCCATTAGTGAAAGAATTATCAAAATCGGATCAGTAATTCTGGAGATAATCCCCTACATAGAAGCTTCAAAATTCACCACTTTAATATTATTATGTTAGTACAAACAATTTCTAATATAAAAACTTAATGGTTAGATTCTAGAGTTTTACATACGTACCTATAATACTTATATATTTTCAGAAAGGCTTATCAACTAACGGAAGCCTAGGCACGTATAAATAATAAATTATAAGGAAACAAACATCTATATAAACCGCTTTTCTTGAACTAAATAATGCTAAATTCAGAAGTAAGAACTGAATATTCATTGATGATTGACATTCGAATACGTATATAATTCAAGCAATCTTGTCAGGGCAGCACGTGAGAATGACACCTCTAGTCAGTTAAAGACAGTATTACTTTGTACCCGAAGCCCTACCCTTTCACCTTCGCATTGCAAATATAAACAGCTATATACAACTAAAGTTTATATAAATAGTAATTGTACTTTATTAAACAAAAAATCATGACCTAAAAGATTTTTAAGGCATTTTCAACAATCCTAATGGCTGAGAAAGATTTTAATCTTGATAGATCATGATGATATTTGACGCGGTACTTGGACGGATCAAAATGTTAAATAATCCATAAATAAAAATGCTGAAAACAAAGTTGAAAATGCAAGTAATGCATAAGTGAATTTAACTTAAATGTATCATACAAATAAATACCTTATTTAAACGAATGACGAGAAAGATAATCTGATCATGTAACCAGACGTAATATTAATATACCCACACAACCTAGCCTTGGTCGGCCAATGACGTGTCCTACGTGAATAAGCCTTTAAATGTACGATAATACTAAGTTATGAATGTTAATCTGGAACTACTGATACAAAATGTTATCTCAACCACAAAAATATACCTCTATTAAATTCGGCTGGCATAATAATTAAGTAACAGGCGCTCTATCAAGGTTGTACGGGTTCTATTGGGTACCCTAATGGCTGTAGTTTTGCAACACCCAGCTGTTCCAGTTTCAAGCCTAAAGTCAAAGTACAAATTATTTAGGATTTGTGTGTCATAATGTCATAATATTTGATCTTATAATGGTTACACGGGCGTTAGGAATTTTACCCTGAACCAGTCCGCTGCAATTACGTAGATACTATCTAATACTGTGAACTTGTATCTAAACCATTAGTCTGCTGACAATAGCTCAAATGTCAATAAGTTCAGTCATAAAGATAAGTGCAATCAACTGGACAACAATTACCATAAAGAGCATTTTATCCAGCTTAATTAGTGAACTATGTGATGTTTATATTTAGATACACGTCCTGTCGCATATGGAGTGACGAGGGCAATGCAAGCCCAACTTTTATTGCTAAAAGCAGCTAGTTGTCAACAGTGAATCACTGTCTGCCATTCAGTTAACAGCCGTGCGGAATTTGAAATTAAAATTGGAACGTTCAATTTGAATAGCACGTGCTTTGGAAGTAGGAGAGGCGGTGCGGCGCGGCGGTCGCATAGCGACGCGCGCTTGCGCAACCGCGCGGCAGGTGCCTGCGGGATCGAATGAAATGCCAAACATTAAATGCATTCATACAAAACCGGTCGGTTTAAATACTTTACAGCAATTCACCTCAACGCCACAATTAACACAATTGTTTTTCTCTCGCTCAAAATCGATCGAATGCCACAGTAATTATCAACAAAAGTAACACGGAGCGATAAAATAAATTTTAATAATTTAGAACATGCGAACCTTTAACAACGGGTCATAAAGCACGTTATCTTAAGCCATGTACCTATCTCTTTAACGCAATCATGTCCGAGATTTAAATCCTAGGAGCACGCCAATAGTGCACGTTGAATTTCGACACAGGCCATTCGTTACACGAAATAATTGTCAATATCAAACGGGCGTGCTGTTTCCGATCGTTTCCGATTTATCTAGACGGATAATACTGTAATAGTATAATAGGAAATCCTGCCTATATTAGGTGCAGTACCTTTCCAAATTGCAATGATAATAATGTTGCGAAATATCGACCGATACTGTGGGAGTCGACTCGTCGAGGTTAATGTCGTGGGGAGGGGGTCTAAGATCTTATTCACTGCGACTGGACCTTTGAGCTGGACACCGGGCATCGGGCACGTAACGTTAATTCACACGTCGCTTTTGAACCGGCTGTATTGTATTAAACGTTATATACCTAGTCTGTAGGTGTCTCCCTACACTAATATAACTTGGATGTTGTTGTTTTCATGTTAATGATTAAGTCCGTAACCGTTGCAAGTTGCGTGCAATAAGCGATTAGCAATATGTTAATTTACTTGTTAGTTTAGCGACAGACTGTAATACTTTAGGGTCGAACAAAGCGAGATGTATATTTCACTTTTCTTAGATTTAGTATGAAGAAAAGTCATAAAGAAATAAGTAATGCTAAACGCGGTAATGTGGTAATAAAAGACTGTACATGATGTAAAAATAACGCATTAAACGCAGACTTTGTTGCTCTGTTCAGCAAACCTTAGGTAATTGACTCAGGAAATGACAGTGATTATGAAAATGTTATTAGATGTTATTTTGTTTTTAGTGTACATAAAGTTAGTAAAATCAAATATGCAACGCAACTAAACAAGCTCACTAATATTTAACCAAAATACCAATAGATTTACAAAGGCAAACACCAAAACGCATAACTCTAAGTGCACATTAGTCAATGCGGCATAACTTTTCATGCCAATTCCATGCGAAGCCCTATTTTATCGACTCTGTAATATCTAAATGTGTTCATTAATATTTCTATGAAATTGACAACGTGGCCCACGCCTGCCGATCGAATCTGAATCACGCTAGCAATTTACACTTACATAATAAATTGTTCGACAGTCTATGTCTGAACGGAAGTGGCTATAGGAATTCCCACTAAAATGTTATGCGCCCACTAATATGTCCGACATACGCACTGTACTTTTATTGAAAGAATTCCTGTCGTTCCATAGATGTAAATTTTTTGTTCATGTAACAATTTGTTACTTTGTTGTTGATATGAATTGAATGAATATTCAATAAATCATATTGTATGAACATAAAAATGCAGTGCTGAGAACTAAAGCTGCTTCGATAAAATATTACAGCAAACATTTTTTTTATGCACTGTTTTATTGTTTACTAGTGGCCCGCCCCGGCTTCGCACGGGTAGGTAGTCTTTGTTTTTTAAGCGATTTCAAAAAAGGTGGTTCTGTATTTGACCGGTATGCATGTGTTTGTATGTCCTCGATTTTCGCAAAAACTACTGATCTGAATTGGATGTGATGAGAGTTGTCGTTCTTCAAATGCATAGTTTTCAAGAAAGGTTTTAGTACAATATATATTATTGGGATCTGTTGAATTTATTCGTAAATAACCAATGGAACTCTTCAATTACTAATAGCAAAGGAACCACGATTGCTGCGATCGTATGCCTGTGATTGTTTTCACTGTTCTATAACATAACAACACACCTCTTTGCTTTAAAGGAGAAAACAGACATATAGAGTTCACCCTTATTAAAGGTGATGAACATTTGTCTAGACATTAAGATATTGTAATTTATCTAAATTACAAACTGAGACACTAAAAAGAGAACTGAAAAACTTTTTTTCAAAAAACAACTGGCTTGGAACACAATCCAAATTTAAAAATAACTAATAGACATCATTCTAGAAGTCGGTGTCTCCAATTAGGTATTTTGTATTTGCATTCTATTTTTGCAAAAAAAAATGTTTTCTTTTAGGAATGAAAAATCATGTTCCGAGTCTTCCCGCTGATTAGGCCCGTCCTAATCCTTACCGGACGGTTAACCACTTATTGCTCAAAGTCTGCAAGCCGGACCTACAGTGGCCTGGAGTCGATTCCTGGCTCCAAATGTTGATGACGTGGCTGGGGCGTGAGATTTGTCTCTCCCTTACGCAACCCGCTATCTCCTTTTCCAGCATGACTGGTTAGCATTAGAAGGTGACTGCTTCCTATTCCCACTCTCTTTGGACCATGGTTTGAACCAGGGCTGAAAGTGAGAGATCACCGCCGCCCAAGTGGGGCAGACCTCCACCGTATGTTCCACCGTGACCTCCAGGTGATCCTCACAGTGTCGACACCCCGACATTTCCACTCGCTTGATTCGATCCAGGAACCTCCCAAAATAACCGTGTCCAGTGAGAACCTGCGTTAGGCGTAGGCATTGGATCTGCGGTAGGTCAAGATGCCGTGGTGCCTCCTTAGCCACTCCGCGAAGAGAGGATTTAACGCCACAACAATCCCCACGCAGGTTCATCCGTGGCCTTATGATTTGTTTATTAGCAAAGGGAATTCTAGATTCTTAATTTCTGAAGTGTGGAATAGAATGAATTCAATGGAAAGCGCAATTTTTTTTAGTTTATAATCATGCCGCTCTTATGTATGAAAAGAGGCCCTTTTCATACATGGAACGCATGGCCATTAATCACCATGGAATAACATCTACACATTATGACTTGAAAGCGCTTACTTTTAACAAATTCGTAACTTAATTCTTGAAGCCGTTAAGGTGAAAGATATTATTATGTGATATCAATCAAAAAAATAAATAAGTAAATACCAATCTCAAAAAAAGAACAAAAATATGTGGGATTTGAACTCGATGTAACCGATTCGCATGATCATGAATACAGCCCCTCCACTACAGCGCTCCTTGACATTTTAGGTAAAATTGACATTCTAACACAACGTGTTTTCAATTTGAAATACTGCTTATCTTCTTTACAAACGGGTGTGATGATTTTCATGTCAAAGATAATAGCGAAAATGCATATAGGTAATTATAAAAACTTGATAGGTCATCCCATTACAAACTTATCTCAATCCCTCACTGCTCATTCCCTATAATATTTAGTGTGATGATTTGTAGCCTAAAACTTGAACCGATTCATAACAAACATCTTTGGTGAATTTCAAGTAAAACTGTTCAGACCTTTTGGCGTAAAGCTAAAACAGATTTTTTTTCTTACAAACTTAAAATCATAATTTTTCACCCTAGGGCTAAAATCTTGAAAAACTGTGAAACACGTATTTAATTATTTTCATTTTAGAGTGTCCCTACAAAATTTGAGTTTAATCGAATAAGAAATAAAACTTACTCCATACAAACTTTCAAGCCTATTTTAATATACTTAGGGTCGGAATTTCCAAAAATCCTTTCTTATTACTTGTCTAGGACATAAAAGGTACCTTCTGTCCAAATTTCATTACTCTAGGTCCAGCCATTTCGGCTCCGCGTTGATGAGTCAGTCATTCAGTGTATGAGGTTGTCATTTTATATAATATATTGTTTATAATCCTTCCGGTAATAATTGAGAGTCTTTGCAATTTGTAAATCTTATCATTATATAGTGTTTAGTTTTCCGAGTCCGTGTTAGAAATTAAAAATATTTTTTGTAATGCTGATTAAATTAATGATTCGGAAGCTTACCATGGCTACGGTAACTCCCAAATCATTGAGACTTCTAAGCGTAAAGCAAAGCGTTTTTTCAAATATTAAAATAATTTATTTTACATATAATACAACTCAACTAATGCTGTAATTTTTAATCGTATGATTTTAACTATTGCTTTAGGAAGAATAGTCAATTAATACTTATTGTATAGCTAAATTAATGCGATGCCCAGGTAATTAATATCAATGGCCTCATGTTAACATTATTACCTAACCCTTGGTAGTATTCGATTCCCGGTCAGGCAGAAATTGAAATGATGAATTTTAATTTCTGTGTTGGGTCTGGGTGTTACTATGTATAATATGTATGTATTTAAAAAAAAAGTATATAAGTAGTATATCCGTTAAGCTAGCACCCATAACACAAGCATGCTTGCATTGCTTACTTTGGGGCTAGATGGCGCTGTGTGAAATTGTCCAAAGATATTTATTTATTTATTTATTTATTTATTTATTCGAATAGCTAGATCACAACATGCGAGGGTAAGCGAATTTCGGTTTCGCACGAATAGTCCTTTACTATCCCATTAAAAATATATTATCCCCATTAAAAACTAAAATCGATCTAATACTTCCACTGCGTTATACCATTACACGTCGGGCCGTAAATACCGACCACACGCGGACGTAAATCAATTACAAACGACAGAACGTCAAACTAGCTTTATTGTTGGCTACGTGTTTACAGGAGTTTTCAAACGGTCACTAACACGTGAACGGGTTACGCTCCGGCTAACGATCCCGATATTTACTTTTAACTGTTGAATTGGCTATTTTTTGTTTGTAGTTTTGGGTGTTTTTGTCGTCTGGTTATTAAAAAAATATTTTGTATGGATCTATTGTTGTTCCTATATTTTTGGCCTGATTATAAGATTTACTATGTACAATGGATGACTTTTTATCACGGTACGTTTGTCGTAGTGGCTGAGCAATTGGCTGCTGCACTACGTGTCGCGGGTTCGATTCCCACACAGAACAACTTAAATTGTTCCGGGTCTGGGTGTTTGTGCATGCGGAATGTATATTTTTAAACGCACTTACGATACAGGAGAAATTCCTAGTGTGAAGACGTTTAAAAATACTTAATATCTTATATTAATTGTAATTTATATCTTAAACTAGCTGTTGCCCGCGGTTTCACCCGCGTCCACCCGGATAAAAAGTAGCCTAAAACCTTCTCCAGAGTCCCGTCTATGTCCGTACCAAATTTCAGCCTAATTGATCAAGACGCTCTCGCGTGATGCGATGACCAAGGGATAATAGGGATTCATTTTTATATAATAGATACTTGGTAGGTAATTTCTTATAATGTTTCGCATAGAGGTAATCTTATCATCTTAATCTTTAAACAAGGCACGTCATTGTTACATGTGGCTTTAAGCAATGTTTGCGCACGCTACGCTAATACTGTGAGACATTATGATGCCGATCAGCTTATAAGGGAAGCGATAAGTAATAAATCTGCTTAAGCATTTAAGCTTATACAACTTCATGTTTAAATTCAAAGCAATAATACGCCAAACAATTTATATATCTACGAAATAATTAACGTTAACGAAAAGGCAACAGGCAGACTAATTACTTAATATTATTAATCAGGACACATAAATTCAAGTCTCAGCCAATTATTGAGACAAAATTTTAAGAACCTCCAAATATAACATGCGAGCTCCAATTATCGTTTATTACTTGTTGTAGCTAACCATTGTAACAGGGTCACACATGGTCGTATAAAAATACTAATTAATTCGCTACATTTTTCGTCCCAACTAACTGCTGTGACATGTTTTTGTCAAATTTATTTAATTTTATTAGATAAAAGCACGTTTCAATGTATAATTTATATCATTGAGCGTATAATGTATTTCGTTTGTAAATGTTCTAACAAAAAGTGTATTTTTGGCTCCGCTGCACGAATGAATTATTTATCGAGGTCCGTTCATACATCAGGGCCCTTATCAATCGTATTAAACTCTTGTTTCGTGTACTATTGTGCCCTAAAAATGGCTAACGTGAACGGTGGAGGCGATAAAAAAGATTTTATAAGTTCGCACAGACAATTTTTAGATCAATGTGAACGCTATTTGAAAAGCAAAACGGTCTAGTTTTTAGACAGGTGGGAATATGATACATGCCTATAAAGGGCTTGTAGTTTTCCAATTCATTAATTCTCGTGATTATTATAGTGTAATATGGCCACATAGGCTGTTGTGTCGACTTCTTACTAGTTAGCCGTTCGTTACTTCCGCTAGTTGTCAATTTGTAAGTGTCAATACTTATCTTGTAACATAATCATTATTTTCGTTGGCAGCGGAACTTGCTATGACAGAATCATTTGTTAGATAATATAATCAATAAACTAGCCTAATTATAATATTTAAATTACTCGCGCAGTAATCTTTCACGTTGATCGAGAATAAAAGCTGCGCAAAGCAGGTGTTCATAGTGGAGTGTAATAAAGACTAGATGTCTACCAATCATCATCATCATCTGCTTAGCCTTTTCCCAACTATGTCGGGATCGGCTTCCAGTCTAAACCGGATGCAGCTGAGTACCATTGTTTTACATGGAGCGACTGCCTATCTGACCTCCACAACCCAGTTAACGGGTAACACGGTACCCCTTGGTAAGACTGGCTGTCCGATTTGCTGGCTCCTGACTACCCGTAACGACTGTCAAAGATCTACAAATGACAACCGGGACCAAATGCTTAACGTGCTTTCCAAGGCACGGAGGAGTCTCGCTTTAACCTTGATCGGTCGAACCGTATGGCTGTTACTTAGCCACGAGCTGCTCACCTCACCAACCCCTAGACCAAACCCTAGGAATTAATTACACCTTGCATTACGAGTCATCATGTGCCTAGCTGTTTCCCAACTATCTAGATTAGACCCAAAGCCGCTCCCAAGTCGGCTTACAGTCTAACCGGGTGCAGCTGGCTTCCAGTGTTTTACATGGAGTGACAGCCTATCATCCACAACCCAGGAACCGTATAACACGATATTCCATTGTAAGACTAGATGTCAGAGAGAGAACGATTGTAAACGATTTACAAATAACAGCTGGTACCAACTGTTTAGACTGCTTTCCGATGCATGGAGGAGTATCGGTATGACATAGACCTATCTACTATCTGACCGCAACAAGCACAGCTTAGCCTTTCTCGATAGACCCATGCAGTTGCTACTCAGCCAGGAGCTCTATTACGAGTACCCTACATGAAATGAACAAAAAAAAATAACACTTTGTACTGTCTTTTCAAAAATGACCATATAAACATCAGAAATTATTCTAACTCTGTACTCCTATCAATTAAAATAATCCATTTAATCATGGCATTATCAATTATATTATTACGCAGTACTCATCGTTTTTGAACTTGTAAAGCTACAATGGTCTCAATGGAGTTTTGTATTTATAATATTACTAATATAAGAAAAATAACTATAGTCTTATGCGACCTGAATTGTTCCTGCACGGAGAGAGGTTATGCTTATGGTATTAAAAAAAAACTCTTAGGTATTTTTCAGTTTCGTTGCCTTTGTAAATTAATTATCTAACAGACATTATGATTTACATTATTGGGACATTTTTTGTTTGAAATTATATTATTATAGAAACTGGCCATCCAAAAATAATGTTTATAATGCTATTTAGCGACACCTCTGGAATGTGTGCGAAAATCCGAATCTCTCGCGGACGAAGTCGCGGGCAAAGTGCTAGTATTTAATAGTAACATAGGCTTGGTGACGGTATAACACATACAATAAAGTTTATGAGTGATTTGCTGGTCGTAAGCAATAATAATTATTAAAATGAACGTCTTAACTACGCTTGTATTTATGGAAAAAGCAATAAAGATATTTAGTATTAATTAAAAACCCTTAATCCCAGTTTTACTGGCATTCCTAGATATTAAAATACTAAGCTATGATAAAACCAGCAACTATGTAACAAATCTTGTTTTCATACGAAATAATGTGTTCACGGAATAAGGAAGATTTAGACATAAATGTTTCACTCGAATACATTATGCATAGCGTTATAACCTTACATAAACTGAGACTTGCAGGCTATTCAGAGAAGCAGTCACCTAAACAAACTCGGTTTTTTAAAATTACATGTAAGTATAATATTTTCCTGTTTTTTAGGGTTCCGTAGTCCGACAAGGAACCCTTATAGTTTCGCCATGTCCGTCTGTCTGTCTGTCCGCGGCATAGCTCCGAGGTTCTTGTTACTAGGAAGCTGAAATTTAGTATGGATATGTATACTGATCACGCCGAAAAAGTGATAAAATAAAATTTTGAAAAAACATTTTTTTTAGGGTAGCTCCCAAACACGTAAAGTGGGGATGAATTTTTTTTTTCTCGCGTACCCCTCCGTGTATCGTTAGATAGGTCTTCTAAAAATATTATGGGTATGTCAAGACCATTTTTCGGTTAAGCGAGCCATTTGCGAAATATCTAGCTTTTAAGTGCTAATTTTTGTTCGATACGAGTTACCCCCCCCCCCCCTCTAACTTTTGAATGGCTGTACCTAGAAATGTTAAAAAATCACAGACGTAGCACATGTAATGAACTTACAAGGAAAACTATCACGGCTAAGTAGGCTTAACCGTTTACAGAGTTATAGTCGACTAACTAAGACCTACTACGGAACCCTACTGCGCGTGGCCCGACACGCACTTGGCCGGTTTTTTAACCTGTCAAGTAGGTGTATTATTTTTTATGAGCATGATCTTTTGGCATTCAAAATTATACCATGTTTTGTTTAAAAAAACTGAATTTTATATTTTAGGGCACATAAGCATGTACTCAAAAGCTTGTCATATTTGTGTGAAGGCAAAGGCAAAAAACTCACAAACGGGTTTTTTTTTATTATTATGCAACCAACAGATGCTTTTAATTCAAAGAATATTAATTGAAATAACACAACGTTAGTATCTGTTTTCAGAGCTGTATGTGGCAGCTTTAATTTCCTGACTAGAACAAATATTGTCTTTACGGACCGCTGAATCATGTACCAATGTCTATTTTGAACCAAACAACCTCTTATATTTCACGTGCCTGTATCTTTTTACACATACAACATCCTTTTTAAGCAACTATATTTCCAAGTCAATTTTACCTTATTAATTTACAAAGACTACCATATTTTTCTCTTTAACAATGATTAATGATTTTTTCTCAGTAGAATACAACATTAAAAGTGAAATTTTATGTTTTACTTTCGACTTTATTGTTGGTACGTAATAAAAACGAAATTAGGTAAGTTATAATAGTTTTACTTAATTCTTTATTATTTCAAAGACAAGAAGTATTCACATTTGAAAAAATTATAAAATATTATAAAGCACTTTTCGCTGAAATTCTGGCCATGTTTGTGTTTATTCTGTTATAAAATTATTTCTGTCAAGTTAAAAACAAAATACGTAGTTGTGAGTGCTTTCTTTGCAAAATACATATTATATAACCTAGTTTAGTGGTTGATTTATTACTCTTTAAAGTGACCGAAGGCCTTTCTTATTTGTATGTGTCATTTTAAAATCTTTTAGAGTGTAATGTTTTTATAGCATTTATTTTTGAAAATTCATATTTCCTCACACAATGTTATCCTGCATAGTTATAAAGTTACATATACGAAATATATAAGGTACCTACCTACTAATGTAAAAAGTCACTTTGTCACTAAAGTTTTAACCACGAACCTAGACAGTTATTAAAGTACTAGTTTACCCCAAATCAATTATCTAATCTACTTCTTCGTAAGGGCTGCAGGTTTTGCCTACCTAACAACCCTAGTGTCAGAGTTTTTCAAATCCACCTGATGGCCTCTGACATGGAATTGTAACAACTGCCAGCTATCAAGATAGCAGCCGGGGACGACGGCTTACGAGATTCGTTTCCCACTAGGGGGAGCCCTTAGCGCGCTGTCACTTAGTTTTAAATTTAGGTGTAAGCCTTGGCTGGAGGCCTTAACCTGGCCACATTGTCCGGTCAAGCAGGTCGAATGCTGTTAGAAACACCCTGAAGGAGATTATGTAGAAAAAGAAAAAAAGACGACGGCTTAACGTGTCCAGTGTGTCCCAGGCATAGGGATATTACACCACCAACTTCCGTACTCCGGGCTGCTTTGTGTCATTTTGCAAAATCCACAAAGCGATTTCAGCCCGACCTGGGAATGGGAACCAACGAGACAGTCAAAATTATCCAATAATCCATTGTTACGAAATGTTAGTGTCAATAATTATGCCAATAGTTATAGTGATGATCAATGTTCTAATAGCGAAGAGACACGATCAATATCTCAAGAGATTCTTGTCAGGCGTTTAGGTCAACAGTTTGATACAGAGAGCGGCTCTTTGACAAGACACGTAGGTGTTACACGGTATATTCTCGAACTCTGTCCACTGGGAGTTCAGAAACACTAGCGAGGTGATGAACGTGGCGTGATATGTATGAACAATTTAATATTTTCTATTCAGTCAGTAGCTAAGAAAACGAAGCAGCTTTATAGCATTTTACGGACTCTTGAAAAAAATATATTATTTAATTAATTTATTGCTTGAAAATAATATTGTTAATGAATAAGCAATTTTTGTATGTTTATATGTAGTGTTAAAACCATTATTATTTTGCTATACGTCTAGTCTAGCTCCATCTGTTTTTCGTAGTCACCCACAACACCTTTCCAATATAATTAAAATCGGTGGGTATGTAACGTAATACTGCGATAAAACAGATTTTACTTTAAGTACTCGTATTCGCTTAAGCTATTATTTCAAAGTCAAAGTCATAAGGTTTTTATTTCATTAAGACCAATTTCAGGTACCTACTTATAAAATGTCAAAAAAAGAAACTAGGTGCGCGGTTTCAAAAATGGGTCCTATGGAGAAAAACCGGCAAGAAACTCCATAGATAACCTTTTTAAAATATTTTTTTCTATTTAGTGAATAAGGATATACTACTATTTGTAAACGGGATCACGTAGGTCTATGTATTAGTATGAATAGTTAAAAAAATAGTAGGTAGGGTCAAGTGTTGTACCTATGGACGGCTTTACCTATGGACACTAACAATATTTCAATGACTAAAAGACCTATATTCAAAGTTTGAATGCATTCTTAAACTTTTTTTAACGAATGGCAACACTGACTAACTGTCATTGTGCTGTCTAGCCTAAGTTCGTTGTGGTGAGCTGTTGAAGATTTTGACTGCAAAAAGTAAGTTTTTAAGTCAATTTCCATGGAATTTTTCAGTTAGATAACTCCACCTAGAAGTGGGACTGTAGATGTATTACAGAATGTAGTCTTTTTGTATTAATTTAAGTACCGTTTCGTGATCCTATTGATATTCTTTGAAATGATTCAAATGTGTAACGGTTATGTCCTACTATTTGTACCTGTGGACGGAACAATGAACGTACCTATGGACTGTCCATAGGTACATATATTCGGTCGTACCTGTGGACATCATTTACATTTGTATTTTTACATTTGTAATTTTGTATTTTTTCAGTGCCACGTAGTAAAACCGGAGTGAAACGAAATAAAATATGTCCAGACACTCTCTCTGAGGCTCTTAGAGAAGTCAAAAGTGGATGCTCAGTTCGTAAGGTGGCTGAAAAATACAAAATACCTAAGTCTACAATTTTCAAATATTTTCAGCTTAATAAAAACAATGATCTCAGTGAAAACTCTATAGAACTATTGAAAAATGACGTAAAGAGGGTATTTGAAGAGCATGAAGAGATTCAGTTACGTGAATACTTAGAAAAAGCAGCATACATGCATATGGGTTTAGATTCCAAACAAGTTCGAGAACTTGCTTACCAGTTTTCTGTAGCAAAAAATAAAAAAATACTCCTGAAAACTGGCATCAAAACAAGATGGCTGGCATAGGATGGTTTCGATGTTATCGACAGCGTTTTCCAGAACTATCGCTACGAAAACCTGAGGCAACTAGTTTGGCGAGAGCAACAAGTTTTAACAGAACAAATGTTTCTAATTTCTATAATAATCTCGAAAAAGTTTTGGAGAAGTATAACTTTCAACCTGATTCCATATATAATGTTGATGAGACCGGAATATCAACAGTGCACAAGCCAAGAAAAGTGCTAGCACCAAAAAAAATTAAGCAGTTAGGAAAATTAACTTCTGGAGAAAGGGGTATCAATACGACCATGATTGCTTGCATTAATGCTGTAGGAAACTCAATACCTTCAATGATAATTTTTCCTAGAGTGTTTTTTAAGGACAACATGCTCAAGGGTGCTCCCCCGGGCTCAGTTGGAGAGGCAAACCAATCTGGATGGTCCACAGAGCAGATTTTTAGACGATACTTAGATCATTTTATAGCTTTTGCAAAACCTACGAAAGAACTTCCAGTTTTATTAACAATGGATAACCACGAAACACACATCTCCATTGAAATAATTGACAAAGCTTCAGACAACGGCATTGTCCTTTTAACTTTACCTCCCCATACCTCCGACAATTTGCAAGCTCTGGATAGATGTGTGTTTGGACCGTTTAAGACACAATATAATAAGGCCGCTGACAGATGGATGATGAACCACCCTGGTAAACCAATAACCATTTATGATGTTGCAGAGATCATAGGGGAAGCATACGCTGTTTCATTCACACCAAAAAATATAATTAAAGGGTTCGAAGTTACTGGAATTTGCCCCTTTAACAGGGATATTTTCACGGAAGAAGATTTTTTATGTTCGTTCGTCACTGATCGTCCTGAGCCATCTGTTATTAATTCTACAGTTAATAGTTCGGATCAAGAACCACTTGCAGATCTTGGTTTTTCTCAGGAACAAAATTCAACTCCTAAAGATACTGCTGCTACTTTTCTATCATTGGAATCTTTACGTCCCTTCCCAAAAGCGCCGCCAAGAAAGTTGTCGCAACGTGGCAGAAAACCTGGCAAAACGCGAATCCTCACTGACACGCCGGAGAAAATAGCCATCCGAAATGAAGCTATAATAAAGACTGAAAAGAAAAGAATATCTGAAGAAAGAAAAGAAAAGAAGAAAGAAGAGAAAACGAAAAGACCAAAGAAGAAACCTGTGCTGATCGATCTTCTTTCCAGGCCAGGCCCTAGTTCAAGAAAAATACCTTTGAACAAAAAGATAGACATCCTTGAAGATCGCCAATTATCACTGGTGATGTGTGTAGGGTGTAGAAAATATGAGGATAAGAAAAAGATGCTTACCTGTTCACTATGTGAAGGACGGTATCACCAAAAATGTGTACCAAAATCTCACAAGGATAACTTCGACTCTGATGATGAGTGTAACTTTGTTTGTCTGAGGTGTTACAAACTAGATGATGATTCTGACGATAGTACAGATTCTGCCAAAGATTTATATAGTGAATATTGTCATAATTCCAAAAAAATGTATTAGATTGCTAGTTCCTATGTTGTTTAGAGTTCCTATAGTTTTTTTAAAGTTTATATATATGTTAAATTTATATTTTCTTGTAGTTACGTTTATTGATTGTCCAAAGGTACATTTCCGTCCACAAGTACATTTGTGCAGTCTATAGGTACATAAGTATGTTGTACCTATGGACAAAATACATTTTTTTATTAAACTTTAATTTTCACAGCGATTATGATAGCAATCGCATTAGAAACTGATTATTTTTAAGAGTTTATTAGTTATGAAGCGGTTAAGTAATATTTTTTTTCATACAAATAAAGGATTTTTTTTTTTAAATACTTTTGTTTCACATTCTGGAAAACGTCCACAGGTAAAGCACATGCCCCTACTAAAACAACAAAAGTAAAGTATTTAAAATGTAGAAAGCTGATCACGAGATAACATTGCCGATAATCTCTTTGTTTTAGCTAATACAGGAAAAGTCAAACTAAAATGATAGCACACAAGTTCAACAGTAACACTAAGCGTATCGCAAAAGCGTCTTAATACAAGTTATCCTAAGCTAATATCTAAACTGAGATGGCGCTGAACGCAGGCGGCAGGCATTAGACGTGACACATACGGGATACTAAGCAGAACAACTTTTTTGTTGATGTTGTTATTGATATAGTACGACTCGAGCAAGAGTATTACTTTAATGTAGACACATTATTATGATTGTTTGATACAGTAGGTAATAGAAATTGTTAACTCTCATTGAGGTAGGTACTCCCCAGATGTCTGTCAGTAATTTTATTGTATTTTTAGTATGTTTTTTGCTGGAAATCACAACATAAATAAAATCTTGGTAGGGCATTTTGTAGTTATTGTAGGTATATCGAATATCTTAATCGAAATAAAAATCACATAACACAAAGATCAAGCTTGGAAAACTGTGACATTGTATTTATAGTCATCTTTGAAATTAAAGAAAATGGGTATACAAAAATCCTAGCATCCCGGAGTGGAGGGTATCACCTCTTCGCTGCGGGATTTCGATACAGTTACCGTACCCCGGAACAAAAAGGGTTAGATAGGAACATGGATGGGTTATAGTCAGTAAGAGTCTGATACTCCCTTCCACCCCACCCACTTCGATAGGAGGTATCATTTGATGATTTCCCATCTGAAAAAAACCCTATATTCTTAACGCTAAGATCACAACGTTCTTGCAACAAAATAGCTGTCAGCAACAATTAGTGGCGCGTCTATGCAGTTCCTTATGGTGTAGATAGCGGGGTAACTGCGATTGTTCTCAACAAACTGTTATCAAGTTAGTTCCCGACTAGCACCAGTAGTCTCATAATTGAACTGGTATTGTTATCACTTAGAATTAAATTCTGCCTCTATCGGTTTTCATTCGCTGTAGGTACGAACTTTGTTATACTAGCACCAGGCAACACCTCCGCGGTCTATATAATACTATATCTATGCAAAAAAACATCTCTTCCTCTGGTGGAAAGTGAAAGGACGTCGCACAAATATACATATTATTTATTTATACATTTAGTTATGAATGATATTTAATTTGCAAATACATATAAAATGTTTTGTCTGTGTGTGTTTTGAATGACTGACAGATCAACGCACAGCCTAAACCGCTGATCGTCGAGACCTGAAACTTGAAGGGTGCGTTCTTTGTATGACGTTGGCATCCGATAAGAAAGGATTTTCCGAAATTCTATCCCTAAGGAGGCGAAAAAGAGAAGCAAAGTTTGTATGAAACTCATTCTTAATTTGGATTCATATAGCCCACGTGGAAGAAGCCGCTGGCTGAAAGCTAGTACCATATAAAGATACGAAGTATAAAACACAAAAAAGTTTTCATTAAAATTTCCGCTAAATTACACGTCACGTTACTCTACCCACTCTGGTGGAATAAAAACTAAACAGTGAAACTATTTACTGTAAATCACAATACTAGCAAACTATAAACTAACTTGGTTGAGCCAGTCAATTCATACTGCGTCCACGTCATAGAATGGCCGTTTTGCAAACCACTAGTTTTGCTGTTTCTGTAAACTACGCCAGACTGCTATAAAAAGCGATGTATTTCTGACCTAATTAGCCTCAGTTTGAGTAGGAAAGTTGTAAAGCGCTTTATGATTTTATTGCAATATATAAGATCTGGAATGGGAATTAAAAATGATGCTTGTTGAAGCTTGTTTGAATTTTGATTTGAATTACTTCAATCGATTTAAGAAAATAACAAGGTAACCTAAGCGCATTTCTTTTTCACAATTACAATATCTTCTCTTTAACTACTATTTGCCTATCTAGGTTATATCTAAGCTGTCATAAGAAATGGAAAATCGGTTGTAAATGGAAATGTAGGTCATTCACGCTCATTTTGCTTTTAGAAAACCCAACGGAATCAACTTAATGCATCTGCTTCATTAAAGCCTGTGTCGCCTCTAATGCATTCAGTACTCATGACGTCACTATGCGTTGACGTTGACGCACGCACTCGTGCCACAAATGTGTCAAAGAACAGAAATTTTGTGGAAATAGTGCATAATTTTTTGTGCAAAATAATATACTGCAAACGGTTAACGAGTCAGTTTTTTCACAGTATATTTGATACAACACCAAAATTATTTGTGAAAAATAAACAATAGAAATTAATGTAAATATTTATTTAATAAAAAATTTTGAATACAGATATCTTGACTCACGAAAATCTAAAAACTTCTAGAAAATATCAAACATAATCTATATTATTCAGTATTTAAAATACTGATTAATAAATTGGTTTGACATTAATTTTATACATTCATTGTAGTCGGGGATCCGCTGGACCCCAGGTATCTCCAAAGGGCTTGTGTGGTCATTGCCTTAGCTACCCCTGTCTCCTCAGTATCTATGCTAGAACGCACAGTCGCGTACGTCTAATATTTGCAGAAATACGTATGACAAAATGAATGTCTCTTTGGGTCCAATGGACACTACGCGAATTATAGGCTAAAAAAAAGTTCGGGTTAATAAGGCACAATGTGGGATAGAATTTTATACTTAAATTTTGTTAGCCAGATTCATCATTGTCATACAAAGATGTGCCCTAACAAATTAAGTGCTATCAATTTTAATCCTTTAAAGAAAAAACCTTATTTAGAAAACTGTTACGTTAAAATAAGCGCATATAAATTCCCGCAGCAAAACTTAACTATGAATAGCCTTTGCCGTGAATAAAACTGTAGGAAACCAAGTGTGAAATGAATCCACAAACAGTTAGTCATTCCTTCTTTTTTGAACACGAAAATTGTTTGGGCAACAGCAAAGCTTTGAATTTCATTTGATTCAAAAGATTCCTGTTTCCCGCAACATATTTACTTTACGATACACCTGTACTCGTCTAGATTGTTGAATTATGTAGTGTGTAGGTACCTGTGTTGTATAGTTGCACTTTTGTACAATATTTTCTCAATCGAATCTTATTTCAGTGGAAGACATTTTGTCTATTTTGCCTTCTTAGCATTATTCTATCTTACTTTCATTTTATCAAGTAAACTTTTTGACCAATTCAATCTCATCACACTATTTGATGAAAGAATCGGATCAAAAAAATCCCAAACAAAAATCAATCTTAATGAACATGAATAATAACCTTTTTTAAAACACCTTCCCCGATCCCCGTACTTTCAATTCGCGGAGATGCAAAACACTTAAGTTAAAATCCGACCGCACGATTCTCGAGGGATCGCAGTCGGCAAGTTTGATTGCCCGATTGCCCCCTGTTTACACAACACGGGTGTGGTGCTGTGGTGGCAACGTCATACACAAAGGGCAATGCGGGCAACCGTACAAAACGATCCACTTACTTACTTCGCAATATCTTTCCATAGTTATCTCTAGGATGAACGTGGAAGGTAACAACCGGTAGAATACCTTTGTGTCTGAAGCTTGTTTTGAACAGGGAAGTTTGTTAACAAATTGGTTTTAAAGAAATGTTATTGTATCATAGGTTGATACTCTAAATGTAACTCGTTGAATAAATAATAGAACTAAGTACATACCCCTTTTACCCAGAACGAAGATGTACTACCTAGGTATGTAAATGAAAATGTTATTGTTCTTATGGATGATTATGGCACACAAGAGATTATAGAAAAGTTCCTGAACAAAAGCATTTAAATATATACACTAGTGAAGATAAGAATCATATGAACAGCTTACATAATATCAAACAAAGCATTCAATTACTCAAACTTAAATAAAACAGCAATAAAACAAAATACTTCAAGTACCAACCAAAATTAAATGTATTTACAACAGACGCACTTCTAAACTTCAAAAGCCAGATGTTACTTTCAGAGTCAACTTTGCATAGTCACAGTTAACAGTAAATCCACACAGAAGTCCCTTTTAACTGATGGACAAACAAACAGACGGTCGTATGTCCAAGCTTTGTGAAAAACATGACAAAAACATGTGTGCTATTTCATTAAAATGAGTTCGCTTTTGCAATATTTTATATAATAGCTTATTCATTAGTAACTTGCATTTAATATACTAGTGTAGGTTGTTTTTGTTCAGTCTATGAGACTTTATTTATTAGTGTATAGGTTTTGTTTTGTTTCTGTATTTAATTGAATTTATTAGTTTTTTCTGTGGCTGCGTCCTACACGAGAGCTCTGGGTGGAAACAACATTATTTGATAATTATGAAGTATATTTCTCTGAAATGTACATATAATGTACGTACGAATTATTGCATATCGGCATCCAAGAATATCAAAATTATCGAAAACTTAATTTAATCTGGTGGTTGCCAGTATGAGTGCTTAGTACGCAATTGGATTTCCTGTTTATACGATTTTTCTTTTTAGAATTCTTTAGCAACTGCTCGGAATTTGTGTCTGGTTTAGAGCATCCAGGCCCAATTGCCTGAGTAAATTCGACTTTCAAGAAAGAATAATATGAAGAATTTCAGATACACCACAAACCTCTGGTACAGAAACTTGACGTCATAAAATACATACATATATGAATAATATGTTACGGTCGTTGTCTGATGGACTATTCGATACGGTAGCCACAATTTCCGAGAATCTTGGCTATGTAACATAGGCTATTGGAGTAACTAGATTGAGTTGACAGCCTGTCATCGACAATTACAATGCAGTGTAATCTTAAACCTGAATGGTTTTCAAATTGGTGATGCGTCTTGATTGCAACTGTCATAATATATTTCATTTTTCATATTACGTCGTATAGTCTTCAACGCACCCATTGGATTATAATCTCTGTACTTACCTTAAATTCCACAAAATAAATACCTAAATCACCCAAACAGTTCTAACTTGCTTATACATTCTATAATAAAATGACCCATTTTGCCCATTTTGAATTACCGCTATCATATACCTAAATCTAAACTTGGAATGTAAAGCACTGTATAACTTGCCACCTACTAAGATATGTATCACAAAAGGAAACAATAAAATGACATAAAAAATACGAATAGAACAAGTAATATTATTATGATTAAACCAGAAAAGGAGTCCCAGCTTACGTGACCTCATAAACAATAGAACTTTTACTGCATTATACTTATTATGTAAATCAGTCACGCAGGTCGTATATAATGATAAACCTACGCCTATACATAAGTCGTCATTAGACAATAACGTCCTATGTGTACTGACAACTTCTCAATGTCTGTCACCCGTGATAAGATGTGACAATGTAAACAATTGACTATGCAGATACATTTACAAATTAATATTCAACTGAAGCAGTATCATCAGTATGTTTGACTATTAACGCTGTCGAATTACTTCAAGTTATAGTTACAGTTCAGGTAACTATGTATTCATAGCATCTGACGCTGGAGTTGATAAGATATTATTACGTTAATTAAACGAGCAAATATTGATAGATACATGAAACTGCGATGTGGTAGATGGGAAATTTGGTCAACTAAACTAGGATTATTATTGAACTGAAGATGACTTGTGTTTATATTTAACAAGTTTCTGTTTGTAGAACGTTTGTTTCTTTAACGTAACATAGGTGTCTATGAGTACTGTGGTTAGGCCGTCAAGTTTATAGCCTCGTTTCTGAACTATGAGGATGAAATCAAAATAAAGACTTTACTATAACTTTCTGAGTTATTTTTAAACAAACTTCATTAGTTCAGTGGTCTGACAGCAACTGCTTAACATGGAATTTTCTGATAACATCATCAGCCTATTTATGTTTCTCGCAGGACAAAGACGCTAATCAATTCTAATTTTCATTCGCCAGGACTCTAAATTTGTCTCCAGTTATTGGTAATTAAATAATTTAATAATTGTCAAAAAATATATATGTTACATCTGTACATAACCCCTCAAGAAATACTTTATGGTCAAACACAAGTCTGTATAAATAAATAAAAACCAGCATTGCCAAAAATAAAGTCAAGAAGCGGGATGCAGAAGTAAACAACAACTCCACTATCTGTAGGCGGCTAATAGTAAAAATAACATTTATTTAGGTGTATAAAATGTGTATACAAAATGGCAAACAACAATTCTTTGTTAAGTTAACAGCTCATAACTTCCTACCTTTCGTTTAACAGGAGCTTCGTAGTAAAACATGTTTAACATCAGTTCTAGACAACTTTACAATGCCATGCAAACCTCGAGACAAGACTAGACCCGAGGTTTATGTTGATCACATGACGTTTATTCTATTATCATAGAAAATATTGTAAAATCAAGGTTCCATTACAATAGATGACGAATTATTTATAAATCATCCTAATATTTCTTATGGAATCTTATTCAGAAATTATGGAATAATTCCGTTTTATTGATTCAAAATTGATGATCTTACAAACCATCAGTTTAAACCTGTGATGTATTGGCTAACGTCAAATTGTAATTATATTCAAATGATTAGGTGTCGTAACGGGTGGTCCAATCGTTTGAACATCGACTGTAATACTTTGCACTTATAGAATACGGTTAGGTACAAGAATATAAATAGGCAGAGGTGTGCCTCTAGCTCCTTCATCCATATTTTGTTTGCATTAAGCATGCTTACATTTTACGGCTTTGTCGTCAATGCAAAACCAGAATCTGGGATTCCAAGAAACGTGAAAGCAAAATTTTTATTACACTTAGCCCGACCAGGACACCGAAACTAAAACCTTGCGTCTAGCTGCTGCTTGTGACAAGTGTATGAACGAAGTAGTAAAGAAATTTAGTATTTTATTTTATGCTGGATTGATGCAGGCCACATGCAGTTTATGTAGATACAGATTAGTGCTAGAATATTTTAAGCCATCTTTATGTAAATGCAAACGATAAAAATAGCAACAGTCGAATGAATTTTCTTCTTCTATGCAATCGTAAACCTATTTTTATTTTAGTTTTCCTAAGAATGGGGTTGAGAAGCACAACAAAAACCTTAAAAAAAATAACAAACGACTTTGTTCAACGATAGGATTTCTAGTAAAACTTTTCTTTTAGTAGCGCGAAAAATTGAAAATACTCTGTAACAAAGTCGACGTAGTAATATATTTTCACAATCCTCGAACTTTGTTGTACGTCTAGGGATTTGCTATCGTTTTTATTGTAGTATCGAACGGCAATCAAATAAAACGTCTACGATAAAGTCCAGAAAGTATAAAAGCAGCTAAGTTAGACCTAATAAAGTTAAGAATCGTTCGATTCTCATTTTGCACCTAAATCGTTGTAGCAAATCTCAATACATTGAAGAAATATACTATGTAAACAATATAAAAAACTAATAAACAAGAAACATGTAAACAAAGTCGTAACTTGTTTTGTTCTAATGCTGCCACAGAAATTTACAAAATGGCTTAAGAATGGCGCATTTATGTTAATTTCACGCTCTAAATATCATCATTCATCATTTAATGCCATTTTATTTATCTGTGTGGGAAAATTAGAACAAAATAGGTTCCTTATGACGTGTTTACATTTTTCGAAAAATAAATTGGTACAGACTATACGTATACAATAGCTTGAAGGTACATTTGACGTTACATTTGCAATACACTACTACGAGTATATATTACGACTATGTACACACTCATACATATTTTCTAGCAATATTTACCTGATATTTTTTTTTTATAATTTCAAATATAGTTCGTTTGATTTATGATAATAATCAACGACTGAAGATTCTGAATTATGTTCTGCCTTTATTTAATACATCAAATAAATTAATAAAATATCACTACATACTTGATTAGCAAAATTCCATAAGTTGCCAGCTAAAACGTGCATTGAGCCGAGAGCGTTGGCGAAGCGAAGGCGGGGTTTTCTATCGGATCGCTTCGACCCCGAGGCATTATACTATCTGACATGTTTCATAGAAAATACATAACATACTCATACACATAACTGACACGTCTGCTAAGCCCAAGGAGAGGAGAGGTACTGTTAACAGTAACCACGTATTGCCTAAGGCGATTTTAGTTCCTATAATGATAGGGGGCGACGTCGAGGGTATCGCTTTTAAACCCAAGAATTCCGTACAACACAAGAGAGTAGACACAAGACCCTAATCTGATATTTTTATACAAGTACCTACTATATACAGTTTCTCTCCGAAAGTTAGCTTTAGCCAGAAGCTACAAACATGGTTTCCTTTAAAAGACACACTTATTATTTTATAAAGAAAACACCAGAAGTGTGTGTTTCCCTATCTTCTATTGGTGGCCCTATTCACACAGTTTTACAAGTACTTTATGTCTTTACACATTGTTGGCGGTATGCAGGGCCGCTTATGACGTCATCTCAAGCTTTATTACTCGAAATAAAGAACCTACACTGAAATTATGAGCCAGAACATAAGCAACATTGTCACACGTGCTTCGAACAAAAGTTTTAGTTCATATTATTAGTTGGGTACGTATGAAACGTGTTAACTGCTGTGTGTTGCTGGTTTCCTAGTAACATTGTTTCTAACACGAGTGTGAGTTAGAGCTGTTCATTAAATTTAGCCATTCTTGAGTAGAATCTGTCTAATGCAAAAAGTAATAGGTAATTAGTAACTAAGTTCTTCGCCGTAAAATAGTAAACTATAAGTGTGATAAGAGATCAATAAAAACTAACGGACAAAACAAAACGATTCATACCCGGAAACCTTGAAATAGTTGGTTCGAGTTTCTAGTTACTTCAATACTGCCATTTAAACGTCTAATATCTATTATTTGGGTCAAGCCTTTAAGACAGTCTAAAATGAGCTACACCAAAATGTTAATCAACATGCACTTATCACAAACTGGACCAGTTTGAAACTGCTATCTAATTCGCCTGGCAATAACCTACTGGTATTATTATATCTACATTATTGATTTTTTGCATTCCTTTAATGAAGCTAGTTATCTACTCCAGCCCGTAATTGACAGCACTTGAAAACAAAATGTCAGTAACAAACCGACTGAAATGATTGGACAGCTAGACAATGCCACAGTTGAATTTAAAACTAAAGTCAAGTTATGAAGAAAGAACACTTTACAAGTCCACGCAATCAAAAGACTCACGATCTCGTCCTACCCGACCCGTGTACTTCTTTTGTAGAATCAAACACCGATAATATCTGTAGATAATCGGCTCAACATTAATCAAATATCAACTCCACGAAAACCGATTAATTGGTTCAATTGTCTGGATCAGTTTGACATTGCACGAACAATCTGTAGACAAAGTTTGTATGCAAAAGTCGATGTTGAACTCCCCCCGCGATTGGATTGTCTACGGGGTAAAGTTTGATAGCTTTGAGAAATGTAGTTAGATATAGAAGTTCGTATGAATTATTGCTTCCACACTATGAGCCATTCTAGACACGTAATGGATTCAAACAAACCAACTTCCAAGTTAGCGTTAATTTCGTTGCAAGCGTTGATTTTCGTATGCACAGTGCGCTTTGCGTTGAATTGAAGCTGTCATATTTATTAATAGTGGCGTATGAATTTAGATAGCTGTCTATGGGAGGGAGACCGCAGACCAATTTGGTGTCAAAAAGCGAGGTTGCTAAATATAGACAGCTGCTAGTGCGAGTTTAATAGACAGTGATTTAGTCGAGTACGTGCAAGCGGTGCTTGAAAACTGTAATTGTCCGCGCGTCACGACGCTGCATTCCCGCCGAGCGCCGTGGGATAAAGTGCAAAGGGCACATTTGCTATCGAGCCTTTGTATCTTAGGATGCGGTTTGAGTTGCCGCCGCAAATAATGTCGGAGGTTACGTTATTTTAATAATTCATCCATAAATGCAAATAGCTACGATTACTCATCGTAATATTATACTGTAAGTTCACGATTTCCGATAGAGACCTTCCTTAAGGCTCTTCTTTACACATTATTTTTATTGGAAAACTATCATAGCTTGATTGTTATGTGCACACCCATTTAATTTACGTATATTTTCCTTACTTGATACAAAAATATGATGAAATCGTAACAACAAGAATTAGCAATTTTACAATTGAGTTGACCTATTAAAAAACTATTATGATGCCTTCACATTGCACTTTATCTATACACACTATGATAACCTCATTTTGAAGTTGCTGTATAAAGCAATTTGTTGCAACCTATTGGGACTAAAGCACATAATCGCCTAGGCTAGCGACAGGCTGACAGATCGCTTTAATAGAGGACCTATTTCAATATGCTCTATCACCCGTATAAATGAAATATCTATTATTAAATCGAGCGCGAAAAACCAAAAGGGATTTGATAGAATCATCGATCATTGACAAATAGTTATATTTGGTGCTGGGAACAATGATGCTTAACCTTAAGCTCAGATTTCCTGTTAGGGTAATGTGGGTCGCGTACGTAAGTACCGCGTACAATCCCATTACGTGCAAAGGTCTGTCCTGTCACGCTGTTTTCAGCTACTCATTTATGCTGAAGCATAATTTCTGTACGGGATTCACGTCATTGTTGGTTGTTGTTACAAGGCCGATCTAACATTTACAAGTAGTTATTGACATTTGTTCAGACTATTGAAATGTAATCGCACATTTTTGTTCAAGTATAGTGTTTATGGATTGATTACGGTCTGTGCGATGAAGATGATAATAGCTTATTTGGGTTGACCCCGAAAACGTGCTTACTTGATATTTAGAAACTGCCTTGGTATTCAATATTTATTTACAGAAAAGATTTACTTTTTTATAGAAATCACATCATAAACTTTATGTTTGCACAGATCTTTAGATCTAGTTCGAAAATAGTGGGTAAGTTAAAATACAGAGAATTTAAAATTTTAAGTAAAAACCGTGATTCATGATATCAAAGAAGAATAGTAAAATATTATACTCCATCTACTCAAAAGTGAGGTATCGAGTTTTTCTTCTGTTTGCTAAGAGTTAATCCGGCCCCGGTGTTAAGATTAAAGATAAACTGTTTCTTTAAACCTGTCACTCATATGAAATTATCTAAATAGGGTCATGTCAACAGGAACACAAAATGATTTTCTTTGAAAAAGAGTATAATGATCATAACTAATGACGGTCTTTAGATTTGGCTTACCACCATAAGAAAAAAACAAGACTTTATATTTATGTTTAAATATGAGAAAAATAAATGATCTTACACATTTTGAAATACCTACTGCATTCCCTAGATAAATATATCTTTTACGTATCCCTTTTTTCTACAGATCGGTAGAATCATTGCATCATATAAAAAAAATATTGCAATGTTTACAACTACACTGACGCAATTGTATCTCACTCAATCGAACAACTAAAATATATTTTTTAAATTGTCAGGTAAAATACAACAATGAGTCTAACAACACTACTGCTGCGCTTTTAACTTGTACCACTCTCGGTACCGGTATAACAAAAGAGCGGTTCAACTTCCCCACAGCCGATACTTTGCAAGTTCTTGATAACCTGCAGACTACTCGGATAATGCCGACTTGCCGACTCTCAGCTGGATTTACTGCATAAGCATTATTACATAGTTCTGAGATGCAGTTGAGGTACTGACTGGAAAAATGCTAAAATTACCTCAATCATTACGAGGTAGAGTTTGAGCAATCAGTAGATAGCTCTGGCATGAACAATTTAATTTCGAATTTTAAATCTACGTCAACTTTGAATCTGTGGGTGTAGAACCAATCACATTCGAAAAAGTATTCGAATCGAAACCGTTTTTGGAATGGAATATATTCACTTCTTACGTTTAATATTTATTTAAATTGTTGACTTTAATCATATCTTTTTTACGAAATTTTGCTTTGGCATAGTTGTACTAATACAGTACGTTCGTGCTAGGCCCACTAAAACACTCGATTGGGACATTATATTCAAATTGAAGATTTATATAAACAGTGATTTCATCGAATTTTAGATTGGAGTCCAAGCTACCAGTGGTTAGGGCTCCAGAGCCAGACCATTATTCTATTATTATTATAATTATAACGACACGCGCGGCAGTGTTTGAGCAATCAGTAGACCTGGCTCGAAACTTTGATGTATTGAATCGTAAACCCTAGTGAGCTATGAATCTGAAATCCTCGGTTAGAACATAATATTCATACTAATTATTGCAATTATAGTGATTTATTTTTCAACGTTTAGGTACGAAGCTATATACCTAGTAATCCCGACTTACCTTTTATGATAGGATATAAGTTTCTTCAAAATTATAGGATAAATTCATACATGGAGTTTATGTCAGTTTAATCTTACGTCGATATTACTGCTCATGGTAGGTCATCCTATACTAGCTCTACGCCTGCATGGCTATACAAATTTTAATAAAAAATTACAGAGTATCATACAAACTTTGCCTTCCTTATTCACCCCCTTAGGGGTAGAGTTTCGGAAAATCCTTTTTTAGCGGTCTCTACGACCAGCGGTTTAAGCGGTGCGTTGATTCGTCAGTCATTCAGAACATAGCATTTATATGTATAGATAGATATAGATTATAAATCCAAAAGTAACTATGGCGGTTTGTCTGTTACTCGTTCACAGGAAAACTGCTGAATCGAATGAGATGAAATTTAGTACGTAGATAGATCGAACCCTGGAAATGGTTATAGGTTATTTTTTATCCGAGTGCATTAAGTAGTATCCTCGAGACACAGATGTTAGACGTTAGTCTAACATATTAATACATAGTACGAAAACACGTTCTTAAATCCAACTCCGAAAATAAGTCAACCTTATACACACGAACACAATACATGCCTCCATACCTCGAAGCCAACCCAAAAATAACGAACAAATTGAGTAGGCAACAGGAAAAACG
Organism: Pyrrhia umbra; assembly: GCA_963891755.1. Classification (NCBI taxonomy): domain Eukaryota; kingdom Metazoa; phylum Arthropoda; class Insecta; order Lepidoptera; family Noctuidae; genus Pyrrhia; species Pyrrhia umbra. The sequence goes on along the minus strand of OY982922.1, from coordinate 10,964,090 downwards.
CTCACGTAGTAATAAAGTAGGTGGTAGCTAATTTATTTTGCTTATCTAAATACGAATCTTCAATCACGCGTGTAAAACGTACCATGTGAAACATGTACTTGGGCGTATTTGTCATAATCAATCATGTATAAGGTCACCATGAACTGGATCAGGTGTACGCTCCTAAACGTACCCTACTCCGGGTATTTTGTACAATTTTATTTTGCGACACATTCTTTGAGAAATAATGAGGATTTCCGGTACGTCGATTTCGGAGGAACTGTTTATTATGATGGATAGTAGGTTTATTAAGAAATAATCTTGTCCTTTCGCATCAGCTGAGGGTAGCTTACTTCCCGGAAACAATGTTAGCCATTAGCCGGTAGCGTGGCTAACTGCACAGAGGTAGCCGGGCGAATTCAATGCGTCGCAAAATTATAAACAGCTAGCCATTTCACACTTTTTGATGTGAAACTTCTTCACGCACCCGGATAAAAACTATCCTATCACCTTTCCTAAGTTTAAATCTATCTGCAAAGCAAATTTTGATCATAATCAGTTCGCCGGTTTCCTGTGAGAGACAGACAGACAGAGTTAGTTTCGCTTTTAAAATACTGAAACATAACACTGACCATGGTAACAGTTTTGATTGAATATCAATCATCATTTGATACATTTCTGGTGCAATAACAAAAATTAAAAAATGAATAATTGATGGAATTATTAAATTTGAAGAACTACAAATGATGAATTTTTAAAAAAAGAATATAGAAGATTGAAGCATGTTGAAGTCCAAAACAATTCTCTAAAACGAAGGGTGGGCAATTACCGTAAACGTGCGTAACTTAAGTGAAATTTCAATTTCATATATTATCACGCATTCTGAAAATAATTAACTTCAGAGGGCTGCTTTTGTAAGAAAAATCCGCCCCTAAGATGACCCACCGACCAAGACCATCACTAAAACGATTTACTTACATGTAGGATAAAACGTAGTCTGTTAAATTAAGCCATATTAGCGTAACTAGTGAAAGGGCGAGACGGCCCATCTTGCAACCAACGATATTAATATCTAATTTCACCATAATTAGCTTTATCTCACTTCTTTCTCAAAATCTAGTCATGGTGGGAAAGCAATCTCATATTAAGCAACTATGGGATGGGGATGGTAAACCATCAAAATTCTCCTTACTAAAGTGTCTTACTTACTAAAAACTCTGAGAAAAATCTACTATCACCTTGCTCGACCCGGGAATAGGATAATGTGCTGGGGACCGAGAACAAATCCAGCGTGGCTAGTTGAGGTACCTACCTATATTTTATTTATTTAAACTTATGTATCAAGAACACTTCATAATAATTTGAAAAAATAAATAAAGTTAATGTGCAAGTATTATGTCAGTACACCACACACTTTTACTATTTATATCCATTATCCAGCGTTTTCCCTACTCAGGACTAATGCAGAAGCATATGTCGCCATCCATTGTATTTAGTTTCAGAAAAACCTTACAATGTTTGTTCCCATACATTATAGTAAAAACATTTCCATAATTACAATGTCTAAGACATTGTTTTATTGGTATTTGACAAGGTATTTTTTTATGAAATAATTGTTCACTCACCTTACTTGCAGCTGCTGGTGACAGAAGCATCAGTAATAATTACTCAATCACACCGCACTTTACACTATTGTCACTATTTTTTATGTAATTTATCCACTCGACGTCCGTACGTCATTGCAGGAATCCAGCAGAATACCACCGTCAGGTATAGTACATGGCACATGCTGAGCTGGACACCGCACTGGTGCTAACTTACGACACATCGACACACAGCGCGTCATCCGCAAATTCAAATATGGAATTTTTATTTTTTTTTCTTCTACCGTCACTTCTTGTGTTTTTTTTTCTGTTTTGTGTTGTCTACGATTTATGGTAAATGCACAAATTTTATATTTTATTATTTTTAGTTTCGTGTAAATTGTTAATTTCAATAATTATATTATTTTTTTTATCATTCTATTGTAATCTTTTTTTTTTCACTAAATAAATGATCATGAAATCTATCTTAGATAGATTCGTTGCCGATCACGTAGGTACTTAGCTTTTTTGGTTTGTGACGAAACCAATATAATTATTATGAAAAAGTTTGCCCTTGTGTACCTACCAATACGCACCTACTGGTACTGAAAAAAACAATAACGAACATATTTTTCTAAAACCGACATGTCTAAAAAAAGATAATAAATTTAAAAGCAGATAATCCCCGTAATATATCCAGGACAGACATGCATTAATGACGACATAATATTATGTCACAATGCTTTTGTTTCTAAATTACTATATGTAGGTACCGATAGAGTAAAACACATCCTATATTTCTCTAGTGGTGGCGATGAAGTTACCTATGCAAATGATATCGGGACTTTAGCGAGATACGGGCGAAGTGCAGTGGTTCATAGGAACTTTAAATTTAGTTCACCGCTGTTTTAAGTTACTGCATAAGATTCAGAACTTTATAACATTGTCGGAAATATTGTTCATCTAGTATTTTTGCGAAAAAGAATGTCACTTGTTTTATGTTTTTATATTATCGATAAATCTATATTAAATAAATCTATCTTTATTTTAGGTACTTCAGCTAGAGATTAGTTGATAAGAAATGTTAAGAGATTGGCACTTGCCAAAGTTTCAAACTCGCATACTTGTAGTCGAGATGAGGGCCCTAACGGGCTCCTGAAAGAAAAGCAAATTTTAGTTATGATATTATAATCTTTAAGAAGCTACCAAGAAGTAAAATTCCCCTCGGTCCCCTATATTTTAAATAATATTAATAGTTTCAGTTTATCCAGTCTTATAGCGTCAGTAAACTACTACAATAATAGCAGTTGTTACACAAATAAACGTTATTATTATGAATACAACAGCCAAAACACCGGACGTGCATTGTCTTCAAGATACCAACTGACGTCACCTGCGACGGGGACAACAGACCTGAGACTCCACCCACACTAGCATACATTCAATTGTTACATTCTCACTTATCCCACTTTTATAAAAGTTCGCAGGTGCAGCCTCAGGAGCTAGATGCGCATTCCAAACTCAATTTGAGCAGACTTCGGTTTCAATTGTTACGGAAAGCAATCAATTTTAATATGCGCCCCGTCGCCGAGCTAGGTGTGCGTCACACATACGGGGAGAAAGAATGGTGAATATTATATGCAATATTTTAGAATGATATCATCACAATTTAAAATAAATGCCTTGTGCGTGCAGTGCTATTTATGAGTTAGATGGATTGATTATTTTGAGAGAAGTGTGAGAAAGATCGATAAACGTGTTGGAGGAATACTTAATGTAAATAATAATAAATGGGTTAGAAATATTTGTATTTTGCGATTTGGTCTAGCGTTATTGGTTTTTTGATAATGTAAATGAGTAATTTATAGTGTGTAAAGCTTGCAAAATAAACACTAGAGAAAGGTGTCATCATGTGTAACAAATAGTTTTACATCATTGAGACGAGTAAATTAAATAAATTTTGGTACATTAAGACAAGTATATAGATATTATACGATGAAATGTCAATTGCTCTGACTCAAAAGCAAAAGATCTATAGCAGAATTGCAGTTTATTTGGTGTAAATTGAGACTTACTTACTTAATAGGCTTAGCGAAAGATATTTTACATATATAAAAATGCTTTGTCCTGAATGACTGACTGACGGATCAACACATAGCCTAATCCGCTGATCGTTGAGACCTTAAATTTGGAGTGTGTTCTTTGTATAACGTAGGCATCCAATAAGAAAGGATTTTCCGAAATTCTATACCTAAAGGGGTGAAAAAGGGGGGCAAGGTTTGTATGAATCTCTGTAATTTTTATTTGAATTCGTATAGCCTACGCAAATGTAAAGAATAAATAAAGCAACGAAAACATCATGTACAATCAATTTATCAAACCCATTTTATTTAAATATTGTAGTACAATTATAGTTGGCTAACAAATAACAACCCGTGTCTCTCGCAGTTACAAATTGCTGATATTGGTCGGTAAGACTAAAGTTTTAATGCGGGAAATGGCCTTACGTAAAGCCGAACATTATTCCGATTGTTATATCCGTTCGGAGCAATGCATACGAATGTTTATGGAGCCAATACTGCCAGAGAATTGTACCGTAAACTAAAATTTACTAGAGCAGGCTTTTCTCTTTTTTATCGGCAGTCCATTTTATGCATGCCCATAAAAAACCAATTTAAACCATCGTTTTCATAGATCTTCGTTAGAATATTTATATTCGTACTTTTTGTACAAAACTTTATGCCAACTGTAGCTTTTATCTTTGTTTTTTTCTCATAACGAGCTTTTAAAGATAAGTTATTGTCGTTTATTGTAAGTCTAGACCCATAAAGGTGCGACCAATAAGTGCTTTTGATTGCTTTTTAGTCGAATATATTTAATAAATAATTTTATACTCATGTGAAGCAGATTATAGTAAAGTTCTGATAGCTTTTCTAAAATAAATTGAAGCTTTCACAAAAACTGATTGAATTTTTCTGACTAGTTGATATAAATACAAAGCTATTTTCTTCTTTTATCTTGAAATTGGAATGAGCATTATATATTTGTTTAGCATTTTAATTGTTTGTCTATGTACTTAAATTAAACTCTTTTTACCTGATAACCTCGTGCTTACAGTCTATCTGTAATAAGTCCACTGCTTAACCGGGCTTGCCTGTGAAGTGCCTCAAATGAATTTAGGGCCTCCAGCCAGGGCTTAACTTACAAAACTAAGCGAGTACACGCTAAGGGCACCCCCTAGTGGGGTAGTAGTGGGGTAGGGCGTCGCTGGAGGAGGACAGCAAGGGACAGGCTGGATATACATGATAATCGGGAATTTTAAAACTAGCAACAGTGCCTGTAGTAGAGCTCCAACTGTACAAGAAGTACTAATAACTACTACAAATGATGGCCAGTATGTGTTTTTTTTCAGCAATTTTATTTACTTCGTCATCATCAAAAATCGTCCAGCAATCCACAGCTAAACATAACCTCTCCCAAAATTTGAAACCTGGTCCCAATCTTGACGCATTATATTATTAAAATTAATAAAAAATTAATATCTACTCACAATACAAAACCGTAGCTTGTTATGATACTCTTCATACTCTAATTAATTGGCTTATTAATTAGAGAATTAATCTTTCTGATGTTTGTGATTAGAAATGGTAAAACAGGTTTCATTAACAATATTGTGATCTTCGAGAGGCTCTCTCTACAGTTATGGATGGATTTAATTATTTTCTAAATACTGATACTTTGCAATGGAAAAGTGAAGGATATGTATACAGTTGTTTATAGTTCACATAATGTTCTTAACAGAAAAACGTATCTGAATCTGTCCAACCATTTTGGAGATATGCATTTAAGTGCATACACACACAACAAGTCAGACTACAGTTCGAGTACGAAATGAAGCTATAGTTCCTCTCTATTTCGCACTGAAATCTGAACATTTTAACATGTCATAAGGCAACACCAGCACGCACGCTTCATGGGAAATCTTAATTTTTTAGTCATTTAGATATTTTACATTTTATTATACTTGAATATAGAATGAATCATTGGTTTAATACAATTCATCTACTAAGCATGAAGTCCTTCCTATGTTTAGTTATACGCAAAAAGTTTGCACTTTATGACTTGGTACAAACATATCCGATGTAACTATAGTTGATATAACATTATGTGGTGTAAATAATAAATTGAAATGTATTATTTATTTGGATTCAAAAATATACGTTTTTTAGGGTTCCGTACCTCAAAAGGAAAAAACGGAACCCTTATAGGATCACTTTGTTGTCCGTCCGTCCGTCTGTCAAGACCCTTTTTCTCAGGAACGCGTGGAGGTATGAAGCTGAAATTTATATCAATTACTTAGGTCTACTGTCCCTTGAAGCTGTGAAAAAATCAAACTTCTAAGCCAACGCAATCATAAGATACAGCCGTTTATGCCGCAAATTTTCGACACTTACAAGGGAATCAAAACCTACAGGGTGCTTCCCGTGAACTCAGAATCTTGAAATTTGGTACGAAGCAACGTCTTATAGCATAGATAAAGGAAAAATTACGAAAACCATAAATTTTTAGTTACATCACATAATATATATTTTTTTAATAATTTTAACCTTACTACCCATTTCCTCATAAACGCGTAGAGGTATTAAATTGAAATTCATACCAAATACTCAGGTCTATAATACCTTTAAGCTGTAACAAAATCAAACTTCTATGTCAACGCAATCAAAAGAAACAGCAATTTAAGCTGCATATTTTGAAACTCGCAAGTACTCGCAAGGGAATCAAAACCTAAAGGGTACTTCCAGTCGACCTAGAATCTTGAAATTTGGCATGAAGCAACGTTTTATAGCACACATAAAGGAAAAATTCCGAAAACCTTAAATTTTTAGTTACATTACAAAATATATATTTTTTAATAAATATAAACTTATTACTTTTTTCCTCATGAACGCGTAGAGCTATCAAGTTGAAATTCATATCAAATACTTAGATCTAATTGCCTTTAACTTTGTAAACCTTGCAGGTTTGTACGGAACCCTCGGTGCGCGAGTCCGACTCGCACTTGGCCGGTTTTTTAACAAGCATATCGAAAAGGAATGAGACACAAAATACGTTATCCTCCTATGAGATACCTACTCTTTTTGTTATTAGAGACCATCACTTCTTCTTCCCAGCAAAAACACATAGAAGTGCGGGCGTTTTGGGGTTTTTACGTCTTTTGTAAATTTGACGTTCATGCTGATTTTCAGCCTAATTTGAATAAATGACATTTGAATTTTGAATTAGAGGAAAATTTATGGGTCTTAAAATGTATCGTTGCTAAGGTAATGCATATAAAGTAAACTCAATAGCAGCGGTTCAAAAGCCAGTGACTAATAAATCGACAAATACTTAACGGCGCCGGTTTACTTAACGGCGGCTTAACGTGTTCTCTGAGAAGATTAAGTGCAGCAAGTTAACTGTAAGCAGTGCATGCCGCTTCATTTTATGTTGCTTAGTAAGCGTGCAACTTGCATAGGTAAAAGATTTTTCTTTCAATTTTCAAAATAAATATTTGAAAGTTTACCTGAAGTGGTATTGGCTTGTAAAATTTGTTATTTTAAGCGTGTTTACTTTATGGTCACCCATGAACTGAGTACAGCAAGCGCAGCTTAAGTTAACCTTAAATATCTCATTGCAATTCACATGGCTGTCATTTAAACAAAAGCTCTTAAAAGCCTTCCATAATGAGAGAACAAAATGTAAGGAATACAGGAATACTTCATTCTTTTCCACAGTTATTGTCAATCTGGAACAAGTGAAAAAAATACATGACATTTGCAAGAATTTGTATTCAAATCCAAATGTGTTTCCCGGTTGTTATGATTGATTGAAGCGCCTGTCTGCTTAAAGCTTCATTATGACAAAGAAAATTGAGCAATCTTGAAAAAAATATGTTATTAAGTAAGAACGTACATTGAAATGGTTTTCTTTTATTTTGGGAAGGCATTCGTCTAATGCAAAACGACAGCCGAACAACATAAAACACTCACATTAGTAGGTAATCGTTTTTATTTTGACAGTAACAAAATATATTGCGATTCGAAATGACTCAATGCAATGATCGTTATCAGGTGAATACCAAATCCGAATTATGCCACACAAACTGCTTTATATCGATCACAACTTTCGTCTTAGTTTCAATATTCATTTTCTGTAGACCTCTTCATCTGTTTTGAATATCGGGGTCGCCAAGAGAAAAGAATTAATGGTCATTAATCTACGAATATTCTAAATAATAACAATATACAATAACAAGATTGGAAAAGCCAACTTAACCTTAATATTAGTACTGGAAACTAATAACAAAACCCTAGAAGTTTAGTTATACTTATATTAAATTATTGTTTCTATCAGCCTACGTTATCTATTCCCTCGTAACGTGTCCTCCTGAACGGAAACTTCTCGACTAATCTTCAAAGCGGTATTCACCTGTAAAGTTAATTATCAAATAAATCAATACATCTGTACACGTCTCAATAGATATTAGATTACGACAGGAGCTCTAATTAATTTAGTTGTTGTAGATTCAATTGTAATTTATACGTAGAATTCGTATATTTATCAGGTACCTAATATGGAGGCTGAATAAAATTAAAGTATGACAAATTTGAAAAGAAGCACTGTGAACCTTCAAAAATAGCTAATAAAAAGCTATAGTAATTTTATCGAATAAGTTTAAACCAAGGATATGGAAAGCTGCGAACTCGAAGAAGAAGATGTCCAGGACAGAGCGAAGTGGAAGAAGAGAGTACGGAAAGCGGACCCCGTCACGAGACGGGACAAACGCTAGGAAGAAGAAGAAGAAGAAGTTTAAACCAAACGTAACGTTTGACGGAATAAGCACTTGTTTATTATCGAACAAAAAATTGAATATTCTTAATTTTGATACTAAATTATAAAAAAAAATTGTACTCGCGATTTGGTTTCTTGATTAATGCGAAACATTAACGCATATCAATTGTCTATGTCCAAATTATGGTAATTGGCTATATTTAAAAAAAACTATCATAGTTTTAACTAGCTTGTAACTTTTCTTCTCTATCTATCTCTGCTGTATTTAGTAACAAAAAAACCAGGATAGTCAGATAGCAAGATGGTTTGTTAACACTGTTGTACACTAACATAGGTACATACTCACTAAATGTATCCATGTATAAACTACTGAATACTTCAAATACCTTCACACTTCAACATAACTTATATTCCTGCTTACCTCAGAATGTAAGCAGCCTTATAGTTTATAAGCGTTAATACTTACAAGCCGAGACTTACGATCCGAACAAGCACACCTCACTCCTTACGCTTCATAGATGAACTATTTGCATTATTCAGACAGTAGGTACTCTTGTTATCTTTGCACTCAAAACTTTGAATAAACTACGCAACTTTAGAAGAGAAAATAATATAAGTTCGACAGCGTCATGTACAGAGTAATACAGGGTTCAGAACTACAGGGATTTACCTGTAGTGTGCTTTGGGTTGTACATTGTCAAGAGTCGTTATAACTTTAGGATTTCAATGTTTTATTTGTTTAGTTCTTGTATTGTATGTTGTGGATAAAATATTGGACTACGCAAATAAAAAAGATACAATAGGTATGCTGCTCATATTCGCTTCATTTATTATGTGGGTGCAAAGTCCAGAAAAATCCAGTTAGCCACAATCAGGAAGTTTAATTCAATACCTAGCATTATAATTACGAGATCTAGATTATACATCTTTAAAAATATTACTCCCCAATACCTATTATAATTACTTTATTTTAAACAAAAATCAACGAGGACTTTATTGTCGTCATAACATTACTACCACAGAATAAAAAGATCTCAGCATGAGCATAAAAAAATAAGTTAAGTCATCATGTTAAAATTAAAATCAACTTAGTAATCAATATTAATATTAATTCACAGGTCTTCATCAGAAATTAATATCCATAAAACATTACCGCTAATATACAAAAAAATCCTTTCGCCTCGAATTAGTGGCTATTGTATGAATACACGAATAGTGCATTAAGCGAACTCTCAGCTCAATACACCATCAATGCTCACCGACGATTGATTAGCACTTACGCAGCAATATTTAGCTTCACTAGTATTAGTTCGCGGAAGTTCTTGCTTTGTTTTTGGTTTAACGCCCAAATGGCGTCGTCAAAATATTATTTCACTCCCAAACAGAAACACCTAATTTAATGTATTTAATACCCTATTAATAAATATAATTATTTATTTAAAAAAAACTGTTATTTGCATTCAATTGACTTAAAAATAATACACCGAATTAAGGTATTGTCTACATTCAATGTCAATAGAAAATCAATGAAATTGCAATTTAAAACAAGAAGTAGACAACATGCACTGCAAAATAAGCATAAATTACAATAATAAGTGACCTAATTAAAATCATATGAGGCCTAATACATACTGTAACATATAATTATTAAATAATAATAGAAGCCAAACCTTAAAAAAAAAATTTTGAATTCAGTAGCCACTCATTTAATACATACGTAATTGCCTCACACTACAATATTACAGCAATTTTAAGCAAAGCAATTCACACTATATTCTTACATAATTATACGAATCAAGACACTTTTATGCTCTGTTATATAATTATCATCTTGCTTTACGAAAAATACAGTCGTGATCGCCTAGTAGTTAAGGCACTTGTATTTTGTGTACGAGTGTATGGGTTCGAAACCTGGCAAGTACCAATATGATTATTCTATGTAGATCATAGACTCTGCTGACGAATAATAAAGGAAAACATCGTGAGGAAACCTGGACTTCTGGAAGTCTAAAATCGCCAATCCACCTTGAGCGAGTGCGTTGATCAGTGCTCGTACCTTTCTGTATAAAACAGACCTTTATCCTAGTATAGTAAATAGGCCAATGATGATGATGATAATACGAATCACAGTCAACTTTGATCACCTAATCTAATAGGAAGAGTGACACTGCCAATGCCTGCCTCTATTCTGTAGGTAAGTAGCATAGACATGCAATATGGTGGTCGCACTTTCTTTACAGCTGCACACTAAGACGATTTTCTACACTTATGGTATAATCATAATCGAACACATACATTCACACACACACGTACATATCGTGAACCGAGGTTGCGAAGGTTGAACATGATCATAAAGGTTTTATTATAAAGCATTAGCCACTTGATTACGCTTCACAGTAAAATTACAACTTCTGCGGTCCTTTAAAATGATTTATAGTCTCACTTCAAGCTTAATTGATACTTACTTCAAATACTTAATGCCAACAAGGTAAAAACATTGGAATATTGAAGTTCTAATTCTATATTCGGACCGTACACGATGTCTTTAATTGGTTGATAAGAGAAAAAAACGGCTGTTTAGTGTGTGATTAAGAGATAAACGCGCTTTATGATTTTAGACCGCGTATGTGAGTATGATAATTGCGTGGTGCAGATAGCGACCGGTCACCCGCATTTGTGGAACCTTCATACCTGACGTGCAATTAGTGTTGCAGTTTCAAGCTCAAGGTGTATCTATGTATATAATTATAGGAAATTGTCTCTTAAATCTCAGTTAGTCAGGTAACTGATACTGTCCCACTGCTGGGCAAAGGTCTCCCCCTTTCTCCTGCATCTCTCTATCGGAAGCTTGATGTGGCCGATCATCGAGAAATGTATCTAATACCTTTCGCCAGCGCTTCCTTGGTCTGCCTCTAGGACGCTTTCCATCCTCAGGGATCCATTGTGTGGAGATCTTTGCCCACAAACGAGACTATAAACCCATATTGTAAATTTACCAAAATTCCATTCGAGTTTACTTGAAAGAAAAAGGATATCTCAGAGTCCTTCACATTTATTAAATACGCTTTCCATTATAGTTGTAACCTAAAAGTTTACCCCTAACCCTTGGATAACAACCTGTACGAATTACGCAAATAAATAGGTATTTGTATTTTGCAACCTTAAATAGTTCAGTTACGAAATACTAAAACGGAATCGCTTATTCAGGATTAGAATTCTGTTTAGGATTTCAAAAACCTGTTTATGATAGAGTATTCAATGAAGCTTTGGATGCAATTTTAGAATGAATAATTCATTAATATTTGAATACATTAATCTAGTATGCAACTCCTTTGCCGTCAGTACTTGGAAGCGGCCTAAAAATATATTATTTCAATGAGAAATGTGCTATGAGAGTTCGATAGCTAGGTTTCGATTTTCAAATATAACAAAATTATAGGGATAGTCTTTCTTTATATAGTTATTAGTAGCCCGGAGAGAGTTGGGGTCTGTATGGCAATAGGCTTCCCTTCATATAAGTCTTTGGCCCACACACACCAGCTCTTTATACACCGCTACTTTTAGCGGCGATACAAATTCGATACTGTTCTTATTACTTGAAGAAAACAAGACTATTTTTGGATCAAAAAAAGTTATATAAATAGAGTCCTAACAAGTGGATTTGCTCAAGCTCTTTTGTAATTCTATACAGTATTACATATCTGTAGTATATAATATAGTAGTATATATCCAAAATAAAATATATAGTTTCTGTATTATCATAGGTTTTTGTTATGCTCCGGTTTTTATATGCCACAACTAGGATATTAAAAGAATAGTGATCCTAATGTACGTATGTTATATTATATTTCCGTGTTTTAACGTAGGTACCACAAGGCACTTTCTGATCATAATTCATACTGATCTAATCTCAACCTCATATACAACTCAAACGAACCAATTAATCTTCCAATTCGAACTAACGACTGCCAATAATTAGTTCAACAAAATTCTTCCGTAAGCATTTATTACCTACTATATCCGATGTAAAAACAACACTCACAACACAAGTGATAATTAAAACGTATTTATATTCAATCGTTAGAAAAAAATATTAATTTATACACTCATTTATGACTAAAACTCGATTATGGCATGATATATTTCAAGCGGTAATAAATCATTTTACGTCAACTTAATACAGGACATTAAAAAGTACATTCATTTTAAACATTACCATAAATGGATAACTGTGTTCAACAACTGCTGTAAACGTTAGCAGCTTGTGCCGTAGCGTTCGGAAAACCCCCGCTTTTACGTCAATTTAAGTCTCATATTTGTCAAGGCTTTAGTCATTTTCACATTAGACATGAGCTAGTCACTCGAGGATAATTAACAGATTTTTTTTAAATAAATAGGAAGGTAACAAAAACGGGAGGCATTTTTGCTATATTACAAAAAATATGACCATATATTTTTTTCACCCACTTTGTTTTTCGGATGGAAATCATCCTCTCTCCGGCTCCGGATGATTCCTCCCGCCGTAGGAGGGGCAGGAGGGGTATGTCACCCACTTAAGATGCACGCATCGAAGGGCTAAATTATAGCCTCTATTTATATTTTTGAGGACCTCGCCACATTGTCCGGTTAAGCAAGTCAAATGCTGTTAGAAGCAACCTGCAAGAGGTCATGTAGAAAACATATAGAGATAAACATATAAAAACATATATAGAATTTGAACTATAAATTACATAGTGTTTTGCATGTCTTGTACAAAATCGTGCATTGTAAGGGTTCAATATTTAGTAGAATAGTTTCACTAGAGTGGCCCTCGTAAACTTGTTTCTATTACACCAGGTAGTAACAACTACTCAATTTAGGCAAGCACCAAAGATAATTCAACCAACAGACGGGCTATTTTTGTACTGCAATGAAATATGGATCAACTTGTTTTTCGTTATTAAAATTGTAATCATACTAGTTTCATTACTAAGGTACAGCTGTTATTAATTTTATTTCAAATCACTTGATTAATTTATTTATTTATTTGAAATAAAAATGAATTATTATTTTGTGAGAAAATACCTAATTAAAATAAAATTATTAAAATAATCTCCAACTTATAATCTCGATAATTGTAAGACACTTATCAATTAATTAGAAAACAAAGTACGTATTCCCCTATACAAGAGCACCGAAGAAGAAGATGCCAATTAAAAGTTTAAAAGATTGACGCGAAACTTTATGGCAGACGACAGTCTCATCTAGACTTTGTTCTTAAACACTGGATAGAAATGTAGTTGTGCTCTCGGACACTATCGAGTATTAACGAATCGGTCATGCCGTTAACCGATATCGTGATAATTGACAGCTATATTTTACTGCCGACCTATGGCTTCTGACAAATTCACGGGTTGCAAAATTCGGTTTCAACTTGCCAAGGTCTAGATACTAAATATTAATCGTTATACTGGTTGAAGTGAATGTTGCAACATTTTCTAAATAAAGTTATTTGTCATTGCGTTTAGGATAACAATGTAAGTTAAGTAAATTCATATATGTTTTATGTTCAACATTATTTATTATGCGCACAGCGAAGGTATGGAACTCTTTGCCAGTGTCAATGTTTACTACCAGTCAACCTTCAAAACAAAATTAATCAGGCATCTTCTAGGTACGCTCGTTCCATTGTAGACTTTATGTATCGCTTTTCCATCAGGCGAGATTGAGGCCAAGAGCGAGTCCATTCAGTGTTAAAAAGTCGATTAGTCTGTCTGGATTTGCAATATGTACAATGTTTTATAAACCTAGTCAGAAATAATCCCATAAAACACTACATAATTATATTACCCACTTACCTTTTATCGGATCCTAAAGAAAAACCAAGAATGTTCGTTTACTACCTTTTAGTTAACCTTTTTCGCATCTTCCGGCCTTTTCCAAAGAAAACACTACTATGTTCGTTTATTACAACCAAATAAAAGGGAACATCGAATAATCCAATTCAACACAAACAAGCGTTCTAAGATCCGTCCTTAAAAATTAAATCTCTGAATAAATAAAGGATCTCAAAGGAGACTTTTCAATTCACTACTTTCTTTGGCGCCGATGAGCAATTTCCCATAGTAAAAAAGTAATAAAGGGAGGCGGGTAGAATTGCCTCAGAAGTGAATCTCAATAAAGGCTTAACTTAGTTTTAGCGACCTCGCATATTATGAGGGTAGGACTTTTGAAAGGGGTTAAAGAAATACTGATTTGGAGAAGACAAGGAAAAGGTGGTGCGTCGATAGGAATAAATTGGAATTGGAAATATTCCTTTTGAAATCTCATTGCGATAGTTGCTTAAGAGGATTTTCACTTGATACTTTATTCATAGCTGTAGATACCTTTGGTGAATAAAGATAGTAATACGTATATTTTTATGCTAAACAATTGATAAGGTATATCGATAGTTTTAATTTTAGCTCTTGCGTCTTACAAGTTTTAACCGTCCATAAAAAGTCTTGTAAACCCCCTGGTCACGAAATGCTCATTCGTAATCCAGAATGAATGACTTCGAAGGAAAGTTTTCCCGAAGGAATCCTGTGAAGTAAAAATTTAAAGTTGTTAATTTGTGGCGCGTTTTTTTTATTGCCGAGGATTTTTTACAAGTTATTAAACGAAAATTGTTGATATTACTTCTAATAATAGTGTCAATTAAATCAGCTATTACACCAATCAACGCCATTTTTTTCTGACACTGAATAGCCACATCCCATTCGCAAGACTCAGTTGATTATTATTATTCACAATTCCTGTTTTTTTTTTAAATATTTGTTTATAAAATGAAATACTTCTTTTATTTAATGAAATATTTATTTGAATTTTCAAATAAATATTTTAACAAATTTTATTTTACACAGTTATGTAGGTAGGTAGATATCTAATTGTGATAAAGTGTTTTGCATTAAAAATCTCTTCAGAACGTATTCTAAATGGAGGCATAAAATTCTAAATCATTGAGACCAAACAAAAAGTACTAAACTTTCAATTACTTTTTTCTAGAGCTTTCGAGAAAATCGGCGAAAATATTTCAGTATTATAATATATCTTTTCAAAACTTTGTATCACAAATTCTTTAGTAGGTACGCTTTTCAAATGTTTTCTTGTTGCCAATAAACTTTGGAAGATTTGAAATTTAATTAAAAGCACGACTAAGAATTTTAGGTGCCATTAATGTATTTCAATTTTATTAGACACTCCAAAATGCTACTTGAGTTAAAAAAACGGTAATAATTAAAAACATAAGGCATTTTTCTTGAGTCTCCCGTTTTAATTAAGAACGGTTTTTTCCTTTCTCCTGAAAGAGTTTCGTTCAGCTTAATTACGGTTAATTCTGGCTCCCCTCTGTCATCTATTTTATCTCAGGGCATAGCAACAGCTAGCTTGTGTAATTAGCCTGCTAATTATGAGTTTTAAGACATGAAACAATTCTTATCGCAGCGGTCGCTTGCTTTAAGAGAGGCTACCTAAATAGAGGCTGTTTTAAAATCAAAATAAAATTACATAATATTAAGAAAACTGTTGTTATTATTTGTAAGTCATAAAAGTAAACTAAAATAAATAATAGAAAAAAAAATCAATCAAAATAAGTTAGTTACATATTGCTTGTCTTGTATTGTGTGTAGCTTTTATTTTTGGAGATTAATATCAGGAATCCCTGACTATTATCTATTAAAGGCTCTTTAAATCCACCAAGTTAATTTTATAATTTTAGTATTTTTAACAAACTTTCAATATACCTAGATCATCATCGGAGTAATGTAGATAAACGCTTCATAAACTAACGGAAGTATACTATGAAAAAGAAGTACAAATTTAAAGCGAGTTTATTTTCTTTATTTTCAGCCAACGTAGAATAGAAGCTTTATTGTATACCAAAAGAAATTAAGACAGATACGAACGAACGTAATAACGGGGGAGTCCATTGATCTCACTTAAGACGAGATAGGGTTATCATGGTACAACAAAACATACTATAACAACGCTTGATAAACACAGAGAGGTAAGAAGATGGAGTTACGTCCATAATATAATACGTATCTATGTATATTTTACTTTGAATCACCATTTGTCAATTCATCAATCAATTAAGCTATCAAACACCGAATTCAATGGACTTTATTTGATCCTACAAAAGATTTGGTTAATACCTTAAATATAAGTACATAATTAAAATCAAAAAAAGGAAAAATTTGTTTTTTAGCTACACATTATGTCGTCATAATCATAATATTTACTAAGTTTTCTGTTATAAACTGTCTAAAACTTTATTGTTCGCTCCAAACATAAAACGAGCATACTCAGTTCCATTAGGTAAGTTAATTCAACTAACGTTGGGTTTTACGATGCAGTGGCAACGTTACTACGTAGTGTAGTGCAATTATCGTATCCTTATTAACTCTAAATTTTAGCTACACTTACACCATCTTGCTCCGAAATTGTAGTCGAGAGTTGGTGCTTCAAAGTTTGAGATTAAGGAAATTAGGTTTTTCGAAATTGTATTTGGTGTGTATTAAGAACTAACTGAGCATGCTGATCCATGCTAATTCCTCCTATTTAATGATGCAGAAAATGAAATTCACACAATTTCTTTCCGTAATCATGTTTCAAGAGGTAAAATTCAATGCATTTCAGTTAGTACCATATGGGGCTCTTCAACGTTTCTTAAAGGAAAAATACTGTAGCAATACATATTATTATATTATGTGTGTGTATATGTGGAGCTTTGTAGGGAAGATAAAAGAAGACATGTGGTACCCAACTTTGAAAAAACAGTACACAGACTAAGAAATTACATAAAGATACGGTTGGACGACATAATCATAAATAAGATAAAGTAGTACTTTTGTTTCTTGTAACGTTTACGAACAAGAAACAAAAGTGCTGTTAGGATTCTTATTTATGTTTTAAATCAGGTGATTAGAATTTGTTACAGCATTCCGATCAACCCCACTGAATTGTTTGTGCAACATTCCCCTTCACCTGCACAGGAAACAAAAAAGTAGGGTTGACAGCGGTTCTTTTTATTGCGTCTGGTTGCTTTCGATTTCTAGTTATTCAGAAATTTACATTACGAATCCAACTTTGTTCTTGTCGCACCAGATTACTTTTTTCTTCGTAAACAGATAAAGTTGCCCTCAATTTATTCGGCCCCTAAAAACCTACTACTTGAGTTTTCTCAAGGAAAAAGCCATTACATTTTGACTTCTTAGCAAACGCCATTTCGTGATGTTTACCTTAATGAGTCCTCTCCAAATTTCTGTGTAAGCTAAAAAGATCCGTAAAAAATTATTAAGAGTGGCAACTTAAAATTTCTATTCAAAACACCATCTCGAACGGTTATTGTATAAAATAGCTCAGGTTATGCGCGATTATCATAATGAAATTGCTAGCAGTTCTGGGGGGCCATAAGAAAAATGGTAAAATTTGTGGCGTTAAATAATATCGTTAAGAGAGAAGAAAAATGTTCGCCGCCCTGTAGGACGGAGCGGGAGCGGCTCCACTCTGAAATTGCAAGTCGTATATTACACAGGGAATTTTCAATTACGGCAATCCTGCGGTTTTTCATTCGTAATGTGACTTTTAGGCAACGCTTCGAGCTGGTCATTCATAACTGCCACGGCCGAGAGTAGCTCAACGATAGACTCGATATCTTCGAACATGATTGCCCTAGTCACTTTTTTCTGTCTTTGCACATCTTTATGCAGATTGCATAGGTAATTTATAAATGGGCACTGTCCCACTTCAATAAGACTTGTCAGTAAAAATAATTTTAATTATTATTTAAAAAATATTTTTAAATGATGAATTTAATCTGCGAATAGAATATTTTGATTGATAATGTTTTATTTTATTTCAAGTTTATTTATTGTATAGCAGACAAATAAAATTATTCTATTTTATACACCATGATCATGTCACGATCAAAATTCAATTTCATGCTAAAAAATTCACACCTTACCTTCATGAAATAAAATTTTCTTCACGTACATTTCTCATCTGATAATAAAATCATAACAATAAAACTTACCATTTAGAATGGAGCATAAAAGGTAGAAGACTTACACTCGAACCATAATTTCGTGATAAATATTATTGAGGATTGCGCTTTTCAAACCGATCTCGGTACCTTAAGACTTTCTTTAAAAAAATATTATTATGCAAATTGCATCTCTTTGTAGGAGAGTGAACTAGACTCACGCTCAGGTTCTTTCAGTCTTTTTATAAGACTGTCTAATTTGGGCATTTATTGTATTCTGAATGTGAACGACATATCTCAAATACTCTTCATCACATATTCACCAAATGTAATGTTTGATGTTCTTTCTTTGGAAATAATTAAAAGATTCTAGTGCTATTACGCAAAACTTATGTTAAGCAAAAGATGGGCAGTCAGAAATTTAATAGCGAGGTGTGACAAAAATATTAACTGCTGGTAATGTGGTTCATGCCTATACGAAGTTATCACACGAACGGCAACGAAAGAAGTAAGACCAAGAAGATTATATTTCTCTTAAATCGTGTCTGAAATAAGCCTATGTTTGACTGGGTTTATTCCTTCATGCCTTAAATGGAATGTTATTTTCTTACATCATCTGTCTAGCTGGGAGAGGAAATTAAATATCTTATCAGTTGAGATAAAGTCGCTCATCATTTTCACAGCAGCCCTCTTGATAGACTCGGGATGGATATAAAAATGTTAGGCGGCAGGCGAGTAAGACGATATAGAGAATATTGTCACTGAAATTTACTGTAAGAAGCTCTTTTTTTATTACACTGCTATAAAAATTATAGTGGCTCGATACGCACTTGGCCGGTTTTTTCTTATTTTACCATAATACGCAGGACTTTAATCAAAATAATGAAGTATATAATGAATCATAATATAAGAAAAAACCTACTAATATTCTAAAGCGGTAAAATTTAAAGTTTGTTTTGTATGCAGAGAGTGGTCTCCATACTTTTCGGAGCTTCCTTCAGCATTTAGGATTCCTTCAGTACTTATGTTCTAAAACAAGTTGTTAATTATTTTTTTCTGAATATTACTTTATATCTACAGGAACACATCTACTGTGTTTGTACATGACGAGAAATGTAAATTACCGTCTAGTATTCTTGCTTATACCTCCAAATAATTCTCTGGCATTAGGAGAACGTTCAGGGCATTAATCCGGCGAGCTGTAGCGCAAATTATGCAACATAGATAATGAGATCGTGGCTTCTATTTCACCTTCCTCGAACTTTCCGCGGGGCTTAACACGAATAATGAATGCACACTATTGTACTATTATAACCTAGTATGACAGTGTAATTAAAATGTTGTGTTTATAATTTAATTATTCACAATTACACTTACAAGATTTAATTATTTTGTAGATACTATGGCCCTATACTAAAATACATTAAATAATCACCATTCAAAAATTTCCTCATCACGTGAGGTTCTTGGTTGGATTTCCAGGATGGGATGTTATTGAGTTTATTTGAATTTCCCAAGTGTAATTCCTCAGTAGCTGACCGGAATCTGTATTTGATCCCGGGTGATAAAAATATTGGATAGATATGGGACCAGTATATTTTTATCAGCCTGTAGCTAAGTGGTAAAATGTGGATTGTATTTACTCCTCTACCGAACATTTAGGGAAAACCAATGACATTTTAATACATATTATAACATGACATAACATCATCGGTTTTCCGGGAATATATTCCTGGCATTTAGTATCGATAAATTATTATAATTATGACTACATTTTAAGGAAATGCAAATCATTAGATATAAATAAAACAAAATGATATAATTTACTTATTTTCCTCCACAACATTATGATAAATGGTAAATAGGTGGATATTAATTTATTTCTGTTTAATACACAACTTATTATCTCTTTGTACTATAATAAAAATGCATAATCATATTTATTTACAAACACATACCTAACTATTAAAGAAAAACAAAATCTGTCTACTGATGGATCTGCTCCACGCACTTGGATAAAAATAACCTATATAAGTCTTTATCTATACTTGATTTGGAATCAAGTTTCATCGTAATCAGTTTAGAAGTTTTATTGTGAGAGTATAATAAACAAACAAACTAGCATTCACATTTATAATATTAGGATAACGTTTTATTAGTTACTGCTTTGGATCTAAAATGTGTTACTTTAAAACTATATTAGTTTAGTTTTCCTCAGACAGTCTTGGTTCGACCTAGGATCTGTATTCAAGTCAGGAGTAACATTGTCTTGTTAAAACTTTTATACAAAATGGCGGATGTGAACTAAAATCGATTGTTACTGATGCTATTTGTGATTAGAACTTAGAAGAACAGGGAAATTACTAAATACCTACTTACATGACATTTTGACGTTGAACTATTTTAGTTAGTTGTCATGACGTAAAATATAACGTCTTTATAGGTATAATTATTTTAAGATAGTAGTTTAAGTGTCATTTTAAACTAAACGATTATTTAATTGTAATATAATAAAAAAGCAGGCAAGTGCGTGTAGCGCCACGCGCATTAGGGTTCCGTAATACGTTTTAGTTAGTCGATTGTAACTCTGTAACCGGTTTTGATTTTAGGCTCATTACATGTGCTACGTCTGTGACTTTTTTCGCATATCTAGGGACAACCATTCAGAAGTTAGAGAGGGGACACTCGAATCTATCAAATATAGCACTTTAAAACTTGATATTTTGCAAACGTTAAACTGCTTTATTTTTGAAAGACCTATCCAAAAATATCTCACACGACAGGATAGGTACATGAGAAAAAAAAATCAGCCCCGCATTAAGTTTCTGCGAGCTAAATTTATTTTAAATATAAATATATTTTATTTTAACACATTGTCGGCGTGATCAATATATATATCCATACAAAATTTCAGCATTCTAGTACTAAGAAGCTCTCAACTATGCCGCGGACAGACAGACAGACGGATATGGCGAAATTATAAGAGTTACTTGTCGACTACGGAACCCTGAACATTATTTCAATATATATGTTGAGATCGACTTTGACAAAACTGAACCTCAATGAATAATTATTAGCATGGACGACAGACGCCGAGGTCGAAATACAAAATAAATATATCTCCTTTTACAAAGCTTGCTAGCTTACAAAGTGAAAAATAGTTTAACCTCATCATCATCTGCCTAGCCTTTTCCCAACTGGGAAGCCGACTCCAAGTAGGCTTCCAGTCTAACCGTATGCAGCTGATTGCTTGCCTGACCATTGACTGCTTGCCTGACCACCTCAACCCAGTTACCGGGTAACACGATGATACCCCTTGCTGAGACGGGTGGACTTTCTGGCTTCTGACTACCTGAACGACTGTCAAAAATCAGCTTATTGTGCGCGTATGACATAACGTATATAACACAACCTAGATGGTCACCCGTACCGACCGTGCCAAGCATAGTTCGATCGATCACAATGTATGTGAAACATAATGTATTTCTAGAATTATTAATTCAATTGAGTTCCTATATCTTTTGTCCTCCTATAAACTGGTAGCACCAATAATTTGTTGTCATAATGGTTCCAGTTCTCATGCTGTGTTTGTTTTTTTTTAAATATTATATTAAAGCTTTTGAGAGGAGCTCGTGGCTAAGTAACAGCCGCACGGGTCAACCGATCAGAAAGTTAAACTCCAATCGCAGCTTCGCGGGCTTGCGCGGTCGGACCGTAGATAGGTGACCATCCTTGTCATAGCGAGACTCCTCCGTGCCTCGGAAAACACGCTAAGCTGTTGGTCCCGGTTGTCATTTGTAGATCTTTGACAGTCGTTACGGGTAGTCAGAAGCCAAAAAGTCTGACATCCAGTCTTACCAAGGGGTATCGTGTTACCCGGTTATTAGGTTGTGGAGGTCATATAATCAGCTGCATCCGGTTTAGACTGGAAAATGACCCCAACCTAGTTGGGAAAAGGCTAGGCAGATGATGGTGATGATATATTATATATATCATAAAATATCTCATATAAAGGTTATCATATAAAAGCTAAATGTTACTAAATTGGAACATAAACTATTTTTCCCTGCATTGAATTTATAGCATATTTTGATGATGATTTTTCCTGTGTGGTTTGCTGCTGTGTTATAGCAGCTGAGTTATAAGGAATAAATTTCAATTTTCCCGAATACTAAACACGCAATAGCATTATCGTGGATATTATGACTAACCGAAAACTACCTAAATCGACATATCTATACCTAACAATGTATGAAGGCGAGGTTCCAACATTTTCAAAATTCACAACATACAGAAACCTACACTACAAAACAAAACAACAATAACAAAACAAAATTTCGGTATTACCAAAGTACCTACTCCTTGGAAAATCTAACGAAAACTAGCCAGATACGCAGGAGATAGTATAGTGCACAGCTTTAAGTGAACTCCGAGGGACGGAGGGATCTCGCTTTGTGTAGAAAACGGTCACCCATCCATAGACTGTGGCTAGCGCAGCTTAATCTTGCTAATCTGTCGATTTGCACGGTTATTACTTAGCCACTAGCCGATATGAACGCATTGTTAATTGTAATATTAAATACATTCTATTTTACCCATTAATCGTTTACGTTTTATTAAACATTTCTTTTAAGACATTATTTAATTTTACTTTTTATTATACTGAAAGAGTATGAAAACTTGAATCATAGATACGTTCATAGAATTGCTTCAAAGAACTTTTAATATTAATATGGTTAAGCTATACTTACTCTAGTCACAGAATAATACTTTTGTTGCTTGAAGCATAATTTATTGAACTTCATCTCTTCTACGAACACACAATTAAACTTCTTAACTACCACTTAAGAGTTTACATTTCTCATCTTACATTAAAAAGCTAAATTATTTCTTGTAATCATTAAAGACATTGATTACGTCCGAGTCCCACCCATTGTAGAATTTAAGAAAAGATTTTTTCCTTTCAAAAGATATACGTACTTTGTTAGGGGAGCTAATTACGGGAACGCTAAAGAAAAGTGGAAAGAAAAGAAATATTTCAAAGTGGGTACGTAATTATGCTCTGAATTAGGTACTTTAACCTAAGAGAATAATAACAAGAATGAATGGTTTTATTTTTAAATATTCCATTCATAAATTTTGTTAGAATACAGTTTCGGGTGAGATACACTGGTAATGAGAATGCTTTCATTTTGATAACACAAAAAGTTCATCTGCTTCATAATTTCCGTAATGTTGACTTTGATTGAGCGATTAATTAATTTGAATAAATTGATCATGTTCATCACACTATTATCGTATTGCATTCAATATTAGATAAAATCTTTGTTGATAATCACCATGCCTGTCAATGCAGCTTATTAACAGAAGGACATTGGCCTCCACAAAATATCTCCTCATTCATCAGCCTTGCATTTAGCAGCTTCCCATAACCTTTACTAGACTAAAAGTTTGAGGAAAAATTAAGTATAATCTTCATTTGTTGTCTTTTCATCAGAATTCCTCGGAAGGGTTGATGCTACTATATCTATACTAATATTATAAAGAGGAAAGATTTGTTTCTTGGTTTGTAGGGATTTAACTCAAAAACTACTGGACCGATTTAAAAATTCTTTCGCCGTCAGAATGTTACATCTTTATGAAGTGGCTCATAGGCTATATTTAATTCCAGAAATAATTAGGGATCCCTACTAAAACTCCACACGGGCGAAGCCGCGAGCGGAAAGCTATATACTATACATGGTATGTAAAGTCAGTATATAACTTAAGAATCCTAGCTGTGACAACCCTGAATTAATTGGAATAATCAAAAAAGGACGACCATGAGCTAAAGATAAAATTTGGTATATATTATGTTCTACACGTTGGCCGTTTACCCCGCATTCACCCGTTTTCACCCGTGTCCTTAGAAAAGGTTTTCTCGCGGGTCGGATAAAAAACTGTCCTAAAACTTTCCCCAGAGTTCAAGCTATCTCCGTACTATATTTCAATTAAATGGGTTCAGCCGTTTTACCGTATAAGCGTAACAAAAAAAAACCTCAATTGCATTTCTAATATTAGTTACGATCATCAGAACATTAAGGCTAGGGCCTATGGTTCATTTTTCATAGTTGGCTCAGCTTTAAGCAATCCAATACAGTACATTTTCTTCATTAGACCCTTACAACATGTAGCAAAATTATGTTCGATTCAGTAATCTCTCGTTAGTACAAGTATTAGTACTACACTAGCCCCGTGGGAAGTCTCCGTAAGGTATAACAGCATTTGAATATGCGAAAACATTAATGGGCGTGCAAGTTGCGAAGCTGCAAGTTATTGTTGTGGGATCAAAGGTTCAACACAAAGCAACTATGTTAAATGTATTGAGTGATTTCGTAAACAATTAATATTCTTTGGCAAGAAGTTTAAACCTAAATGGCTTTGTGTATTAGAAAAAACTCTTGAGATGTGTTTATATATTTTAAACAAACAGTCTTCTTAAGTCTTCTTATTAATTATCTTACTTTTTCAAAAAAAGCTTTAGCAAAAAAGTTTCTATGCAAAAAAAACGAACAAAAAAACTCAATAAAACCAAACCTGCTGATTACAATCGTCGGGTAACAGTACGTCCTGTTGTACACCATTAGGTATACATACAGAAATGTAAAAAAAAAACAAAGGGTCTCTAAAAAAGAAGGGCTAACAATGGAAATAGTTCAGTATTCCTAAGTTTAAAGAGATAATGAGTTTCATTGATCTTCACAGTACAGTAACAACTTATAAATATGTAGTTGCTAGGTGTTTACGGCGTATAAAAAATAGCCTATAACCGTCTCCTAGTTCCTATCTATCTCCGTTATGCCCCATCGTTTTGCCGTGAACGCGTAACAAACAAACTCACTTTAAAATTTATAATAATAAGTCAGGATTCAAATGATAAAGTATTGAATTAGACACTTGGTAATAATTAAAATAAATGGATATAATTTCTGTTTTTACTAATTTCTGTTACAACACAAAATTGAATGAAATAAATTAAATTGCAATTGTTGCTAATTACAATTAGCAACGACAAACCCGGGTGAACTGCAAACCATAGTTTTAAATTTCCCTTAAAAACTTAAACCATTACTGACATCTCCTATAAAACTGAAACACAATTGACATGCGACTCGATAAATAACTCATGTAATTTGTACAATCCGAATGCAAGCTATTAAACAATTTATATGTGAGTGCACATTCGGAAATGAACAAGATTGGATGTAGTGTGATTGTGTTGTATTTATACGATGTCTCGCATGATGAATGACAGATTAAGTAACTTATGAATATTGTACTATATTGTATTGTGAAGGTAAAGGCCTGCAATGACTGGCGTGACATAATACGATATGTAATCGTCTTTTGAAACACGGACAAAATTTGCTATTACAATTACGTTTGCGTATTTTATCACGGTACTTATGAACACGTTCCCGTGTTTTCTACGAATCACAAATGCATTAATCGATTTTTTTTTAGAAAAATAATGAAACTTAAAAAAATAGATATATACCTACATATTATTATACCTATTTACTAGCTATAGTTTAAAAGAAAATAACCGTATTTTTTAGGGTTCCGTACCAAAAATGGTAAAAAGAAACACGTCCCAGCTGATTAATTCAGGAATTACTCATGCTATCGACTGGAACACTTATAAAGAACGATTGCATGCACCTTTCTTGTATGTCTTTTTATTTTCTAATTATAATAAAATCCGCACAAAAATATCTCCGAAGTTTGAGAAGGAAAAATCTGAAATAACTAGGATTGCTAGACATTAACTCAATAGTATTACAGGAAAAATAAAACTATGGTTCTAAATATCGTAGTATTTAAGTAATATCAGTAATTTTCCTCTACAAACAAATTTAATTATGCGGTCGGAAAAAACAAGATACTTGCGACTTTGTTGCGTATTTAACGCATTCTAATTGCGACTTAATTGCGTTAATATTCTTTCCAAATTTTATGTATGGGACAGCCATACATAAAAAATACAGTTAAAAAAACTAAAAAATATTGGGTGCTACAGATAAACGGGTTTTAATTCCAACATAACTAATGACTGGTGGGACTACAGTACAAGGTTTATGTCACCCTGCATCTGATGTTGGTAGGCATATCATATAACACCGATTTGACATTTTGAGCGAAAATTCATAAGCAAAATAAAACAAAAATGTCATCTACAATCTTCAATCGCGTTGTTTACATTCTCGTTCAATACGTCACTGTTGAAAATACTACTTTACACGAGAATGGGTATGTGAAGCGGTAAACTGTAAATAAAAAAGGGTTAGGGTTGACTGCGGTAGCATTTATTTTCTCCTGTAGCTCTCGGGTTTTCTACTAGGTACTCGTAACACGGTCATTTTGTTTAGCAATTAAATCCCACCTTTTTCGTGTTTCGCTTGGATTCCTTTCGGCCCCTCAAAATGGTGAAAATACAATATCTTTTTTATGTACGTTTTATCTGATGAAATAGCTGCATTATGACATGTATGAAAATCAGGATTTGATGTTATTGAAAACTTTTAAATAATTATATATTTCCAAATTTTATAATTTTCTAAGGTGGACTGGAAATAATGCGCTTAGAATTAGTTCGCCTATGTAAAATTTATTGCATAAATGAATAAATAAATACCTACATTCTTAACATAAACGTTTAAATGAATTAAACATACATGTGTGTGACTCGCACTTGTTTCCTTTTGAGGTACGGAACCCTAATAAATAATACCTAATCAACCACTGTTCAACGACGATTATTGCAAAACTGACTAAAAAAATAAAATATCTTTGTAAAAAAATAAATAATCGAGCAAAAAACAAACCTGTTTGAAAATGTTTATTAAATCAATTATTATTAATAATAGTTTACACGATATAAATATTATACTAAAGTAAAGAAGGTTAAGCATGAAATTAAATAAAATTTTAAAAATAAAATCACCTAGCGACGAGTTAACCCCTCCGCTGCATAAGACAAGGCGTAAATTAAAAAATAAAAATGCAAAACAAACAAATAACAAGATTACCCTGAGAGAGAAATAAATAATGCAGCTGAATCTAAAGAACTTTTTAACGCTCTCCTAAAAGTTTTCCTTGTGCTTAATTACGTTTTCATTTATCTCTCGTCCAGTTCGGAGTGACTAAACACGGCCTACTGTGGACTGCGCAAGCACTTTGGCTATTTAATAATACATTATGAACTCTCAAACTTTGCCATTATGCTTATTAAAAGTGTTTAGTGAAACTTTGCTAAGGTAAAATAGTATACTTCTGGACTATACATACATGTGGAGGCTAATGTTTGCATAACTTTCTACGATATTCTACGATACACATTTGACCTAGTAAACAGACATAAGGGTTCATTTAGATCACTCATAGAAGTAGCATAATTAGACTACAGCATTTGTATTGTTATTACATGAAGTCGTATTTTTTCTAGAAGTCATTTATGGACATGCTTATTAGTTGAGAATAACTAGTCCAAAATTGCTTTTAAAACTGATTAAATTTACACACACTGAAAGAAAATCTTAAAATCAACTTTAAAGATGTGATACAATTGCAATTAAAAATGAAATCTCAATTAAAACGAAACGAATCTCCCCAACTATTACCGAAACGCCTCACCTTATCACAAGAATTCAGCGAGGGGGGGGAGCAGGGATTGTCTGTCGAATTGAAACTGACGTGAGCTGGCCACCTGGTTCCTTTCGACGAAATTAAAAAAGTTTCAGCAACACGGGAACTCCGTAGGTCTCGTTCATTTAAATGCTAAGGGATTCTGTGTTAGTATTCATTGCGAGTTTTGTCATTCAGAGAAAAGTTTTGCTTTTTACCAGTTTCACTTCGCACTGGATCGGAATTTGCATTTTTTTTGTACCTAACTCTAGTGTTTGTTGTGAACAATGTTTGTCCCAATTTTTTTTAAGTATCAAATGTAGTGCTATTAAATATACTTAGTATTGTATTTTGAAATAAAATAATGTGAAATTCTACGAATCACAAATGCATTAATCACGTGATACTCAATAGAGTTAGCTACAACACTCGCATAATTAGCGGAAAATATTTTATTACGTAAATAAAACGTATATATATATAGGTATTCTATATTAGGTTAGGTTTTTCTATTCCCATAATAATATAATATTATGATATTATTGCATGGTGCATAATATTAATTATAAAATTATTATCTGTCTATCCTTTTGCCAACTTCATTGGGTTCCCTTTGTCTCTTTGGTTTGTCTTCCAAAGTGACTCGATGCAGCTGAATAACAGCATCAATTTTTTATCGAGTGACTGCCTATCTGATCAACACCAGTTAACAGAATACCTACTCTTTGAAAAGACTGTTTGCCAGGTTCCTGGTGTCTGACTTCTCGTAAGAACATAACTAAACAAAACTTGCCAACTACTATTATAATAAAATATAAAGTAAGTTTGTATGTTGTTTGCCTATTTGTTACGCTTTCATGGTAAAATGGCTGAACAGATTAATATGAATTTGGTACGGTGATAGATGGAACACTAAATAGTTATAGGCTATTTTTTAGGGTTCCGTAGTCCAACAAGGAACCCTTATAGTTTCGCCATGTCCGTCTGTCTGTCTGTCCGCGGCATATCTCAGAGGTTCTTGGTACTAGAAAGCTGAAATTTGGTATGGATATGTATATTGATTACGCCGAGAAAGAGGTAAAATAATATTTTGAAAAAAAAAAATTAGGGTAGTTCCCAAACAAGTGGGGATGAATATTTTTTTTCTCGCATGCCCCTTCATGCGGGATATCGTTAGGGTAGGTCTTTCAAAAATGGGTGTGTGAAGACTACTTTTCGGTTAAGCGAGCCATTTTCGAAATATCTATCTTTTAAGTGCAAATTTTTGTTCGATACGAGCATCCCCCCACCTCTAACTTTTGAATGACTGTACCTAGAAATGTGAAAAAATTCACAGACGTAGCACATGTAATGAACTTACAAGGAAAACTATTACGGTTAAGAAGGCTTAACCAGCTTCAGAGTTATAGTCGACTAACTGAGACCTACTACGGAACCCTACTGCGCGTGACCCAACACGCACTTAGCCGGTTTTTATGTTGAAATCACGGAAAATAGCTTGTTAATAATAAAATATTGTAGAGTAATAAAAGTGGAATTTCATAAATGTACATACATACGTGAAAGATTCGTCTATTTAATTGGCATAGTCGATCACGATCACAAGAATACCGTGAAGATGCTTTTAATTATAGCTTTCATTAGCAGTTTTGTAAGTATTACGGGGTATTATGATCATTAAGTTTCCACGAATAACGTTCGAAGCAACTCGTTAATTATAAATTGATAGCAATGTTCATTGCAAAGAATTAAGAATATGAATATGACTCAAGAAACAGTTTATGGGAATTATGTGTAAATATTATAATGAACGATACAGCAATTTTCGATACCGAAAATTATTTCGAGAGAACTTTAAATAATGACGTGAATGTGACTATAGGTAGAAGCGCGGTATAAGTTAATTAAATTTGTTAGTACTAAATAAAAATTATAATTATTTGTCAACATTATATCTCTTTACAGTTGTCTCCAAGGGCATCTGCTAAAGGCCCGAGACTGTAGTCCCGTGAATGGCAGAGATAATACATAATAATAAAATACAAATTAAGTAAACAGTACCTTTATTATATAAGCCTTACATATTAATGTGAATTCCATCTTACATGAAACAATAATTGCCATACCTAACCTTACCTTAAAAACTATAGATTTTCACATTATCTGTAATTTATAAATAAAAAATTATAATCACTGCCACTGCAAAAAGTGTTTTCAAATGTCGAAATTATGTTTAAAAAATCTTAAAGTTAAACAAAAATTAGATAAACATTTAATTAAATAAAACAAACGAAAAATGGAATTCACTTCTCCCGCGGAGCAGTTTAAGCCCCTGTCATCATTCTGATGTAAGATCTAATATTGAGGTTGCCGATGCGGGTGTAAACTCCAGGTGAATTTGGACGAGCGCAGCCATAACCAAATGAAGTAATTCCAGCCAACAAGCCGTTATTCTGAATTACTGCTGGGCCACCGGAATCTCCCTACAATAAAATATAGGTTCTAGAAGCATATCATAATTGTACTGTACTTATACTTACAACAAAAACAATAACGGCATCCTTATTGACTCACCGCTGGGACTGTATTGATCACCACACTAAAGTCTGAACCGATTGATTTTACAAAAAATATAAATAAAATTATAACCTACTTTGTTCTAATTTTTCCCACATAGATTAGTAAAATGGCATTCGATAATGAATAATGATAGTTAGGGCATGAAAGTGACATAAATGCGCCATCATTACGCCATTTTGTTAATTTCTGTATGCAGAATTAGAACAAAATAATTACGACTTTGTTTATGTTTTTCGTAAAATCAATTGGTACAAACGAGTTTAAGCGGATTGGCGATTTTAGACTATCTTTTAAATCGAAGTTTCTTCATTATATTTTTCTTCGCCGACTTTCTAGAAGACGACGGATAGATTGGACTTTGTAGAACATTTTGACGAGACCATACCTGACAGGTATCCTTTCCACCTTCGGGAAGGCCAGCACAGAACATTCTAGTAGTTATGCCATCACCGAGGCTTTCCCTGCATTTTTGTCTGCCCACAGCTGGTACAGTCACAACATTCAATGTATTCGTTGTAGCGCCACCTTCCTAAAAAATAAACGAGTAACGCATTGAGTATAGTTGCCGGCAAATAACTTGGCCAGATATTAACGTAGTTGAAACAAGTTTGCGCATGTGCACCCACTGTAATCCAAAAGTAACACTTTCAATGCTTGTCATTACACTATCGTCTATTGTATTAATTTACTTTTAAACATTTTTTATGTAGAAAATAGTTAGAGAAAAGAGAAAAACTACCTACAATTTTGGCCAAGTTATTTGCCGGCAACTATACCTTTACAAGTTTCTAATCAAATAATAAATTTGGGAAAGTAGTAAGTAAAGTAGCTTATAAACTACGTGAGATGTAATTTAGTATGAAGATAGAGACAACTCTGCAGAGGGACATCTTTAGGATCCGAGTGCAACCGCGGGATTTAGCTATTACAAAATAAAAATATGAATAATATATAATACTTACCGTAGTAGCACCCCAGCCAGTAAGAACAATGTCAGTACCGTTAGATACGTCTGAACCCGATCTAACCATATTGATAGCCTTGGCATTAGTACCATCTAAGTCCATGCCTTGGCTCACCCTGACGACTCCAACATCGTAATCGCTGGTAGCATCATTGTATAATGGATGGGAATTAAACGAAGTCGTTTCGTATTGCAAGCCGCCACTATTAGAATCTGTGCTACCGATTCGAACGTAGATTGTTTGAATCCTATTATACAAATAAAACAAAAACATAATTTTATTGGTTTCGAAACAAATTGATAAAACAACTGTTATTTATAACATATTTATATATATAACATATATATAATAACATACCTATATAACATATACCTATTATTTAATTTATACATTTTCAATAAAATCAAACTTGATTACCAGGATATTCTATCAAATTCCAGAGAAATAAACATACCTTGCAAGACAATGGGCAGCAGTCACGATATGGCGGTGAGTGACAATGGAACCACCACACTGGTAGTAGTCCCTGCCATCATAAAGCAACAGGTACGCCTGATAAGGGTAGGTTTGTATAGTGGTTTCATTACCACCAACAATCTTTCCTCCATTTTCTTTCAGTCTATGTTCACGTCTTTTACATAAGACATCTGAAAAAGTACAATTAAAATTTAACAGGAGCGATGGAAAATTGATGAAGAAAAAATATAACACTTCTAGGTGAAATAAAACTAAGTAAAATAAAATTGGCGAGTAAACTTAAAAAAAATCATCTGTCATTTGTTTGAAAACCAAGCGTGTCACTTTATGACTACTTTTAAGACAATACCGTTTTAGCGATTTTCTTTATACCTACTAGCGGATATTTTTAGTACTTTTTGCACCTTAATATAGCACAATTATATATTATATTTTTCTGGCTTTCGGTTGACATCTTGTGCCAATACGGGGAGCGCGAACTGGCGGTGTCGATTTAGGTGCACTGCACATACCTGACACGCGAAATACACATACTGGAGTCATCTATTTAGATATATTTCTGTAGTTTCAAATAATCAATTAAGCCTATCACAATCCCCGGCTTGTGCAGGACTACTGCAAAGCATGAAAAGATACTACTTGGGCTATTGTGATGGGATGATAGTGGATTAGGATATGGTGCACTATGGGAACCTATGGCACCTGCCGAAACAGTGTAAATTTACATGTAAAAATGGCTGGCGGAGATTCGCCAGCTCACTAACCGGGCTAACCGGGCCCCTCAGAAATAGTCGCTCAAATTGCACCCCTTGTTAGGGTGGGGCAACGGGGACGTGAGCGGCTGAAGGGTGATGATGCTTCGGCGGGTTTTAAACTCAGATCACGCGCTTCCAGAGGGTCCAGCATCACTGGCCCACTTACCACGAAGCATTCACACATCGAACAGAGTTCTTGACTCTGCTCTAGCGACTCCAATCTGGACGGCCAATCAAGGCAAGCCAAAGACGGAAGACCTGTTTCTCATCATTGTTTACTCTAGCCAGCCAGTGAAGGCGAGACGGAGATGAGGAACGGTAACTTCTCTCTGGAGCACTCGGTACCCGCGGGGTCGTTACTCCCCGTCATCCGCCTCAAGATGCCATGTGGGCTTATTGTTATTATGAACATAATTATTAAAAATTACAGTCGAAAAACTTATTTTCCTAGTAACTATGTCGCGATTCGCAAAAAAATATTAAAAATTATCTATTTAACATGAAAATTTCTTGTCAACCAAAAATGTGAATAGTTTTGAAGTTTTGTGAAGAAAGATAGGTCGAAGTTTATGTATAATACATTTAGCTGTCACAAAGCGACAGAGAGTAAAAATTAAAAAAAAAATATGTTTGTAAGGAAAACGCGATCGACGACTACGATGATAATTACTTGTAAAAATATTTCTATGCAATATATTATACCATATTTAAAGTAATGTTTGATAAAAAAAAAATACCTTTGCAGCTAAAGGCAACTAAAAAGAAATAGACTATTAACTTGACCATATTTTCTCAGTAGCAAGAAATGAAATGTGAAGCTCTCTAGTAACGTGGTGTTTAAATAGTTCCCTCTAAATGATAACAACAGCCATATGACAGGGATCTAATCTCAATAATTGGAGGACGACTCGATAATGCCCCTATTTAATGAAAATATTCCGAAGTATTTCTTGAATAATTTCGCTTATTACTTCCTTAGACCAATATGTTGTAATTGCTCTCATTATCTATTTTTATCAGCTGATATTATTGTCCAATTATTTGTGTCCTCATGCAAGGACTTAAGTGTACTAAAATTAGTTTTTTATCTAGAAATCCAGCAATTTGCATAACTACTTTTACGTAACGTTAAGCTGACATTATAATTATTCTGCTTGTGTTTGCGTAGCCTTCGTTATTTTGATATTAGGAATTAAACACAACATACTGCACGCCTTTATTTCCCTCAAGGCTTAGACAGAGAATCTCCATGACTGACCGTTGAAGTTATTTAAACTTAAGTTGGTCAAAACCGACTTCTAAAAAAGCAGGATGTTTTCAATTCGGATGTTCTTTTTACATATGTTCGATATATCGTGTAGGTGATGCTTTGGTGAAGATTTTATTTTGGTTCGAAAGAGGTTTTAAATGTAACATGGTGGAAAACGATGAAAAATGGTATTTTTGCACCAGTCCGATCATTAAGTATTGAAGATTAACATTTCTCGCTATATCTATACACTAGCTTTCCGCCCGCGGCTTCGCCCGCGTGGACATTTTTTTTACACCTTAGGTTACATTATTCAAGTTTTAGTAGGGATCCCTAATTATTTCTGGAAATAAATATAGTCTATGGTACTTCGTAAAGATGTAGCTTTCTAACGGTGAAAGAATTTTTAAAATCGGTCCAGTAGTTTTTGAGTTAAAGCCCTACAAACAAACAAACAACTAAAC
The DNA here is from genome assembly GCA_963891755.1 of Pyrrhia umbra. Lineage (NCBI taxonomy): Eukaryota > Metazoa > Arthropoda > Insecta > Lepidoptera > Noctuidae > Pyrrhia > Pyrrhia umbra. The sequence goes on along the minus strand of OY982922.1, from coordinate 10,929,541 downwards.
AAATCTTTCCTCTTTATAATACTAGTATAGATATAAAATGCTTTGTCCTGAATGACTGACAGAAACAGAATAAATTCAAACTTTCCTTTTTCGAAGGGTAGTACTATCGTTTTAGCTTTTATATTCCTAAAACAGTCAATTACTAACCAGTGTTTAAATAAGAAGTGAGTAACACGAAGATCCTCGCCAGGCCTGCGTCAGCTGGGTTACCAAAATATGTACCGCGGCGCCACTGTCGGTCGGTAGCCATGTTGATGGTCGCCATTTTCGGTTGTTGACGTGTTGTTGTCAAATTAAATTCAAATTGACAGTTGTGATCTTGGTTCATTGTTTTGTTGTTCATTCGTGAATCGTGTCGAAGCTATTATTGTGTTCTTAAATAAAGTTTTAAAAGGTGGCATACAAGAAAACATGGTGAAACAGATGTGTACACCTCAACAAATTGCTTGTGAAAAGTTTAAAGCCCATAGACTAAGAGGGAAAAAATATAAAATGTAAAATTAAAGTCTTTTTATTTTCCTATCTTTCCTCAAAGTATAAGTTTTTTGTAAAATGAATCCTGCAAGAATAGGTAGGTATGCCGTGGTCATCACTATGCTATCGATATTTTGTGCCGGATAGCCATGAATACTTACAGCAGCCTGGCCCTAGGCGAAATTAAGACACTAGCGCCTCGACACATTTTTTGGAACTAATCGTTAAAAATTGAACTGTATATAGTAATCTGTGATCCTCGCTCTGTGGTTAAACAATGATCTTGTTTAAGGCTGGGTAATAGGCCAGTTGTAACAAATTGAAGGGGTGAAGCATAGGAAGTAGCTCCGCCCACTGCGGGGCGCCCCTCTCGGAGTCGTCGTATCGCGGGGCCTCTACTGTAGTCACTGCTAGGAATAAGTAACTCAGGATTTTCAAATTTAAAACGTGCAAGAATCATGTATAATAAATAACTATAAACCATGTAGCCATGGAGTTTCTTGCCCGTTATTGACCTTAGGAAACTACTTTTTGGAATGGGCAACTAAATTTGTTTTTTTTTTGACGACTTTCAAAATTGCTTGTTATTAGGCCTATCTATCTCATTGGCCGTTAGAGCTATCGGTATAATGACCAGAGCAGAGTCATTCCACATGTCGACAACTACGTGCGCCAAGTCAAGATACTTGATTTGTTTCTCTTTCTCAGCTTTCACGGAATTCTCCTCATGCGAAATGGTGACATCGAAAATCACTGTACGGTGCGCTAATCGGTCTATCACTACTATGTCTGGCTTATTGTCACAATAGTCCTGTCAGTGATGATAGACCGATCTCAGTACAGCTATCAAAATCTTGGCCACATAGTTATGTCTGTGCATTATTATTATTATTCTTAACAGTTGTCTCAAAGGGCTTCTGCGTGTTGCCTTTAGCCCAAAGGCCCACGACTCTGTAGTCCCGTGAATGATGTATATAAGAATAAAAAACGAATTAAGTAAACAGTGCCTTTATTATATAAGCCTTATTATATAACTGTGAATTCCACCATACAATAAAACAATTACGATACCTAACCTAACCTTAAAAACTATACATTTTCTTTAATTGATAAATAAAAAATATAACCACTGCCACAGCAGATGTTTTCCGAAAGGTGTTTTCAAATGACAAAATTATGCTTAAAAAATCTTAACATTAAACAGAAATTAGATAAACATGAAATTAAATAAAACAAACTAAAAATGGAATTCCCCTCTCCCGCAGATCAGCTCAAGCCCTGGTCATCAATTTGCCATGATTTCATCAATAAAAGATCTGATACTGGGGTCACCTATGCGGGTGCAAACTACAGGTGAATTTGGACTATCACAGCCATCACTAAAAGAAACAATTCCAGCCAACAAGCCGTCAGTCTTTGTCACTGCTGGGCCACCGGAATCTTCCTACAATAAAACATAAGCTTTATAAGCATATCATAAAATAACGTGTTGACTTATACATAAAATAAATAACAACGACCTACTTATTGACTCACTGGAACTCTAATACAGAGTACAGAGCAAAGACCATTGACAACCAAAGTAGCTCCAAGTGGAATGGCGATTTCAGACCAGATTTCAGGGGGGTTAGACAAGTGGCAAAACGCTAACGCTAACGCTAACGCTCAATGTATGGGAATGACATTCGTTTACGACTAGCTATATGTCATTCCCATACATTGAGCGTTAGCGTTTTGCCACTTGTCTAACCCCCCAGTTCTTTTAAATACAGGGTTCCTCACGATATTTTTCTTCACCGTTAGAAGACGACGGATAGATTAGACTATGTAGAAGATTCGGGCTATATTGACGAGTCTATACCTTTTTTTTTTTTTTTTCGGATGGGAAATCATCAAATGACCCCTCCCGCCGTGGGTGGGGCGGGTGGGAGTGTCAGACTCTTACTGACTAAAACCCATCCATGTTCCTTCCTCAGCCCTTTGTCTTCCGGGGGCGCGGTATCTCTTTCGAACGTCCCGCAGCCCCGGCAGGCTATGGCCCAGTGGGAGGGCCCCGTCGCTTATTGCTGACAGCTCTTTGAGGCGCGCGTGGAACACGAACGCGCCGTCGACGCGGGTCTGGTCCTTGCCGGACGGCGAGCCACCCATAGCTCACCGTCCGCAGCCCCGCGCCTACGGTGGCCGGGAGTCGTCTCGCGGCTCCCGACGCCCGTGGCGTCTCCCGCGGGACGAGTCTATACCTGACAAACATCCTCTGCGTCTTCGGGAACACCAACACAGAACACTCTAGTAGTTATGTTACCAAAGTACTCGTTGCATTCCTCTCTGTTCACAGCTGGTACATCCGCAAACATCAACGTGTTCGTTGGTGAGTCTTCCTGAAAATTAACGAATGTATATGAGTATCTTTACAATGAATCAAGTTTAGTTTCAAAGTAAATAATGAATTAAAAGTAAACGATAATGAAATTTCTGATTATTATATAACGCCGAAATTAAATAACAAACTCTGAGTACATGACGAACATATCAATCCTTCCCATAAAATAAACTAGCTGTCCCATCCGCATCCCGAGAGATCTACTTCGCGCAATCGGATAAAATTATTAGTTCAAAAACTATGTGTGTGCCAAATTTCGTCCAAATCGATTTAGTATTTTTTGCGTGAAAGAGTAACAAACATACATTCATAGTTCTTTTTCCTCACAAACTTTTAATTTACCTTTTTCATTGTCTATCGGATCAGGGATCCCAATCTATTTTAGGATCCCCAATTTTGGAAGACAACTTGCGCCTGGGTGCTCCCTGTGGAGCTCCGCACCGCTGCCAATACGGCAAATCCGTGGATAACCTTGGTCACCATGATCTTTCCTGCATCAAGAGCGCAGATCGCATAGCACGGCATGCCAGCATTAACGACATCGTCCACCGTGACTTTGTCACCGCCGGGGTGCTAGCTGTTCTAGAACCCAATGGCTTGGCACGCGACGATGGCAAGAGACCAGATGGGATGTCTATAATGCCATGGAAGATGGGAAGGTCTTTGGTGTGGGACGCAACACGCTTACTCTATCCCATCTTCTTAGTACGGTGGGCTGTGCTGCTGCAGCTACAGAAAACCTTAAACGGTACAAATATATAAACCTTACTGGTAATTATATATTTAAGCAGTTGAAACATTAGGGGCCTTGGGGTCCAAGTGCCCATCTACTATTTCGTTTAGTAGACTCCACGCGTGATCATTGCCCTCCAACGAGGCAATACAGCCAAACTTTTGGGCACGATTCCCGTTGACATGCGGATGAATATTTAGATGCCTAATTTTATTAGTACCTATATAATTCATTATTCTTATGTTTTTATTATTGTAAATAAAAATTAAAATAAGAAACTAATTTCAAATCTACTTCGCCTGACCAAAAAAAACGTCTTAGATCGTAAATTGGCGGTTTTTCAGGTGATTTATTGTTCAACAAAGAATCTTTTGATTTCATATGTATATCTATATCTTCGTTCTCCGGCGACTAGTTTGGTCCCATACAAAAAAATATGCAGTTATTAATACCTATTAAATAAAATAGGTTTCAATTGTTGGATCTACACACATTTTGCCCCTGAGATAGATTAAACCCGGGGAAGGACATTGGAAAGATTTTTTCCGGGTACCCGAAATAGTTTTCTCAGGATACAGGTTAAAGCGCGGGAAACAGCTAGTAATATAAATGTGAAAATAACGCTATTTGTCCGTCTGTTAAGCTTTCACGTTAAAACAGCTGAACCAATTTAGATGAAATTTGATATGGAGACTGATTGAAAATTTCCCTGAGAAAGGACATTAGGTGCGTGAAGTAGGTCCTTCAAGATGCGGATGAAACCGCGGGGAACGTTTAGTATCTACATCTATCTAAAATATAAAAATGAATCGCTGAATGTGTTGCTAAGCGAAAATCTCGAGAGCAGTACCGCTTTGGTTGAAATTTGGTACGAAGATAGAGGGGACCCTGGAAAAGGTCTTTCTTCTACTTTTTATCCCGGTGCATTAAGTAGGTAGCACATATAGACAGCTAGTACATTATAAATATCTATCAGTTTGTCAGGCTATTATGGTTAAACCGCTAAACCGGTTGAGATGTAATTTAGTATGAATACAGAGATAACTCAGGGGGAGGACATATGTATTTATGAGATAGTTTTTTCGGGTACATGAAATAGTTTTTTTAGGATTCGAGTGAGACCGCGGGATTTAGCTAGTACAATAAAAAGATGTATGTATATAATACTAACACTAGTAGCACTCGCGCTAGTAAGAACGATGGTTTCGTCATCAGGTACGTCTGAATCCGGCGCAACCATTTCGATAGTCTTGGCATTAGTTCCATCTAAGTCCATGCCTTGGCTCACCCTGACGACTCCAACATCGTAATCATATTCGCTGATAGTGTCATCGTATAATGGATGGGAATAGAACGTAGTCGTTTCGTACAGCAAGCCCCCACTAAAAAAATCTGTGCTACCGATCCGGACGGTAATGTTTTCAATTCTATATAAAAAACAAAAACATAATTTTAATAGTCTCGGAATAAATTGGTAGAACAACTATTTATGATTGTTATTTATATCATCTTGTCGATCAAACTTGACGATCATTATATTTTATTAAATTCAAGAGAGATTAACATACTCTTTAAGACAATGGGCAGCAGTCACGATATAGTTTTGACTGACAATAGCACCACCACACTGAAAGTCGTCGCTGCCATCATAAAGCAACAGGTACGCCTGATAAGGGTAGGTTTGTATAGTAGTTTCATTACCACCAACGATCTTTCCTCTATTTTCTTGTCTTATACATAAGACATCTGAAAAAAATATAATTAAAATTTAACATGAGCGTTGAAAATAAAAAAATTAAAACATAAACATAATATTATGGTTTAAATAACAGATACGTATCTAAATAGATAATGCAAGTTCCGTAATTTGTATGAAAACCAAGCGTGTCACTTCATGACTACTTTTGGTGACGTCACAAGAGCGTCTTAAATGATTTTCTTTATATTATCAAAAAAAAATTAGTACTTTTTGTACCTTAATACGGCACAATTATATATTTTTCTGGCTTTAGGTTAATATCTTGTGCCAATACGGAGAGCGCGAACAGGCGGTGTCGATTTAGGTGCACTACACTCACCTGTCACACGCGAAATACACACACTGGAGTCATCTATTTAGATACATGTCTGTAGTTTCCAATAATCAACTAAGCCCATCACGATCCACTGTTGGAGATAGGTCTCTCACAAGTTCCATCACAACAACCTGTCCTCCGACTTCCGCATCCAGCAAATCTCGTCGGCTACGCTTGAATAAACTCCCAAAAGTATTATGATTATTTATTACATGATTAGATACTTTTTAAAACATGAAATTTATTTTTAAAAATTTACAGTTGATAAACTTCTTTTCCTTTTCTAGTAAATATACCGCGATTCGCTAAAAAATATTAATAATGATCCAAGTAAAAATACAATTTTGGAAAATTTCATGACAACCCGTAAAATAGTTTTGAGTTTTGTGGAGAAAGATACGTCGAAATTGTTTTTTACCTAACTGCAAGTAAAAAGTTTTGTTTTTCACGCCGATCTTTATTTATTTGTTTGTTTATTGCTTTATTCCTTCATTTCTTCCAAACCACTTGATGGATTTCTATAATTAAGATATCGTTAGATTCGTCTCATTAGCTCAAGTGTTCTTAGATAAGCGACATAAAACATATATGGGGGTGCAAGATTTCATTGTTTAAGGTGAAATTTTATTAGTATTCTTTTTTCTGCAATATGGGTATCACCAAAACAAACAGGTATAACATATCAGATAGAACCAAAAAGGTATAACATATCTGTATTACTTAAAATAATGATAAGTAAAACCACATTTATTTATTTTTAAGTAATGAAAACAACAACACGCTATAATTAGAAAATCAAAAAACTGAAAATTGACAAATAAAAAACCCGACTGCAAAATAAAGTGAAAATAAAAAAATAAAACTAATCAAAATGTGCAAAAAATGAATAATAAAAAAATATATTTACCTTTGCAGCTAAAAGCAACTAATAAGAAAAAGGCTATTGACTTAACCATATTTTCTCAGAAGCAAGAAATTAAATGTGAAGTTCTCTAGTAACGTAATGTTTAAATAGTTTCCTCTAAATGATAACAACAGCCATTGATAGACGGGGATCTTCTTGTAGTTTGGTTGTATTCGATATTTATACTGACCGTAAGACGGAATTTACACGCTCATTCTGGCGTCAGTTCAATCCATGAATGATGTCAGAATGACGGGAAACTGACTGTATACGCGCAGACTGATGGATTGATGGTCCAAAATGATGGTTATTTAAATATTTTAATAATTTTTGTCAGTCTGGTGAGACTGACGCTAGACTGAACGTGTGTTTAATACCCGTCAGTCTGATGTCAGCACCACTTAGACAGCGATGGAGTTTCACGCCGTGTCGTCCACCGCCACCCCCGACGTCTCCTTCACAACGATTGGCCCCGGAGACAGAATTTATTCTTAATTTGGAAGTTTTACCTATTCTTGTATTTTTTACCACTTTCGACTACCGCTTTCTTTTTCTACGATTCGTCGTAGACAGGGCTAATATTATAGCAACATAAGCTTTTTTCGAATTAAAATCCATACCTAATGCGAATGCGTGGTAACGCATAGAAGTTTTCGGTGGGACTGATCGTCAGTCTGACGTACCGTCTAATACCACCTGTCAATCCATTATTCAGCCATCAGTCTATACGTGATCAAGGTCACAAACTGAACTGACGCCAGAATGAGCGTGTAAACTCCGTCTTCTAAATGTTGGTCGGATACAAAATTACTTGTCACTTTAATATTTGACACTTATGACAAAATAAATGTATATCGTGCAATAATAAAAAAGTTTTATTTTAATAGCTTATCACGTTTTCTACAATTCGTTATCAGCACGAAGCTATAAAGGTATACATATATACTGAGTATTGGGTGATCGGCTTAAGTAATAAGTAATTGTTTTATTTTCTCAATATGACAAATAATAATCGTAGCGGCGATGGACATTGACATCGAAATCCATGCTATAATTCGAATGTGTGTCGGTGCCAAGCTAAGTAATGGAACTACTGGTAATCCCAGAGAATTTTACCGTTCCGGTACCGACTCCAAAAAAATGTTAAATTTTATTATAGGTTAATCATAGATTAGGTTAGGTTCATTAATATAGGTAGGTTTCAGTATTATTTTTAACTTTTTAGTGGTTTTCGGGTTTTTTGAAGTCGGTTTTTTTTGTAAATTTCTCATCAATACAAATTTAATCAAGCCTTAGCACAAGGTAACTGCTATAAATCATTGAGGAGTTCCTTCGACTGTATTTTGGCTCCATCATCAGATTAACTCCAGACCTTCATAAAATTGTAGTGCTTTAAAATACTTAATGAAAAAAATAACAAATGCACTAGTTGCCCCTAGGATTTTCGAAAATTGCCCTGGACTTCTCTAGGATGCCATCATCAGATCTTGGTTTCCTTATCATGGGACAATTTGGGAAGTATACCCTTTCCAACAAAAAAAGAATTTTTCAAATCGGTTGGCAAGCGACAGAGTTATGAGCGAACAAACATAAAAAAAAATACAAACAACCGAATTGATAACCTCCTTCTTTTTTAGAAGTCGGTTAAAAATAATAATTATTATTATTTGTCAACATTATATTTCTTTACAGTTGTCTCAAAGAGCTTCTCTGTATTAGCTTCGGCACCACGTTCGCCTCCCAAACGCGAATGGCAGAGATATATAAAATACAAACATATAAGTATAAGGCCTGAATATATATATAATATGAATATAATAATAAAATACGAATGAAATAAGCAGTGCCTTTATTATATAAACCTTATATATAACTGTGAATTCCTATCATACATAAAACAATAATTACCATACCTAACCTAACCTTAATAACTATAGATTTTCACATTATCTTTAATTTATAAATAAAAATATAATCATTGCCACTGCCTAAAGATGTTTTCCAAAAAGTGTTTTTAAATGTCAAAATTAGGCTTAAAAAAATCTTAAAGTTAAACAATAATTCGATAAACATTAAATAAAACAAACGAAAAATGGAATTCACTTCTCCCGCGGAGCAGTTTAAGCCCCTGTCATCATTCTGATGTAAGATCTAATATTGAGGTTGCCGATGCGGGTGTAAACTCCAGGTGAATTTGGACGAGCGCAGCCATAACCAAATGAAGTAATTCCAGCCAACAAGCCATTATTCTGAATTACTGCTGGGCCACCGGAATCTCCCTACAATAAAACATAAGCTTTAAAAGCATATCATAAGATAATGTGATGACTTATACTTACGGAAAAACACAATAACGGCCTCCTTATTGACTCACTGCTGGTACTATCTCGTCAAACAGAGCATTGATCACCACACTAGCTCCAAATGGATTGGTGATTTTAGATTATCTTTTAAATCCAGGTTTCCTCTAGATATTGTTCTTCGCCGTTAGAAGATGATGGATATATTGGACTTTGAAAAAGATTCTGAAGAGACCATACCTGACAGGCATCCTTTCCGCCTTCGGGAACGCCAGCACAGAACATTCTAGTAGTTATGCCATTACCAAGATTTTCCCTGCATTTTTGTCTGCCCACAGCTGGTACAGTCACAACATTCAAAATATTCGTTACATCGCCACCTTCCTGAAAAATAAAAGAATAACGCATTGAGTACCTTTACAAGTTTCAAATCAAATAATAAATTTGGGAAAGTAGATCATATCGGATACGTGCGTACGTAAATGATAATAAGATTTCTGGATGACGCCAAAATTTAATAACTAATAGTTTCCAATGTAATCTATACTTATAATAAATCTGTAGAGAGGTCAATTCTGTACATGAAATATATTTCCAAAATAACTATCAGGGGGTGATTAGGGATCGATACTGATGCCAAAAATGCAATTAGTAAAATTTTTGTCTGTCTGTCTGTCTGTATAAACTCTATAGAAACAAAAACTACTCGACGGATTTTAACGAAACTTGGTACAATTATTTGTCATACTCCCGAGATGGTTATAGTATACTTTTCATCACGCTACAATCAATAGGAGCAGAGCAGTGAAGGGAAATGTTGTCATTTTGTTTAAACGCGCTAATCTCAGGAACCGCTGGTTCGATTTAAATAATTCTTTCAGTGTTAGATAGTCCATTTATCGAGGAAGGCTATAGGCTATATATCATCACGCTAAGACCAATAGGAGCGGTGCACCACTATTCCACGCGGACGAAGTCGCTGGCAGAAGCTAGTAGGTAATAATAGTATATTTAAAGGTACAGTCACATACAAAAAGATTTTTGCGAATGAAGTATGATCATATCACTCGTCAATGTCGCTTCGTAATCCGGTGAAAAGAGGAGACTAGTTGCAAATCTACTTCGTCTGACCAAAAGAACGTCTTAGACCGTAAATTGGCAGTTTTAATAGCAATAGGTGATTTATTGTGCAATGTAGAACCCTTTGATTTCATATGCATATCTATATCTTCGTTCTCCGCCGACTAAGGTAGTTTGGTCCCATACAAAAATGATGCAGTTATTAATACCTATCAAATATAGATGACCCTGTGAACTGCATAGGTATCACCTACATCTATGTATCTTAACTTTTTCTCATTGTTTAAACCTTCCCGGGACTACGACAAGCATTTCAAAACGATAATCAACTAAATTTGCCCGGCCGTTCTCGAGTTTTAGCGAGACTAGCGAACATCAATTAATTTTTATATATAAGATAAAATATATGTTTTAATTCTGTTAGATCTACACCCATTTTCTCCATGAGATAGATTGAGCCCGGGTAAGGACATTGGATAGATTTTTTCCGGGCACGCGAAATAGTTTCCTCAGGATGCGGCTGAAAACGCGGGAAGCAGCTAGTATAGATGTGAAAGTAACGCTATTTGTCCGTCTGTTAAGCTTTCACGTCAAAACAGCTGAACCAATTTTGATGACATTTGGTATAAAGACAGATTGAAAATTTGCCTGAGAAAGGACATTAGTTGCATCGAGTAGTTTCGTCAAGATGCGTATGAAACCGCGTGAACCTGGTAGTATCTCTATACCTATTATATATATTTAAATATATGCCTGTCTGTCTGTTAGGCTATCACAGTTAAACCGCTAAACCGGTTGAGATGTAATTTATTATGAAGATGGAGATAACTCTGAAGAGCGACTTATTTTCGGGTACCTACATTAAGTAGTAATCTTTAGGATCCGAGTGCAACCGTGGGATTTAGCTATTACAAAATGAAAATACGAATAATATCTATATAATACTAACCGTAGTAGCACCCCAGCCAGTAAGAACAATGTCAGTACCGTTAGATACGTCTGAACCCGATCTAACCATATTGATAGTCTTGGCATTAGTACCATCTAAGTCCATGCCTTGGCTCACCCTGACGACTGCAACATCATAATCGAATGTACGATTATTGAATGATGGATGGGAATAGAACGAAGTCGTTTCGTACTGCAAGCCGCCACTAGTAGAATCCGTGCTACCGATCCGGACGAAGATTTTTTGAATGTTATACCTAATATATAAAACAAAAATATAATTTTAATTGTCTCGAAATAAATTGATAAAACAACTTTTATTAATGATGATATTATATCAAATTCAAGAGTGATAAACATACTCCGTAAGACAATGGGCAGCAGTCACGATATGGCGGCGATTGACAATGGAACCACCACACTGGAAGTAGTCGCTGCCATTATAAAGCAACAGGTACGCCTGATAAGGGTAGGTTTGAATAGTAGTTTCATTACCACCAACGATCTTTCCTCCATTTTCTTTCAGTCTATGTTCACGTTTTTTACATAAGACATCTGAAAAAAAGTATCATTAAAATTTAACATGAGTGATGGAAAATAGATACAGAAAAAATATAAAACTTCTAGATGAAATTAAGTAACTAAATAACACTGGCAAGTAAAATTGAAAAAAAAAACATCTGTCATGTTTATAAAAACCAAGCGTGTCACTTCATGACTACTTTTGGTGACGACACAAGACCGTTTTAGTGATTTTCTTTATACTATCGAATATTTTTAGTACTTTTTGCACCTTAATACGACACAATTATATATTTTTCTGGCTTTCGGTTAATATCTTGTGCCAATACGGGGAGCGCGTACAGGTGGTGTCGATTTAGGTGCACTACACTCATCTGTCACATGCGAAATACATCCACTGGAGTCATCTATTTAAATACATACATGTCTGTGGTTTCAAATAATCAACTAAGCCTATCACAATCCCCGGCTTGTGCAGGACTATTGCAAACAACAAACATAAGCTAAGAACAACCGCAAGGAAACTGGCTTTCAAAAAAAAAATGCATCTAAATCGGGTCATCCGTTTGAGAATTACGATGCCACAGACAGACGCACATGACGTAAAACTTTGTAAAAGTTTGACGTCGATGTCCGTCTGTCTGTGTCTCTGTCGTTTATGCGTCGGGGCTAAAAATGGCAGGCGGAGATTCGCCAGCTCGCTAACCAGACCCCCCAGAAATAGTCGCTCAAATTGCAACAAGGGGGCAACGGGGACGTGAGCGGCTGAAGGGTGATGATGCTTCGGTGGGTTATAAACTCTGATCACGTGCTCCCAGAGGTGAACCCTCTGAGAGCGCATCACTGGCCCACTCACCACTTACCACGAAGCATTCACACTTCGAACAGAGTTTTTGGCGGGAGTGTTGCGCGTTATTGATCACTCCAGCCAGCCAGTGAAGGCGAGCTGGAGATGAGGAACGGTAACTTCTCCCTGGAGTACTCGGTACCCGCGGGGTCGCTACTCCCCGTATGTCTCAAGATGCCCTGCGTGCTTATTATTATTATGAACGTAAATATTAAAAATTAACAGTCGATAAACTTCTTTTCCTTTTCTAGTAAATACATTATGTCATGATTTACTAAAAAAAAAACAAAATGATGTATTGTAAAAATATTTTTTACATGAAAATTTCATGTCAACCAAAAATGTGAATAGTTTTGGAGTTTTTTGAAGAAAGATGCGTCGAAGTTGTTGTTTAATATATGTATTTAGCCGTCACAAAGCGATAGAGAGACACGATTTTAATAAAAAATATGTTTCTAACGAAATCGCGATCGATGACTACGATGATAATTACTTGTGAAAAAAATATTTGTACGTAATATATTATACCATATTTAAAGTAATGTTTGATAAAAAAATATACCTTTGCAGCTAAAGGCAACTAAAAAGAAATAGACTATTAACTTGACCATATTTTCTCAGTAGCAAGAAATGAAATGTGAAGCTCTCTAGTAAAGTGGTGTTTAAATAGTTCCCTCTAAATGATAACAACAGCCATATGACAGGGATCTAATTATCTTAATAATTGGAGGACGACTCGATAACGCCCCTATTTAATGAAAATATTCCGAAGTATTTCTTGAATAATTTCGCTTCTTACTTCCTCAGATCAGTATGTTGTAATTACTCTCATTACCTATTTTTATCAGCTGATATTATTGGCCAATTATTTGTGTCCTCGTGCAAGGACTTAAGTGTACTAAAATTAGTTTTTATCTAGAAATCCAGCAATTTGCATGACTACTTTTACGTAACGTTAGGCTGATGTTATAATTATTCTGCTTGTGTTTGCGTAGGTTTAGTTATTTTAATATTAAGACAACATAATAACAACGTAACACGCCTTTATTTCCCTCAAAGCTTAGATAGAGAATCTCCATGACTGATCGTAAAAAATATTTAAAAATTAGTCAGTCAAAACCGACTTCTAAAAAAGCAGGATGTTCTTAATTCCGATGCTTTTTGTACAATGTTCGGTATATCGTGTAGGTGATGCTTTGGAAGATTATGTTCTTGTTCGAAAAAGGTAAGCATTTAATTAAAATTTCTCACTATATCTATACATATAAAATGCTTTGTCTTGAATGACTGACGGATCATCGCACAGCCTAAGGCGCTAATGCGCTAATTTAATACCTAATTAAGAAAATTAAAAAATTTGAAGCATCGTAGGCGCCAAGGCCGCAGGGATACGCAAGCAATTTATATGTCAACAGGTACTTATCAGAATAAAAGGTTTGTTTGCTATACTTTGATACTGAACGGAGAAAAAAATAGATTTTCTACCATGCAATTAACACTCAGTAAAAATGAAAACGTTGTTAATTTATCTTTTTTTTAATGATTAATTGCAAGCGTGTGAGTAGTAGAAATGACTTATTTCGATAACACATGAATGTAAACGTTATACAATACTCACGCTGGACATTACACACACATGAATGTTTGCCGTGTGCGTCTGCTAAGAGATTGAATTTGTTGTGGTACCCGACCCAGTTCTCGAAAAAGACCATGCCACGATGTACTAGGATCGGTCTATCATCACTGACAGGACAATTGTAGCCAATAAGCCTGATATAGAGGTGATAGACCGATTGGCGCGCCGCACGATGATTGTCTATGTCACCATTCCGCATGACGAGAATCTCGTGTAATCTGAGAAACGGAAACAAATCATGTATCTCGACTTGGCGCACGAGGTTGTCGACATGTGGAATGTGGACTCTGCTATCATTGGGCCAAAATAGGCGTGACGGCCAATGACGGAGGCTCTCGTTAGGCGGCTGGGTCAAAGGCCTGAGGCCTTATTGTGAGGAGGTTCTTGTCTCTGGAGCCCTAACCACCTGTAGCTTGGACCCTGTTCCTGACATTGTTGGATAAAAAATATTTTTAAAGCATATGTTTTAAAATGAATAAACGGAATAATAACAATTTTTGCAGACCGATTTGGGTCACGGCAGCCAGTCTTAAAAGACCAGCCAGATACGCAGCTGATATAGTGTGCAAGTGCTTGCGCAGACACAGGTGCACTCTCTATTCCCTCACCCTCATAGTCTGATGGGACTGACCGCGGCAAGCGCAGTTTCACCTTGCTACTTGATCGATTCGCACGGCTGTAATTCAGCTACGAGCCCCCCAAAAACACAATTATACATATACTAAAAGCTTTTAGCATAAGCGATTTGTAAGTTTGATGCTGAGTTAGCGGCTGTCTGGCTGGCAGCGTCCACATTAATCATCATCATCAGCCTATTTAATGTCCCACTGCTGGGCACAGGCCTCTTCTCACACAAATAAGGCATGAGCATTGATCACCATGCTTACTCAAGGCGGATTGGCGATTTCAGACCTTTTAAGTCCAGGTTTCCTCACAATGTTTTCCTTCACCGTTAGTCAGTGACATCTCAGATATACTTATAAAGTATATATTATGACTTTAGAAAAGTCACATTGGTACTTGCCAGATTCCGAACCCGCATACACGTACACGAGAAGCAGGTGTAATCACTAGGCCACCACGACTTCCACATTAATACCAAACGCCAATCATATTGCATTTGGAAATTTTGATACATCGAATAAGCGATGTACGAATTGTATGTTAACCCGTTGAATGAAGTCGATACGTCACTACAGCACTATTTTGTATGTAACCGAGGTAGCAATAATTTTGACCAATTAAAGACAAGTTAGAGTGAACACTTCTTATGGGTAAGCTCGTTCCTTCGTCGACTTTGTCTCTGTCAACTCTGACCTAGTCTAGATTCAAGAGCAAACCCTTATAAAATAAAGAGACATAAAATACCAATATTAAAAAAATAATATTTTCAACGACTGTATAAAAAAGTAAATCAAAAAATATATTATTACGGGTTTAGTTCGATAAAATAAAATAGATTTTTTAAGTAGTGATATTAGCGTATCGCTTTATTTCAATACCCGAATTCCTAGGTTGATTACAAACTTTATTTCCTTAATTTTCTGACGATAAAATTTACCGCATGTTTGCACTTTCCTCCCATACGCTTCCTGCAGTAGTTAGAATTATTTTGCCACATTAGAATTCTGTGTGCCTTTTAACGACAACGTCTACTCAATTTATGACTGATATAATAGTTTGTTTTTATAAAGATTATAAATTTATTATTTTAACTGTCATCAAAACAACTACAGTACTAGGTAATGTATTGATTTAATTTATTCTTAAAATACGATACGTAATTAGAAACTTATATTGCAAATAAATACTTCACACGAACATTTTGTTTAAAGAGTATCCATGGAGGTTCTTGCCGATTCTACTCCATCTCACTTCTTTATAATCACTAGTCTGTAGCCAATATGCAACTTATTGGTTATTTGTATTTTTATATCAATTAATGTTTACTTACTATGAATTCATAATTTCAAATTCCGTACTACATAAGACTTTTTAGATTTCATAACATTTTTTTTACGTATCGAGTAATTTTCTTGTTCTATTTGCAACAAACCCTTATATAACTTAAATGATTTGTTAATTCAAAATTCAAAAAATATTTACTTCAGCCACTGACTTTATGGAAAAAAATCGTCAATATCTTTAGCTATACCAATGATTTATTTTAAGCCAACAAATCATATCAATCAATATCAATAAAATTGCTACTTTTGTATGACAAAAATATTCATATTTTTAACATAGAGTACAAGAAAAAAATGCATTTGTAAAAAAACCCCACAAAACAATTCCAATAGTTACAAGTATAGGTTTATTGTTTTGTTTATTGTTTCAATTATAGGTGTATCATTACAATGATTATCTTACATAATACATCTCATAATAATCATATATCTAAACTAATATTATAAAGAGGAAAACTTTGTTTGTTTGTTTTATGAATAGGTTCAAAAACTACTTGACCGATTTTAAAAATTCTTTCACCATTCGAAAGCTACATTATCCACGAGTAACATAGGGTAAATTTTATTTTGGAAAAAAATAGGGTTCCGTAAGATATTTGGGTTTTTCGGACACAAGGTGTAAGAAATCAACCAGAAAAGTTACTTTTTTTGCGTACGCTACTAATCTCAGGAACTACTGGTCCGATTTCAAAATTCTTTCAGTGTTAGATAGCCCATTTATTGAAGAAGGCTGTAGGAGCGGAGCACGACTATTCCACGCGGACGAAGTCGCGGGCAGAAGCTAGTAAATAATAAAATGACATCTTACATAATATAAAACCATTTTTGACTACATGTCAGTATAAAACTCAATACTTTTTAGGGTTCCGTAGTCCGACAAGGAACCCTTATAGTTTCGCCATGTCCGCCTGTCTGTCTGTCTGTCTTTCTGTCCGCAGCATAGCTATTACTTCGTCTGGGGTATTGTTAGATAGGTCTATCAAAAATATTATAGGTGTGTGAAGACTATTTTTCGCTTAAGTGAGCCATTTGCGAAATATTTAGCTTTTAAGTGCCCCCCTCTAACTTTTGAATGGCTGTTCTTAGAAATGTGAAAAAATTCACAGACGTAGCACATGTAATGAACTTACAAGGAAAACTATCACGGCTAAGTAGGCTTAACCGGTTACAGAGTTATAATCGAGTTATGTCTGAGACATACACGAAACCCTACTGCGCGTGACCGGACACGCACTTGGCCGATTTTTTTTAATAATTAACTTTATTTTTACGGTAGTCAAAATATACGTGAAAGATTTATTACGTTCTAATCCAAATTTAGTTTTTTTTTATATTGAAAGATAAAAATGCACTAACTAAAAATATTTTGTAACCATCCTCTTGCATTTAAGACTAGCTTTGGCTGATTAGTGGACAAATTCAGTAAGTTCATTCATTTAGTGGACAAAACGGGTTTAAAATATAATCTTTTACAATTTAAACAAGAAGGTGCCGGAAAACCTCAAAGACAGTTTTTCTTTTAAAATTTAATTTGATATTAAGTCTTAATCCTGTGTGTGTAATCATTTAGAGTTAGAGCAATATCTAGAATGGTTAATAAAGTCGCAATTATCTTATTTTTTTCCGACCGCATAATTAAGTTTGTTTGTAGAGGAACATTGCTGGTTACTTAAAAACTACTGTTACGAGCTGGGGTTCGGGATAAATAATTTTACACCAATATACACAAATTTCAACACTTTATTAAAATCTTCACAAATCAAATACAATAACACCAATAAGAATCACTCACTAATTAGATTCACTCACTAATTAGATTCACTCACTAATTAGTTACACTGATCACTCTTCACTTCGTTCACTCGAAGTTCACTGTATCGCGTTCAGATAAGAACTGACTCGCAGCGCTGCCCACCCTCTATTTATATGTCGAGCCCAGACTTCCAGAAAGTTCTAGTTAACCTACATAGTTCTAGAACATCTAGGTAATCTACATGGTTCTAGAACATTCTTATAGTTCTGGTACTCGATAATAGATGGTGGTAGCGTAGCATTTTCTAGATCATTCTAGGTCATACCATTCTAGGGCCTAGCTCTAGAACATTCGTTCTAGAATGTTCGATCTAGATTATTTGTTCTAGAATCTTCGATCTAGAATATTCGTTCTAGAATCTTCGATCTAGAATACTCGTTCTAGAATCTTCGATCTAGAATATTCGTTCTAGAATCTTCGATCTAGAATACTCGTTCTAGAATCTTCGATCTAGAATATTCGTTCTAGAATCTTCGATCTAGAATATTCGTTCTAGAATCTTCGATCTAGAACGTTTCTACCGACCTACGTGACACTGCCCCCCACTAAGAGATGCTCGTCCCGAGCATCTTTATTCCCGTAGTATCGAGCCAAACGATCGACATGAACAATTTTAGGAGCAGTCCACATTTTCTTCCGTATTCGATAGGTGACATCACTGATCTTGGTCACGATCTGGTATGGTCCGTCCCATTTTGCCTTTCCTTTGTTGCGCATTCGGCTATGCAACCATACTAGTGAACCTTCGTCGAAACCCTTATTTTTCATCTTCCGGTCATACCGAGATTCCACTCCCTCGGACATCCGCCGGCCTGATTTTCCGACATACGCGCCATTCATCCTATCGCGCAAGCTTTCTGCATTATCTAATACACTGCGTGGGCCATCAGATGGGGTCCCAGCAATCAAATCTGCTGGCAACGCCAACTCCACCCCAAAGCTCACGAAAGTCGGCGCCTCAGTCGCACTCTGTTTCCGGGTTTCCTTCGACTCGTCACTATGGTCCGTTCTTAGCGTCCTGACGGGTATAGCTTCCTGAGGTTCTTTCTTCACAGAATGATTACAGTCTTCAGGACAAGATCTTTCTGGTCGTTGCTGAATTGGCAACTCGTTTCTCCACTGCTGGGTGGTAACATCAGCCGTCCTTCTTTTCAGGGTAGGATCTTCGCTAGCAGTACTTCGCTTTGGACATCCCCACCAAAGGTGACCCTTTTCACCACAAATGTAGCATTTAGGGCGGTACCTAGAACGGTTACATATAGGTGACACCACAACCTCCTTGAAGCGTTGGGCTCGATGGTCATACCTCGCAGCCTGCACCTCCAACGCATGGGCCAAGGCTTCCTTCAGCCTCTCATGGTGTCCAAGTCTAACAGCAACTCTAACTTCCAGGTCCCGTATGCCATCGATAAATGCTTGAGGCAGGATCCTTTCGATGATCTCAGGTGCAGACCGATATGCCTTTCGAACCAGTGTTTCTATTTCCAGCGCCCACTGTTGCAGATTTTCACCACTGCGTTGCACTCGATCTCTCAACTGGGCACGAAACACGGGTTCCAGGTGGGCATCACCGTATCTGGATTCTAACGCCTCAAGTAGCTGCTCGTAGGTCACATTCTTGTCAAGAGCTTCCAATACGGTCAAGGCCTTATCGCGAAGGCCTAAAGTAAATGCGGTCATAGCCTGCTCCTTTGTCCACCCATTTGCCTTCATGACAGCTTCAAACTGGATTTTATATGCCGACCAGGAAGATGTGCCGTCGAAAGGTGGCACTTTAAATCCGCGAACAGAAGGTGTGGTAACTACAGCAGTCGCAGTCCCATCTCCAACTTTCAAATTTCCCAATGCTTTTTTCACATCAGCAATCTGAAATTCGGCCTCAGAGATACGGTTCTCGTGCAGCTGAATCGTCTCCTTAACGGCTTTGATGTCCTTGCCAAATGTCGCGTGCAAATCTTTCATGAGGAGCATCTGCTCCTCTTGTCGGCGGGCCTGTTCCTCCTTGTCACGTTGAAGCTGTTCCTGCAACTGGCGAGACTGTTCTTCTTGTCGGCGAGAGTGTTCTTCTTGTCGGTGAGCCTGTTCCTCTTTGTTGTTTTGTAGCTGTTCCTTTAGTTGTTCCTGCAGTCGGCGGGCCTGTTCCTCTTGTCGGCGGGCCTGTTCCTCTTGTCGGCGGGTCTGTTCCTGCAGCATGGCCATTAGAGCAGAAAAGTCCATGTTTCCTGATGCTGCAGGAACTCCGGATACTCCAGGGACTGGCTCCGTTGTCGGTTGAGTGCCACCAGGCGTCTGTATCGGAGAATCTTCAAACCGCCTTTGGTCGATTTCCTGCTGGCGCTGACTCCTGGTCCGGATACCTTCCGTGTCGTCCTTCGGTAATACAGGCATAATTTATCCCACACTTCTGACACCAAATTGTTACGAGCTGGGGTTCGGGATAAATAATTTTACACCAATATACACAAATTTCAACACTTTATTAAAATCTTCACAAATCAAATACAATAACACCAATAAGAATCACTCACTAATTAGATTCACTCACTAATTAGATTCACTCACTAATTAGTTACACTGATCACTCTTCACTTCGTTCACTCGAAGTTCACTGTATCGCGTTCAGATAAGAACTGACTCGCAGCGCTGCCCACCCTCTATTTATATGTCGAGCCCAGACTTCCAGAAAGTTCTAGTTAACCTACATAGTTCTAGAACATCTAGGTAATCTACATGGTTCTAGAACATTCTTATAGTTCTGGTACTCGATAATAGATGGTGGTAGCGTAGCATTTTCTAGATCATTCTAGGTCATACCATTCTAGGGCCTAGCTCTAGAACATTCGTTCTAGAATGTTCGATCTAGATTATTTGTTCTAGAATCTTCGATCTAGAATATTCGTTCTAGAATCTTCGATCTAGAATACTCGTTCTAGAATCTTCGATCTAGAATATTCGTTCTAGAATCTTCGATCTAGAATACTCGTTCTAGAATCTTCGATCTAGAATATTCGTTCTAGAATCTTCGATCTAGAATATTCGTTCTAGAATCTTCGATCTAGAACGTTTCTACCGACCTACGTGACACTACTTACTAGATCTTGTTCAAACCAATTTTATCACTACCGGTTCAGCTGTTTTATAAATATATCAAAAATAACGATTTATCTCTACTTGCTGATATGCCAAATACTTAGATGATTTGGTTATTTACGCTTATTACAACCTAAAAAAGTGGTGTGTTTATTTTGTTAAGATAGCAAGACCGAGACACTGAAAAGCGAAAAAATAAAAAAGCTTTTTACAAAAAAATTAAAACCGACTTCCAAAAAAAAAAACTGAAAAGTAAAAAATAATTTTTATTTAAACGCTTTACGACCAAAACATCGCTCTAGAAGTCGGTGTCTTGTAAGTTACTATTAAAAGCTTTTTTATTTTTTCTATAAACTGAAAGTAGAACTGTCCTCAGTTCAATGTTTTGCGAGCCTATGCCAATTGCATACTTAGTCTTTTTTAAATAAATAAATTTAGAAACATTTCTCTATTCATTTCTGATTTAATGTTAGGAGTATTACAACGTCGGCAGAAGTCGACAGAAGTGTCAGCAAAATATACCTTACACACATTAAAAGTTGACATATCTTATTGACACGTTTACCAACACTGCCGAGCGTGCCCACCTTGTGCCTGTGGGGGAGTGGGAGTCAGGTCTATCTATTGCTTCATGCACTTCCATCACCCAACGTAGGTACTATGCTGGGTGACACAACATTCCGGCTCGCTCCATGAACGCGCCTGGGCGCTCCTTGTGGAGCTCCGCAGCGTTGCCAGTATGGTAAACCCGTGGATTGCCTTGACACCATGGTCTTTCCTGCAAAAAGAGCACAGGCCGCTGCGGCCGCAGAAATCCTCAAACGGCGTAAATACATAAACCTTATTGGTAATGATATAATTGAGCCGTTTGGGGTTGAAACTTTAGGGCCATAGGGTTCAAGTGCCCGTCTCCTATTATCGCGACATAGGCAAGCGTTTAGTCGCACACGTGACCCGAAAGCTGGCCTATATCTAGGCCAAAGAATCATCATTGCTATCCAACGTGGCAATACAGCCAGCCTTTTGGGCTCGATTCCCGCTGACAGCGATGCGGACAAATATTTTGATGCCTAATTTCGTTTTTTTTTATTATTATTATATTACTTTTTGTTATTATACATAGATATTGTTATGTATTAAAAAATCTTATAGAATTTGGGACCCAAACCTTACTAAGTATCTGATTTCCCTTATTTTTCCAGGAACACCACAACAAATACGATGAGAGCAGTGATATTTTTTATTGCATTCACCATCGCTGTTACTGACATGGCTCTCGCTAGCATGGGTGATGTAATCCCTACTATACGAGAAAGACCTACTCCCGAAGATGTACTTTTGTACCTCTATGACGTTGTACTAACATCATACATGCTCAATGAATATAACGGAGAAGGGGGACCGGGGGGCGCAGTAATTGGATCGGGTAAATGTAAAAATGATATGTATAGAACATCAAGCGGCTGTCCGCCGCCGACAACACCACCACTGGATTATAGTGAATACTTCAAATAATCTCCAAAAACTACTTAAACCTGTATTTTTATATCGTTTATTAGATCACATAAGTCTGTGATTTCTTTCTTTCAATATAGTGATATTTAATATAGCACATCGTTTTATTTTTATTTACGAATTCCTTGATACAAACCCTTAGTAGTTTACTCATCATTATCAGAATTTACTCTTAGCTCATTTTAAAATAATTACCGCACTATTGCACACGATAAGATTAGTAATTAATCGCAACCACCATCGCTATAACCGTAATGGTGTCACCAATACAGACGATGAAATTCTCCTAAGTAGGAACTGTTCCTGATGGCGTACTCTTTGAAATCGTGCTAGCACTTCACATGCTCAATTGGATCAACAACGACTGTCTGGCTTTTTAACTTACTGTAACGACTATCAAAGATCTAGAAATGACAGCTTGGACCAACGTGCTCTCTGAACTTTACCGTTTTGCCACCTTACTTATAAAGTCAGATTAATTTTTAAACTGCTGTTTACCAACTGATTAGCAAAAATCTCACTCATAAATGCTACTTAGCGTTACTCCGACCCATGTGAGGTTTAAATAACTGTCAAAATTAAACCCCACCGCGAGGTGGTAAAACCTCGAATTGGAGACAAGATGGCGTATTTCATTTGAATCAGCTGATTCATTTATGTGCAAGAGAATACAATACTATATAAGACTTTTTTCAATTCAAAACAACTTTGCTAATATCAAGATAAAACCCCAGAGACAATCCTCCAACCGATTTATGTGATTTCAAAGCGATGTAATTTTTATGTCCATGGAACTAAATATAAACTGGATTAGAACTTCGACACAACGTTAATATTAATATAGCTTAGTTATACGTAAGATGGTTAGACGTTATCGTATATCCAACTATAATTGTACTACAATATTTTACATAAAAAGGGTTTGATAATTTGATTGTACACAATATTTTAATTGCTTTATTTATTCGTTACTAGTTTTCAGCCAGCAACTTCGCCCGCATGCTCGATATGAATTCAAATAAAAATGACAGAGTTTCATACAAACTTTGCACCCCTTTTACACTTCCTTAGGGGTAGAATTCCGGAATATCAGTCGTACAAAGAACACACCCTCCAAATTAACCGGACAATTTGACAAGGTCCTAATTTAATCAAATAAATTAAGGCCTCCAGCCAAGGCTTACAGCTAAATTTAAAACTAAGTGACATCGGATGCCTACGTCATAAAGAACACACCTTTCAAATTTCAGGTCTCTACGATCAGCGGTTTAGGCAGTGCGTTGATCCGTCAGTCATTCAGGTCAATGCATTTTATATGTATAGATTAAATAACCACTTTTCCTGATGAAATACCACTACATAATTAAAAGTCTTACAGCCGGGTGCACCAAACTTTTTATCATTTATACTTTTACGAATATAGAAAAAACGTGATATCAATAATTAGAATACTTTTAATATGTTTTATGACATCAAAACATATACATAATAATTTAACTTATATTAATTAATTAAACGAAAAACATAAAATAATAGCAAAATTATTCAATTTTATTCTCCATTTTGACAGTTCTTGAATGACAGTTCTTCCGTTTCACGTATAAGTAATCGCATATTTTTTTTGGTGCGATCGGCTGTTACAATGTCAGTGTATATTTTCCTGTCACGTATTTACTTCGACACTACTAGAATTATTGTTGTTTATTATAATTCTATGTGTCGTGTGAAAACAACGTCCTATTAAATATTATTAATTATTCACTGTTTGTGTAAAACATTGCAAGTTTTTGTTTGTGAATAATAGGTAATGTATGTATTGTGTAAACAAAAATATTAGATTATTTACAACTGTTGGTGTTAACGTTGTCTAGTTTTGCACTAACTTTTAGATTATTTCTGTGATGGTAAATACGTGATTTCGTGAAATTCCTGATAACCTCACACACTTAAACTTATAAAATTGCTACTAGGGCAAATATTTATTCTAGCTTTTTTTCATTTTATTTTCGCTATCCATATTCAGAATAAAAGATATTACAGATATTCTAAAGTATAGCAACAGTATTTTTTAAAGGTAAAAGTCACTTCAACCTAAATAAGGTTTGGTGGTATGCCGCTCGTATCGCAATTTTCCATAATATTTCTAAAAAAAGCATAAAAAAATTACTCTTGATATGCCTGTGTGACATCAGTGTCAACCATAGATATATTATGGTAGATAGGTTGGCAATGCAGTGATTTTGGCGGGACCAAAAGATAACACGCTAGTGTGTGCATGTGATGCTTTACTGTGTGAGTAAATAGTGCAGCGCCATGCACTGCACGTCTCAGCTTTAATCGATATTTCGATAAATGATACCATGTTTATTAGCAAGTAAAATATAAAGGTTTGCTGTAAAGCTACTGGGTATTGGTGAATAATATCTCCGTAGAGATATGATGATACGTTGTGCTTTAGCTTCAATACGACCTGAAAAGGTTTTTGTATAGGTACATCATGCACCTATATAAACACACAAAAAATATTCAAAAATAACGAGGCATACATAATGTTGGTATGGCATACGCATAACTTTATTCTTTTCGCATCTGTGAGGGAAATATTTTTCCTCAAAATGCTTACTACAAATCTTAGAAATCTAATGCTTACTACAATACTTTTTAGGGACCCAGTTATCCTTATACCTGTATATAATATAATATATAAATACCTGTATACAACATAAATGTGTATATGGAACCTGTAAAAAATATTGGACAATGGGCAAAAATGTTAGGACGACACACCCAAGTCCGCCACAGATTAGACTACTTTTGTTTGAACGGTACGGCAAGCCATGTGTCTCTGTGCCAAAGTGCATCAAATTCTGTCCCGGGGTTCTGTATTTATTTTAACTTGTTGAATGTTTTTAAATTACTGAGCATAACTGAAACAAGCATGATATAATAAACATGTTTTTAATGCAATTTAACAAAATAAACTTACTTATTGCGTTTTTAACTAAAAAAAATACAACAGTGTTTAATTATCATCATTATCTGCCTAGCCTTTTCCCAACTGTGTTGAGGTCGGCTTCCAGTCTACACCAGATGCAGCTGAATATCAGTGTTTTACATGGAGTGACTGCCTATCTGTACAACCCAGTTACCGGTTATCACAATACTCCGTGGTAAGACTGGTTGTGAGACTTTCTGGCTTCTGACTACCCATAATGACTGCGAAAGGTTTACAAATGACAACTGGGACTGGGACTGGGACTCCGTACGGGGCCCTACCCACAGGGTCTTAGCCTTCCGGTGCTGCGGGATGTTCGAAAGAGCTACTGTGCCCCTGGAACGCAAAAGGCCAAAGAAGGAACATGGATCTCCTCCCGCCCCAACCACGGCGGGAAGAGTCATTAGATGATTTCCCATCAGAAAAACAAGTGATTTCCAAAGCTCGGAGGAGCCTCTCAATGACATAGATAGTCACCTATCCAGGAACCAACCACGCCAAGCGAAGCTTAACCTTTGATCGCTTGACCCGTAGGAGAAAGAAGGTTGATACAGTAAGGTTCAATAAAAAATGTGAAAAATATTTTACTCAGTTTAGATACCTATATAGTTTTACCTCCGGTACATTTTTGAATGCGTCATAATAAAAAATGTATGTGCAATGTGTGTGAATTGCCGATCTATCAAACGGTAGTGAAATAATAAATCTATGGTGTCAACAATAATTATAAAACCTTCAAACAAGAATAGTATTTCACCATTATTCACAAATAACAATACTGTAAAGACTTATAGTGCGGATAAACCAATTACAACTCATAAACGATACTTGAGTATTTTCCTTAGGCCGCGGGTAAAACCTCGTGAAACTGCTAGTTATATATATATATATATATAGACCATAAATCGAAAATTTCGTGAACATCATTTTTTCAAACTTATTAATAAATTCAACAAAATCCAACAGTGTTAAGATTGATTATGTGTGATACAGGCGGATTACCAATGCCCAGGGGGCCTACTCTAACTCAACCAAAACGAAGATTCCGTTGAAGTTTCGTACGTTTCTGTATGGGTTTTAGGGCGGTAAGGTGCAAACAATTGATATAAATGGATAGTATAAGTATATCCCTTTATTTACAGAGCATTAGATCGCACCTTACCACACCAAAATAAAAGTTATCGTCTATTCTCGGTCTTTCCGAAGTTTCGATTCGGTGAGTTAGAGTAAGCCCCCAGTTCCTAAGGTCTTTTTGTCGGTGGTTTATCTTCGTCGGTGGTTACGGCAGTAACCATATATTTATCGGTCCAACACGTAGGAACGTCTAGCAGTCGATGTTTTCTGCCACGGAGATAATTATTCAGTGTATATAGTCGAATCAGCTCATTATGGATGTCAGCTAATCCGTCATACCTTTGCATATTTTGATCATAACATCCATCTGGTTGCATGCCGTCTCCATCATATGATATCCCAGACATCCTTAGAGGAACTTGGAAGGATATAGGTAGGGATAGTCACCCATAGCAACGCAAAATAGATCAGTATTCGTAACGTTCAAAATCAATGGTTTCCATTCGTTTTGCAGGAACAGAACACGATGAGAGCAACCATTATAATAATCGCAATCACCCTCGCTTTCGCGGACATGGCTCTCACTAGCACTAGCGATGAAACAACATTATCAATTACTGGTCCTGAAGATATACTGCTGTTCCTGTATGACGTTGTGCTAATACCTCACATGCTCAATGAATGGAATATAGAAGGTGGGATAATACAGAATAATTGTCCCGGTGGTATGTACCCAGTACCTTCCGGCTGTGCACCTGCGACAACAGCACCATCATTCGTTGATTATAGCGACTTCCTAAAATAAAATTTAGAATAGGATAAGAATGGATGAGAACAAATAAAATTGAAATTCAGATATCAGAGTCAATAATATTTAAAATTGTTTTTGCAATATACTGATATAAATAAAAAATACATTGTTTTATTTACTTTTACTTATGTATTAATAAATTATGTTCGTAAGGTTGACATAATGTCGGGCATGTCATCGTCCAGGTGAGTCTATCAGTGGGCCTATCACGAATCACTTTCGAAAAAGTATTCGTATCGAAAACGATTTTCGAATCATAAATACAACCGTACTAGAGTAAAATTTAAGTTTAAAATGAGTAAATAACAATTTGCAGCATCCAAAGATATGATTAAAGTCATAAATTTAAATAAATTGTTCGTAAAATACGAGTATATTTCATTTAAAAATCGCTGTCGATACGAATACTTTTTCGAAAGTGATTCGTGATAGGCCCACTGATATATTATCTCTGGTTGTTCTCGTTTAGCTAACAGTGAATGCATGCACAGACATAACCAAGTGGCCAAGATCATCCACCAGCAACTTGCTTTGCAGTACAAACTTAGGGATCTTGAGCATAGATATTATATTTCTATGATCTTGAGGTACCGTACTACAAGTATGTACCCGACCCAGCAGTGCGAGCACCGATCTTCGATTTAATAATCTATCTATATCTATACTTATAATAAATCTGTAGAGAGGTCAATTCTGTACATGAAATAGATTTCCAAAATAACTATCAGGGGGTGATTAGGGATCGATACTGATGCCAAAAATGCAATCAGTAAAATTTTTGTCTGTCTGTCTGTCGGTCTGTCTGTCTGTCTGTATAAACTCTATAGAAACAAAAACTACTCGACGGATTTTAACGAAACTTGGTACAATTATTTGTCATACTCCTGAGATGGTTATAGTATACTTTTCATCACGCTACAATCAATAGGAGCAGAGCAGTGAAGGGAAATGTTGTCATTTTGTTTAAACGCGCTAATCTCAGGAACCGCTGCTCCGATTTAAATAATTCTTTCAGTGTTAGATAGTCCATTTATCAAGGAAGGCTATAGGCTATATATCATCACGCTAAGACCGATAGGAGCGGAGCACCACTATTCCACGCGGACGAAGTCGCTGGCAGAAGCTAGTAGGTAATAAAATTTTTCACGACTTAAAACTATTTAATTTGACAGAATTAGTATGAAAAAGTGTAAATGTGACTAGTATTTTAAATAAAATCATTTGTTCTTGTGCTCCGACCTCCATATATATACTCTGTATAATAATAAAAAAGAATCTATTTATATAAAAATGAATCCCTAGTTCCCTTGGTCACGGCATCACGCGTGAACGGCTGGACCAATTTGGATAAAAGTTGGTACAAATATAGAGGGGGCCATGGAGAAGGTTTTAGGCTACTACTTTTTATCCGGGTGCGTTAACTAGTTCTCTCAGGACGCGGGTGAAACCGCGGGCAACAGCTAGTAATACAATAATTCTTTTTTTATTTGGGAAATGCTATCACCATCAATATAAGTTTAATTATATTTAATTTTCTATAATCTATTTAGATTTGTGCTATGATTATAATGTCATAATTATAAAGATGGATAAATATTACGACATATAGGTAATTATATTTACTACACAATAGACATTTGATACTTCACTTTAGTCTATTGAAATGTTACATGAGCTTTGCATTTATAAGAGGACGCAATTTTATTTTTGGGACATGTGTGGGGGGTCAATAGAAGCTTAACCCCAAGTTTGTGGGGTTGCCGCCCTTGTCCCCCGGCCGCCATCTTGGAATCTCTCAATCAGTCGTCAGGTTATCTTGTCATAACGGTTAGTTATGATGAGGAATAAATATTGAAAAACCGACCAAGGGCGTATCAAGCCACGCGAGATAGGTTTCCTTAACTTAACTCTGTAACTGGTAAAGCCTGGACGTAATAGTTTCCCTTTTAAGTTCGTTATATATAAAATCTATGATTTTTTTATAAATCTAGGAGCAGCCATTCCGAAGTTAGAGGGAAGGGATTTCATCATCATCATCAGCCTATATATTGTCCCACTGCTGGATACAGGCTTCTTCTCATACAGCGAAGGCATGAGCATAAATAACCACGCTTGCTCAAGGCGGGTTTTTGATTTCTGACTTTTTAAGTCCAGGTTTCCTTACGATGTTTTTCCTTCACCGTTAGTCAGTGACATCTAAGATATACTTAGAAAGTACGTATGACTTTAGAAAAGTCACATTGGTACTTGCCAGGTTTCGAACCTGCACACTCGTACACCAGAGGCAGGTGCAGACTAGGTCATACAGTTTATCCTAGAGTGTGCGTATTTATATCAGGATCACCTATGTAGTTTGGCCTAGCCTAAACTGGTCTATCATATCGGGCTTAGGATAAATTAGTTTGGACTAGGCTATACTAGTTAATCCTATCGTGTATAGGAAGAACTAGTTTAGCCTAGGCAAAACTAGTGTGTCCTGAAATTGGGTTCGGCCGGTAACATATAAATTTAATAACCACTTTTCCTGATGAAATACCCGTACATAATTATAACTCTTAAGGTGGGTACTGACCAACGTTACAAGGTATAATGTAGCATACTCATCGAGCATGTTACGCTGTGTTCTAAAATCGGCGTCTCTGCTCGTCAAAACTCTGTGCTCCGGCAGTTCACTCCAAGATGGCCGACAGCGAGGACGTGTTGGTATATTTGACTCTACTTAATTATTGTTTTATCCAAATACAGAGTTTTTTCTTTGTTCCACTCCATGTTGCAAGAAATAAGTGAAATAATACTAGAAGGTAAATAATACGTGCGATTACTCGCGACGTGAGACCGCGCACCGCGTGCTCTCGTGACGACTTGCAACAGCGTACTGACTGAACCGCGGAACAGTCAAAGGATTCGCCAAAAAACCGACAACCGGGTGGAGCACCCAAAGCGAGCAACGAGCGCCTCATTGCTCACTGATTTCTCCGTAACACGATGTACTGACTGCACGAATGCTCGCTGTGTAATATATTACATTACACCTCGTAATGTTGGTCAGTACCCACCTTTACATTGTCAGTGTATATTTTCCTGTCGTGTATCTATTTCGACACTACTAGAATTATTGTTGTTTATTATAATTCTACGTGTCGTGTGAAAACAACGTCCTATTATTAATATTTCACTGTTTGTGTAAAACATTTAAATTCATCATTATACTTTTTTGTTTGTGAATAATACTAGGTAATGTATTGTTTAAACAGAAATATTAAATTATTTACTACTTTTGGTGTTAACGTTGTCTAGTTTTGCCATTACTTCTAGATTATTTGAAATTCCTGATAACCTCACACACTTAACCTTGTAAAATTGCTACTGGGGCAAATATTTATTCTAGCTTTTTTTTTCATTTTAATTAGTTATCCATATTCAGAAATATTACAGATATTCTTAAGTAAAACAACAGTATTTTTTAAAGGTCAGCGTCACTTCAACCGTAGTTTATCTTGGCTTGTCCTTTATCGGACCAAGCCAAAATCCTATACAAACTGGCTTTTCTTGTTTTAAAATAGATAATTTTAACTGTAGTTAGTAAGTTTCTATGTTGATGTTACAGGGCGACGTTATCGCTTAGCGATAAAGCCCTTAAAATAAAAAAAAATAAAAAAAATATGTTAGGTATGTACCTAAATAAGATTTGGTGGTATGCCTCGCAATTTTCATAATATGTGTAAAGAAGGCAAATACAGATTACTTTTTTTACTCTTAATGTGCCTGTGTGACATCAATAAACGTCTTTCACCAGTATTCACAAATAACAATACTGTAAAGACTCACAGTGCGGACAAACGTACCTGTTATATTATGGTCGACAGTTTCAACTCATAAACAGTACTTGAGTATTTCCCTTAGGAAGAAACCCGCGGGTAAAACCTTGTGAAGCTGCTAGTTATAACATATAATGACTATAAATCGAAAACTTCGTGAACATCATTTTTATTTAAACTTAAAAATAAATTCAACAAAATTAAAATCATCCGACAGTGTTAAGATATGTGTGATACAGGAGGATTACTAATGCCCAGTTCCTAAGGTCCTTTTGTCAATGTTTTATCTATTCAATAACGGCAGTAACCATAATTTATCTGCGATAATGAAAAGATAAACTACCAATTAAGTACCTCGAAAACCGACATTAGAAACGGAAAATAGATCAGTATTCGTAACGTTAAAAATCAATGGTTTCCATTCGTTTTGCAGGAACAGAACACGATGAGAGCAATAATTATTATAATCGCAATCACCCTCGCTTTCGCGGACATGGCTCTCACTAGCATTGGCGATGAAACAACATTATCAACTAGTAATCCTGAAGATATACTGCTGTACCTGTATGACGTTGTGCTAACACCTCATATGCTCAATGAAGGGAATATAGAAGGTGGGGCAATAACTGATTCGAATTGTCCCGGTGGTATGTACAAAGTAGGTTCCGGCTGTGCACCTACGACAGCAGCACCATCATTCGTTGATTATAGCGACTTCCTAAAATAGAATTTAGAATAGGATTAGAATGGATGAGAACTAATAAAATAAAATTGAAAAGTCCAGTTTATCAGGGTCAACGATATTTAAAATTATTTTTGCAATATACTGATATAAATAAAAAAACACATTGTTTTATTTACAATTACCTGTGTAATAATAAATATATAAATAAAATGGGTTTGTGAACCCGTACGTATGGTACGGGTATACAAACTGTCGAATCATCATCTGCCTAGCCTTTTCCCAAGTATGTTAGGGTCGGCTTCCAGTCGGCGTATAGCACTAGTACGCTTTAGGCGTATTCTGTGACCTTTCCAAGGCATTTGATTGCGTGGATCACAATACTCTTATTTGTAAACTAAATCATTATGGAATTCGTGGTAAAGCTCTGAAACTTGTTTTATCCTATCTGTCAAACAGACAGCAAAAAGTAGAAATCGGCGGGTCGACATCCTCCGGGTCAGTAGTTCAAATGGGCGTGCCTCAGGGTTCAATACTGGGTCCCTTTTTATTCTTAGCCTACATCAATGATCTCCCATATATGATGTCGGAAATTGCGGATGTAATTTTATTTGCAGATGACACTTCCCTTATCTTTAAAATAAATAGAAAAGAATCTTGCCATTTAAACGTTAATGATAGTCTAGTCACTCTTTCAAAATGGTTTGCCGCCAATAATTTATTACTAAATGGCTCTAAAACTAAATGTATAACATTTTCGTTGCCCAATGTAACTCCGGTGGGCCTAAACATCATGCTTGATGGAAGTAAAGTAGAAATAATTAATAAAACAGTATTTTTGGGCATTACGTTAGATTCTAAATTGCAGTGGGGTGCCCACATTTCCACTCTGTCAAGTAGACTTAGTTCTGCTGCGTTTGCAGTCAGAAAGATAAGACAGCTCACTGATGTAGCTACAGCCAGGCTTGTATATTTCGCCTATTTTCACAGTTTAATGTCTTATGGCATTTTGCTGTGGGGGGCCGCGGCTGACGTAGATTCCATCTTTATACTGCAGAAAAGGGCAGTTCGAGCGATTTATGGTATGGGACCTCGCGAATCACTTAGAGAGCTTTTTAAAGAAATTAATATACTTACTTACTTGCCTTCTCTCTATATTCTTGAAAACATCATGTTTGTACGCAAAAACTTACACCGGTATAAAGTTAAAAGTGATATCCACAATATTAACACTAGATATAAATATAAAATCGTCGTCCCCAAATTTAGATTAAGCAAATGTAATAAATCTTTTCTAGGGAACTGTGTCCGCTTTTATAACAAGCTACCTAAATGTGTAACAGATCTTACCGATAAAAAGTTCAAAAATTTTGTCAAATCTACCCTTATTGGAAGAGCATACTATAAAATTAAAGACTATATTGATGACAAGGATGTGTGGTGTTAGTCCATCTCTGTACATGTGGCTTCCCCTGGCGACCAAGATTATATTAGGTCTACGACAATTCAGAATACTTATTGTTATCTTGTATACCTCAATAGCATCATATTGTATTGTATAATTTTTTCAGAAAACTATTGTAACCATGATATTGTAAACTCGAATTTTTGAAAAGAGTATCCATGGAGTTTCTTGCCGGTTCTTCTCCATAGGACCCACTACTTGGAACCGTGCAACTAATTTGACTTTTCATAAGTGCTTTATTTGTAGGCCTATGTGAAATAAAAATTTTGACTTTTGACTTGACTTTTTGAATTTTGAGTCTAAACCGGATGCAGCTGAATACCAGTGTTTTACATGGAGCGACTGCCTATCTGACCTCCACAACCCAATTACCAGGTAACACGGTACCCCTTGGTAAGACTGCTTGTCAGACTTTCTGGCTTCTGACTACCCGTAATGACTGTCAAAGATGCACAAATGACAACCGGGACCCACAGCTTAACGTGCTTTCCGAGGCACGGAGGAGTCTCGCTATGACATAGATGGTCACCCATCCACGGACCGACCATGCCAAGCGCAGCTTAACCTTTGATCGGTCGAACCGTGCGGCTGTTACTTAGCCACGGGCCCCTCTATACAAACAGTCGAATAAAAAAATATATATTGCAACTTTATGTAATTATTTTCTCTTCAATTCGGAACCTTTACTGCGCGATTTCGACACGCTCATGGCCGTTTTTTTTGTTTGTCAAAACACCACACTGATACTAAACCCCACATTGTATTAAAAAAAAATAACTTCAAAATTTTACTATTGTCGGTTCATTTTTCATGTCATTTGGATTGAGGAGCCATTTTTTCACGAAACATTGCGCAGATTTAGTAAGTGCTGAAAAAAAATTGTAGGCCAAATCCTGGAATTTGTAGTAAAATATAATAAAGTTATATCAATGAAAAAGTCCTCATTTGAACTGAGGAGCCACCTCGTTACACCGAAAGTCGACTAACTAAGATCTGCTACGGAACCCTTGGTCGAATAGTCAGTACGCAACAGTCGTTCGAAAGTTTGCTGATACATTAAGTCAAATGCAAATGACTGCACCAAATTGGATAATTCTTATTTTTTATGATCGTTATTGGTTTATCGAACCATTCTTGGTTTAAAGAAAATTTAAAAAAATAGAACAGATTTTTTAATATCAAAATACGAACGATGTTCGCCGGGTCAGCCAGTTAATAAGAATAATTATAGCACGTTCACAGATAATGTTATTAAAAGCAATAGTAAAATAAACAAACTGAAATATCCGCGAAACAGGAAAATAATAAAGTGAGAATTATCCCTATTTACACTATAATTTAGTACTTATTTAACAATTTAAAAGTCAAGCCAATTATGTAGTTGAAACCACCAATCAATTGATACTTTTTATGAGCTGCAAAAACGCGTTTTTCCATAGATTTTTTTATGGAAATAGCCAAATATGACGACACTCATTATTCAAAGCCACTAAAAATCTAAATTTACAGTTAATTCAAAATTGGTCAGGTCGATGCATTTTTATATTATTTTGAGAATTGTCTCTTGAATGATTTGTTATTGTTGTCAAATACTCAATTATACCGGTATCTCACGATATCGGTACTAGCGGACTAGACAGACTTTGTACTAACCTAACTTCTGGCGTTTCTATGAAAACGACGACATCTACTGGGTTCAATTGTATTTTCCAACCCACTCAAAATTATACACACAAAAATTCATCCAAATCGGTCAAGCCGTCACCTAAGTACATCATCATCATCTGCCTAGCCTTTTCCCAACTAGGTTGGGGTCGGCTTCCAGTCTGAACCGGATCCAGCTGTGTTCCAGTGTTTTACATGGGGCGACTGCCTATCTGACCTCCACATCCCAGTTTCCGGGTAACACGATACCCCATGGTAAGACCGGTTGTCAGACTTTCTGGCTTCTGACTACCCGTAATGACTATCAAAGATCGACAAATGACAGCCGGGACCAATAGCTTAACGTGTTTTCCGAGGCGCAGAGAAGTTTCGCTATTAGGTACATGATGGTCATACATCCACGGACCGACCGCGCCTAGCGCAGCTTAACCATTAATCGATCGACCCGTGCGGCTGTTACTTAGCTACGAGCTCCTCAGTACGA
The DNA here is from genome assembly GCA_963891755.1 of Pyrrhia umbra. Classification (NCBI taxonomy): domain Eukaryota; kingdom Metazoa; phylum Arthropoda; class Insecta; order Lepidoptera; family Noctuidae; genus Pyrrhia; species Pyrrhia umbra. The sequence continues at coordinate 10,894,263 of OY982922.1, read as the reverse complement.
GAACCTCAAATGCACGTAAGTAAATATAAAGATAGCGAAAAAATGCAAAAAAAATAGTTTTTGGCCGGTAGGCGAATATTAGTTTTTATTATTATTTAGTCATATCAATGTTAAACCCCGTACAACTTGCACTAATAATGTCAATTTAATTCAAAATATAGGTATATAGGTACAACTCGCCGCTAATTGCTTTGTTTAGACCTTCGGCATCGGCGTCGACGTAGAAGTAAGAGTCGTTGACAGCACGCACAAACGGTCACGATTCCATCCGAACTGTCATAACTTGCTTCATTTATTATCGGTAAGGTAAAAGTTTCGAAACTCCCGTCGAGAGACTGTTGGTGCCACCGCCTTGTCGTCTGTTAGTCATTAAATCAATTTAGAGAGATAAATCATGGCTAACTTCTACTAGCTCTTTTGATAAACTTTTCGGCCATGAAAATGTTCTATGTATTTTATATTTACAGAACCCATCCATTGATTAAGAACGCCCTCAAGTTTTCTGGTTATATTTTTAGAAATATGTATAATTAGCAGCACAAAATGTTAAAACGCTACCAGGACAGCCTTAATTCGTTGGTCAGCCATTTTCATCTTCAGAATTATATAGAAGTTACAACGAATGTCTTCTTGGAGGTATATGCAAACATTTCAGATTTCTGGATTAAAGCATAAAGGATGATTTATTCTCTCTTAAATACCATAAATAAAAATAAAAAATTAATTGAAGATATAATCAAGTAGTTAGGACCAGTTTAGCCATTAAACCAAAGCTGACATCAGGTAGACCATAATTATAGATTAAATAAACAGATAGATTAATACGTGATGTGTAACCCGCATATCAATTTTGTTGTTTGAAAAGTGGTTTGTGCATGACATAGCTGATTATACAAACTTTCTTTTAAATAGATAGTTGAGATAAGAGCTAACTACATGTTATTTATAAATGATAACTATGAATATTTGTCTTATTTATAATCTTATGTCTCTTAAGGACCCACAATCGCTGCGGGATGTTTGTAAGAGTAACTGCGGCCTCGCAACACAAAGGGCGAAGGAAGAAACATAGATGAGTTTTAGTTAGAAAGAGCTTGATATTCCCTCACCACTCAACCTACGGCAGGAATTATTTGGCAATTTCCCATCCCTAAACAAACCGGCCAAGCGCATGTGCGCACGAGCCACGCGCGATACGGTTCCGTAGTTGGTCGACTTTAACTCTGTAACCCAGTGGCGGATTCAGGGGGGACTAAGGGGCTCAAGCCCCCCCCCCCCCCCCCAAAGCTAAGCAAGGAGACTTATTATGCGTTAAGCAAAATAAAATTTCTGTGTTTTTTTAATTGTGTCGCTTGATAAAACCTACCCTCACCAGAATCAAGCCCCCCCAAACCAAAATCCTGGATCCGCCGCTACTGTAAACGGTATAACCTAGTTTTCCTTCCAAGTTCATTATATATGAATGCTGCCTGTGTAGGTACGTCTGTGATTTTTTTACAAATCTAGGAGCATCAATTCTGAAGCTCGAATCTAAAACAAAATCTGCACTTTAAACCTTGATATAATCATCATACTGGATTCATGCATAGGATACTTTTTATCCGGGTACGCGAAGTAGTTCCCTAAGGATGCGGGTGAAACCACGGGTAACAACTAACATACGATACCTACAATGCAAATGTATTAGCTATTCTAAAACTCTCCTTACGAGCTTGGTACTTAAATTTAAGTTATACTCACGGACAAGGGCGTGCTTCTATTTTCCAGGTCAAACTAGTTATGAACAGTGGAAAGTTAAAAATGTTGGTCAACACCTGGTTTCCACTGCTTTGATGGTAGAATAATCATTAACTTAGTTCTTCATGGCATAAAAGAATCCTTTGTTTTTGTCCGGTTAAACTGTCAAGGTATAAAACTTCTTTTTGATATGCTTATGTAAATAAAATATAGTCACAACTTTTTTATATAGATCAATATTATTACATAAATTTAATATTATTTAGATAATTAAGTAGGTGATTTTTTTACGAACGTTTCCACTTCTCAAAGCGCTTTACTAACGTTTCCACTAATTGAAGCGCATCTAATGTCAATCAATGTAAATGAGAAGACACCAATATTCCAGTATACTAGTACTCTCTCGACGCCGCCTCTTGTCAGGGTCCAAACAACCATAGCAAATAATTTACAAGTAAGAATATCAACATGTTTCACTTTATATTAGTTTCTCGTATTAAGAAAAACTAACACTAGCCGAGAAAAGTTTCTACTGTTTTAGATTTTCTTATTAATTTCTAATCTTAATTATTAGATCTATGAAACTATGTAATAGACGTTATTATTAGTTACTGGCTGTTCCCGTACCTGTTGTGTACCGTACACGGATATAAATAATCCCATTCAGTTTATAAATTATATGTGGCCCAAATTTCATCCAAATCCATTCAGTAGTTTTAGTGTGAAAGACTACCAAACATACATCACAAACTTTCGCTTTTATAATATTAGTAGGAAGAAGGATATAATGCAGGTATCGCAAAATGAATCAGATGGTCTTAAGATAGATTTGGAAGATAGATGCTGATACTTCTCATTATATCAGGAATCTATAAGTACTTATCTATCCTAGATTAATATCTATTTATATCGTAACGCTAGCTAAACTAGCTTTCCGACAGTGGCTTCACTTGTGTGGGCTATACGAAAATAACAGAATTTCATACAAACTTTGCCCCCCTTTTCACCCCCTTAGGGGTAGGATTTTGAAAAATCTTTTTTTTTATCTGATGCCTACTGACAAGAGATCATGGGGAAAAAAGCAGGGTGCTTCAAACAGTATTCGACCTGCTTAACCGGACAATGTGACGAGGTCCTAATTTAATCAAATAAATTAAGGCCTCCAACCAAGGCTTACAACTAAATTTAAAACTAAGTGACATCGGATGCCTACGTCATAAAGAACACACCTTCCAAATTTCAGGTCTCTACGATCAGTGGTTTAGGCTGTACATTGATCCGTCAGTTATTTAGGGCAAAGCATTTTATATGTATAGATTTTCATTTATCTGCATTTAAAAAGTATTATGGAAAAATAAGGATTTAATTTAATAAAAAAATGTGAGAGTTGTTTCTTTTTTAATTTTTAAAAACCCTGCCAAAAGTTTTAAAAAACTTCTCGTACCATATTTTCAACGAATTGTCAAATGAAAATATGCAAATGAATATTTGGGAACAAAAATGGGTGCGCAGTTTTTCACTTTAAAGCAATTCAGACATTCTACCTACATAATGTATGAATGAATTTTAAATGGTGTGCTGAAATAATATTATCAAAATATTTCGAAAGAATTGTTCGTCTATCGTTTTTTTACAAGTCTATTTTACAAAAAATCATTCAACATTCCATTTTAAATCGACATTAGTTATGATTGCAATTTTTATCTACGCACTGATTTTGCAATCAATTGATTACGTAGTGAAATATGCTCACGTATACAGCTTATAACAACCAAAATCGTTTAAGTAATCGATATTAAAACGTACTAGTTAGAATTTCTTCACACGCGAGTCAAAATCGGTTATGGTGTCGCAAGTCGATCGTTACCACAGCATGAGCACTTTGATGCGGTGACAATATTGTCTTGGTATGTACCTGGTAATTTTTATTACGCTACACTTGTTACCTATATGTCATACTTCTAGCACGAATGAGATAAGTGCCTATATTGCCTTATATTGAGAAATTTGCAACGCTAAATTCCGAGCAACTATTAAGATCTATTGTAACATGGCATAGGTACTTTATAAATAAATATTATTCTAGATTAACTTTACTGCTTTAATCTGAAAATACGCTGTACTATTGTACGCAGGAATTCATAACACGTCAATATTGAAAATTCAATCCACAATTTGTTTATTGATTCTAGAAACACAGGAATACTAACTTAACGATTTTGATCATCAATGAATCACTAGGCAATCTTAGATGTATAGTATAAATGTAATACATATAAATGCATACTTATTACGGTTCTTTGTAATGATTTCCTTAGACGCACGACTGCAAACGCCTCTGCAGCGATCTTGATCTAATGTTTACCCCAGCCGCCCAGTACTTTAACTGAGCGCTTTGACAGTGCACGTATCCTCGCGTCTAGTCACCAAGTACATTATACCGTACTGCAATTTATTGTCACTTTCATCAGGTTCGGAAGACCTCAAAGGGCACGATGTTTTCTCCTGGGAACGTTTGGCACCTGCTTACTCTCACAGGTCCTTCCACGTACTTCGAACTATATTTTAGACGTCACTATTTTGATAAACTTTTATAATGCAGCCTCTGTGATGTGTACCACTTATGCACAATTTATAGTATAATATTTATAAATGTTTCATAAGCACACGTAAGCACTTTACATCTCGAACATCTACTTACTAATTAAGACTAACTATCGAGATATACTCTCACGCTCCAATTGTATCTTAGTGAAACTCAATTAGCATTAAAATCGAGTCACGCTATTTAGGCACGGTATATTGAATCGATTTACGCAAAAATGTTACCCATAACTATCGCTGGTACTTCTATCCTTAACCTTAATAAATCGCCCGCGCATACGACGCATTGTGTAGGGTGTTAGATCGACTGTGATATCTTACCGATTTACGCGGTACGGCGGACCTACGCGCGCTTATTTGGTTTTACTTTTAGGTGAGCGTGCGCGAGCGCAACCACGCACTGCTCTTCCGTTAAGAACGCTCAGTGCAACTACGACACTGGCCGAGAACGAACTTAGAACCTCGAATCGTAGACCGCGTCAAGATCGCGCGCCGCTACACCTGTGAACTGTGAACTTGCGGACTTTCTTGTGCCAATTATATTGTGATTGTGTTTTGTTTGGCATATACACGGTAAGTTGTATATTTTTTTATGATGACTCGTAAATGTAGGTAGAAATAAACTTTCTTTAAAATAAAATAGCGGTTGCGCTCTCTCCGGTGACAGACGAAGAAAGCTGTGATTAGCCGAGCCGGTACCGGCTGATAAATTGTTTTAATGCTAGGATGAGTCATGGCAAATATATTTTTTGTTAAATTCTATCGATAAATTGGTGTTTTAAGTAGGTAACAAACATTTTGAACAACAGATTGCATGGGCTGCCTAGCAATAAAAATAACTATATTTGTTATTATTTATAACAGTGCGATTGATTCGTAAAAAAATACGTTTGTCAAAAAATGCTCTCATACATTTATAAAAATATTGTAAGGAAATTCAATTTAGTAATAAAATAATTTTCACGTAAGGTTACAAGAGTCAAATTTAGAAAAAAAAAAACAAAATATAGATTTTAGATACTACTTTAAAAAATATAAACCTTTTTTTTTTAATTACGAACTTATTATATTCGTTTATTTTTAACTAATTCAAAAATAAAACATATTGCAAAACCAACTTTTTTATACAAAATTGTTAAAAATCTAAACTTTTTTGTTCGAAAATAGGGTTAAGAAACAAAATTCGGGAAAATATTTCTAATTGTTACCGCTTAACGAAACAGTTGCGATATTTCGTTCGAATTAGCATGCGCCTGTAACAATCGGTAGTCAATGAATTTTTTCGTTCATTTCATAACTCCGATACGGTTCGAACTAAATGTGTAACATCGTTGAGCCATAACCGTCGAAACCTATTAGCGAGTTACTAGTTTCGGTGAAAATTACGAACTCGCAACTAAACCCTTTGCTTAGTCATGTTTCAGCCTCCTTAATTAAGGTAATGCTTATGTGTAATTATTTGAAAATTAATAGGAAGCTCTTGTATTAGGTTATCTTGTACTTTGTTACAGTTTGTTATAGTATCCCTGATAATGTTTATTGCGCTTAGTATATATTTTTTTAAATTAAAATAATAGTTTTTAAGGCCACGATTTTTTTTTTCCCTAAATCTCAGTAATCATAACTATATCGTCTGTGCTCTATAATTAGATAAAAACATGAAGTGTGTTAAGTTTTCACTTGCTCCAAATGTCCCACGCTCAGTGCTCGATGTTTTACTCAATACAATGATCGCGACCTACAAAACATAGAAATACTCTCACTGTCACGACAAGCGAAGAATCGCCTTATGCAACATGACCAATTACTATTTATTTTCATTTTAGTATTTAAAAAAAAATAGTTTTTATAGCAACAAAAATAAAATATTTTGTGTCTAATAAAATTATTTGCTCCTTTGCAAATATATTTTGAAAATTTGCCTAATTTCAAATATACTTGATTATTTAGTATATTCAATGTGTAATCAGTTTTTTTTTTATTTCTGTCTTTAATAGCAAAAATACAACATAAAATAACTAGAGCAAATAAAAATTCGCTAACTTAATTATATTTCCTTTGTTTAATTTAATTGGGGCTTAATTAAATTACCTATCAAAACATTAAGCAATTTAAAAATATAATACAGATACTATAATAGTTTAAGCACATTATCAACTTATATATGTATGTATCTACCTTTACTTAAAAATAGTATTAAAATTTAACAGACAAAAGTCTGATCTAATACCTAGCACATAATTTATGCCATGTTTATTTAGTCGTTCATTTTATGCTCGCTTGCATCGCGCATAAATCATCCACGTAATATGGTGCATGTTCAAAATAACAGACAAACTGCATACGGCTTACTTTACCTACATGCCTATTAGTTGAAAAAAAACTAGTATCTTTATAACCAGAATGGCATTGCAAATTGTTTAATTACAATTTTATGAATATTTCATACACGAGTTACTACAAAGGCCAGTGACGAAGGTAAAACGCGTAACTTAGTAAAACAGATTTCTAAACTTCACTGGTGCTGTTTAGCAATGATGACACAATTTTTAGCATTAATTATTTAATCAGTAAACTAATTGTAGTGTATTGAGACCTTGCTTATTTTTGGTTGAGCGCGTGTTTAAAGGAGGGTAACGGTTTTTCACAACGCCTTAAATGTGGTGTACTTTGTGGTGTTGACTTTTAGCAACTAGTAGTTACCTTTTTGTATTGCCAACGTGATATATGAGACGTAACGTTGAAATTGAACTGGTTTTCTATTTTATTGTGCGAGTAATTGTGTAAGTAGAACACAGTTGCCGGGTAAACGAAGGAACTGAGGATAATGAGGCAAACGGAAGAGTTAATTACGAAGGGTGCTAGGCTGTTACTTCACTGGCCAGTTGTTTTTTTTTTACAAATCTGTTATTGGTAACTAACTAATCTATCCTAAAATTGAAATTATGAGGGTAGTTTTATTGTTTGTGTGCAAATGTAAACAAATTATTTACGTTCCTAGTGCCTGCAGTCTCGACATTGATAGCGATGACTTTACGACAAAAATCGGTCGCTACGTGCTAACGAACCGATCACAACGATTTTTGGTAGTCTCTACTGCCGAAGCTATCGACTGTCATCGCAAACTTGACAAATATTGTTGCTAAGATACCGATTTATCGTTATATTATCGAATTTCCTAGCGACCATTTTTGGCAGCCCGATAAGTGATCGCTACGATCGTTAGCATTGGTTCTTAGGTTGTTTCATGAGCTTGGTGGTGAACTTCGCCAATCTATTCGGCGTTACCCACTTTTTATGGAGTCCCAAGTCGTCTAGGCTCCATGCCTAAGTAATATTTCTTGATTTTTTCTAGTCTCTAAGTACTTCTAATTATTTTCTTAATAGATACCGAAGGCACTTCGATTTTACGCAAGTGGGATTGTAGCACAAGCCAAAAGCCACTAAACCCAGTAATACATGTTGTGACTTTGGCTATTAATGAAAAGCTATGTTAAATTTCCCATGATCCAAGAAGAACGGTGTGCACTTAAAGAACAGTTTAGAAATGCTCCACAGCAGTTTCATCGATGGGGCATGACTGACACGGCGAGCCGTGACTCGCCTCTGTTGCGTTTGCACACAACACTCGGCAAACCCCGAACTCTTCGCGCTAGTTGCACCACGTCCCCACGCACCCTTTAATGCGTAGTCGGAAGAGTCAGCAAGACAGAGTACCACAAGGTATCATATCAGATAGGATACCACATTGGCAGCCGAGGAAACGGGAGACACAAGGGACAGACGCAATAAAACACTTTGTTTCGCGATGTAACTGTAGAACTCTGCGGCTTGTATTTATTCGTCAGTAGTTTACATAAAATACACTTGTTATATATCACGAGATAGGGAATAAAGTCCTCTATCCGAAAATGTAATACATATGTACCTTAGTTTAACATACACAATATCAGTAAATAATAATTAGACCCATGTGCCCAAAGACGCCGTGCGGCTCTACTTGTCGAGTAATGGTGGCCTGGAAACTCTTCTGGTGAGGTTCATCTCTCTTGGAGCAAAGTTTTCTATGATGCCTTGATCTTTATACACCATAATGGTGGTCCTAACCCCATGGGGGAAAAACCTCATTTTCAGACCACCCTCGATGTCTAACTACGACTCTTATCCTTTTAGTAGGTGACGTCTGCGGGTTTCCTGGGTGCCGTCTCCAAGCTCTCGTATCACTGACACAACACCGCATGCCACTGTTCCCATAAGATTCTTATACCATCACATTCAGACTAGTCTTATTGCAAGGCGGTTATCTTTACACGGGTGCGTTAAGGTGCCACTGAATGCTATTTCCAGGAAGTGTGTAGGCGAAGGTGAAGTACATGGCTGCTTGGTAAATAATAATAAATATACATTATAATCTGGCTAGAAGAGGTTTCTCATTTGGCAGTTGAAAGTACTTTCTATGTTTATTCTTGTAACTGATGATGGATATCCGATGGAACCATGGTTGATGCCTCCTTTAAAGAATCAATGCCTTGAGTGTGCGGACCGGAGTGGAAATATACAAATGCTCATCGTTCAGCCAGGGGTATCGTTGAAAGATGCTTTGGTGTGCTGAAGTTTGTTTTTTAGGTGTCTGTGTTGGACAGACAACAACGCCACTTGAGGTATGAGCATACACTAGGCCTGTGCCATTGTCCCCCAACATCGGAAAACAGTTTTTTATCAGTATTTATAACAGATCGGATTCAATCTATTTTGTGAACAAACAAACTTGACATTGACAGTTTGTCATGTATTTTTTTAATTTATTCATCATGACCATAGAAACGAGTCTTTCAGTCAGAGACATAAAGTTTGTCATGTTCAACGTCTGTGTTGCAAGGACGCGAACTATTATGTTCTTTGTTTAACTGTATTCTTAAAAACGGTTCAAGCTATTTACACGTTTCGTTGCAAAAAAGTGTTAATATGATAAGGTTTACCTATCTTCTATACAATTTTCAAAGAAAGATAATTATTTGAGAATATTTTGTCCCCCAATTTTCCCTTTAATATAAAGATTTTTGTTAACTGCCAATATTTTACAATAAAATCTCCGCACTATAAATACGATTTTCGTAAGTGTACCGACAGCGCAAAGTCAACATAGTGATGTGATTTTGTTCGCTATCTCGTCTGTCGAGACTTGCATTTCTCGTTATCGTCGTTACGGCAACCGAATTTTTTCGCTAATATTTAGCGATCGGTAGTTTGCGATGACATCGCTATCAATGTCGAGACTGCAGGCCTAGGTGAAATAGTGCGCACATCATGAAGGCGAAATTAAGCAAATTCGGTTCAGTCGAAAAAGGTATTGAAAAATATACCTAGGTACTTTAAAATAATTGACGGTTATGATCAGTCATTTATTTGAATACATAGCTACTATTGAATAAACATATCTGTAAGTGTCTGATAATTCAATTTGGCTTCTATTTGCAACCAAACACCCTACAGGTACCTACTAGCTTTTGTGAATAATGAATTATGCTGATATTTTTAGGGATTTCACATTATGTTAGGGTATGTATACCGAGAATGGTTAATTAATGGTATACAATAAATTAAATGATCCATAATAAGCTTTTAATTTGATAGTTAAAAGATGATACTGCTATAATATTTCTTAATTACATGAGACAATGCAACCAATGGAATCAGTAATTGAAAATTAACATACATTGTTGTACATACGTAATCATCAAATTGACAAATTTAAAGTATTACGGGTAACCTAATTTAGGGGTAACCTAAACTACATACGTTAAAAATAATTATCATTATAACAGGAACATCATATAAAATGACGTCTTTTGTGTATAATTTGATTCAATCGTATTTAAAAGAAAAACTAAAAGTATTTATCAATTTCTTGGGGACATCAATACCATCCTACATTATTTTATAAGATTTGTTATAGAAGCCTGTATCATCATACTAAAAAAATATAAAAACGTGTTACGCTTTAATTATTGCTATACAAAAATTGCTGAATGGATTTGGATAAAGTTTGCCACACAGTCTATATATTGGATACTCGCTACTTGATCCCCCCGATTTCTGAGGTACTTTATCCCTAGTTAATCTATTCATAATCGCAGCAAAATATATGGATATTACCGTTATTGAATAGACAAAAGAACCCCAGAAACCGGGAATAAAATACGTTCAGATGCGAGTATTTGAAAACATAGTGAAAAAAAATTAAAAAATAAAGGCCGTTTTACATAAATGTAGATCAAATTCAGTAAAATTTAGCATCGTTGGCATGCAAGAGCCGTTAGAATCCGTTGCGACAGTACAGTCGGATGAAACAGGGGTTTCAACAGCGCAAATCGATGATCTCTGTGTCCAAACCGATCACACAGATTACGTAGCCCGATGACAATAGGAAATGTTCAAGAATCACTGACATGTTGCACTACATTTAAACTAGGACAATAGACTATCATCACTTCAGCATCATCGGATTTGACACAGCTTTACTGGTTCAAACTTAATTATAAAGTTTAATGTATAGATATAAAATGCTTTGTCCTCATTGACTGATATTTTACATATACATAGACCTGAAATTTGGAGGCTGTGTTCTTTGTATGACATAGCCATTCGATAAGATAGGATTTTTCCGAAATTTTACCCCTAAGGGGGTGAAAAGGAGGGCAAAGTTTGTATGAAACTCTTTCATTCTTAATTTAAAACCGCTGGCGGAAAGCTAGTATGAAAATAAAACAAGTATATTATGTACGTGATTCGAGTGACATCACTGTGATCTCATTCAATTGTTTTTTTACGTTCGTCATTGAGAAAAAAGACTGCCTTGAAAGATCGACAAACATTCGAGCTTGTATCATAGAAGAAGTTTGTTACCGCGGTTTCACACTCGTGGCTCTAGGACCCGTTTATCCCCATGGTAAATTTCATTTAAATTGGTTCAGCCATTTTACCGTGCAGACATAACAAACAAACTCACATTCGCAGCCTAACTGATATTACAAATGCGTTAGTTCGTTTTATTGTTTGTTATCATTAAGTGTTTTGTGAATGCTGAATATCATTAATTTACACGAAACTACTACTGCCATCTGGCCAATATTTTAAGGTAAGAACACATATCAAATATTTAAGTTGGTACTCAAAACGGAGAACATTTTTCCGATGAAAAGTGGGGTCAAAATTAAAAACCTTAATGCCGTGAAAAGAATACACATCAATGGAATAAACGCAGTAAAACCCTTTTAACTCCTACAAGTTATGTACGTTTAGTTTTTTTGGTATTAGTAACAGCATTAATAACAAAAACTTCAGATAACAATGTACATGAATATACAAAAGGACATAACAGTTCTTAGATAGTTATCTATCGCTAAACATGGACAACGCCTGCACAACACTATTCGCGAAAGAAGAACCTATGCGTGGGAGATAACTACATTACGTGCTGTATTTTATCAAAGAAGTACCGAACCACAATGATAGTATCTCCTTTCCAGTAATACGTCCGTATTTACAATAATATCTATTATCATAATTTGATGTTAAAATGCTCATTTTTAGGTTGATAAACCAAATTCACCTATCTTATATTTACCTCTCTAATTAAGAAGTAAAAGATGTTACTCAATACTCAATTATTTATTGCATTTCACAATGTATAATGCTTAGAAAAAAGTTTAGTGACAATTGTGGACCCTGTCGGGCACAGCAAAATATTTGTAGGTAGGATAGAGAGGACTTACAACTCTGGAGAAGAAACTGTTGGTGAAGGTACGTTGCCCCCTCACATCGATTACTCAACAGTTTAACCATAAACACAAATAAACAAACATCGAAGCTATCAAAACATGCCAGTAACAATTATAGCAGATATAACGGTTATTATAACGATTACATATCGTTACGTTACTCGTCTACGTTGCGTTACATAACCTAAATAAATATGTGTGTCAGTGACAAACGTGCCTTGAGCTCATCGTTATATTCTAATTCAGTTTACAAACAGGGTAAGTGCTAAAGCCTGTATACTTTTCAGAGACTAATTCTGTCGACTTTAAAAAATATTAAGAAATGAGCACGAAAGCTTTTGAGAATTGAAGTCTGAAAATATTTTGCCTGTCTCAAGCAGATATTTCTTCATTCACGCTTAAAACCTACTGAAACATAAATAGCGTCTAGTAATTATTTTTTATATAATTTGTTCCGAGAGATTTTTTGGAAGGTGTGAAAAATCCAATTCAAACAGTATTCTATGAAACTGATATTATAGCTAGTAAATAGTGTACTATTTACTTCAATTCTAGGCGGTGGCTAGAGACTGAAAACTGCGGTAATTTTAATATTTATATACTTAGGATGGGAAATCATCAAATGACCCCTCCCGCCATGGGTGGGGCGGAAGGTAGTGTCAGACTCTTACTGACTAAAACCCATCCATGTTCCTTCCTCAGCCCTTTGTATTCCGGGAGCGCGGTAACTCTTTCGAATATCCCGCAGCCCCGGCAAGCTATGGCCCTGGGGAGGGCCCCGAATTATACACGACCCTGATAACGTATCATGACGATTTATAGAAAATTAAAATAACAGGCGAAGTAAAATTTTTCTTATTAATTACGTATCACCGTGGTGCGCGAATCGAGGCCAGGTCGATAACGGTGAGTTTTGCCATAAATAGATTTGGTACGGCTGATGTCCAATGTGTTTAAATAACATTTTTATTCCATTTAATTGATAAAAAATATATTTGGCTAATCTTCTATACTTATAATAAATCTGTAGAGAGGTCAATTCTGTACATGAAATATATTTCCAAAATAACTATCAGGGGGTGATTAGGTATCGATACTGATGCCAAAAATGCAATCAGTAAAATTTTTGTCTGTCTGTCCGTCTGTCTGTCTGTCTGTATAAACTCTATAGAAACAAAAACTACTCGACGGATTTTAACGAAACTTGGTACAATTATTTGTCATACTCCTGAGATGGTTATAGTATACTTTTCATCACGCTACAATCAATAGGAGCAGAGCAGTGAAGGGAAATATTGTCATTTTGTTTAAACGCGCTAATCTCAGGAACCGCTGGTCCGATTTGAAAAATTATTTCAGTGTTAGATAGTTCATTTATCGAGGAAGGCTATAGGCTATATATCATCACGCTAAGACCAATAGGAGCGGAGCACCACTATTATACGCGGACGAAGTCGCTGGCAGAAGCTAGTTTAAATCTATACCTTAATTCCACCCAACAAAAACACCAACATCATTTACATCCAACAAATGTTGTTTTGAAGAGAGGTTCCTCACTGTTAAGAGTACCTATAGGATTCCTTTTTTCATGCCATGCTCTCCTGGTATGTGCCAATACAATATATCTATAAATAAGCATTTTAGGCCGGTTTTGGCCCATAGATTTTGTTCTTTCCATATTTCTTCACAAAAACAACTATTCTTACCATACAGCAACATCTTAATGCAAATAGAAACATACATCATCAGACATCGGAAACTATCCACCGGTCCGAAGATTTGTACCGGTATGTGAAAGTAGCAATCATAACATATTCACGGCACGCGAGAATATGGGACCGGTAGATCACGTAGCGGACTGACGCAACTAATTATACATAACGCCTCAATAGACGAATCGACCTGGCGATCGACAAAGCGAAGCGAAAGTCACACGTAATACTTAACACACGCGATTCTTTTCGACGCCTTCGACTGAGCGTTTTGTTGAGGACTGTCTTCTTTATGTTATGGAGAAGGAAATATCTGGACCTAATAATTATGACATGTTAATTATGAAATATAAAAAAAGTTCGTCTGATTGGATTTAAAGAAACCGATGGCATTTATTTCACGATAATCTTTATTGAGGATACTAGGCTACTCGTATTCACAGTCCACTGCTTGTTTATAATAATAATTTATTAATTTATAAATATGCCACTAAAACAACACAATATTGGTCAAAACATTTTCAGTTTCATTATAATTCAAGATAAATAAATAAAAGAAAATGTCAACCCGCGCGCACCGCAATGCACCGTATTTATTTACTAAACAAATTAATATTCAGACAAGCTTTGCAAATCGAACTTCCATTTTATGTAGTTCTTGGTTCAGTTTCAATAGAATATTTCTTGTTATGTAAATAAGCACAGCGAAACAAGATATAAAAGAATAAAAAAATAAGTACCTACATCACTTTAATCCAATTATGTAGTTTCTTTAGAGAGTAATTATTTTAATCTTGTTATTACTCAGTTAAACGCAAGAGAAACAAAAAATGTTGAAGATACTCCTTGCTTTTAGCATTGACATAAATTGTATAATGTCCTCGAGGACGCTGTAGGTACGGGTTGAGCGAGGGAGTCAATGCACCCACAACGAAGTTCAGTGCTCCTCTCAAGATATTCTAGACACGTGCTGAATGTTAAAACTTATATATCGCGTAAATGTATGTGACAGTTGAGGTTTTACCGAACAACTTTTGAATTCACTCCAGAAATATATTTGGAATTGGAGTTCTAAAGACGAATCGGGGCCAAGCAAGCACTCCGACCATATATTTTTCCCATATTCAACTCGTTGAAAATTTTCGATTCGAAAATATTTGTCATAAATGTTTGTCACTTTACTTTTGTGTGACTGGTTATTATTATCAACTAAAGTGTGTTAAAAGCGGGAGGGAACGCAATGTGCGAAAACAGTATTGACATATCTCTCCACCTTCCCCTGCAACATAAGCGATAAAAATATATACGACTATAGCATGTCTTGTCTCTGGTGTTAGGGACCAAGGTGATTTAACTTTGAGACTTTTTGCGTGCCAAATGACGTAACCAGTGAACTCATCGCCAAAACAAAAAAAGTGTAGGTAACACTACCTGCCAATATTCACATAATCCCTTTACAGTTTATAAGTCAAATGAGCCCTTAAAAGGAATATGTGCTCTCAGGCGATGAACCAGAAACTTTGTAAGTTTCTTAGGACTATTTAGCCTTAAGCGGTATGGACATACCTCGTGTTTTGATATAACTTTGCAAACCCCTCAAGGCGTAAAGGCTTAGACAGTACAGACAAATAAACCTATATTTAAGATATTTAAAACACGTGTATTTACATACATATATCTACGATGTTTAAAGGCGAGGACAGCGAAGGT
Organism: Pyrrhia umbra; assembly: GCA_963891755.1. Taxonomy (NCBI): domain Eukaryota; kingdom Metazoa; phylum Arthropoda; class Insecta; order Lepidoptera; family Noctuidae; genus Pyrrhia; species Pyrrhia umbra. Next base: position 10,878,719 of record OY982922.1, on the reverse strand, counting down.
TGAAATATGTAGTTAATCTGTAGTTACTACCGTCCTAGGTAATAACTAAATGAAGAGATAATCTGTATTCTCGTCATAAACCGGCAATACTATTGGTTATAAGTCACTTATAAGGCGCAAGGCTGGTGTTCTATACGTATATAAAGAAGGAACGAGGTCCAAAGTCGGTCAAGTCGACGGATGCATTCCTCCGATGCTCTTGACATTCCACCTTGGTTAAGTAACTACATAATACTGTCGACAAAAACCGTAATATCTATCTATACTTATAATAAATCTGTAGAGAGGTCAATTCTGTACATGAAATATATTTCCAAAATAACTATCAGGGGGTGATTAGGGATCGATACTGATGCCAAAAATGCAATCAGTAAAATTTTTGTCTGTCTGTCTGTCTGTCCGTCTGTCTGTCTGTCTGTATAAACTCTATAGAAACAAAAACTACTCGACGGATTTTAACGAAACTTGGTACAATTATTTGTCATACTCCTGAGATGGTTATAGTATACTTTTCATCACGCTACAATCAATAGGAGCAGAGCAGTGAAGGGAAATGTTGTAATTTTGTTTAAACGCGCTAATCTCAGGAACCGCTGGTCCGATTTAAATAATTCTTTCAGTGTTAGATAGTCCATTTATCGAGGAAGGCTTAGACCAATAGGAGCGGAGCACCACTATTCCACGCGGACGAAGTCGCTGGCAGAAGCTAGTATGTAATATATAAGTACTGTATGCCATCAAGATTAGTATCAAGATGGGCACAATGATATAGGTAGCTGTCATTCTGCACCGTGTTTGTATTATATGTAGGGAAAGCAGAGGTGTATTAACAGCTCATTGATTTCGCCAGTTATAAACTGCTGCGGGATGTTCTAAAGAGTTATCGCAGCCCCGGGACACAAAGGGTAAGGAACATAGAAGTGTTTCTATACATATAAAATGCTTTGTTCTGAATGACTGACGGATCAACGCACAACCTAAACCGCTGATCGTGGAGACCTGAAACTTGAAGAAACTTGTATGACGTAGGCATTCGATAAGAAAGGGTTTTCCGAAATTCTACTAGGCCGGTAACTAAGGGGGGCAAAGTTAGTATGAAACTATGTATTTTTTTTAATTTGAATTCGTATAGCTCACTGTCTATAAGAGTCTGACACTCCCTCCCCGCATAGCGAGAGAAGTGAATAGATGATTTCCCATCCGAAAAAAATGGTGACGATAAACAGGACACAATTTAAAGCTTCGTATTGTTAATTCTAAATTTTAAAACTAAATTTCACTTATCCCGAAGCCAGGCCTTAACATCACAGTTACACTTGAACCCAAGCTTACTACTGTCACAGCGTGGCAGTAGTAAGCTTGGGTTCAAGTTGTTTATTAAAAAGTTATCACGTATCAATGACAGTGGTCAGCTCAGTAGGTAAATGTTAATATGTATGTTTACTCAACTCCTCTACGGCGTATGTAATGTAAGATTTTTATTTCTTAAATTCATAATATATAATTCTGGGAAAATACCATGTTTGTCTTATTAAACAAGATCTTACACATAAAAGTTTATGACAATGCTGCAAAATAAACAATGTGGTTTTAAGTGCAAACGTGTTTGTTTACAGCTAACATAACGAGATGTATTAACAATTCTTTAAGTTACATTGTGGCACTTTAATATGAATATAAAATGAATTAAAACATATTTTTAATATATTTAAGTCTCTACGTTGGATTAACGTTTTTACCTTCACGGAGTAGTTACCTAGTTTATACCTTTGAAATCAATCATTTACATGAGTACATAAATGCCTATAATAATTATATTGCATATATTGAAAATGGAACCCAAAGTTCTTAGCATATCCATCTGAACTACGTGGAAACCTAATGTCAGGACAAGAGACTTGGTATAATGATGATGGAATCTTCATCTGATAATTAATTTCCAGAAGACGAGTCATTCTAAAAGAATTACACGGCGTAGGATTATGACATACATAAATATTATTGTGATTAGTACGATTGCATCACGAAGCTAAAATAAATAAATAATTTGTTTACCATCCCACTCTCAAGCGGCGATTACCTATTGTTTTTTGTTATTCAGTAAGGAGAATCGCGATACCCAAAATGTTTTTTATAAATCATGTAAACGTATGACGTAATCATAATCTATGATATAAAAACAGCTCAAAAGATATATTAGTACTGACTAACTGAATAATTCTAGTAATAACTAGATGTTTGAGAGATCATGATTTATTATATTATTTTAATAATTTATTCAGCTAATTAAATATAGGCTTATTAATTATCAGACTGATACTCTCAAACAGCGACTATGAAGAATGGAATGGAGAGAGGTCTTTGATAGTGGGACAGTCCGGTATCAGTAGGTACCTAATGAACAAAAATTAAATAATCATTAGTGTACTTTTTCACTACACATAGTAATATACAGACAGAAATAAAACGTTATACATGTAATATATCTATATAACTAGGTATTTCCAGTATTTGTCATCTCCCGAAGATACTGCTTCACTCGCCTGGATAAAAATGCAATAACCTTCCCCAGGTGTCAAACTATCTTCAAACCAAATTTCAGCTAAATCAGTTCAGATGTTTTGCCGTAAAAGCGTAAAAAACAACTCCCATCTTACACCATAGCAATTCAAAGACCTCTCAGTAGACGAAGAACTTGATTCTATACTAATATAATAAAGCTGAAGACTTGTTTGTTTGAACGCACTAATCTCAGGAACTACTGGACCGATTTAAAAAAAGTCTTTCAGTGTTAGATAGGCCATTTATCGAGGAAGGCTATAGGCGAGAGGAAGAGAAGGCAATATATTCTATTGATTTTATCATCACGCTAAAATCAATAGGAGTGGATCATCAATGAAGAATGTTTTTAAAATCGGGGGTTAAAGCTAGCGATAGCCCAAAGTTACAATTCCACGCGGACGAAGTCGCGGGCAGAAGCTAGTATAAAATGTTTTATTTATTATTCTTGTACGTCAATAATACAGCAATGAGAACATCTTGCCTTATATACAAGTTTAGCCAAGCCAACATCTATGAACAAGATGCAGTGATCTTGCATATTCAAGATTGCCTTCATAAGTCATGTGAGGACACTCCAGAGAAATCTAGCCGGAGTTCGTGTGACTGGGGAACGATCTTGCAAAAGACATAAGCCCATAGGTCGTAACTTTGGAATGATGTACAATTTCACTATTGCGCTTCAAGACCATTTGCACGATCTAGTTTGTATTTTTTTTTCTATTGTGATGAGCAGCACTAACTGTCTGTTGATGTTAAAAGTTGTACATACATAAAATTAACAGACTCGTAGAAAAACGATTATGTTTTCGACTCATATGTAGGCAAAATGCCTAAGGTTCAAATGTATGTATTTTAATGACATCCAAAATTATGAGGTAGGTACTAAATTACTTCTAGCTTCTAGCTTCTTGTTAGAGAATAACAAACAATTAAGATTTTACCTGTAATTGTTTAAAGTGCTCTGATTTGTTTATTTGAGATAATTTGCGTCCGTATTGAAAATGTTAATATCTGCCCGGAGTAAAATACAACTTCTAGTCCAAAGTAAATTGAACAACCCATAAAGTTGTCTTAATTTAGGACAAATATTTTGATACCAAAAGCGGCAAACCGCAAGTCTGAGAATATAAGATACGCAAAATTATGAACATTTTCATATATAATTCAGTAAGAATAGTTAGTAACACAAACGGCTAAAACAAAATTGGCCTGGGTGTAATTTGGAATGGGTAACCCGACTTAACCTAACGAACCCCTAGGTCGTCTAGGAGTCAAACGTTTGCCTTCGCGATTTATAGGGGTTAAAGTTGGAATCACTTTCACAAAAGATTTATTCAGTTTCGATGTCCATAGAATTCTCTATTACACTTTATTAGAAAGTTTCGTTCTTTCGTTAACTTCTATTATTTTATAAAGTACGACTTACAAAGTTCGCAGTGAGAGTAAAGTCGGTGTTAGCGTTCATTGACACTTTAGATTAACGAACACAATATCTACTTTCCATAACGTTTAATGTGGCAATTGTATTTTTAATCAAAAGGCGTGGAAAACTGTTCAGTCAAATCTCAATTGCCGATACTTTACGATACCTATCCAAAGTATATATATTGACAATATATTTTTAACTTTGTAGCATCATTTCAATTGTATTATTTTCTCAAAAAAACCTGATGTAAAATATGTTGAGTATTGAACTTACAACATCGTATTTAACATATTAACATTTAAAAAAAACATAATGAATGTGCCTACAATCTTTAAACTCCTCAACAAAGGCAATATAGAAAAGGCACGAGCATTGGTCACTATACTGGCTAACTTAGGTAATGATAATTATGTTGAGCATAAAACTATACTAAAATTATTCTGCGAAAATCTAGTTTATTTATCAACCGCCATTAGCAAGGATTTGGAGATACTATTTCGTTAACGATTATTCCGAATACGAAATAATCGGTGTTTAGTTAATCGATATAATTATAAGCCTAACACTTTTTTTATCTGCCGTGTTTTTATCGAGTTTATTTTTTGGCGAAAAGGCAATCATCGATAATGTTGATGACGTAAGGCGAAGGGAATCTTTGGTAACCAGTTTTGTGAAGTGAGGTGGGTATACGTGATTTGGGTACTAAATAAAACAGCAGGAGTTGAGTGCATTCACACCAGTTTTGGGATGCTTAACTTGAACTGATATTCGCTTTTTTTTTCAAGAATCTTCATTGCGTTTAGTTGGTTTAAAAATGAATGTATTTTTTGCTATTTCTATAGGTACCTCAGACAAATCAAATTGAAACATATTTTAATCAAAGCTAGCCTCTACTATTTTTTTTATATTTTTTTTACAATATTGCGGCATTGTAGTTGCTTCGTATGATAATGATTGAAAACTAGACCATCTTATTATGCTAAATTATCTATTACAGCAAAAAAATCTTTTTTAATATAGTCTATCGTAACTTAGGTAGATTTAGGCATTAAATCAGTTACTAAAACCAGTTTCTAGTCCAAAAGCGACAGACCCAGATTTTAGCTAACAATTGCAAACAGCAACGAATCGATTTAAATTGTGCAAATCCATCCATCATGTCGGTTGCAATCAATTACGTTAATGCAGTTAAAACATTAATTTAATTAATAATTAATTGAATAAATGTACTTTGATTCAGGATCAGCATGTGATAATGTGTTTAACCCATCATGTATGAATTAAGACGACGACTACCGCCAATGACCTTGAGCAAATGGGCGGAGCTTGAGCTTCCCCCCCGCGACCCCGCAATGCACACCGCACGGTTGTCATTTTATATTTTGAAGAACTTTGACGGGTGACCATAATATTATGTAGAGATTCTAAGGACAGTCGCATATTGTATTTTGATATGCATGTCTAAGATATAAAAATAGAAATACAAATAACATCTGTCTGAGTAATACTTCGAAACACTAATTTTAAATTTCCAACCCCCACTGCATACTTCGTTTGCCAGAAAAGCAAAAATATTTTCAATTTCTTTAATCTGCAAAACATGTTTATCGATCTGAATTGTTACAAGTTTCAAGAAAAAAATCTGACAACTAGCATTCTTGAATTAATCCGCTGTGAAAGATGGACAGACAGACAGACAAAATCGCACCATAGGAGTTAATTTTTAGGCCATATTGGTGTCCACTTTGAGCTCTTTTAACAGAAATACACGCAAGTTTTTTTCATATTTGCATTTTACGACATCTGCTGCTTCTCAAATAACTTCAGCTCATCTTCACTTGTATAGGAAAATCATATTAGTTTTGTAAGGAGAGCCTGGAAGCCAGTTAATTAGTCCGACATTTCTGATCCATCTGTAAAGTGTCCGACCAAACCTTTGGCATCAGCTTTGGCCGAACCATTAGCTTAAAATTGGCCTAAGTTTTGACACCAACAGAACCGAAATTGAATAATCTATTACGTTTAAAGACCTAAAAGTGAGTGAGACTGTATGATGTTAACATTTTAAAAAGGCTGCAGGTAATTTTATTTATATTATTAAGTTGATACACCGAACATATTAGTAAAAAGTCATTGTGGCTTCTTTGCTAAGGCACCTGCATCTCATTTATGAGTATGCAGATTCGAACTTCGAAACCTAGAAATTACGAATCTGACTATTCCAAAGTTTTACATGCACTTTTTTTAGTATAACTTAGACACCATTGACTAACGGTGAAGGAACACATCGTGAGGAAACCTGGACTACACGGTCTGAAATCACCAATCCACCATGAAAAAGCGTGATAATTAATGCTAATGCATGTCTATGTCATACCCAAAAGTGGGATAGTAAAGATTCCGATTATGACCAGGATTTTTCAAATTTTTACCTATCATGAACAATGGAATATCACCCGTTTTGGGCCCAATTTTGAAAGTGCCGCAAAGCAAAAAAAACAATGCAAAAATAAATAGGCTAAATTCGGATATAGACTTTGTCTGAATGAGAATTAGCTGTTACATTTTCAAGCACCAAATTTGTACGACCCTTTTCCAATTTGTTTCATGCATTATTGAAGAAATAAAGTAGTGGAAAAAAATCCTACCATTGTATGACATTTCGATAATCTTTTAGAAAGATGCATTTATCTTTTACCTTATATGTCTTACTAATATAAGGTTTTTTATAATATATTTTATCAGAAAAACTCACCGCAAAAATTGACAGTTTTTTTTTATAAAAAGATTATTAAATTGACATGCAGTAGCTCAATTTTCATTTAGTTTTCTTATTACAATTCATCTGAATTCAAACATAACCTTGGAATTGGAAAATGGTCGAAATACCATATGTATTATGAAAAGCATTTAAGAGAAAAATGTACGGAAGTCTAATTATTTCATGTGAAATGTTTGTTTTACAAACTACGGAGAGTTTTTTTTAAATTTAATTCGTATACCAAAAGATGTCGAAGAAAACATAAAAAATATTAGAATATGCATCAAGCCTTTATATCAAGCCCTTTCATAATTATGATGACGTAGAAACTACACTTTGTAATTTTAATTTCCATTTTTAGGGTTCCGTACCTCAAAAGGAAAAAACGGAACCCTTATAGGATCACTTTGTTGTCCGTCCGTCCGTCCGTCTGTCAAGACCCTTTTTCTCAGGAACGCGTGGAGGTATGAAGCTGAAATTTATATCAATTACTCAGGTCTACTGTCCCTTGAAGCTGTGAAAAAATCAAACTTCTAAGCCAACGCAATCAAAAGATACAGCCGTTTATGCCGCAAATTTTCGACACTTGCAAGGGAATCAAAACCTACAGGGTGCTTCCCGTGAACTCAGAATCTTGAAATTTGGTACGAAGCAACGTCTTATAGCATAGATAAAGGAAAAATTACGAAAACCATAAATTTTTAGTTACATCACATAATATATTTTTTTTAATAATTTTAACCTTACTACCCATTTCCTCATAAACGCGTAGAGGTATTAAATTGAAATTCATACCAAATACTCAGGTCTATAATACCTTTAAGCTGTAACAAAATCAAACTTCTATGTCAACGCAATCAAAAGAAACAGCAATTTAAGCTGCATATTTTGAAACTCGCAAGTACTCGCAAGGGAATCAAAACCTAAAGGGTACTTCCAGTCGACCTAGAATCTTGAAATTTGGCATGAAGCAACGTTTTATAGCACACATACCTAAAGGAAAAATTCCGAAAACCTTAAATTTTTAGTTACATTACAAAATATATATTTTTTAATAAATATAAACTTATTACTTTTTTCCTCATGAACGCGTAGAGCTATCAAGTTGAAATTCATATCAAATACTTAGATCTAATTGCCTTTAACCCGTGAAAAAAAAAAAAAATCTAAGTCAACGCAAAAACGCAAAACGCAAAAGTACAACCATTGATACCGCATATTTTGAAACTCGCAACTACACGCAAGGGAATTAAAACCTAAAGACCACTTCCCGTTGACATAGAATCTCGAAATTTGGTAAGAAGCAATAGCTTACAGCACAGGTAACAGAAAAATTCCGAAAAGCTTAAAATTTTAAGTAGTTATACCACCAAAAAAATTGTGATTGTAACATAATTGTAGTTACAGCAATGACCGCGAGTTATTATCTTTGTCTTAAATTTATGCTCCTCCATCTTTCCCCATTGTAATGTTATGAATTTCATTTTGCAATAAAAGTACCATAGTTATGACTCGATTGTCGTAATGAACGAACTTTGTAAACCTTGCAGGTTTGTACGGAACCCTCGGTGCGCGAGTCCGACTCGCACTTGGCCGGTTTTTCCTCGAAAGTAATAGGTAGTTTTTTCTACTTTATCCATTTGCGATATATTTCAACAATTATTCCAAATCGATAAGGTTAGTTATTCCTGAAGTAATTATCTGCTCTGACAGACAGACAGAGAAAGTCGCATCCCATAAGGGTTACTTTTTACTATTTTGGTTCGGAACCTTAAATATACTTTTTGAATATATCTTTTTTTTTTTCATTTTCAGTTCTTCTGTCTTTGACTTCTGGACCAAAAATTAAAGAAGATCAAGTCCTTTTTATTTATCAGGGCTTTAGCCAAAGAATTAAGCGATTGCCTATTAATCGGCTTAGGCCTAGCCAAAAATCGACGTTCTGTCGGATACTATTTGGTGTTGAAAATAAAACATAAGAGTGGCATAGTGAAGTAGGACCTTCATTTCTAAAACACTATGCTTTGTCTTATCTTTTAGATTGTGTGTATATATAATATCATCCCACATTAGATACCTTGACTAATAGATTAATATGTATATCATATGTGACTGCTTACTTGGCGTTTTTACTAAACTTCGAAAATGGTTGCTATGTAAAGCATCACTACCCAATGTTACCAGTAAAAAACCGGCCAAGTGCGTGTCGGGCCACACGCAGTAGGATTCCGTAGTAGGTCTTAGTTAGTCAACTATAAACATGTAACCGGTGAAGCCTACTTTGCCGTGATAGTTTTCGAAAGTTAGTTTTTTTTATTTTTGAAAGACCTATCTAACGATACCCTACATGAAGGGTTACGCAACAAAAAAAAATATTCATCCTCATTTCACGTGTTCGGGAGCTCCACTATTTTTTTTTTGTTTTATTCATTTTTACCACTTTTTCGGCGTGATCAATACACATATCTATATTAAATTTCAGCTTTCTAGTACCAAGAGCCTCTCGAGCTATGCCGCGAACAGACAGACAGACGGACATTGCGAAACTATAAGGATTCCTTGTCGGACTACGGAACCCTAAAAATAAAACTAATGTAACCAATCCAAAATAGGAAAATGGTCTAGCTAAAATAGTCAGACAATACAATACATTTTACAATTTTACAATACTCTTTTAATAGCGTAAGCTTATTTTTTTATCATATTCTGCATTTTTTTTGTCAAATTCGTCTCGTAGCAAAGAAACTCGAACCCAAATTCACGTGTTTAGAAAAATATTTTCATTGGTAATAATTTAGAATAGCGCCGCCTTGTTACCCATGATAAACCGTTTTATTTACAAACCATTAAGTTTTGTTCTAAGATATCATCCCATGCCCTGACTTATAGCTACTATTTCTATAAATTCCAAACTATTAGGAAATATTGTAACATAACATGAAAGAATTTTAATTTTGACGATTTTCTCCGACCTACATGGAAAATTTAAATGAGGTATGCAATATTCTCGTTTTGAATACGCAATGTATTAAAAGAAATACATATTTAAATCCTAAAGTACATTTAATTATTTAGTAAGTCAATAACAAAATATATTTGTCCTGCCAAATTTAGATACACACATTTTAGATTATGACAGATTATGGATGATTTGGTTTGAAAACACGTTATTCACATCAAAAAAATATTTTATCCGCATGTAGTGCCTTTTCAATGTAATAATTATAATTCACCAGTCATCATATCACAAATATAATAATTTATTTACATCGTAATGTGCTCGCTCTGAGTGACAGCGTCTACCCGTGACAGTGGTCACAGACGTACTGCCCCCGTCGCCCGGTGGAGCCCCTCCGTAATTTCAACTCAACGTTTTGACAAAAGCACAAAAATTGACGTAAATGTACGATTTAAAAAAAATATACGTATACAAAAAGACAGATAATTAACTTTTCTATAAAATGGTACAGGTTTCATTAAAATCCGCTTGATAAATTCTATGTAAAACTCAGTTTTTCTTCTGCGTTAGACCTAACTTCATGATTTTTTTATACAATGTTATAAATACATAATTAAAAAAACGTTATACAAAATTATCAAGCATATGCTCTAGTTTAGTATATATACTTTTCAAATCATGAAAGCAAGTCGTTAAAGCGTATTCATTAGCTTTAAAAGGGCCAAAGTCGTATATCGCCGCCTTAAATAAAAACTGTGGGTGTGACTGTGATTAATCGGCTTCAGAGTGAAAATGACTGAATGTGATTTATAATGCAAGGACGTTAAAGGTCATGTCATGTAAGATGCTCCTAAGTGTCCACATAATAACATCACTCATTACACACAATTACTTCACGTATTTCGATAGATAAATCCTATTTCTTGTCCCAAATTTCAAACTGTAGCCATACATAATCTTATATGAAAGAATAATAACTTTCCGACTATCGGCCATTATCGATAACTTATCTATCCATAGATTTGCTTACTAGAGATAGATTTTTGACATATGGACGTCAGTCGTATGGACCTTATGTCAAAATTCCATACTCCAGAGACAGATTTAGATTATTATTATTCCTTTATTTCATTTAACTGTGGCCCATACAAAATACCTAGATACCATACAAAAATTACAACATAAAAATATTAAATTATACTAATACCTACATACAGTATATAACTTACATATAATACATTAGTCAAGTAAGTATGATTATTAGTTTACTGAGCTGTTATCCGAATATTAGTATAATAATTCTACCTAAATATAAGCGATAATTATCTCATCAAACTCGCACTAATTAATGAGTCTCACAAAAAACAATTAAGAGAAGCCGGTTATTGTTATGCTCTCAGGCGTTGAGCTAACCAATTGTACTATTACGATGTTAACAAACCGTGCGTAACATAATAACATGCATTTGTAAACAAATATCATGATAAAATAATTTTCAAATAGTTTTTTTTTATGTCAACTCTCAGCTGTTTAAACGAACATTAATTAAGGAAAAACAAAACCTTAATCACCCTTTAATTGAACGAAAAGTAACTGCAGATAAAATGCAATGCGAAATACATTGTAAGAGAAATCGCGTGCACCCAGAGCCTTACATTCCCATTCTTTACGCGGGACATTAACATAAATAAACGTTTATAACAAGCGAGCCAGCAAAGCGACGCTCACATTAACGCTTGGCGCATTCAATGAACGCGTTGTTCCCACACGATAATTGTGCTCGGGAACCCGCTGATGTTCATGCGCCCCTAGTAAGTGATTTGGCTTGTCATATCAATATACTGCGAAGATTTATAAGTTTAACTGAAATAAATATTGCTGTTTTTAGGCTCTGCTCGCATGGTAATGCAAATTAGCATTAAAGCATCTGAAATTTAGAGCTGTGTGCTAATTTAATAGAATATTTTTTCTGGAACCAATCAGTGTCTATAAATACATGACATTTTGTTTCAATTACATACAGAGTAAATACTTTAACCAGAGTGTGAGCAATTTAATTATTTAATTTGAATTACATTAATTTTATTTTTCTTTATTTTCAATGAATTCTGTAACTAGCAGTCCATTAATAGAAAAGCCTTCTTATGTTGTAAAATGTAACAAAATCTCTACGTTAAATATGCAAATCAACTGCTTATAATTTTACGAAAGCTATGAGAAATACGGAGGTTTTACCATTATTATAGTTCACGTGAATAGTAGTTTTATTATTGTGAGCTTTCTTTTTAAACCTCTCATTAGTGACCATAGCCTTGGGATGTCTGTTATTACTTAGAGAAAAGCTTGTCCTATACCAACGTATACTTAAACACCGTCTTTGACGTAACACGCGTATTTGAAAGAGCGTTCGTGTTACTATAAAAAAGCAAATATATTTGTCCGTCTGTTACTGCTTAAACATTGATACAATACAGATTAAATTTAGCACAATGTATGACTCAAATCAGAGCCGGGTTTTACGATACTTACAACTGTTTACAATATAGTTTTCCTTATCCGCATTCAATGGTAACGCGTATTCAAATCCATACTTACCTACTAATAATATAAATGTGAAAGTGTATCTGTCTGTATGTCACCTCTTCGCATTTAAACCCCTCAACCGCTTAAGATGAAATTTGGTATAAAGGTAAAACGACATAGGACATTTTTATCAGGACGCCGGAAACCGCAGGAAACAGCAAGTATGAAATAAAAATCTTTGCAAAAAAAAATGCACTTCATGCTTATTTGTTCGTGGATTCAAACGCACAGTTATCTTGCAAAATTGTGTAATAATAGAACTACACTTGTACAATTTTTACGTGAACATTGCATGAACGTTAAAAAAATATGCAAAACTTGTTATGAGTTTGTCTCGCCTGAATGGCGATTAAGATGCAAATAAAGATTATATGTGTAGACCCTAAGTTTTGTGACAACTAGTTTAGTACTAAATACTCGCAACAAAACAATAAAAAGATGCAGTATCTTGAACTAAAATCTTTAACACGGCTATTTGGGTAACTGTAACTTTTTTGAGCCTGTTTAGATATTTGATTCTTTGTACATATATACAAACATATTTTATACAATAAGTGTACTTTTATTTAGGAAGTTACAATGTTCATAATAATATATTAATTAATTTAAAATACTTAAAACTACTTAAGACTAAAGACTACTACTACGACATATGTACATATATGCAAAAATATAAAATACAAAAAAAAAACACCTAAAGGAACAGCTCAAGGTTAAGCGTCAAAATATTCCTCCACATCGCTATCATCTGGTAATGTGTCCAGAAGACTGGCAGCATTGCCACGTTGTATAGCAATGCTTATTCTTTGTCCAAGAAATAAGCCAGCCCTCTGGTCTCGCGAAGTGTCGACAAGTCTTTTCGATATCTCCTTGAATAGGAGACGCGAACTCGGACCCCATGGCCCAAGCGTAAGTGTGTAAGTATTAGTGTACTTACTTAATCTATTATTTTTTTTACGTAACCAGAAAAACCCTCATATTAATAACCTTAATATTAAAGTTCTAATTATTGAAATATATTATTTTACACTATAAAATAATACTATCAAACACTGAAACTTTAAACGTATCACTTATTTTATTATGCTTACTCAAGAGAGTCTGAACCTTCTCAAAATTATAATTTAAATTAAAAACTGCCAAACTAATTTAGGGAAATTGAGTAGCGTCGGAGCCATCTTGATATCCTAGTAACGAAGCGACTAATTGGAAATTTATAAGGAGCCAACAGTTTAGTAAAACGCTCAAGTTGCTCATGCATTTTCTAGAAATAATATATCAACGTTATTAAAAAAACTTTATTAATTAACTAATACAAAAAAATACCTAGAGGTTAAGCGCTATAATGTTCCTCCACATCGCTTTTATCTGGTAACGTCCCAGAAGACTAGCAGCATTGCCACGTTGAATAGCAATGCTAATTCTTTGTCCAAGAAATAAGCCAGCCCTCTGGTATATTTATAGTTTTAGAATATAAGTAGTAGTAGTTTTAAATCTTTAGCTATATAAAGTATGTAGTTTTAAGCATGTTAATGTGTAATAAAATATTTTTTTTTATTTTTTATTATTTTATCTCGGACCATAGATCATAACAATATTATAGAGTATTTTAAGAGATTTATTGATCCACACCTGGCACCTGCATCTTGGGGGAACTATTTCACGCACCCTTTATATTCCCTAAGTTGCTATCTCCATACCAAATTTCACATAAATAGGTTCAGCCGTTTTCCCGTGAAAGCGTAACAAACATACAAAGCTACGTTCGCATGTATAATTTTAGTAAAAAAATAAGTACCTACCTATTTATAATAATGAATTAGGATCAGCAATAGAAGCTTACATAATGATGAAAATCACGATCAATGAGTGATCATTTCGATCACAAAATTAAAATCCCCATAAATTTAATCATCAAAACCAATAAACCTACTACAAATATTACATCAACAATTTCAGTTCCCCGTGTTATCACAATGAATTACAGCATGTTTACACAACAAACCGCACTAATTGACGCTCACCGTGATATTCGGTCATATAATTAACTCAGCCCATCCAATTTGCTTATGTATGACGTGTTACCTAATAACAAATTGTAACTCCGTCTACTTATATACACCTTTACAAATAACGTGACTCATCAATATCATTTAGCGTCCAATTTATATTTAAAGTGGGCATTAAGCATTAAATCATATTAGGCGTAAATTAGTATATCTATATTTGAATAATATATTCGTTTTCGGGTCTGCAGTACGTTTTCTTAATGTATGGTCTGACATCTGGACAGCACATGTTTATGAAGCGTTAAATGCCTTTTTTTTCGGAAGCAAAATCAAAAATGACTCCTCCCACCGGCAGTCACAGCCGGATAAGGGTGTGCTGCCCTTGTATTTCCTTATCAAATTTTATCTAAATAGAGTTAAATAGACAAACAAACAAACTCACTTTTGCATTTATAATATTAGTTAGAATACCTACGTCAGACCTGAAGGAATTTGTCGTACGCCTACTTTTCTCAACCAACAAAAAACTTAAGAGCGAGCCTTCAATAGCTCTTCCCCGCGACATCGTCCGACCGCATTTCTTTTATTTTTGAAGTTCCTCATTAAAAAGCTGTACTTTTTAGTCTGGACACAGCCAGTGAAAGTTTCTCATCTCTCTCGACGTCGGAAAAAATATACAAAAATACTAAAAAGTCTTGATTGCGATTCCGCAATTAATCCACTGGCTGAAAATTGGCTACGTTTGCTGTTGAGTAACTACTCTAGTAATTCAACAGTTCATTTATAGGGAAAAATAATTCGTTATTTGAATAAGTTAAAAGCAAACTGACCTACATTTCAATCGGCTTTCTCCCTCAAATAACGCTTATTGTAATCTCAACCAGCCCATCCTTCAAAACATAATAAATGTAAAATAAACAACAAATGTTTACTTTTAAAATAAATATCTTAACATCTATAGAAATCTTAGATGATAAATTAATTAATTTAATTTATATTCTATTCATGCAAATAACTTATAGGTCTTTGACCGAGCAAGAACATTAAAATTAAATAAATTAAAGGTACTAACGACGCAATGAGAGGAAAACCGTGTAAACTAAACGGAGACTTGAAGGTTGAAGCCATAACCTGACTCCCTTGAATTAATTTTATCAAAGTCAGTAGAATCACGTTTTTCGATAAAAGAAAGATTGTTTTGTGAAACATGAATTTTGCGAGCATTTTTCATATTTCTATTAATCCATATAGTTTTAGAAAAGTTTTACTAAGGCAACACATAAAAAGAGGTTGAAGTAGTAATATTCATAGCTGATATTGAAAAGACAATGTTTGTCTATGACAAACAATCGATTCCACGACACAAACAAACAATTACTTCTAGCAAAACTTTAATAAGGCGTCTTACCGTACAATTATTACACAAAGACAGGATACAATAAAGAATTCAAAGTAACACATTTATCCTCTAATAATACATGCATATACTAACTAGTCCCTCACCAGTCACCATCAATATCTATAGGCAATTGCAAATACGCGCGAATGAACAGGTTTTGCGCAGAAGGATTTATTCTACACAGAATCTATGTCAAGATCAAGGAGTAAAAACGGGTTTCTTAGTCACCGTGCTATGTTTACTTACAGACGTCACTGACCTACAAAAATGCACATAAGATGGACAACGATTCATAAACAATCATTAACATTTGCATAACTTTCCAAATCACTATTTGAAACCATTTGAATAGTTGGCTGGTATCAAACTGCAGAATGTGTTTAATATGTAGGTTTTTGTGTCTATAGTTAAAATAAAGTTTTTATCACATTACGTATACTGATACAAAAACTATTAGCAAAAACACAATACGGTTGTTAACTATATAACCTAATAAGTCTAGATATATCTTTGTAAAGAACATATCAATGAAGATGAAATCAAGAAGATAAATTTACTAAGTCATTCTTAAACAAAGAGTGGAGCTTCATCTAAAATACAAAAAGCATATTCGAGAACCGACTATCGGAATAACTTGCATCCAATTAAAATAAATAAAAAAATAAAACAAATTGCGTCCAATTTGTACAGCGGATAACACAAAATAATGGCGAGTCGATAGTCGATACCTAGTAAAGTTCGAGACTTAATCTCGAGTCGAGATTACTGGGAGCCGGCGGGCTATCTGGTACACACGGCAAAAGAGTACAACGTGCAAGTAACTAATACACATTTTGATAAAGTTTTGATAATGGACAAAGTGATACTCCAAGATACTAAAGTCAATTTATTAATCACAATTTTGCCTCAACAAAAAATGTTCTGATATTATTTTCAATGTGTAATTAAGTTTTGTTTTTCCAATTAAGTCCGCGCAATGCGGCATGCATTATACATATATAACACGTTTTTATGGCCAGACAGAGTAATGCACAAACAAAAGTTGGAAAGTTCTTCTTTGCCTGTATACTCAACTCCTTCGCCATGTGTACAGGCTACATAGTCTGTCCATTCCGTTACTTAACAAGTTCGACGGTTCGACCTGAACCATACAGTTTTATACAGCTAGAACAAAATGAGGCAGAAGCACCTCCACTATAACTTTTAAATTTGATGAACTAGCAACTTTAATACTTTGATATTGTGAGAATATTTTTCACTCGTTGCACTTTACTCCGTTGTGGAACGGTTTATGAGTTTGCGTGCTCCGTGAAGATATTTCGTTCCGTTAAAACGATTAAAGTTTAATTGAATGAACAATATTACCCTGGTTTGATTTGGTACAATATAGGCATGCTGGCGTAACTGTTGATTGCCTAATCGTAAATCAAGGCCCTTCGGTATTTCATAATTTTATCAATAAAACAAAAATCTAATGAAACAATTGAAAATCCAGTCACAATATTGAAATTAAAATATACAAAGAAATAAAAAAGATAGACTATCCAATTTCGAAAGTCTTTTCAACATTGAAATAATAAAAACTAAAAGAAATCTAACATACGATTTCTTATGAATACAAATAGAGTAATTCGTAGCCGTTCCCAGTGCAATGCTGTATATTTTCTGTGTGTAATATTTTCAACGTTCCGTCTGTGAGTACTACGCCAAGAACTATGGTTGTTATAAAATCAACGTACTACCAAGACAAATTATTATAAATCGAGAATCGAAATAAAATACTCGTTTGTGTATTAATAAATCACTGATATTAATAAATAACTAATATTTTTCTAATACACACTTAAAAAACATCCAAGAGTAATCCAGGTCAATCACCCAATTTCATTCAAATCAGTTTCGTATTTTTTTTTGTCAAAGAATAACAAACAGACATATAACCTCACACATTTCCGGATTTATAATATTAGTAGTAGGTAATCTCATTAGGGTTTACAGAGTAAATTCATCACAGAAAATTGACAATACGCATAGAGTAGGCTACTTAGTAACTTTCATTTCTAAAAGAAGTTCGTAATTTAGAGTTATCGCCAGAAGTATGTGGTAACAAATTAAAGGTTTGTTTCAAAAGATAATGTTTCTTAAAAAGTCTGAAGATTTTAATGAAGTACACCTATTATAACAATTGCTCTCAAGATTATTATGAACGCGGTGAGTTACGATCACGCGCATGCGCACGCGACTCGTCCAGTTCCGGACTCTGCGACTTTCCAGTGAAAGCGACAAACGCTTCACGGAACACGCCTTTAGGGAATTTATCCAATACTCATCTGTATTTATAATTACTGAAACGTCAATGCTTGGCATTTTCGATGAAAATATTTATGAGATGTGCGAATGAAATAGTAATAAAAAAAATCGCAATGCAAGTATCGATTAATATTCACATTTTTACATTTTATATTAATTTTTAGTCAATATTTTCATATTAAAGCCTCCAGGTTATTATGTATTTGTGTTAATGAAATCAAACCTTGAACAAAAATATCATTTACATTTCTAGCTATCATGTAAACATAGAAATTTTCTTGAACAGTGTCATAATTCTATTTGTACATTATGTATATGCATAAAACTAGGCTTACGTTTCTAAATAAAATTATTTAGAAATAAAGCCTAGTTTAGGAGACGAAATCGCTAATTTGGATACAGAATTTAAATATCAGGCTTTGAAGGTTCATTGATAAAGTTCAAACTAAGCTAAGTATTTTTATCAATATGATATTTTCCATATTACAAAAAATCATATTTAAAGATAATCCTCAAGCAAGCTTCTTGTACGCTACATAAACGCTGAGCACTATTTATTATATCAACCAAATTGTTTGGAAACATATTTGATACAATCAAGGAGCAAGCGGGGTCGACTCTCACTGAA
Source organism: Pyrrhia umbra (assembly GCA_963891755.1). Taxonomy (NCBI): domain Eukaryota; kingdom Metazoa; phylum Arthropoda; class Insecta; order Lepidoptera; family Noctuidae; genus Pyrrhia; species Pyrrhia umbra. The sequence continues at coordinate 10,860,082 of OY982922.1, read as the reverse complement.
TCAATATTCTATGCAAGTTGTATGGCGTTGTATAAGAATACCACTTGCTTACGTGTGTTTCATATAAGGAAATTTGTATAGACTTTATACACGAAGCCGTTTACTTGTTTTGAAACTAAAACAACAGTTTCTGTCCGTCATAAAAAACTTTTAACGTTGTGTGCCCAGAAAATTATTTGTAACTAGCTATTTTCCGCGGTTTCACCCACGTCCCGAGAGAACTACTTCATTCCCCCAGATAAAAAGTCTAAAACCTTCTCCAAGGTCCCTTCTATCTCCGTAACAAATTTTATCTGAATTGGCCCAGCCGTTCACCGTGACCAAGGGACATAGGGATTTATTTTTATATATTTGTGTAATAAAGTGGATACAACAATCTTTGATATTAACAATGGTATTAGGATGACAGTTAATAAGTCCAGTTAATATCTTATAGATATTGAAAAAAAAAATCAGTAGATATACTTAATTATGAATTTAACATTATTACAGCTATATAGGTGCTATATTATAGCAGACATACTATATTGACTTTGTTTTACTATAATTAAATACTACTATTCACTATGAATAGTTCGAGAAAGTCGTAATATTTAGACTGTATCGATACCTAGATCTGAGAGCGAATACCATAACGATGTTTAAAACGCAACCATATTACATGTGATGTGCAACTTGCACATGATCAGTGAGAATTACATGACTGACTTACTTGTTCGGTATAAAACTAGTTTTAAAAACAACTATATAACAACATGCCTATTTCCAACTTAGGTTTGAGCATATTAATTTGTATTATAATGTACCCAGATATCACCAACTGAGGAGGAGCAAGCCTATTACTACCGGGTACAAATTTAGACTCTAAGCTGATACTATGAATCTCCGGTATGTTTTGAATGACAACTATTAATATCTTTTGTTGTTTTTGTTTCAGGTAATTTTCATAAATTCATTTGTGGATGAAGGATCACTCAATGAGACGCATCTTTTCATCACTATTTTCAAAACCGGTAAAGAAAAACATTTTTTTGAAACTTGCATAGTTTAATTTACCATGTAGTAATAGTATAATATAGACTGCGTTATTTAGTATAACACACGGCAACAGAATCGACTAAAATTTGATCTACACATACTTACTGGTACATATTTACCCAAAATAAGGATGAACTTAATGTATCTACAATTACATTAATTCATTCAATTATTTTCAATGTTTTGACTTTAGACTAGCGTGACAATACTCTACAATAATCACAAACGGTCATTATTCCATCTAAACCGGTATATTTCATCCAAACTCAAAGTGATTAACTCGAATGGTTGCACTGTAAGGAGGCGAGCCCGATGTCCGGCCGAACACACCCGAAGTAAGGTAATTATAGACCGGCTGCTTGGCACGTCACGTTGTACTTACAGTCGGAGTGAACTAGATTTTCCTTAGAACTGTGTTGTTTTGGCAAGCCTTTCTTGTAATAAAAGACTACTGTTTTAATAAACAGACTGTACTGCATTTTATGATGGCGGAATTTCAATTTACACAGCAGATAGGTAATTATTTTTCCTTCGCATAATTACATATAAAATGTTGTCAAAGTAATATGAGCCACACCATATCTGGATATCACTACATCTCCCATTAACTATACAAACAAAAGGACAATCACTTGTAAATGGTTGAGAACAGAAAACTTATTTAAGTCCGTATCTTAAGTCTCGATCAAAACAAAAAGCAAGTTTGGAACGTCGCGAGACTCCCAGTGCGTCGTGAGACTTAATCAGCCGCTTTCAAAGTGCACTCGACGTCCGTGCGAGCTCTTAGCTGGATGTTTCTGCCTCGTAACCAAGTTGATTAAAACTGGCAGCCGGGACGAAGCAAACTGGCCACTTATTTCAACAAACCACCCCTTTTAGCAGCTGCAACACGTCTATTAAGTTCTGTTTTCGTATTAGCCATGTTTGAGGCGTTTAATCTTTTCTTTTTGGCCAGTGCTTACACTGGGAGTGGTCGACAGTCAGCAGCATGAACCAGTCTATATGTAGATTCTAAAAGGTGTCGTTTAAATGGAGAAATGAATGACTCAAAGTAATATAGCTACTTTCAATTAATTTTACAGCTATAAAACTCTATTTTATGTAACTGCATAGTAATGACACTTATTTTTGCTAAGATAACACACAGACAAACTAGGTATTTCATTCAACAAACATTCAAATGCTTTTAAAACGGTCTTCAATGGTCAATCAGCTGTCAACGTGAAGATAAGCCAGAACACAAACAAATTAAATTCGTAAATAATTCATTTTTTTTGTTTCAAGTTAATCTACACTTAATATTATAAAGAGGAAAACTTTGTTTGTTTGTTTGTTTGTAATGAATAGGCTCAAAAACTACTGGACCGATTTAAAAAATACTTTCACCATTCGAAAGCTACATTATCCACGAGTAACATAGGCTATATTTATTTCTAGAAATAACTAGGGATCCCTACTAAAACTTGAATAAAGTAACCCAAAGTGTAAAAAAAATGTCCACGCGGGCGAAGCCGCGGACGGAAAGCTAGTATTATAATAAAGTACGCATATTTCGCGACAACCATTGTGTCTGACCATTAAAATATCGTACCAACAATTTAATTCTTCATTACCGACCGTGGTTCATCATTAACTTTAAAATATCTCATCATGAACTATTAACACATTTTGCAAGCACCACTCACTCATAAAATATTGTTGAAAATGGAATAAAATTATTAATACTTCAAGCATAATGCAGCTTTTTAATATTCATAGGAATATTATTTCCAATCAAACAGTCTGGGAGTCGACTCGCAACTTTACATTTTATTTATGTTACAATAGAATACATTCGTTTCTCACGAATGTGAGTTTCACAGATATCGGATATAGTATATCGCTATGTTTTCTATGAAAGCTCAGATCAATAATTTTATATTGTGTACAAATACCGGATATAGCAGATATATGTTTATCAAATCTGTAACAAATGTATGAAGAAACTAGCCGATTCCCGCGGTGTCACCCGCTTTTCAAAGGAAATACGTCATGCACTCTTATAAAAAGTAGTAAGTAGTAACCGACTTCAGGATTCCCTTATCTCCATACCAAAATTCATCCATATTGATTCATACGTTTTACTGTGCAAGCGTAATAAACAAACAAAATCGTTTCCGCTTTTATAATATTAGTGAGGATATTTAGATGCATGTAATTAATTACAAAGTGCAGAAGCTTATAAATTATTTTGACAACTCATATTATTACTGTGCGTCAAATAAACTGTTATATTCATGAAAGCCGAAGTAATTGCTTTAAGATTATATATTTAGACGGTAGTAATTTATCTCTCATAATACAACAGATATTGATGGTATTATGACTGCTAAAAACATAGTATGAATAACCAATCAATCATCTCGGCTACCACTCTCTCTTTTAATGTTAACTATATAATAGAAATTAATGGCCACTTCTGGTTTTGTATAATAAAACTGAATTTTATTCGGCCATTATACTCAATATGCTGCCAATCGAAGAACATTATTCAAATATTTAAATAATGTATAATAATATTAAACACAATTATATTCAGAAAAAACTGTGATATGGTATTTAAGATATAATAATAATATATTTTTTTGCCTTAATCCGGTTTTGTCGTGCTCTAATTTCTATGCAATAAAAATGCCATAAAAAAATTATCGTCTGTTTTTTTTTTAATAAAAAGAACACAAATTATCTTTTCAAATTCAAATTACAAATTATCTTTTCAATTAAGCTTATTCGGGTAAAACACACAATTAAAGGTCTAGTCATTCTCACGTAATGAGCTCATTTACAAATAATATTAATTTTTCATTTATTTAGACTACGCATGCAGGGAGTGAGTTAGTGAGCAAGAACAAACTCATGTACTATGCTATATTCAGCCACAAAAATGACATAAGTACTTAACTTACGAATACTTTTAGAAACATTACCAGTATATTGTGAGATGAGAATTATTTTGAATAATGTTCTACCTTCACAGGGTCATTTAAAAGCCATAAAATTATTGAAATAAATAAAATTATTTTATTAACTATACAAAAACCATATTTCTCGATTCACATAATCCTTAATGATTCCTTGACCCAAATCTTTAATACAAAATCCTTTGTATAGGTAATGTGAGTAGCATTTACGAACACCATACTTATTGTTTTTTATGTTGATTAAGGTGCATTACGAACGACAATAATATACCTATTTACGTTTTAAGTGCAGCAATTGTGAAGTCATTGAAGGCAATGGGGTCTAATAAAGAGCGAGATTCATTAGAATCGGTCGTTACATTAATAAAGTAAATTAGTATAAATCGGTGATTTCATTTCCTGGCGAGGTATAGAAAAGGGACCTTTGTATTTTACAATTGACTATTAAATAGAAACTAATTTCTGACCATGAAACATAATCTATGAGCACTCAGAGATAATACAGTTTTTTATAAGTGAAAGATTTTTTTAATTGTTGTATACTCGTACTTTCATAAAAATAATAACTTTTTTTTATTTAGATAATTTGGTTAAAAAGTAATTCAGCTCCTGCACTACAAATCCGTCGTCACATCCTGTAGGCAACTTAACCCGTTAACATTTCTAAGTGAACTGTCAAGGAATATTCCAAAGTGTTATACAATAATTGCGATGGTGATTACCCAGTAGGTACTGACTGATGCAAATCACGGCAATGACACTTGCGTAACTTGCGTACTTAATTGTTGCATAGTAAAGCGAATCGATCTAGATCGCTCGCTCTAGTGGAAAAGAGTTCAACGCACGCGCCTACGCCTCTGCGCTTGCGCACGCATCGTGATTCTCAATTAGCTTTCGTATCAACATTCCTTGAGTATTAGTGTGTAATTTTATCGGTTATTTATTATATTTATTTTTTACATACAACATGGCAGAAAATCAAATAATAAAATACCAATTTATTTTATTGTCTTTACTTATCCTTAATAGTAACTACTAGTTAAGTTAATTCACTTACGCTATTAATTTACATGAATATAAATTTACCTATAAATTGCCCATCAATGACACATAAGTAGTTATTCTTAAAATAAACTCTTCTTGCGTGGAGCATTGTGAATAAATGATTAAACAAAGAAACAAGTGAACAAAAGAGAATCTATATTTATATGTTTTGAAGAATTTAAATTCTGGACTTTGTAGCGATAAAAAAATATATTTCATTCACGTTCTGGTTTACCGTGCATTACTATGCAGGTAAAAACCTGACAGCAGACCACATATGACGTAACCGGAACTAAATGATCTCGTAATCCAAGCGATCTGCTTGATGAAGTTGACGTAGATAAATAGTGTCACTTGTAGCTCTCTCCGATTAGTGGACGCTGCGCAAGCGCAACGAACCACTTTCTTCCTTACATTGGACTGTTGAAACTGTAGGAAGATACCTATAAGTATACAGCCATGTAAGTAGTTTAATGAAAAATGGTAAATGCCGCTCTGACATAGATATAATTTTTATAATATGATAAAATAGATAATAGATAGATAAGGCGCTTAGGAATGAATCTCAGTAAATATAAGGCATGTAATAAATAAAGCATATATGAACATGCATATTATATTTGAGATGTAATTATAAATATCTAATAATGGCGATGTTTAAGAGTAAGTTAATTTACTAGTGACTACAAGAGTTATTCCTATCTGCAGTTCATACATATAAAAGAAGGTAATTCATTACTATTTAATAATATTTAGGACTAGCTGCACATTTTTTTTTTCAGTTCAAATAACGAATTAAAAAAATATATATTATCCAATTTGGTGCCGTCGTTCGGAAGTTATGCGCGTACATATATTTTGATTTATTTTTATAAATATAAATAGGAGATAGATGTGTGAATATAATGGAGAGCCACGGGAAGCTAGATTACAATATATTGTTAACGCTCAAAAGACCAAGTTCACTGATATTAATTTCTAACGATGACGTAAGAGGTTACCAGAGATATCTTAGGAGCATGGGAATGTCCATAACCAGCGACTTCGCTTGCAGTATCATTTCCTATAATGGATCACACACTACCACGCGCCACGCTATGTGTGTGTGTGTGGGCTATATTATTCAACGCTGAGTGTAAGTAAATACTTTTTCATATAAAACACGCACAGTACAACGCACTGACAATGGATTACGTGATAAAATTACTTGATACCTACTATTCGATAAATAAATATAAATAAAGATATATCTATACATATAAAATGCATTGTCATGAATGACTGACGGATCAACGCACAGCCTAAACCGTTGATCGTAGAGCCCTGAAACTTGGAGGGTGTGTTTTATGTATGACGTAGGCATTAGATAAGAAATTATTTTCCGAAATTCTATCCCTAAGGGGGTAAAAAAGTGGGGCAAAGTTTGTATGAAACTGTCTTTTTTGCGCGCGAAGCCGCACCTCACAGCGGAGAGTGGCTTGTGTTAGTGTGTGATCCGCCTATAAGTAAGTACACATTTCTTGTGGCTAAGTTATTATATCAGGAAGAGCAGCATTACATGAAATAATAGTATTGTAATCATTTATTAGCCAGTCAAACATAATGATAATGACCAGCCTCACGCTATGAATTGTTGGATTAAATTCCATGTGACGATAATATGTTTTCTAATTAATAGGCGAATGTTTCAAACATTTATATCTGAACCATTGGTTAAACTATTTATAAATGTATTGCGATTGACAGGTAGTCACTTAAGAGAACCAATAAAGTTGATAAATGACATTTAATGCTTATTACTAGTTTTTACATTGCAGGCATATTTTTTGTGATAAAACCTTTTCCTTTATTCTAAATTGCTTAACGTGTGATCTAAGTTTTAGATTAAAACTGTGATATGTTATTAAACTAAGACCATCTTTAGGATATGAAAAATATCTAGGACTTTTTTTTTTAAGTCTGACATCGAATCCTTTACAGCGTAATTTTTTTGCATGACTAGAAACTCAGATTTATAGACAAAAAAGACAGGAACTAAAATTAATCAGAAAAAATCTTAAGGCCGTCCTAATTTTGAAAGCATACCTATAGTTTTCAGTGACAATCACAATGAGGTTCGACCTTGAAAATGTTAGTCTTGTCACCTGCATGTAAAGTTTTATATCACTAACTTCTGCCATCGGCGTATATTCATAGAACATATCCTATGGCCCGCTAGTAATGCTGCCGTCGTAAAAAGAAAGCCCGAAACTAACCTTTTTTTTATTTACCTTTACATTTTCGTAATCAGAATCTTTTCTGATTCCAAATATGTACGAACTTAACTCTATTTCGAAAAAAATGTAGTTACGGCCTTTATTCTTATGACGGCAGAATGTAGTTTTTAATTAGTAAAAAATCGGCTGGAATCTATCCAAACTTTCTAGGAGTCCATTACATACAAACTATACCCTCCTTAAAATATAAGTGTCGATAGTAAATCTTGGATTAACTAAAACTAAGTCAGGCATCGTATTCTGTGAAGGCATTTATTAATAGATTAAACTGATTCATGTTACAATTATAAAGGCATATGAAGCCTTGAATCACGGATAGTGTTGTTAAGTGGCACGGTGTGTCCGGTGTAGGTATTATAATAATATGTAGACCATACGATAATGGTCTACGTATCCTCTAACTGGTCTCCATCAGTCATAGCGTATTAGCTACCAACAAAGCAACGTTGATTCAGCTGCATTATTACTTTCTTGTAGATAAAGATAAAGATAAAGATACTTTTTATTTTGCAAATATAGGTAGGTACATGTAAATGGTGTTATAATATAAATTAGTTCTGCATATTTTGCCAGTCGGCGTGCAAAATTATAAAAATAAAAACAAAAATAGAGTCTAAGTAGGCAATTAAAGTTATAATAAAATTAAGTATAGAGGTAACTAAAACATTTTTTAAATACTATCAATAATAAAATTATACATTGCACAATAAGAAAAAAAAATAAAACTTAATAAACACAATTAATTAGCGACTAGTTTAAATTTCTTTGTCAGTCAGAAATTCGCTTATATTATAATAGGCTTTGGTGGCTAAAAATGTTCTAAGCTTTTTTTTAAATAAATTAATAGGCAATTCTTTCCACGGCTTAGGAATATTATTGTAAATTACGGGAGCCATGCAGAAGACACTTTTGCGCATTAATGTTGTCTTAGCGGTATGGAGACATAGTCGTAGACATAGTGTAAATTGGGTATCAGACATTTTTTTATGTTTTTTATTGAACACAAGACTAAGAAATAAATAAAATCATTATAAGATGTTAATAGGGCCGCGTCGTCAAAATTATTGAATAAAAATAAATACATAATTGACTCCCAGATGACTGCGATGAGGAGGAATTTTTGAAGCCCTTTATTAGTTAGTAGTTTTCCATATTTTTATTGTTTTTTGTGTCATAATTTTAATTTTCTTGTTAATATAAGTAATTAATAAATTAAATTATGTAATGAAATAAAAAAAATATATAGCAAAGAATAGAAAGATTTATCAAAGCACTGTAATCAATATTTACTCCATCACTGTAGTATTATATCAACAACTACATTGTTAACACTAGGTATTTCTGAATCTGTGTAATGTTAGGCATCAAACAGCATATCATTGTGTGCTCAATACAACGAAATGTCCGTGAGCCCTAAAACAAGCGATGACTAAATCAAACACAAACTTTAGCTTTGACCTGTCACTATGTCCACAATTGTCTATAATTCACAGACATACAACTGCATTTTATATTTTTGTATTTTTCCACAACACGTACAAAATATGTATGTACGCAGAATATTTACTATAAAATTAACATTACAAATTCGTAACAATGAAATAGTATGAATCACAAACGGATCTGCCCTGTACGTATAAAATAAATCAAAATCTTTAATTAATTAGTTTGTCTCGTATATGGGAAGGAAAGGTATAGAAAGTTTCAGATCTTTCCGTGTTTATTTTTAGATAGAAAGAACTGTAATGGTTATAGTACGGCCACAATGAGAACGTTAGTCGTGGACTAACCACAGTGCTTAGCGATGCGAGTCTACAGCACCGCACACGTGTAAAATAGATACTACAAACATCTTTGTATACACCTTCATGTGTGTACGTATATAGTTTAAAGTCTGTTTAGACTAATGCAACTCAAAATATCCGAGTAGCCTTTTCCCATTTTTAATTGACATAATAACAATGGATATGGAGCAACTGCTTATTGTACTCCAAAACCCAATACTGAATCATAACGGCATTCTAAAGAAAAGGATTTATGACAGTTACAATTAATAATTAACACTATGAAACATAAAGAACGAGAGACTAATATTACAAAGAAAAATATAATTAAAATATAGCGTCAAAAAATTCTTGGACTGGAAGTGTATCCAAGAGGCTGGCAACATTGCCACGTTAGATTCGTTTGGTTTCATTAAAGCCTTTGGTCAAAATAAAAGCCAGTCTGTTTGTCACGGAAAGTGTCAACAAGCCTAATGATTATAAAGATAGACGAGATGTCATACTTTTAATATACTACTAACAACAGTCAATTCGTATGTCAACTCCAGCATCAATTGTTTGAGCTAGCTCAGAGAGTCACGATTATAGTAACCATTCATAGATTAATCACGGTAAATGCAACATAAACAAATTAAAGCGGCTTTAATTTAGTCAGACTTATGGTTAGTCCTAGGTAGATTAAAAAACTGCAATTCTTACTTACTAGAATGAACAGTTCAGTCAAATAAACTACAGTAGGCTTTTGTCGAGTTAAACATTAAAAGAATTAAATAATATATAACGTCCTATTAATTATAGAACACAAACCATATAATTAATTAGCACTTCAAAGGTACCAATTAAAAACACGGAAGGCACGCGGGACCTTACACATGAAAATAGTATACATTAGACAGACATGTGGTTCCTTGAGTTGCTAAAACATATCTACTATGTACTTATATATATAGCTATATATATTTGTAACAAAAAGTGAGGTGCAAACGTGAGGTCATGTCACGAATAGGAGAACATTGGCTAATGCTCTTATTTGACTTGACACCGCTTCCTTGTCGTAACAATTAAATTTATTTATTATTCATCCGTTTCTATATTAAGTTATAAACCCTTTGTTGTTCAATAATGATTGTTGGAGAATATTTATCACTGTTGGCTGTCAAAATTAATGAAATGTGATGCATGTGTTTTTATATGCAATATAACAGCTTCTGTAGTTATTTTTTATTGACTTTTAATGATGGACGGATGATGGATGTCGTATTTTTGTAGTTCAACTTCTAAAAAAACATTAAGCATTTGTTTAACAACAATATTACTTTCGAAATGAAAGTCCAACTGATCGATGCAATCAATATACATATATTTAGTAGGTATACCATTAATTAATATTGTGTGATATTAAATACTATTTAACGTAAATATTGTATTATTTAGTTAAGTAAAATTTGCTTATTAGTAATTTTGTTGCCTTTTACAACTGATTTTTAAAACTGGTGTTTATGATATTTGGTTTGACATCAGCTTTTTACGTGATATATTCCGTCATAATTCATTCTTTGTCCATCCAATTTTATATACCAGAATCGTTGAACATCTAAACGGATAATCTTAATAAAAATAACTTAAAATATAGCTGCAGAGAATCTCAAAAATAATATTTCGAAACAAGAATATCCGAACATTATAATTACACAACTTGTAAAAAATATTTTTGTAGCTGAGTTAGGGATGAAACTTTCGGACCATTTATTTACAAATGAACATTAAAACAAACTTTTTCTAAAGAAGTGGTTGCAAAAATTTAGAGTCACGCACAAAAACAATTTATCATAGTGATTGTTGTCGGCATCTGGGCGGAGAAATAAATCGCAGAGTTTTAACATTAAGTCGCGGCCCTCGGCCGGACGGCTCTAACGGCCAGGTAATAATTCCAATCTGCACCGTCCGCACAACTTCAAAACGGCCAAACTTCAACACATTATCTTTTAATTTGGACCCCAACAGACAAATAGGATGTTGCCGAAAGGAATTTCATTGAAACAGTTGAAACTTCGGTCGAGACAGAATAATTGACGCGAGAGATTGCCGCCCTCCATAGCTGTTTCTAAAGCAATGAGATACGAATTTCTCATTAAAATTTTCAGACTGGAAGTCGGATTCCCGGTGCTCCATTCAATTCCGCCTTTTGAAACTAAATCACAAGTTTTAACGAATCACTTTGACAATAAAGCATTTATATAACATAGGGATCAAATAATTAAAAGGGTTCGATCGGTCGCGTACCTATCGACATAAGTTATGGAAGTGGCACAATAGCCCGGAAGGGACTGCCGCCAAACTATAATAATATTCTGACATGTGTGTCCCTCAACCACGCACGCTCGATATTAAATTGAAGCCTCGATAGATTTAATTGCACGCACGATGAAACGAATGATTTAAATACCGGATTATGGTTGTAAAGCTCTGTGTAACAGGTGCAGTGTTTTCTGAAAGTAACATTTCCAGTTTTATTTTTTATTCCCAGCTATAGCAATGTTCTTTGGAAGTTTAACAAAGCACCCGGCTGTCATGTAATGTCTTAGTCCGAATGTGCCCACAGTCTGCTTCTCTTAAGAAAATCTATAAAATTTTATCTTTCGCTTGTTGCTGATTACATTCCTTTTGGGTATTTTTGTAGACCACTAAAATTTACTTTTGATGTTTATTTCACACTGAATTAAAAAATGCATTATATTAGCATCCGCATTATAAGTTAGATTAGAAAAGAAATTCATAGAAATTAGACACTCCTTTCCAATTTCCGGATTATTACGGTAAATTATTTTATTAAATTTAAGTATATTTGTGTTACATCATAATTTGTTATTTGACATGTTAATACGTCATGTCGTCGAGTTGTGTAAGTATTAGCTAAATACGATAAAGAAATTATTCAAATCTACGTGCATACCGTACATTGATATAAAGCTCATTGCCACGCTTGTAATTCCTATTATTCACATTCATACGATTGTCACCCACAGAGGTGCAAATGGCGGCGCCGGCGTCGTCTCCCCGTCGTCGCGTCGCCGTCGGTTTGTTCTCGCACGGGGCGTCAGGTGAATCTTTCGTTTTCATCTCGCCTTGTATTATGCTAATCAGCCTCACTTTGCGAATAGAATGAAATTTAATTTCTCCGCAAAGTCCGTCCGTTTAGAAGTTTCTTTTTCACAGACTTATTCAAATAGGCACTCGGTGATTAATTTTTGGAACTCATTCTCAGTTACATTGAATGAAACAAGTTTAATTAACAAGTTCAGTGTCGGGACTTCGCATAAGTATTATAACTGTTTGAGTTTAGTCATGTTCCGAGTAACTGAGAAGTCTTCGCTTACAAATATTTGATGTATAAAGGCTAAAGTTTGCCTTTAACTAAGTTGATAGGCATAAAATTATATTTCTGAAAAAGTACTTAGCTTTTAATGTTGGGAGAAAACCTATAATGAAGTATTCATAATTTCCTCAAAACGTTTCGTATCTTGACTTATCAATAATGTTAAACTTAAATTGAAATAAACCCAGGAAAAGATAATAATATTTCTACTTATTTTAAAATCAAAATTCTATTCTCAATAATCTGAATCTGATGATCTGGTTGACAACAAATATTTCAACAGATTACAACTCACGACCTCTCTATAGACAATCTACACCTCCATTATTAGGCCATTGTCACTTTTTTAATTAACAGCTAATAACTTAGTTACAATTAGGTCATGCAATATGTACTGACAAATTGACAAGAAAAGAACTTCTAAGTTATGTATTACATACAGTTTTTATTATTTTGCTAGTTTTATTTATCAAGGATTTATTTTTTTACTCTATTACTACCATATTAATTGAATTCTATTGTAGCGACATATATCCTATTGAGGTAATTATACGTTTGAAAAAAATGTAGTAATTTAATTAATTGAATGTTTAACGGAACTAGACAAGTCTAAGTAGGTGCCAACTGATAGTTCCGTCTAGTTTAAACGCGTCAGATCTGAAAACGGATATAATAAATTAAATAGGTTATCAGTAAAATAAAAACCATCATAACTATTTTATGGTGGTTAAACACCAATGTAGGTGTAGTATTTATCAGTACTGCATCCGTAGTTCAGTGGTGTGTGTACGCGATTATGGCGCGAAACGATTCCAAGACCCGGCCGACAACGGGCCTGCAGACGGTGAGCTACGGTGGCTCGCTTCTGTAAGGAACAGGCTCGTGGCGACGGCGCGTTCGTGTTCCACGCACACCTTAAAGAGATGCCAGCATAATTGATGGGGCTCACCCCCAGGGCCATAGGCTGCTGGGGCTGCGGGATGTTCGAAAGAGTGGCCATGAAACTCAATGGGCGAAAGAAAGAACTTGGGTGGGTTTTAGTCAGTAAGAGTCTGACACTCTCTCCCGCTCCGCTCACAGTGGGAGGAGTCATTTGAAGAATTCTTAACCCTAAAAAGCCTGTTTTTAAAAAATCGTTAAAGTGTGTGTGATGTTTCAATCAATATCGTTACTTGACTTCTCGGCCATACATTAAATAGCGCTTCGTCTTAAATGTAAAAGCATGGCCACTTTTCTTACTTTGTCTCTGCCCAGCTAGTGACGCTGGTGCGATGCCGAGGTTTGCCTCTTGAATATTCCGATGCCATTTCAAAATGTCACACAGTAAATAAACATCTGTAACTTTCTCGACGACCTAAGTGGTCACAGACCCATATAGTATCACCGGTGCGACGGGTTTCCGATGACGTCACCCTACGACAGGGTCAATCACCACTCTCTCCGCGACCTCTGACTCCAACATAACTCCTGAGCATCTCCGGTTATGTAACTATTACGTATTGATGCATAACGGTGATAACGGCGCGGAAAGTTATAATTTTATTTGTTTAGAAATAACAAAAGATAATCGTTGAAAAAAAAAAGATTTGATTATTTAATCGTAGCAAGTAAAAGGGAAAGCTATGTGTCTAATTGCGGCTCTCTCATGGGCTACTGAGCTGATTAGACTGTCGCCAATGGAAAGGCGTAGAAACACTTTAAGTGTTAAAATTCGGAGTTATGCGTTTCATTCCGTGAAATCTTCAGTAAACTTTGGTAGTAGAGATGACTTTATCTTGGACATTATAATACATAGCTAAAATTCCAGCTATGAAATAATTATTACAGTTACTAGTAACAAAACACTACAAACTAAAAAACTAAATGGTAATACGCAGGAGATATTTTAGTGCACAAGCGCTCACTCTGATAGTGCGATGGGTCGGCAATCCGCAACGACTGAGGAAGGGTTAACCGACAGCTTAAAATGCTCTCCGAGACACGGAGGCATCTCGCTATGACATAGATCACCCATGCACGGACTGACCGCGCCAAGCGTAGCTTAACCTTTGATCGGTCGACCCGTATGGCTGTTACTTAGCCACGAGCACAAATGCACATACTTGAATCAATCGCCAGAAGCTAACGTATAAGTACATTCACATGCCATGGTGTTACAATTACACCATATTGTTCCAATTACACCTATTGCTTCAATGTCTACTTAAGTTTCATTAAAATGTCTCCATTACCCGATGTCAGTGAATTATTTCCTTTCTGACACAGTAATTGAGTGTTGGACATTTTATTGAAATACTAGAAAATTATTCTCTGAGTAAATTACTCGTAATCAAGCTTAGAAGGGACATGTTATTTAAATGGTTGTTTGGTATAATCGGCAATTTTTAGCTTATATATTTTTGTATGGCGATTACTTTTCGAATTAAAAATATTTCGATTATAATATTCGATATTTTCATTAATCGATCAGATGTTTCGCAGTAGCGACACGCTTGAATTTCTACTCGATTGTTTCAAATACTATCATCCCCTACTACTTAATACTAGAACATGTGCACTTCTGTATAATTTTGGTGGAGACAGGCGTGATCTTAGGTTAAGCCAATATGCCAATAATGCCAATAATCCTGCCGGAGCTGCGGGATGTTCGAACGAGTTACCGCGCTTCCGGAACATAAAGGGCTGAGGAAGGAACATGGATGGGTCTTAGTAAGTAGGAGTCTGACACTCCCTTCTTCCCCAACCAAGGCGGGAGGGTCATTTGACGATTTCCCATCCGAAAAAAAAATGGTTAAGCCAATATCCTACTAATATTACGAAGGTGTATGAGGATGGATGTAAGTATACTTATTACTCTATCCCAAAAAAAACATTTGAGAATGAGTTTTATAACCTGAATCAACACATAGAATAAATTTTTATTCAGGTATCTGGACTAAATTTTAAGTCTACCGAGACAAATACAGGGACAGATTTTGTACTTCTTTAGAACATATTAATATACTTCAAGTTGCACCTTACTTATAAAACAGTTTTTAACTGGATACTATTATAATGTACTTACGTAAACTGTGATAATATTTTATTTATAGCAGTAAACGAGCATTAACCTTCGTAGTCCCATAGGGGTTAGACGTACGACATTTCTCTCACTTTAAAATGCACCCTACAGTATACACGGAGCAACCCCTATTCTCTATTAAAATTATTATTTTTTCATTGTATGTGTTTCTAAGACACGTATTTTTCCACTTAAATAGAATTATGAGATTTTTTTCCTCTTTTTACAAAATAACTAAGTACTACCTACTTAATCAGAAAAACCTTCTAAGTAAGTCCCCTCTCTAAGCTAAGTATAGTTTGTATATTAATATTTTTATATACAACTTTAACAACAACAAAAAATTACAATAATTAAGTTTGAGAAATACAAAGTATTTTCCATAAAAACTAGGTAAGTGAATGTCGATCCTATAATCTATATTAATATTAATTGATCTTAATTAATTTTACTATCAATTTTTACTTTGCATATATATGTCTACATAATGATGCAATAAAACTCAATAAGATTGAATATAAAAGGGGTTCTTTAACAATGTCTGTTAAAAGTTCAACGTAATCGGTTCAGGGTGATTAATGAATAAACCTATAAAGAAACAGATTTATCTATCCACCCTCAAAGGGATTAAGGGTTTCTTTCAACTGTCGAAATGAATTTTTAAGCCTTGATAAAAGGGGCTGCTGAAGGGATAAGAAATACGATTAGGGATTTCAAATACTAGTTTCTGAAATAAACTTATTCTAAAATATTTAGCGCTGTGTAAATTTGAAATAGTTGAAGCTGGCTTTGAGCAATTATAATTAGAACATTTTCCATTCATAAGCAGCCTATAAAATGATTACCAAAGCGTCTGCAATTTCACCACCCTTTAAGTATCATCCATATTCTAGTTGAGAAATACATAGATGGAGATGTTCAGGTAGCTCCGTTCCACACACTAGCACTGATGTATTCTCAACAAAATATATGTTTTTTATACGAGCGGTACCGTCACCACGTTCAACTCGATTCTATGAACAAATTTTACCATTAACCTTTCCCTTTATTACACAATAGTTGTGTATAATAATATCACCGGAGGTATCTTTGCTAGTTAATCGCTAAAGTCACAAACGCCCTGAGGCCCCGTCAGTTTAAACTGAATATTAACTTTCCCCGTGAAGCGTGATATACTGCGACATGCAAAGATAATTTTGGTAAAGTGACAAAGTTAATTATCAGTGTTTATGTGAAGCGAAAATGTTTAGTATAACATCGCGCAATTTTGTGGGAAGTACGTAATATATATTTTATTACACGTACAATTAGTAAGGTTGCTTTAGATATAGGTATGTTTGCGTGAGATGTCTTCCTACCTAATATAGTCAGTAATGTCAATGATAATTTTCTAATTAATAATATTTTATTTCAGGTACATTGAAGTGCTATCACAGTGTTGTCTTGGTAAGTTAGTCATATTTTGTTTATAAATAACTTTAAGTAAACTCGAAAAAATTTAAGTGTTTATAACAAAATTCAATCTCCGTTGAAGATAATGTTGAAGATCTAATTTTGGTTCCCAAAGTTTCAACACAAAAATCCCACAGAGTCCAGTAAATAAGATTGAAAAAACATTGTCTTTTTATATTCTGTGCACGTGCAAACCAATCTAAAAGCCGCCAAATGAAACGTTCGAGATACAAAACCAACATTGAGTCCACATAATTAATGGCAGCAAGGTAGGTGTCCCAGTTAGAACTAGCGTGTCTTATTTAATTTGGCACGAGCTACATCGGAAACTATCGACCCTCCGGCGCCGGCGGCCGGCGGAAATCAAACTAATCGATTTTCATTTCGCCGACAGGAAATTAAATCCTTTGAGAGTCGTTCTCGATAACGGATTTCAGCTAAGCACGACACGTGTTCGGTTCGAACTTCGAATAACCGGTTTTTTAATATTAACCCTGTTTCTACGACTTCATTATTACACGGTGAACCCGTTTAAGCTTCGGTCGAATTGGATTTCATAAATTATTCTGTTAATTTTCACGTTAATGGCTGCGGAGAACTACGTTTTTCGTTTTAATAAAGCAATGCTAATAAATATTTATTTTCACATCAATTCATTTGTGAATTCAATATTTGGGTTCTGCCTACTTACAATGTTTATTTATTGAATTAATAAGTACAAAAAAAGATGAAATGTCATCAAAACGTATAAAAAATGCTATAAGAAACTAATACACATTCTAGCAATGATTATGCTATTTTTTATACAAAACCTCAAATATAAATATATTATGTGGCTTAGAAACGGAATTGTATTGAAATCGAATTCAGTTCGGTTAATTCTGAGAAACTTTGTATGATCTTTAACCCGACACGTAACTATGGGACATAGAGTATCGAGAGCCGCCGTATACCGCGTAAAATAATTTGAGTTTAGGTGTATTGGAATATCGAACTATCGAGTCCTTGATTATAAACATACATACATATGGTTCAGGTACTTCCAAGTTATTCTATATTCTATACAACAATAAGATTCTATACAAAATGCATAGTTTCCTTTAAAAAACGTAAATAGTGCGTGAATCGATTTGACTAATTGAAAAAACTACAATTTGTATCGCCGTAAAAACTTAAAAGGCCATTCAGTTCTGTGCTCTACGAGTATAAACGTCGACTGAGTCTCAAGTTACTTTGACAAGCTAAGTTGCGTGTATAAGCAATTGGTTTTTAACTACTTTAATAGTTGCTCTATTTTTTGCCTTATTAATGCAATTTAATAGTCAAAACAGACAAAAAGGTCTATAATATAATCTAATTTATATTTTCAAGCGTAATAATATGACCAACATTTTGATTGACAAGTATTTGTAATTTTTAAAAAATCTATTGAAATTAAATTTATATTTTGTGGTCTTTTTATTACACAATATTTTCATCACAGTACAAATCCATCTCTTTTGAGTCAAAGGTAAAATATAAATGACTGATTGTAAGTTATTGAATATACTTTTATAATGTTCTTAAATTCTAGCTAACTATAAACAATAACATGATATAGATTGGTGATGAGCAATGACTTAATTAAAAACAACATGATAATAACCCTTCACGCACATGATTATTGGTTTAATTTTGTTGTCTTAATTACAAAATACGAAATAATAATCTGGACACTACCATTGCCATGTTAGTGTAAATGAACAAAGTAAGTAATAATCTAAGAATTAAGACATTCTTTCCTATGAAAATAAATTTACAAAAGAGCATAGAACAGAAGCATAAAAGAAAAAGTTTTTTTTTTATACTTAAAAAAATACTAAAATAAATAAATACTACATAAATTTTACGAGCAAAGACCACCACAAATGGAAAGAAAACAAACATACATTTCGGTCCCAGGTGACCTATACCCTAACTAAACCGAAATACATATCACGCAATATCACAAAATTTTACCAAAGTCGTGACGCACGTCTTGTAACGGCCACATAACATGCGGCCTGTAAAGCTCATCAGTTTACAAAGATAATTCGATAAGACGTCCCTGTATGACATGTACCTATGTAAGAACACTTCGATTTGTCGGGAAAGCAACGCAGCCTCCCTCGGGAAATTAAGAAACAAGATATTGCCACTGACCACGTCTCCACGAGTCCGCAGTACCTATGTGACTGTTCACGTTTATTTTCAATTATTGGGCCGAATTATTTGTCATGGGATCTTGAATGTTTTCTGTATCTATCTTGTCTTGTCTAGAATTTAGATTTTACTGTTATAGGTACAGACTTGAAAAAACTTGGTAGCGATCTTTTTCTTACGTAGGTATATTATTCATTTTTCTGCTGAAATATTACTTTGAGATAAGTTGCCTGCTTTTAAAAAACGGCCATAGTTTGATAAGGGAAACCAGTGCTGGTATCTGAACATCAAATGAATGCTATTATTCGTTCCAAGACATGTCTTATTTATCTTCACTGTTACCTCAGGAACATCCACAATAACCATCGGTTTCTTTAAATATCAATCACTTACACAGTTTTGTAAAATTCCTATACTTACCAAAATATTTGTCATTTTGTAATGGAAACTCATACAATAATTTCAAAGTCCCAAAACAACAATTTAGAATCGTTTAATCATGAATTATTTCTGACTTTCAAACGACCATTACGAAATCCCGAAATGAAGCCGCTTTTCTACATTATTTTCATACTATAGTATACCTACTTAATCCTACATTTTGACAGTTACATTATTAACAAAACAGAAAATCGTTTTGCTTTTTATAACTAGAAAACAAAACAAAATAAGCTCATTATTCGAAGCATTAAAATAAAAAGGGAATGATTTATATTATCCAAAGGTTCAAATATTCCATTTGTACTTGTTCAGTTAATCTTGTAAAAGCTGACGTGTTCGCCGCAAGTCGAGTTAGGCAAAACATTTAATAATTATCAACAAAAATGTTTTTCGTTGCCGTCGAATTAATGTGTGCGCAGAAAATCTCAGCAATGCTGTAATATAGTGTGTTTTTATTGTAATCACTGACCGTGATAATGGCCGTGGTTCTGTTGTGCACTAAATCGACAAAACATAATAGTGCTATTACTTGTATTTTATCTCTTAAGCCGCGTATGCACTAGAGACAAACGCATCTACCGCAACTTCTGTCGAGCACTATGTTGTCGTAAGTTGCTCGACGGACTACAATGTGCCAAATATTGTGAGGAGTAGAATCGGTTGATGTTGCGCAACTCAAAGCGCATATTATATTTGTCCATGTTCATACAAGTACATATGGGTTGTCCTAAAAATCGGTAGTTACTTACTTAAGTAACGAATAGAATTATAATTAAAAAATAGTAAGGATATTCTTTTGCCAAATAATTATTTACTACTAAAATTATCGTAAAAAACGAATGTATAATAAACATTTTTATTACGTACCACGTTTCAATGCGGTATCGCCAACTGAAGCACGACATTCTAAGGAGCGTCGCATTCACTTATCAATTTTATCTGTCACTGCATATTTCATATAGTACGCGCATAATGCGTTGCATATCATTTATAATGTTGTGTTATCGCCTTTACTGCTAGCATACATCATCTAGTGAAATGTGACGGTGTGGTCCAACTTCATACGTTTATCATTTTTATAGCAGCCAACAACACCGCATGGAGAACTACATGGCTGTCTAGAAACTTTTTAGTGGTTGCGTTTATTTTCGGAATATTGTTACATGAAATTATTTTGCTATAGTTTAACATAGATCTTTATGAATGTGGTGAAAACTGAAACTAACGTTGTCATCGTAGAGTTAGTTCACCTGTCAGCCAAATTCATAAATAGCCATGTCGGTCTATATTCCAATAATCATTTGCCGTTGAATTAGAGTAAGTAAGCTGCACCCAGCCATCAATAGAGCTGGTAAAGGGAATGGATCTATTCGTAAAGGAGCTCTCCAATAGATTGATGGATTAAACTAAATAATGAAAGGGTGAACCATGTCGATGGTCCACGTCCATCTGCAACCGGAAGGCTAAACCGTACCATCTGTTAATTCTACGTACAAATTTCGAGTGGCTAGCCGGTATTAACTACTCCTACAATTCACTGCGCTCCTGGTTGTACAATTTAAAACACGTTTTATGATCGGACGCATGACATAAATATCTAAAGTGTCGCTGGCAAGCATATCCTATAAAACTTATACAGAAAACATATCTATAAAATAGCGCTTAACTGTTTTAAACTGGAATTGTAGTGGGAACAATTTATGTGAGTTAAGAAAGTTGGTAATATAGACGCCGGCAATCTGTGACGTAGTTTTATAAGCATTGTGGCAAAAAATAACCGCAAGAAATTGAATATACCTACAGTGTCTCTGTCGGCTTTTTATAGACGTTAATTTCGTTTGCAGGTACTTTCTGAAATTTCGAGACAATACAGCTTTGGAAAATTAGTAGATTTGACATCGGTGTAACTATACTATACGCAAATGAGCCTTTTCAACTTTGTCTCTAGTAACAGGAGTATGGCCAAGCCGAAATGGCTTTGTAGGTATTTGAAAAAAAAATGCAAAGCAGGCCGGATCCACGTGATTGGTGGTATGCCCACTCCTGTGCCTTTAAGAGTTCATTAAGCCATCGCCCCTGGCAGCTACCTAGCCTAACCTTAGTTAGAGACCATCAAGCGGATTGCTCAGCTTGTGTCAGAGTTTTCTCAAATCCGCTATAATATCATATATTGTTGTAACTTTTCGAATTCCAATTTTACTTCATCTACAGGCCAATGATAGGACCTTTTATTTTATAAACGTCAAATAAAAATTAACCAACGATTGCTGTCGAAAACAATACATAAAACCAACTGTAGTTAATGTCCCTGAAATTAAATCTTAATAAAAATAAGTAACTTTATTGAAAAATTCTCGTTAAAAAGCTGATTGTAATCTGCCTACTGTGTTGATATTAAATTAAGACGATACTTGGTACTTGAATGACCCAGGCATTTTATTCACAACTCAGTTCAAGGTAAAATTAAAATTATAAAATAATTCTTATTCATGCATAATAAATGGTTATGTAAATAAAGGTAACGATGAAGTACCTACTCGCTACTGTCAGAATGAAATAAGTATGTAAATTGTTTATTTTTAATTTACAGGAGCTTGAAATTATAAAAATACCGTCTTTTTTCAAGATAAGCAACATTTTCAATTTGCATGCAATTGTATTAAATATTTTTTAAGAAATTACTACACTTAATTCAACTTACTATTTCGTTTCATTTGACATAGCCATATAGTCGAAAAATACGTGAATACAAACACAACCCTGCGAAAATCGAGACAAAATTGGAATTTGAAAAGAATCGAAACACTGAGTTACAAAATGTTGCATAATCATCACATATTTTATGCTCGATTCATAAATTAATGTTGTTCCCCAAATCCGGGGCAGTGGCTTTCACATCACGCGCAAGTCAACAAGGGTTGAAAGGAGGAAAATATTTTTTTTTCATCGTGCAGGTATAACGGGCACAGAACAAAAATGATTTATTATGTTTGAACATCCGTGTAAACGTACTTAATATTGCATTAGCGCTAACTTGACAACGTTTTAAATGTTTTCGCTGCTCTTAAGTACATTACAATTGTATTTTGTGTGCCTTTTTTGGCCTAAATATTTATGAATATATATATATAAATATAAATTATAAATTATTAATATATAAATTATTTATGTTTTGATGCAAATTTTATAAACAAAATTGTTTTAAATTTATTATACTACTATATTATACGACCGTATTTTCAGTTAAAGTGTTTTATTACACACCATATGCCTTCAAAATATATATAATGCTGTGGGCACGAGTCCGTCCATTTAAAATTGAATGGCAAAGGCGTGGTCATACGAGATGCTCCTAGTAGCAGACGGTCCGAGAGTTCCGTCTCAATACCATACACGGAAATTGCAAGTGACAATCCGAATATGGACGACGCATTTTCGTATGGCTTTTAGATCTTGATAAATAAACTGAAATATCGTTTTAATACTAAAACATTACACTACCTGTTTTTTCTTTCTTTGGTGCTACAATATTTTTTGAGCTTTGGCTTTTTCTACGAATGAAGGCTGCTGTAAAAAAAAATTCAAACACCATTGATCTGCCTTTTCAGTATCTTTGTTTTAGTGGTATACTCCAATTAAACACCTAAACTTTTACCAAATTAAATTAAAATCTTAAATACATATGTTTTTACGTATCTTCAAGAAGCTTTCGCAAACTTCTTTGCATTATAAGATAACCCTAAAAACCAAGCTTGAAGTAGTAACACTAAATTCTAATAGAGTTCTAAATGACTATGTATATTGTTGCATAGAAGCGGAACATTAACTAAATATACCGTCATTTCCATGGCTTAAAGGCCTCTTTGCGTCACATCATTATAATAGTTGGGCTTTTACGGTTCTCGTGAAACTTTTTCGACGACACGAAGTTGGCGCCTTTGTTTGAAATGCTTTTGAGGCAACAATGTGTTAACATTGTGTTTAGTTTTATAGACATGATTTTATTAAATAGCTATTTCTAGCTAGCTATTTCCCGCATCCTAAGAAAACTACTTCGGGCGCCCGGATAAAAATTAAGTGGTAATCCAAGTCATTATTTATTATCACATAATCATTTCATTCAAATAAATTCTGTTTGTTTCTGTGAAATGCTTAAAGTATTATGGCTACTATAAATAATAATGGATATAATATAATAATAATGAAAGGTTATCTGAAAGTGTATGTCGTTGCAATTCTGATAACGATGAATAAATAATAGAAAATGTTGCGTATTTTGAAACGAGATGTACATTTAAAAGTGTATACATTTTAAATAATAATAATACATTTTAAAAGTGTATACATTTTAAATAATAATAATACATTTTAAAAGTGTACAAACAAAACATTTGTGTTCGAATGTTTTCTTTTTAATAACAATAATTGATGACGCAATTGTATTGTCTAATTAATTCATTACCTAACAGGTGGGATGGTTGAATATCCCACCGCATAATTGACAATAATTACCCAACAAAACATCGCTGTTTCAATAATGGGATACAAAATATTACATAAACTAACGTAGTGACGAAAATCCTCCAATTATTCGTGCAACGTGCAATACACCGGCAAAAATGTAGTTTTACCCGCAAGTGGAGTGTAACGAAGTGAAGAACGCCTTGAAATTCCACTAATTAATACGGTGTAGAATGCTGAGAACTGAATTGGTTGAAGTTTTTGTCTGAATATGGCACTATGATGGCCACACACGTTGAAAATAGACTAGTGGTTAGGCGCTAATCAAATTATGGTCAATTAAATCTAACGTGTCGATGATGTGTTTTACGTTTTAATTTTTTAAATTGAAGTGTCTGTAAGTATATAAATAATTAAGATTAAAGGTAGATGCGCAATTTATTAATCTATTGTATAAGAATGGTTTTACCCCGCGGGTGTACCCTTTTAAATTATGTTTCAAAATAGGTTTTTTAGGGACGCCTAATATGCCTCTTTAGTGCATACTTAAGGTACTAAAAGAATATAATTATCCTCCTGATTTGAATCTTAGGTCCAGGCTATGCGTGAGCTGCACATATGGCATTATGGAAGTAGACAATTTTTTCTTACACTCTTACTTTTCACACAATACGAGTAAATGTTTTGTCATTAAAGTCACGCGCCGTTAACTTGCATAATGACGACTTTAAACATTCTTCAAACAACACATAATTTGAGCTAAACAAAAAAATATATTTTGCATAAATATAAAACTGGTGTAAGTTACCTACTATGAAATGAGAACAAATACGTTGTTAGAAACGTTTTATGTTTGAGCGAAAGTGAAGCGTTCATACGTAATCATGAATGTGACAAATTCGTACGCAAATGTCATTATGTTCTTCTTTAGCGGAATGACGAGACAGCAACAAACGCTTTCTCCTGTACAAGTTGACATCCCAAGATAACAGATTTAGCTTACGTCGTGTCGCCATATTTGATATGACAGCTTTTTGAACACACATTATGCGAGCTCGAATTTCTTATTAATTTTATAAATTTATGATGAAATACTGTTAAACGTAAAACATAGAATATCTTAAAGTCTACAAAATGAGTTTCTAAAGGAACAAAGAGATATTTGACCTAAGACTGAACTTTATTATAAGCGTGAAGACACGCCTAAGTATGAAGCAACAACGTGGGATAATTCATCCAAGATGCAACGTAAGCTGAATATGTCAAACACTGGAAGTTTAAAAAGTAAGTGTCATTTACGAAACTAGTTACATTAGTGGAATGAGAACAGTTTATATATTACGGATATTAGTGTAGGTAATATACTAAAACATAATGTGTAAGATCATTGTAAATGTTCACATTTTGTTAAGAAATTAAGTAAAATAGTAAAGCATAATGTTTGCTATAAAATTAAATAGATGTCATTGCAAAACATCGTAGATGACAAAACTAATTCTAATTTACAATAGGTACTTAGCTATAAAATTTAATGCACAAAGAAACTTGAAATTTGAAACAAAAATGAACCAAATCTTGAAAGAGATCAGTAAATAATTTCTAATCTGCAAATATAATATAAAGCATCTGTAGTTTACGTATTAAATATAAACTTATGTAAAAAATAAGAGCAAAAAAAACAAGTAGTTATGTTTTATTTATGAATTCGCAAAATTTTCGAAACTCATACGTGCATTGTTTTATGTAATAAACAAGGTACCATACGAAGTAAAATATAACTAAACGGGCTCTAATTTCATAAGTGTGAAAAATTGCTTAACAGCGTAAGTAAATGTACGCCCAAAAACAAGAGTATTCTTTGCAATTTTTGTACAGTATCCATGAAAGTTTCCTCAGAGACGTATAATTAATATTCAGAAGACATAGTGGGTCAATGTCTTAGACACATGGGTGACGAATCACCAACTTGACCCCTTTTATCGTTGTAGTGATCATGTACCCGTTTACGCACGACCACTTACTGGGTCCTTGTACAAATATGATGAACCTTCCTGATGTTAAATTGAGGTCTACTCACTGAAATGCATCATAAACAATTACGTTTCATTTATCTATGTATCTCTATATTTAATTTACGTGCCGTTGCTTGAATAAAAACAAAAGAAATATCATATCTTTTGTTTGAAATGAACTTTAATTAATTAAATTAATTAAAAGTCGTTTGTTAAATATGAACTTTAATAACACAACAAAATATTGATATGTTATAAAGTATAGATATAAATGGAATACAAACTCGTGAGAGGAGCTCGTGGCTAAGTAACAACCAATCAGGTTGATCGATCAAAGATACCCCCGTGCACCCCGTGCCCCGAGCACCCGTGATCAAAGCGCCTCGGTAAGCACATTAATCCGTTGGTCCCGACTATCATTTATAGACCTTTGGTACTCATTAAGAGTAGTTTTTTGACTACTCTTAACGAGTACCAAAGGTCTGACAACATGTCTTACCAAAAAGTATCGTGTTTCCAGGTAGCTGACTTGTGGAAGTCAGATAGAACAGAAATCTAAAAGATTTTATTTTCTTAATCTTACAGTAAAATTTGTTATACGAATAAGTGTGGCAGTCAACTTACACGCACGCTGTGGGAATAGATTAGCTGATAAGAATGAATCATTTTTCTGCGAAGCGATTTAAAAATTGCATAAATGACTATGGACACTGTAATTTTCTTGAAAACTGTTGTCACATACTTAAAGGGGTTTAGAATAGGTTATGATTTAAAAACTAAAACTAGAAATACAGTATATGTCCTGGCAGAATGTATCTGCAGAGTAAGAGTGAGTAACAAAAGTATAGATTTTTTTTATTTTTTAGAACAGTAATACCACTCTAAACATACTTTACTGCTAGCCTGAAGTACCTTTCCAAAATTTCTAATGCATTGCATCGTGATTTTGGAAGCTGGCATGAAAAAAACAAAATGTTAAACAAGTACGTTAATATGCGAGCCACGTTGGCACGTGGTATATGTTGGATACAAATGGCGAGAAACCGCTGTTTCGACATGTTTGACTCATTCATTTCACACTTTGATGGTTATAAATTTGATATTAAAAAGGTTGGTATCAGTAAAATGATCGGCCATTTCACTTTTGTTAAAGAAATCTCATGTAAGTAGGCAAATAGGCTTTTGTGAAGTGACCGACGCTTCTCATACGATACGGTGTGTTGTGTGTTGGTGTGTCTATATATATAGTATTTTAAGTAAGTTTTAAAAAAATATAAGTAACTCACCACTATTTTCATTAATTACGTAAGTGCGACTATAATAATATTGCTTGTACCCGTATTTTCGTATTTCATCTCGATATTGCGAATTTCTAATACACTTATACAATGATTGTGAGTATCGTAGGTAAAATAAACATAATTCAAATTTCAAACAGGTCAATCATCAACACCATAAGTATACATTTCACGCTACAATAGCTAAACAGTTCATAAACACTGAAACACTATTGCTACAACAGATAATTGCATTTCAAATTACATTTTTATAGTCGAAACAAATATTCTGGAACAAAAAATGGAAAAGTCAGCCTTCACGGCGTCTAATAATGATTTTGATTACACTCTTTCGTCTTTTTAATAGTATGATTACATGCTAACGCAGGAAAGGGAAGTGACGGACTCAGGTAATTCCTTTCAAGGTGTCGGATCATACAAATCTTGTTACTGAAAAGGTTTTATTAGGCAATCTTTTGTTTTGTTATTGTATAATTATTCTATAGTTTTAGAAGTAGAGTTACTTGTGGAGGAACCCGATAATTATCACTAATTCTAAGGCAAAGGTGCGTTGTTATGCTTCGGGTTGAAGGGTGTGGTGGGTGGTGATGTTGTTGCAGACATCTCAGGCATTTAAGTGGCTAACGCTAAACAGGATTGTCAAAATTTCTGGTGACCAGTTACTATCAGGGGGCACACGCCGTATTTGCCATCTAACTGTTAAAAAAAAACTATAAACTCGTTTGAAATTCTATGTTAAACTCCTATATAGCACAAAAGAAGCCGCCACCAAAGCTTGCAGTGTAAAAAAAGCTATTATTTTATTTAAAAAATCTGAAAAATAAGCAGGTTTACTAATACATTTTTTTACTCTATTAGCAGTCAAACGGTCACGGTTGCCTTGAAGCGAATTAATTCTTAAGTTATCTGTAACTAAGTGAAACTGGGTCACGTACCTGTTTCATTACACCTCTAGCTCTCAAGGAAGTAAGCAGAAGCTTAAACGCACTGGACTATGTAATATTTTACCTGTATTATTATTTTAGTATGTGTCAAGGCCAAGTCTTTCGCTACTTAAATTGCAAATAATATTATAACTTAATTAAGTTCTCGCCTAGCTGTACTACTAGTTAACTGTCTCGATTTTA
Source organism: Pyrrhia umbra (assembly GCA_963891755.1). Taxonomy (NCBI): domain Eukaryota; kingdom Metazoa; phylum Arthropoda; class Insecta; order Lepidoptera; family Noctuidae; genus Pyrrhia; species Pyrrhia umbra. The sequence goes on along the minus strand of OY982922.1, from coordinate 10,831,571 downwards.
ACTTGCCGTTTTTTAATTAACCTGTAAACTGAACACAACAATTGAGCTATATAATAGTTAAGATTTTTTTAATAAATATATAATAGTTAATGGTAAAGAGCAAAAAGGTTCGTAAATAAGCAACCTTTGTCCATTTACCGTGCCGTAAGAATGAAATATTTTAAATAGGTACGTTGTATTCCTTTCTTGTAAATGTTTATAGAGTTGTTTACGCACGGAGTACCAGTAGTAGTAGGCCCGCCCATCGCTTGTTGTCTTATCTTTAAATTTCGAACGTTTCGTCAACGGTTTCTTAACCGCACGCGCCGCACGTATCAATTCACGCTTCCGTGACTACCACCAATTACGACTAAAACTAAATAGTTGCAAAAGATTAAAAAAAAACACTCGAAAGTCAATGCCAACTGATAGAAATTTGGAACTACACTCTAGTAATTCTAGACAATCAATATTTCGAAAATAATTAAGGTACTACGTCTTTCGTAAACGAGCAGCTATCACGTGCGAGTTATTGACACCTAAATATAACAATTATGATAGAAAACAAGGTTAATGGTGGTCAAACCTACGCCTTTCGAAAACCTGTTCGTTTAGCAATTTGGATTTATTCACGTATCATGTAGGTAAGAAGAGTTTAAAAAATTTCATGTGGAATACCCATAACTGATTCAAATAAATAAAAAGTAATATTGAGTCTTCAGAAACAACACAATAGAAGGGCTCGTCCAAAATGGGCCAACATTCTATAAATACGTACTAATCTATCAATTGGCGGATTTATGAAGGCTCCGTAGTCGTTCATAACGACCATTCAATTTCCTTTTCAGCATGAATGTACTCAGGAAACTGGAGCTTTCCCCTCGCCACCCGGCTCCCAATCAAGCATTCAATATATACGTGCCTATATGTAATCACAATTGACGTGAATATTAAGAGGACTTCATTGTTAATCGGACTTCCGATTTCTTTATGAGAAATCCGAGTGATTCCATCCGTGGAGGTATAATGACGAATGGGATTATTATTTTATTGGAAAGGAATATGAAGTAAGATTGATTGATGTGTATAGTTACGATGGAATTATTGTACAAATGTTCGGCTTGTTGAATTGTATTGTTTAGATTTCGAAAATATAGTTTTATTTAAGCTCAAAAACTGTACATCAGATGTGTTTTATATACAAATATCAACGCAATAGTTTCCCAATGCTATTTCAAATGCCAAAGCTCAATGAAAATCTAATGAAACTCCAAACCGCAACACAGGTAATTCTCTTTCACAAAGAGAGACGATAATTACTTTAAATGTCTCGTAAAGGTAAAAAGGGAACACGAGTATTTCCTGCACAATCTATTTGTCTAACTTTGTAAAGGGTGAGTGGAGTTTAGAGGCTGCTTAACGGAACACAGCACGTTAAGTCCCGGTTTAGTGCAGCCGCGTCCACACTGGCCACGGAAAATGTCACATTGGGTAGACAGAGAATAATACACGTATTCAAGAATAATACTATACTAAGTAAGTAGTTTCAGACTTTCGATTCAGAAACAATACTCAGAGTATGTAGATACAAAGAGTAACAGCGCCCTCGGAATAAAAAGGGCTGAGGAAGGAACACGGATGGGTTTTAGTCAGTAAGTGTCTAACATTCCCTCTCGCCCCACTTATGGCGGGAGGAGTCATTTGATGATTTCCCATCCGAAAAATAAATAAAGCCTTAGGGTAGCCTTAACCCTTTGCTATGCGGATGAACAGCTTCGAATACAACTCTTATTGGTTCAATACTGGTTGCTAAGGTTGTCTCTGGTTTTTGGCAAATTACGTACTTAGTATTGTTGTTGGAAATGGGTGTAAGAATTCCTTTTATTATAGACACAGACGAATAGAGCAGAAGTTCTTTGAGACTTGGAATTCATTCAATTAGAGTCAAACAATTTCGATAATAGAGCGAAGTGGAGAAGTAAAATAAGGAAAGCTGACCCCACCACCATGTGGTGATGCATAGCTGGAACAGAAGAAAAATAAAGCAGTGTTTTTCTTCTAAAATACGAATATCTACGTCTGCCAGAAATAATAATTGCCCCAAAACAAGTGATAAATCAAAATTACGTAATATGTGTCAGCTTAGCAAGTGTGTATCGAATCGTAAAAACATTCGGCAAATAAGCGTTACGCATCGCTGTCACTTACAATATTATCTTAATTGAAGATATGCGGAACAGAATGGCGACTTTGAAACCGTCCCACATCCGATAATTCTTATTATTAAATGCCTCGGATAATCGTTTATTTTACTGACAAGTGGAACCACTTTCACTTTGGATGTTCGTTTTGATGTCATTTATATTTAAATGATGTACAGAGAATGTTTAATCAATCAACGAAGAAAGAATAATAGAAGAACTTATTGGTAAAGATCTGTCCAGTGTGAATGTATCTTGTGAAACATGCAAGTATCCTTAGGTCGGCGCGAGACGGCGCTGGAAGCGGATCCCGAGATTGCCCGCCCGGAGGTGGAGATCTCTTTATTAATGCACGCCCGTACCCGACGCCGACGCCGGCGACCTAACCAACTTTAAGAAAACTATCTCTAGTCTTTAGACGCGTCTCGCATCCTCTCATTTCATCCACGTTAAACAAGTAACAGTTTATTGCTAGACGAGAAATTCTCAGCGAGAAATACCTTTTTCAACCAAACTAGACAATTTTCAAGTTGTCCGCTCGAAGAAAATTACACGGTGCGCGTTGAAAGCGTCCGTCCGGCGATGTTAACTCAAATACTGTCATTAACGAAATACAGTTTCCTCTATGAATACATTAGTACAGCTTTCGGGCATTGTATACTGGACTTGAGCGTTTGTGATAACGTGAATTTGAATAACAAACTTGTTATGTTCATCGTTAGCTAAAATTGTGCAGGTATGTAAATGTGGGTTGTTATGTGTACATGTTGACTGATGTGTTATGATAAATCCGGCGTGGACGCCTCCGGCGCGAAGAACAATAGGTTCCTTCCTGGAGCGGCGAGAAAGTGATGCGCTGTGTGTTCCCCTCGCTATATAAATAACATAATCTTCTCGGCGCATCGCCACTTTAAATGCGCATACACTACTAACGTCACATTAGTGTGAGAGTTAATTTATTACAGCCGACAACACTTATTGATGTTCTTTTTGTGTGATAATGAGGTAGATCGAATTGTGTAAAAATACAACTATAAACAACTGCAAATTGGATTGATATCCATCTCTGATGGACGATAGAACAGTATAGAAAAAAAAGCAGTTTGTACAACAAAGAAAATATAATCAAGCTTGTTGGTACAAAAACAAAATAAAATCTGAGCAAATAGCGATGATTGTTTACGTCTCTTTTCTGTTTTCACTCTCGTAATTGCAAACACAATTTCAAGTGTTAATTGCATTTCCAAGAGAAAATAAACAGTGAATAAGCAAAGACAACTCATTTATACGTGGTTGCCGCCGGCGCTAAACGAAAATTAGTGCTATGCATAGCATGGTCTGGGGTTCCTTTCGCTACTTGCTTAATTTATCAAGTACTTATCGCAATAAAACGACCACACCGAATTTGAACGTGACCTGTTGCGTACATTATAGAAAAGGGAAAATTAAAAACTGACAAAAACGTTTCTAACGTCTTGCTCAACAGATCTGAGTTGTCAAAGACAAGCGAACACTTTACGAAACTAGTCGTGATCGCTTAACCACAACTTTCCGCGTCGAGTAATTTTATTATTTATACGCGCCCACTTACTGGCTGATATTTCGAATGCTTATTACACGCTGGGTTAGTGCATACGTGACGATGTTGAGCCCGATATGGCACCGCACTATGTTCTAGCCGTTTACGCCACAGCCATAACTTAGAAACTTTCTACCTCTAAAAGCCCCCATCAGCTTTGCGGTGACAAAATAATTTACGGCAGCTTAATGAATGTTCATTACAGCAAAAATTAAGAACACAATATAGGATGGCAACAAATATAAGCACCAAGATAGTAACCTATTTAAGGTAACGAGGTCATAAAATTTAACTGTTATAGTTAATTCCCGACCATAAAATTCCTGGGCGGGCGGTTTATCAAGTAAAATTGACTTTATAATTTTCCCTATTATCAGTTTTTACTCCCTCAAAGAGGTTACGGCAAAATTCTGCCGGCAAACTTGAGACCTGTCGCTTACTATAAACTTGCCTTTTACCAAAGTCACAGCGAGTTTCGATGATAAGTCGGTTGTATGGACAGAGCGCTTTACACTTCGCGTCCGTTACAGTGACCGCGAGTGAGCTTTGAGAGTAATGTTAATGTATGCTAACATTAGGGATTTTTTGGTTACAGGGACCGATGCGTGGTATGTGCATCTGGTATTGAACGAGGCCGTGGGCTCTCGGTCAGCTCGCCGCAAACTGGTTTCGTTCATTATCAAAAGTCAATAACTTTCCGATGCATTCCGAGTCATGGCCAAGTGTCCAATCGATAACGTAATAACTAAATGCCGTGTTATCAATCATTGTTATATACGGGAAGTACGACGTTGTCGAATCTCAGATGAATGCGATAAATCGACAAGTTTTACTTTCTTTCGTATTTACGTGAGAGACTTTCGCCAAAAGCATTTATGTTGATCCTTGACACAATAAAGCGAAATTTCTCTTTAAAATCAGAAAAGGGGAAAAGCGAAATTTATTATAAAAGACGAGCTAATCTTAAAGCTAACTGCACGACTAATTAGTCAAATATGTTCCCTTTTAGACCGTAATTCATTTGTGCAATTAGCAAGATAAAGCCCATTCTGAGAGCTTACCGCATACGTAAATCTAAGTATCCGAGTGCAATAACTTCTAACAAAACGTACGGTCGGGCTCGGTCGGAATGTTTTACATTATAAAACCGAAACTAAAACGAATTGTTTAACTTTCATTTCCAGATGTAATGTGGTAGCGTTTGAAGTACTTTGGAATAGATTCATTTTAAACAAACGTAATTATAAAATTAATTAGGTAGATTTATTATTTAATTTATTTGATTAATTTTTTGAAGGTTTCATTGTATTTTTTTTAGTGTCGCAATGATAGCTTAATATGTATTTTTTTATTTTTTTATTTAATGCTTGTTTAGGACACTAACTATCTCTATTATCCAAGGTTTTCTAGTGCAATTGCCCCTAAGTACTTAAGTACTTGCTCATAGTGAAGTAATAAAGTTTTCACAACAAATGATTTATTTGACACTTTAATGGTGTGTAAGGATAATAAAACTACTGTTATCGCACACTTAATTATACTTGCCAAAGGTGTTGACCTTTTGATTGTACTTAAAAGTAAGTAATAGATATAATAGTACAGTCAGTGACAAAAGTTAGCTAACATGTTGACTTTTACGTAAACTGGCGGTAAATAATTCTAGATAATTGCTGTACAGCATTTTTTACATGGAATACTAAAAAAATATTCAAAATTGTTTCCATATATTAAAAGTTTTATTTTATGCCGAGTATAATTTTACTTTAATAACTCCACAATAATAAGAAAGTGAAATTTATGGAAAATATCGTAATCCAAAATTTAAATTCCATGATTTAAATTCCTATTAGAGTTAAAAGTATGAAGAACGAATTATAATGAGCGTAATCTCAATTTAATTACAGAAAGTAACAAGCGGTGTACAGAAGACATTGATTCAACATATTTATGAGTATGCCGTTTACTGCTTTCTCTTGTAAAATAAAGCAATTACTGTTATTATTGGACGTGAATGTTTATTTGAAAATTTTAAGCCGTAAAAGTGTTCACGCATAATTTTTTACTTTGATTTGGTTTTTTTTTGTATATTCAAAGGTGATTCGTGTAATTAATTAAAGAATATGCATGACTAAAAGACTGTTTTTTTTTAAGTTAAATGACCAAAAAACAATTATTGAAAAGAATGTTTGACTTGTTGATAAAACTTTTTTACGTAAATTGCTTCTGTTGATTTCTTTTACAACTGACTGTATTTTCCATTCAATTAATTTTTCGCGTCTAATCATTATCGACATTAAAACCCAAACGTACACCATGCAATATAATTTCTACATGAAAACAATTTATACCTATAAAGTCATCTTCATGCTTTCTCAATATTTCATTTTCTTACATAAACCACTAGATTCTAAAACCACACTTTCAAATCAACATAAATCCTAACGACGGCACATACGGAACCAAACGCGGTAATCTGATGCAATCAAAGTTTACTAAGTCGAATTGTAAAGTAACACCAGACTTAGAGACAAAACAGTTTCCTGATTAATCCAGTAAACAAACGTATTTACACACGGTGCACACGGAGAACCGGATCAGTAAAGGTTCTTGCACACTAAGCAATATTCGCCAAAAATATTTTCTATTATAAAATTGATGATCAAAAATATAATGTTACCAATAATTACATTCCATTTTCATTGCTGAAAAATAAAACTCAGTAAATTGATTTAATATTTAATCCAATTATGCTTCCTTAGATTAATCAATTTTTATAGACGTATAAACCGGGATTTCTAGGAAATAATTACAAAAAATCATTTTTTGATTTAATGATTTACATAGTTCATAAAAGGTACGTCCTAAGTTTGATAGAGTAACCTAAATCTGATAATGTACAATGCATGTATATGTCGTATTTAAATATAAGAAAATATACCTTCATTGCAACATTTTTTTTTTAATTGGATATAGCTAGCCCTAGTATTTTCCGTTCCCCTTTCACAGCTATTCTTACGAAGCTTGCTTACTGGCGCGAAGCTAATTGCGGCTAATCACACGAACAAAAATAGCAGCTAACACTAAGTACTAAAAGCCAGACAGGATCGATATCTTTATAATTGCTGCGGCTTAGACTCTAACGTGGTTTGAGAATTAGGTTATAATTAGTACACACGGGTTTGTGTAGCGAAATTACCACAATGCATTTACCCATTAACTGAAATGCAACTTGCATGTCGAATTTTATTTTATGTTCCTGTAGTTACACGATCTACCTAGACCTACCTAATACGTGAAAAAATATTTTTAAGTCGACGTCGACGATACTAAAAATAACAACCCCAAAAATATTTAGGCCCAAATAATCCGGTACATTGAATAATTCCTACGTAAACTTGCCTTTACCTCAATGAGTTTGAGCGCCGTGAGATGCGTTGCGCTTGCAGTCAAAGCTAGTATCACCGCGCTGGGTACACAGCGAGAGCGCACTACAAATACTTTAATTCGCTTCTCTAGATCCAAACAATAAAATCCTTTACTAGATGCGGTTACAATTGTATGACCACAGTTCTTTTGGTAAATAATGTAGTTACAGTGAAAAATACAATTAATAATAGCTAAAACTTAATGTCGTTTTCTATATTCTGATTCATTGCAGTGGGCGCAGCACAAACGTACTAGGTAATGAAATCGTAAAGCTTTGAAATTTTGTATTTAAAATCTGACGCTGAAATTTGAAAATAAGATATTTTATCTTTAAGTTAAATAAATATTTCAAAATAAAACTAGTTTATTCAATTAAAAATATCATTGATTTTAGAAAATGTATTGATTTTACAAAACGATATGTTTCTGCTAGAACGAGGTCTCTTAATAAAAGTTTATATTATTATATAACGTCAGTAAATTCTTCAAATGGAGATTTAACGATGTAAAATAACGTAGCTTCCTACCTAATAAAATAATTCTATAGAAAATCAGTATTTTATTATTTTACAGGCTCTCCTAACAAGTATATTTTTTTATTACAAGAACATTTCCGTCATAGTTTCTTATCACTTTCCGTTCGAAGCTTTAATAATCAGTTATAAGTTGAGATTTGTGTTACAATGAATATATGTATATAGGGAAAACGGAAACAAATATGAAATAGAAAGTGAGAATCATGTAACATCTCGCCAGACAACTAATATAAAATATATGATACAGTACATTTATAACTAATAAAACGTTTAAGTAGTTATGATGGGAGATATGTTCTGAATTATACAATTTAATTGGAACCTAAATGTGTACTATCGAAAAACAGTTGAAAGCAACTCTGCAGATCAAAAAGAAAATGAAGTACCTTTAAGTATATACATAGTATGAAAAAAGAGAGGTAAGTCAAAAAAATGCTGCCGACAAATACCTTTTTACAAAAAAAAATATAGAAAGAAACTATTATTCCATTTATTTCGTGACTATAGCTAATACTTCCTTGCAAAAAAAAAGTTTAATGATTACAAGTAAAAATCAATTTATGCAAATCTAAGCCACTTCCATATTTTTGTACTTGCTTGTTTTGAATGTTACCAAAGCGAAGACTAAATCGTGTAATGCGTTTGTTAAACAAAGCTCCACGTTAGTTGCAGTGTTAATTAATGTCCCTGTCTCGGTTCACGGACCCTATTATAACTTAAATTACACATTATATATTAAGTAATCCTTGAGTATTATTATTATTGAAATCTTTTTTCTAACTGCGTCTTAGGTGCCTGTGGTTGCAAGAGTTTTGATCTATTTGCGAGATAATAATCTCGGTTTTGTAATTTTTCATTAGAAAATACATTGTACTTTTTTATGAAAATACAAGACACCCCACCCACAGCTTTGCCTGTGTAGAATTATATACTAAAACCTTTTTCGAGAACCACTCTATCCATTGGTGAAAACAAATGAAAATCAATGCAGTAGTTTTTGAGTTTATCGCGAACAGACAGACCGACGTAGTGGAGAACTTTGTTTTATATATACGTAGTGATTATCATAATAAATATTTTTTTTTTCCGGATGGGAAATCATCAAATGACCCCTCCCGCCTTGGGTGGAGCAGGGGAAATATCAGGCTCTTACTGACTAAAATCCATCCGTGTCCTTTTAGTTGCCCTTTGCGTTCCAGGGTCGCACAACTCCTTCAAATAGTCCCGCAACTCTGGCAAGTATACATCTGCCTAACCTTTTGGAGAAAACATTTTATACTGAGTAATAAATGTATATATTAGAATACTCTCAGTAACAATCTAGACTCAGAGAATAAACGAAGCGAGTTTCCAAAAGTTTCCTTGTGAAACAACGGTTGGATCATGTTATCCTTTAATTGGTTTTCATTATGTACGTGAAACCAATGCTTCTGTTGAATTTAAAATTTCTGTAAAATTTAATTATAAAAACTTGGTAATAACTATTAGTATAGACTCCTTCGTGTTTGACTTTACGTTAAACTTTTTGCTTTCATACGATATCCATGACAGAAGCTCCAAAGTCTAACAATTGGAAAATATCTTAAAATACCTATATTAAAAGATGCAAAGTAGTAATAGTACGTTGTGCTGGTCGGGTGGTAGCTGCTTCAAATCTTATATTGGTTTTAACGGTCCCTAGCTCAACTGCAAGCTAACTAAAAATCTACTTGAAGAAAATGTTAGGCCAAACGATATTGGCGACAATAGAGGAAGAACTTTTTTCTAAGTTTTGCATATCGTGATTAATAAGACTATGTCAATAACACACTACCTTAATGTTTCCTTCATCAATAATAAAGGCACCGATATCATATTCCTAATTATAGGACGGAGGCGTGAAGGCAAAATTAATGTTACCAAACCTACACCGATAACCCGTGACCCCTTGATCTTTAGACACGTGCATGTCGTCTCGTGTCAGGCTCGTGAGTTAAACGAGCCTTAAAACGCCAAAACATTTACGTTCAGGCATGCATAATAATAATTATGAAGGGATTTTAGTAAATCCCACTGAATTTATTATGAGTAGGCAGCTAGGCAGGCATTGCCCTGATAGTAATGCCTTGTAAAAGCAGAAACTTTACTGATTTAATCATTGTAACTGTGATCGAAACAGTTCTTAAATATTGGAAAGCGATACTGACATTTATAATAAGTAAAAAACGACGTAAAGAAATAAAACAGACAATGAACAAGCAGAAAAAGTGAAGACGAAAAAATTGCTTTCACACAACTGATCCTAACCGTATGTCCGCGGGATTTACAAATAAAATTAAATAATATTTTATTTCTACTAAAATTATCATCAAAGTGAAAAAAGTAACATATTATTATGTCACTCTCGCTGAATATAAGTACCTATCAAACTTCATGCAAAAAGTTTTTTCTACCTTTTGTCGTTACTAAAATAGCTTTGAAAACAAGGAAGCACTGTAATCGAATTAATATAAAACTTCGGAAATAGTAAAAACGGCAAATCACCAATATTTTTTATCGACAACAGTTTTTATTTCTGTTTTTGTCCACCATCTTCGTGAGAAAATGTGACTGTACTGTAACTACGTGCAATACTTATTTCAGTGTCTAGAAGTTTACGGAATACTTACATTGTAAACTTTATTGTGTTTGCGTTAAAGTTCAATGTTGCATAAGACTTATGAGTCAGAAGTTGTGGATGACTTAGCTGTATAGGTTTACAATAGGTACCTTGTTAGGTACAAGGTTTCCATTCGTTGTTCGATCATGTAGAGTAGGTATAGGTACAGTTGGCGACATAGGAACGACTTGCAGATGTATATAAGCCGCTTTTCTATCGTGTAAGTCTTGCAACAAAGTTTGACGTCACAATAAACGAACTACTTGTATGCGACCTGTAACTTTCATGGAATTTTACGTTTCTACTGCATAGCTGCGTCAAAGTAGCATGATGCATGTTTGCTACTTGGACTAAAGTAGCGATGATAAACAAAATTCTTTTGGTCATTTCTTTAATACAACAAATTCAATACAATACCGTTTTTATAGCATTTGCCTTATCTGTGTAAAAAAATACTTGTAAAATAATTAACACGTCCTGTACTTCAAAAATCTTATAGGTATATCTATTTATCCCCTACGGCAGTTAAAAGTGGGACATGGTACAAGATTCTAGTTATTTTTCCTCTGTGAATGAATCCTTTACAAATAGAAACTTAAACATTCATCGTAATCATTAATTTCGACAGCAAAGGTTACGTTGGCTCGTTAATATAATGAGTTTAAACATTGACACTGTCAAAACACCATTAGTCTACTTTCGAACCCTATGGGCGTCTATTAAATATAACTTGCAGGATAAGTAATATTAAAAACGATCATTAATCTTTTATAACAAGCCATTAGTTCGAGAATAAATCTAATTATTAACCTTCCAACATAACCATAATTAATATCTACACAACAATTATTATCGGTATACCAACAATGAGGAAACGTACACGAGTAAACATATAATTTGTTAATGTCAAAACTCACAAAGGAGCTGTCAAATTATTAACCAAACTTTCAATTATAATACACATATGTGTTTTAGACAAAACGAACTATTTGTCTCTGTTACTAAATAGTTCAAGGTGTTTGAGTTTCCGTAACGTGCGACAATTTATTATGTCATGTTGTGCCTTTGGCTGGGGTGTGCCCTTCGTAACACTTTCAGTTGTCTGTCACGCCGCTCTTGGCTTTGAAGTGGACGTAAACATGGACGTAAGTTATGACTTGAAATGCATACGATCACGACTACTCCTAGTTATTTGTATTGTGGTCCAAGTTATAATAACAAAGGTAGTAAGTTATTAAAAAAATGACAATTATTTTTATATTTTCCTTGTCAAAGCTGTAAACAGCGTTTAAAAAGTTCCACGCCGTATTTATTCAAATAAAAATCATTATGCAACTTTTAATAAAAAAAAATCATGAACATTCTACAATTCTTACTAGAACAGTCCACCATAAAGGTCATAAGGAAAATTAATTTTAATAATATCAGTTACAATCGCTACCTCTCACACTTTTACCACACGCGGTCACCGCCGCGGATCACGATTAGGGTCAAGCTTCAAGGTCTACCGTTACATAACTCTTCAAACATTTCGCGTCTATAATCGATACTATATCGATACCTACTCGACTACATTGTTAGCCGACACTTTTTGATCGATTGATCGACATGACAATAGAGAATCAAAAAAATAAACAATTCGTTTTCACTGAACCAGCGAATCGAATAAGTCATTCAACTGTTTGTTTACTTTTTGTGTTCATAACTCTGCGTAGCAATAACAAAACGAATACTAATAAATGTTTATATATAAGCATTTCGCAGCATATAACATAAAAAATACAAATAAATGCATTTACAATTAAGTACAAAATTCTACGTAATTAACAGTCAAAACTACAAAGTAGGTACCTACTGTTTGCACACAAATATTTATAAATATGATTTCAAAATTTGACAATTCCTTTTTGTTGTAGGAAAACCATTCACTATTCTTGCCATTTAAGTGTCAACCTTCAAATACTTATTCATTCCATAAATAGTTTGAAAACTGTTAGGCGGTAACTTGCATAAATTTTTCACAATAGCATCGTGACTGGGGAACTCGACTCACTTCCAAAAATATTATTAGTTCTATAGACTAGCAATGCAATACGTTTATTTTAGGAAGTAATCGATTGACCCCGTCGAACTGTCTTACGTAGCTATATATACTGTTAAATATGTTTTTACCTTCCTAGTATGGAAAACTGTATCTAATTTATAACATTTCAATTGCAATTGCTTTCAATTTGCCTGGACAATTATACATTATCAACATTTTTAAATTCTTATTGCCGTGACTTGTATCCTAATTGAGATGTACATTTATTATTTTCTTTACTTATGAACAGTGATCAGATGCATATTTAACTAAAGTTCATTTTTGGCTAGGATATTATGGAAGCGGCTTCTTAAAACATATTTTTTGAAATATAAATCCCGGGATTCCAGAAAATTCGGGAATGCCAAACTAGTCTGTAACATGGTGAGGAAACGAGGTCTTATGATTGTACTCTAGGACTTTATGCAGTGTTAATAATGAAACAAGAAGTAGGCACCTAAATCTTTTTTACTTTAAAACAAAGACTTGCAAATTGGTCTTAACTTCTAATCAAGCACTACATTGATTAAATAAATAATAAAACATGTTGAACACTAAACAAAACAACTAATTAGTCAACAACGCAGATTGGATCCCATAAATTAATGTGCAGTCGTGACTTGTACGTTATTTTGAAGCAACACACGATACCATGACAGTTTCGACCTATTCGAGTATTCAATAACATTTATTTACTAATTAAACGTGAACTCTTTGTTGTTTGAGCTTAATTAAAGCACATACCTATTTGTTTAGATAGTAATTATGTTCATAAAGTTTATGAAATATATCGCTATGAATTGCATTTGAAGGTAGGCTGAACCATTAGACCTTTAGCCAACACACAGGAGAGCTACTCCTTATACAAACTAAACTAATACAGCATAATACCAAATCAAATACGCGTCAGTACATCTCTATAGTCCAATCTACATTCGGAATATTTGAAGCGCTGATACATTCCGATATCCAATTGATTTATATTGTTCGATAACAATCGCAAATTTACACTGCATGTTTATCAAAATAACTATCTTTGGGTGGCGGGACTAACAAACGTTCCGCACAGCAAATATCATAAATATCACACTGTCTCACCTTGATATTTGCTCGATCTGTGTTCTCTTTTAATAACCTTTTACTTTATAATAAACAAAAGAATATCAAAGTACGAATATTTCAAAACAATAATTTGATAGCTTGGTAGCATGGAAATAGGCGTAAACTTGAAAAGTATTGCCTAACTTTAATAGAACCTCGCCTTAATTTAATTTAATGAAAATTTTATTTAACAGATTGTATAGCTTGACTTTTTATTGCAAAAATAAGGTCACTTAATAATTATAATGGAAGTGCGTCTTCAAAGCAAAAGCAAAATCTTTGCGTAAGAAATATGATATGCTTGACTTGAAATCAATTAAAAATAATGAGTTGAGTAGGTCGCTTTCATATCACATCTTCAACACAGTGGCATAATGACACTATAAGTTCACCCACTAACACCATAATTAAACAGGTATAAACAAACCACAATAACAGAACCACGTCCGATTGACAAGCACACCGATTAATTAACCGTTATTAGACAGTTTGAGTTCATTGTCAACGAATGACCCTCCGACACTTAGTGCCAAAGTATTCAGGCCAGTTATTAAACATAATCACGATAGCAACTGATAGGCTGGAAACGCGAAGTACGTTTAGCAAATGACCTGTCACAGGGACAATTGATTCATGAATTTAATTTAGATACGAACGGTCCAGTAGCGAGTTCTTGTCATTAATTTCGATACGTGTTTGATAAATACCGCTTTGTTTGAACTTGTGCTGTAATTCTAACAAAGGGCACACGAGCTTTTAATCATGGCCAGTAAATGATATCTGATAATGTAAAAATCAAGGGTTCGTTGTGAAATGCAATTATATTTTATTGACGGTTGTAAATTGAGCGAGCTTTTGAATGCGTGTGTTGCTGGGCCTCGATTTTCTCTGGAGGGCTATTTAAGGTAGGATTTGAAATGGAAATCATAAAAGCACAATTTGGTTGTATAATATGATATCCTGATATGAAGAAATAGCGGTAATATCATAATACGATTCAAATCGTGTCGTAATTCAGCAAAATAAAAAACCTTTTCGCAATTGCCTTAAACATGCAATGCTTATATTGTCACAGATAGAACAATAGTACATCTACCCACATAGTGCCTTGCCACACTGTATGCGAATAGGGGCGTACCTGCATGTACTGCATTCGCTCTGCGCATGGCCCACGTCTCTGGGGTCAATGTTAAACAATTAAAATATAAACGCACGTAATTGATGTAACGAATTGCATAATAATAAAATTCATTGTGTACTCACAGTTGTTTATTTTTCATGTAAGCATGATTCAAGGCAGGCGTGGGTAAAGCCTATAAAAATATTTTGTAAAGGTCACATCGTAGTACAAATGAAGTTTATTTTTAAGGTATTCTAGTACATCTTTCAACTGACTCTCAAATCTCTAAACCTATCTGAATCTGTTGCCAAAATAATAAAATCGGCACAAAGCTAACGTATGCAGAATTACTTACACATTGCTTTCTGTACACTAAGTCATTGACTTAGTCACGTAGTGGCTGAGCAATTGGCGGCTGCACTACAAGTCGCGGGTTGTATTCCCGCTCGGGACAACTAAAATTGTTTCAGGTGTATGTGTTTGTGCATGTATAATGCATGATTATTAACACACCCACGATACAGGAGGAATTCTTATTATGGGAAACGTTTTTTTATCGGTACATAGGTATCTCTCTATTGGCACGACCACCAGGTTCAGACTACCTGGTGATAATAGTTATATTAAAGCATTACTTGCTACAAAATTTAAATAGATACAATGCTTAACTTATAGTCTGTTCCATATAATGTTGCTTCACTTGAACTTTAACACGCTTCTAGTAGCTATCTCTCTAAATATATTAAGTGTTCGATTGCGCTAAATATCACCTTTTGTGCGCAGGCGTCGTTAGTACAGCGCTCAAAACATTTACTTTAATTACGTCTTTTGTAAGCTGTTGCTAGTTTAAAAGCTTTCAATAACAGTCATCTTAGAAATCAATTTTTTACTTCAGTTACAATTTTGTAAGTTGGTTAAAAATCAGCTCAATTGTTTTGCAAAGTTATTTAAGTTTTTTTTTTAATGTGAAATTTTTGCCGTAGCCAGTGCTTTTTTTTAGTTACACATAATCAATTCTTTCTTTCTTCAATTGTATGATTGTAATCAGAATAAATAGAGATTTAAAAAAAATTACTCCTTTGGAGACATACCGGATGCCTTTCAAAATACAGGACTTTTCATCTTCTCTTTACTTTGTTCACGAAATTGATTTAATGTTGATATTTTCAAATACAAAAGAAAGAAACAACCATTCAATTTAAATCAAGCCTTTGGTTACTACACCGTGATTAAAAATTAGCGCCCACCTCGATAATATCGAACATTTGTTTCAAATCGTGTTTAATAGTTGTCTCAGCGCGACGCCTATCAGCGGCGAAATCTTAACCGTATATTAATCTGTTATCTTAATGACTTACTGTACAACAATTAGATACTTCAACAATACAATAAAGTAGCTATCTTATTGCTTTGTTTGGTGCATTAAACTTTTGGCGCCAATTCAACGACTTGCTATTGGTTTATTCAATTAAACTATTTATAATGAACTGATTAAAAAAGTCTAGTTTTAGTTGAATTACTACTACTATTAGAAATGTTACACCAATACAATATTTTATGCATGGGAAGCAATATAGATTATTTTGATATAACATTTATTTGACCAAAATATATTTTTTATAATTAAACATGTGGCAAAATGTTCTTCGCAGTTTCATCCGCATCGTGAGTGACCAACTTTGCACACCCAGATAAAAAGTGTACCTACTATATTTTATATATTATTCCAGGTTAAAACCTATATGTGTACCAAATTTATCCAAATCCAATTAGTAATTTTTGCGTCAAGCGTATACAAACCTACAGTCAGAAAGACGATAAATTCTAAAAAAAAATGTTTTGGCTTCTGTTGCTCTAATATTAGTGTTTTTTCAATATTTATTACAACAAGGTATATATTTCCGTTATGATATAGGTAGGTACAAAAGTGAACCGGTTAACTTGATTTTAAATTGTTATTTTTAACTTTTTCAATAGCATTCAAACAAGGCACTAATTTATCACTCAGCAGTAACAGGACGGACAATCCAAAGCAATGAGCAAATAAGTATGACTAAATATATCTTTAGTTACTTCTAATCCGATCTATTTAAATTTATTCGCGACTGTACCTGTTGATCCGGCATTCCAGTCATGACATTTGACATAAACCTTGAAGGCGCAGTGCCATGAAGGTTTGTCCATCTGTCGTGACCCGACATTGTTTAAAAGCTTGACACTGCTCGCTATTGTTAAACACGGCATTAATTACAACTCATAATACATTACTTTAATAAAGTTACAAAATTAGACCGCAATTGAAACTGGGCTGTGAGACTGTGAATACAACATATTACAAATCTTTTGATTAAACCTCCAAGGGTATATTATAATAGGAATGAACAATCGAATTCAATTTCGAGTAAGTCACTTTCCAATGAATCGATTTCCGACGAAGTAATGCCAGTTTCAAATAAAGACGTTGAGTTGAATTTGAATACCATTGGAACCGTTGAGTTATGAAGAATAGTGTAATTCTTTATTGTTCATTTTTAAATAAAAAAATGTTTTCTGTAAATAAGAAATAAATTTTGTTCCAGCTATGTCAGTTTTTACTTAAAAAATCGTCAAAGCATTCCTATTTTAAAGTTTTCCCGTCTCCTTCAGCTTTGTCTTTGGTAAAGCAAGTCTGCTCCAGCCCGTCTTTTATGACGGTCCTTTTATTAACAACTTAGGTTCACAACTGGTGCGTTATACATTTATACGTATACGAGAAGTAATAAGAACTAGGAGGAAAATCTTAATTATACTATACCTGATAATGGGGTTCATTTATTAACAAAGGCAAAGGTAAAATAAAAACTATATGAGAAAAACGTAATTTCAAAAAATATAATCATAATATTAATTAAATTAAATCTGCTACTAAAATACTATATTTATTCTGTCTTTAAGCAATCAATATGAAATTTAGGTACTTTGAATACCCATAAATTAATATATAGCTTTGATGATTGCATGCAAATAATTCTCCGAATCATCAGATTAGATCATTCATAAGGAACGTTTGCACACAAAACGGTTAGCATTTTTTACTCAAATAGAATAAAACAGACCTAAAAATACTTAAACATTATATTTTGCTAAAACTGTGATTAATAATATAAGATTACGTAATGAGGATAATCACTGAGAAGGCATTGAGGATTGTATCCTTTTTGCATGACGAAATTTTTTGGGTGAGCAAAAAGCTACCTTTGATTTAACCGTCTATTTTAACTCATGTATTTAATGCTTAATTTCCTACTATACGTGAAAAAAAAATGCGTCATACATACAAATAAGCAGGATTAAACGTCTTCCAAAATAGGTACATATATATGCGTTGATTGCAATAGTAAAAATCATAACAATTTTCCTAAACAACAATTTGCATCCCTAGTCCTTTGATCCGCTCGCCGGCCGTTTTCAAACCGAATTCGTGCAATAAATGCGGAGTCATGGTTAATGCATGTCCCGTTATTTTCGGCACAGACGGGCAGGACATCAATCTGTATCAGTTTGTTTGATTGGCACGCCTGATCCCGCCGCGTCCCTGGGCATTTAGCCCCGCCGGCACGCTTAACTCCGTGCCTGCTGATTTAATTATCTGTACGTACCAATTCATTTTTCAAGCTTCAGTCGTAGCCGTGATGTACGAGGGTTAATGGTGGTTTGCTGGAATTTAAACTGAAATCTGGTATGGATGTAAAAACAAAGGATTTATAGAAACAATATTATAGGATGGAACACTGTAAAACATCAAGTTATATAAAGTAAACAACAATACAAATTATCGGATAAGATGATTGTTTTATGTACCTAGTTAAAGCATGTCCTTAACAAGTGTAATTAAACAGTTTTACTAAAATAACAAACAAAGGCTAAACGTAGGTGACATTCCCTTCAAATGTCATGACAAATAATTTATTCATAGTTCATTAGTAAAATTAACGCTATTCCGCACACAGAACACAGACAATAAACTTATGAGATATTAACATGTGTTACTAGGATTATAAATTAACAATACAATTACAATTTACATACACCGTAATTCAGCTACTGAAACTAACGTACCGCGCTCTAACTGTGTTATTCATAATCTCCGTGACGTAATCAATCTCGCGGCTGGTTCACATCAAATATAAACATTGTTTGGAAATGCTGGTTCAAAGACAATGTAATTACAATTTCGAGCAATCAGCTGAATGTATAAGTTTCAATTTAATTTCGTAGTTACTGTTTTTGACTCTGAGCAAATTAAGATTGTATCTTATTTTAAGAAAAAAAAATGCTGCGAATCTTTTTGCTGCAGTTTATCTATAAGAATTATTTGATTACACAAACTTGTCTTCGATGAATATTTTCAAGTTTACAAATTTTATACATATTATTTTTGTACTTGTAAATTAATTAATTATTTAATAACCTGTCATAGAAAATTCATATTAACTAAATAGATAATTACTTTGGGAAAAAAATATACATATACTTACCTACTCTACTTGTATCGATTGAAACTAAAAAAACTGTTTAAAATATGATGTATTTTAACAGAGCTTTGACAGAACTCGACATTTTCGCAGTTCTTCTTTCGTATAATATCTTGA
This sequence comes from Pyrrhia umbra, assembly GCA_963891755.1. NCBI lineage: Eukaryota > Metazoa > Arthropoda > Insecta > Lepidoptera > Noctuidae > Pyrrhia > Pyrrhia umbra. The sequence continues at coordinate 10,812,277 of OY982922.1, read as the reverse complement.
ATCAAATAATCATATTGCTGATAAAAATATTAGTCTGCAAGTTAGGAACCTCCGACTGCCCAGATTGAGTTAAACTTACCTTACATTTACTGAATCACCTCTGAGAGTTCATTGAATAACTATGAATTACCCAGGAAAATAATGAAAAGTTGTCTGTAAATGACATTCATAATACTAGATTTTAATATAGCATAGTTACATTTGACCCTTTGACCACAAAGAATGCAGTAAACGCCGTTTACATCGTATACCTGCCATAGAGCTAACCGCCACACTTATGCCCTTCTCAATATAACAATCTCTGAACTAAGGTGTTGTTATTATACCTACACACCTATACACCCAGTCACGAAGTGTCTGTAGGCATGCCTAGAGGGCAATCAGATAGACTTTACCCTATTCTAGTAACCAAATGTCCTCTAATAATCCCTCAGAATTCTAATTTCAAGTTACTGTTAGAAAATGGAAAGAACACTAGAGGACAGTAAATCCGGGTTAGTTACAAAAAATATGTCTTTAAAAACTGTTAATATATGAGCTTACTGGAGTAAATGATAACTCACATGTTAAGTTGCCAATGAACGTAGTTTTGATGAAATCAAAATAATATGGGGGGAAACTTCGGAACGACCGAGAAAAGGCGATAACTTTTTTTGTGGTGCGATAAGGTGCGATCTGATGCTCTGTACATAGATGGATGTACTTATATATAACAATTGTTCGAAATTTACCACCCTAAAATTCTCAAGGAAATGTTCCAAATTTCAATCGAATCTTCGTTTTCTTAGAGTTAGTGTAGGCCCCCTGACCAGGTTTCATTACCCTCAAGTGTAAGTACTACGAATCTAGATTCTCAATCGAATATTGAAGTACCTACCTCTATACCGTATTTAATATCAAACATGCGTTTTGAAGACAAAACTATGTCGAAATAGTTTTTCACCACAGACAGCCCGACATGAGACCTATTGAACAAATGTCCTTATATTATAACCTACGACTTACAATCTATTGGTTTTATTGAACTCTGAACGTCTGTTCTTCACAGGCTGGTTTTCAATCATCAATTCCATAGAAATTAGTAATGAATGAAATGATCGATTGATAGATTATTTTTTATTAGAAAGAAATAAGAAAAGAAAATACGTTTATTTGCGTCACGACGTGACACATAAAAATAAGTCAATGTCTACGTACCAGTTTTCATCATTGTATTGTCCTCTACCGTAAAATGTATTTAGTTACACAAATTAAAATCCTTTTCTTTATATCTTCAAGGTACAAAAATATTTTTTTTTCATGGAATATAAACATACTTTTCTTTCTCCTTCCTTCTTTTCACATCTATTTTCACACGTTATTCCCATATTTTTTATAAATATTTAAAAATGACGCTCAAAACAAGAAAAGTATAAAAAAAGTAAAATCATGTATTGCAATTTAATTCCATTTTCATGTGCATTTAGAAACATAAGACATCTGCACTTGTATGCACGCATTTTGCACTTGTCAACTGAAAGAAATGGGGCGACATTCTTAGGCAATGTGCCAGAGTTCTCCCAACATTTATACGCAATTTTCTTGTATATTTCATTTCTACTATTATATTGTATGAATTTGCAAAACATTGTGAGACTTCACTAATTTTGTTTATGCATAATAAACAGGAATTGAAAAAGAAAAAAAATAGAATAAATCATAAATATTTTGAATTGACAACTTTTTATGGCTTTCATTAAATATAGGTAGGTACAAAAGTGGTTTGTATCTTATAACTTTTGTCTTTTACTGAGAAAAATATACAAAAGAAAATCTAAATACTAGAAACCTGAAGTTATTTGTCATGTTGATGTTTTAACTGAAACAAAACATCGCCCCATTTTAGACTGTGGTTCTACGTTTCTCCGCGACATCTTTTGTGAAAACACGCCATCAACAAGCCTAGGAACGAGTCTGCACCCCTATGCAAGTTCTATTTCTTTCAAAATAGAGAAAACTAAGCCAGCCACACTTGCTTGCGACTACGTCATCAAAGAAATACGCTCCAAAGCTACACTATTTTACTTCAAACTTGAAATCCATTATTTGTGCAAGGGCCAGGTTGCATTATCTTACTAACACGGTCGTATCATCAAATACATATATCCGCTTATATGAAATGGTCGTACTGATTTAATTATAGATTGACAACCTGATCGTCTATTAATCTGTAGAAGAAAAGCGATGCAACTAACCCTGTGTAAATGATAAACAATTTTAATCTGTTACATGTTTTATTTTTACTGCTTGTACAATTTACATCTGGCCGCTAAGAAAATACATAATCAATTTTCGAAAACACCAACATAACCTTGAAAATGTTTACATCGAGACCTACATTCTAATAACCTTTTAACACAAAGAAATGTAGTTCAGTGTTCGCTAGAAACATTTGTTGCGATCGGCAGTCGTCACTGTTTTGCATAATAATAGCACAATGGTTAGAGTGGTACGAAACGTTGTTACAAAACGTAAAAGAAACACCTCCTTGGTAGCGCCACCCCAACCGCGTCACTAGTGTTGTGATATCTCTCATGATTCGGGAAACGAAACACATAAATACATATCTTGTCGTTTTTAGACATATCGAATGTTCTATGTCGAGTTATGCGGTAACAACCAGTTCGAACTTTCAATAGCAAACAGGTATAAGAACTGTAGTTCTAGGCTAGGCTTCTGGTTTTCAATAACTTGCCGCAATATCTAGAATTAAGGCGTCAACTATCGGGTTTCCTGTAAGGCGGCACATAGTCTACAAATCTCAATTATTAAATCATGGCTCTCTTAACTTACTGTAGAACTGAACTGGCATTGAGTTGGAGTTGCAAGAAAATTGCAAATGTAAAGTTCGAAAGAGTTACCACGCCGCTGGAACGCAAAGGCATGAGGAGGAACATGGATGGGTTTTAGTCAGTAAGAGTCTGACACTCCCTCCTGCCCCACCCACGGCGTGAGGAGTCATTTGATGATATCCTATCGGACAAAAAAAGTGCCAAATCCGTCTCGCATAGCAGGCACATCACTAGCAGCTCATAAATTATTATTCGATGTTGTGACACTGGCAGCCGTCCGCCCCAAGCTTATTGTAACGTGATTCATCTGATTGAATAATCGAATGAATCAAAGTATTTAATTCTTTGAAACGTTGGATATCTAGAGGGTATCAATCTTTTAATACTTTTAAATGAGCAAATGAGTTTTGACAAAAAGTATTTTAAGTTTGTAATCTTTTTAGACTTATTAGTACTTTTCTTTTTTAACTCAGTTTCAAAATAATAGGGACCATTCAAAATTGTTTCCACAAAAAACTGTATAAAAATGAATGTCTCAGCTGAAAAATGAAGATCTAATTTAAGTGGGTACGGATAGCATCCGTCTTTAAAATCCAATCTGGCCAAGCCAGGGGTATGAAAATTAATTTCCGTGCGCTTTAAAAATAAAAATCTTAGTGTACCCTAAAGCTGTGCCCAAAGTCAGAATATTAATTGAGCAAAAAAAATCTCCCTTGATCCACTGCGACCTGGCAAATAAATATTCTTGTATATTTTACTGAACGATTAACATAATAATATATTTTTTATTTATTTTTTCAGTTTCTGCGAAGAAGTGCCTCACTGAAGTATACTTCATAAAGGTAAGCGTTTAAATTAATTTTCAAGGTAAATGCGATAAAAATAATATGATATTATGATTACTTGGCGAAGTTCGTGACTTTATAATAAATAATATATTGTTGAATAAATAACCTTAGTGATCTTATTTCAATTTATGAAAGTCTTCGACGGGAATTAATTTATAAAATGTTATTAAAAACGTTGCTTTCAACAGACAATATCTAATTGTCATTTTAAGTAATTTTTTAAACGTTTTAAACACATTTTAATTACATCGCCTAAAATAATAATAGGTTTTACTCAAATGTTTTTGCAACTTAAATGAATTTTATGAGGCTACGCTATTATTTCCAGTTAAGGTATAGTGGTAGGGGAACCCACGATGCTAAATGGGGATTTACTCGAGCGTCATAGAGACCTATTGGGATGCAAAGCTTAGATGATAAGAAGAAAAAAATGTTATATAATGTATCGTTTTCATCGGTGGGGGGAGCAGCTATAGATTTTCAAAGATGTAAAAAAAATCTGTTGCATGGACATAATCGAGCGCGTCAGATATTGATAGCATCAATGTCCTACGTATTTTTAAGAATGTATGTATGTTAATCTGATCGTTTGCATGATGGGGGTGGTCGTACGTAAGGGTTGAAAATGAAAAAAAAAAAAATTTAATCGAGCGCGTCAGATTTTCTAAGGGGGTGTTAAGTGAACCTAAAAAAACGCTCTCAATCAATAATCTGACGATTTCGATGTGACGCAAACTCGTGGCCATTATTATAATGTGCAAAAAAAAAACGCCATTTTGAAATACTTGAGCGCGTCAGATTAAGATATATATGGTTCATCTTTATGTCCTAGACGTGCTGTCTCATAATCTGACGATTATCTAGAGGGATTCGCCTAATCTGACAAAAAAACATTTTTATTCAAACCATTGGACTTAATTAATTGAAAAACTTAGGAAATAGCATGGAAATAAAAACGTGTACGTTTGTTAAGTAGAATACTACAAGTATTCTCGTATTTATAAGATTTTTTTTTTTTAAATGCTCAAAAAAATATTTTTTTTTATAATTAATTGATTAATTAATCATCATCTTCATCAGTAGAATGATCTTCATCTTTTTCGTGCTCGAACAAAAAAAAAACGTAAACGAAAAGCCAAAACGTTGGAAATACTGTTAATAATATTATGCCACGAACGAGTCTGTTCTGTGTCATCAGCTGTGAAGGCGTCATAGCAACCGAAACCAGAGTAGGGACGGAGTGAGAGAGTAATAGATAGAGAAAGATCGAGAGGGGAATAGAAGCGCGGAGAGGAGAATATAGGCATCACGCAGCTGCACGCATTAAACTTTATCGACGAATTTTTGTTACTTCGGCTTGTGGAAATGGTCAGATTATATATTTTTCGTTATCCTTGAATTATTTCCTACAAAATAAAAAAAAAATCAGCCACGCTCGAGAATGTCGAGATGACGTTTTTTTTTTACAACTTTTCCGCCCTCCTCTTTCTTTACGTCACTCTCAAATTGTCAGATTAGTGGAATATACACTTTTTAGCATGTAATTAACTCACCCTACCTTAATCTGACGCGCTCGAGATTGTCTGATGATCGATTTTTTTTTACTAATCTGATCCTTTATCCTTGACGCGCGTCCTTATATATGGGGCTCATATTTGGTGGAGGTACTCAAACGGGTACAAGGTATCCCCCTGTATACTAATCTGCCGCGCTTTAGTAAATCCCGAAATCCCCGCTTGGGCTCCCCTACTCGAAGGGTTAAAACACAATGTCATGGGGATTATCTAAATTATAGGGTTTGTTAGCATGGGCTTATATAATGCTATAATTTAGATAATAAGTTTTAGTACTATCCACCCTACCAAGTCAGATTAAACTTAAAGAAATAATTTTAGTTTTTCTTCTACTTAAGTACATACTTATTTAGAATGTTTTAGTAATATGTAATATTATGAATTCAAATCGCATATTTTCACCTTTCACGAACCTTTACGTGCTTTATAATAGATTCAATTATTAATTAAAGTTTAACCAAAACGTAGCACTAATTCAAATCAGCTACGCTTTTGATCTCAGTAATTAATTTAAATCATGTAACATTCAATCTATGGCACAAATTCTATAAGAGAATTCCACTGAGTCGTGCCAATTAATAATTAACAATACTCTTATTTACTTCTGAAATTTAATTATATCATAAATTTATAATTGAAGGCATTTGAATTTGGGACAGTTTAGTATTGAATATTAACTGTAATTGAAAATGACATACTTTTATTTTTAATGTTTGCCTGAATTTATAATTATGCTTTTTGTTTACGCATTATTGTTATAAAAAGTTATCTGCAATATTACAGAACTGTACCTACTATACCACAAAACGGGGTGTAAATTGAGTTTCTTGTCATCATCTGCCTAGCCTTTTCCCAACTATGTTGGGGTCGGCTTTCAGTCTAAACCGGATGCAGCTGAGTACCAGTCTTTTTTTGCGCGACTATGGAGCGACTGCCTATCTGACCTCTACACCCAGTTACTGGGTAACACGATACCCCTTGGTAAGACTGGTTGTCAGACTTTCTGGCTTCTGACTACCCGTAACGACTGACATAGATGCACAAATGACAACCGAGATCAACGGCTTATCGTGCTTTCCGAAGCACGAAGGAGTCTCGCTATGTCATTGATAGTCACCCATCCACGGGCCGACCGCGTCAAGCGCAGCTTAACCTATGATCGGTCAACCCGTGCAGCTGTTACTTAGCCACGAGCTCCTCCCTTGAGTTCCTTGTCAATAAAGCTTTATTTTTAACACCGTAATACGTAAGCGAATTGTCCTTGGTATAGAAGACATATTTGAAGTACAAAAAAATACAATCCTCTACCAAGTAATCATTATTATGCATTAATTTAAAATTCTGAGCACAGAAAGGGCGTCACACATTAACATAAACATAGATACATTGATGTCCCTTCCATTAAAAACCTTACCCGCAAACCGGCGAACTAATACCCGAACATATCGATACGAATAAGGTCCCGATGATAATCCCGTCAGTGTAATTAAGCGGGAGGAGTTAAAAGGTTGGTTGTCAATATAGGGGCGAAGGGGGCTAAACGGATTAGGGCAAACTGTATAAAGAGCCTTTTGTATCCAAAATTAAATGTCAACCGATGTCATTATTCAGCCTCCGGTTGACACGCATACGATCGGTGCCGTCTGCCACCGCTCGATGCTGGAGAGCCGATGCTTTTATATTGTACGACTTAATTGTTATTTTAGAGGGTTCCGATTAAGGATAGAATGTGATGAAAAAATCGTATTTACAATTATCTTTAAAACCATGTATGATCACGACCACTATGTACTTTTTACTACTACTATGTACATGTAATATCATTTAAAAGCTCAATGGACCTCTAATAACAATTACACAAGTATCTTTGATAAATAATATAAGGTCATTATGCAACAAAAGCACGTTCGACGAGAAGAAATAACATGTAATTATATGTGATTGATATAGTGCAACAGTTATGGACATATTGTCAGTTCCTCGACATCAAGCACCATTACCAATGGCATTGACAGTCTGCTGAAATTCCTTGACTAATCTCTAACGATTACATAAAATCGTGAAGCCGTCGTCCCTTCTAAAAACCATTATTAGCTAACCCATTAATTATACTCGCAACGGCTGTCGAAGATGCCGCCAAACCAAACTTTGCGTTGCGGAAATATTAAAATATTGCCAAGACTTTAATCCAATTTCCACAAACAATAATACCGTGTTCCATTATGGCGCAGTCGCCTCAACAAATTATGAAACACATTTATAGGTAACACGACAGATAATTCACGTATGCGGCAATAATATTGCAAATTATTGGATAACGTGACATAAAATTATACGGTCGCATCACGGGTCCAATTTTCATAACGAGTCAAATAACAGGGGAGAGGACGGCGAGCCCGCGTACTTACGATTTCCATTCGTTTATAACGTTAAACGCGATTTTCCATACTATCCTTTAATGCATATTGTTATTGGACTCGATAAAATTAACGGTCCGATACGAATTTACTATAACGGTATTTTAAAACTAGTACCTAAATAAAGTGAACGATAAAACATAGGTATGTTACTCGTAATTGAACTAAGACAGTACTTTTAATGCTTTTTTTTTCTAAATCAAGTAAATCGCTCTGTCAGTCTCACGTAATAGAATGCAAATGGGATTTTTAGTCAAGATACAGACGCTTGATAAATTAAAGTTTAATTTACGTGCTTTTTATCTACCTACCGAGTTTAGCCCGCGGCTTCACCTTGGAGGAAAGTTGGGGAAAAAACGATGCAGCTTTCACAATACATTATCTCGGTTGAAATCTTTTAATTCTTTTTGTTTCGTGACGGTATATTTATCAACAATAACTCATGTTTTGGTAACAATATTATAGCTAGTAAGATGTTAGTCGGACCACCAAGTCCGGCTGCCAAAGTACACTGCCATTCATGGAGGTTATGTCAATACACCCCCGTGATTAAATATTTACTTAGTAGGACATGTTACATAATAAAGTGCAAGAAACACTTAATGCAAATATACTAAATTATATGTTTCTGATAGTTGCACGTGGAACCTTGATTCGTGTGACATCAAACACACAACGATTCCCAGAGCTGCCACTCACGCACACAAAATTGATTTATTAGCACCGTTAAACGATAATAGCAAACATTATTAGCAAACCCATAAATTAGGAGCGAGATCTAAACGTAGGAATATTAAGATCGCATTTAGTTGAGCTCCTAGACATACGCATTTACTGTATTAGACACATGAATGCTTGCTAATCCTGAAAGGGATATGTCCGTGTATCTCTATACTATATAATATTATTATACCTACATTACTTTTGAATAGGAGGGATCATAGATGAATATATCTGCTATATCTCAAAGGATCGAGTTTTGTCACTACTACTACTTTGTACTGTCACTAGAATATAGAATATGCAGCAGTATACGTTGCCAGAATTATGTCAAACATAGAAAATTTACATACTATTACATCACGATTGTTTTTCGTGCTGAAGGGTTTGAGTGTGGTGTACCTTTAAAACCTGGAATCACTAGGTATATACAAAATATATTATGTCCCTAATAGGTAAGCCTACAAATCCATAATTCGGAGTTACTAGAGAAAATTAGCAGCCGATAGAAATCCTACTTATACTTTTCTCTACCGTGACATAGTAACAACCTCATGCTTAGTACTATTGTTACACTAGAATTATAAGATGAATAGGTAGTCACATAAGTCCATTGACTCACACATTCAATGACAATTCTCAGTACAAGGTGGTTTAGAAAATAATATATTTATACTATACCATAGTTCCCAGACTACAAACAAGATTAAATGTTTGCTAAAGTCATAAAAAAATCGGTAATAAAAAGTATTTTAGTCAGTTAGCACATACACCGTAGAGACTAGTGTTTATCCACTGGCTAGCATTACGTACTGCAAAGTAAATATTATCTCATATTCACGCTGACTTTAAAACATAAATTTGTCGGTATCTAGATGCAATGCCTGTTCGGTGCAGTTAATGCCAAGTAAAGAGATCTGTAGCGATAATATCGAACAATTCGCGGGATCGACCATGTCTCCAAAGATATTTATCTATATTGTTCCTTAACATCTATTGTATGGAGTTTAATTTTGCGTCGCGTCGCTCCAATTTTGTTATCTTAATCGTAACTTATTATGACAAAGTTATACAATCCGGAACAACGCGTTACACAACAGTTGATTACTTTCCGTTGCATTCGCATCACCAAGTTCGCAGCTTTGTAGGCGTTGGTGAGATAATCATATAAAGATTTATTCGCTAAAAACTTATGCAATATAAATTACAGTTTTTGTTTAATCTGCGTTTGTTGTTACCGTCAATATAATAGTGTGTAAATATTTGTAATACTCCCCACTGCGTGTATATCTTCAAGAGAAATCAGCTACCATCATTACACCATTAATTGTGTGTAATCCATTCATATGAACGTAACTACGAAGTCGGGTCACATTATTATAATCTGACCTGACATCTGATCTGAATCACGTCATGCTTCAGCAATTTATCATACTAAAATATACGTATAATTGAAACCAAAACATCGTGTTACTGTCAGAAATCGTTCAAATCTTTGTATTGTAATGTAGAATCTCGAATATACAAATGCAAGTAAAGAAACATCCTGTGGTTGCTACAAAGACAAATGAAGCTACGATTTAATAAGTAAACAAACTTAGTAGACGTTCACCTAGGCTCAAAGTAAAGTACCTAATGCTCGAACACGGTGAGACGTGTAAATAAGTCAAGCGAGCGTGTAGCTCCGACAATAGTTGCCTTTGAATCCATTGTGTACTCTTCTTCAAAAACAGATGTCGCTTGGAATAATAGATGTAACTCCATTGCCGTTTGCAGTCGTGTTTTGTCCTGGACTTTGCGTCCGATGCGGGCGCGACCCCTGATTAGACGACTCTGGCTCGTGAACTGTCCACAACATTTCAAGGCTTTATTGAAGTTACAGACTTGACATGCCAGTTGGACTTTCAGACGCTCTGCATAACTTAAATCTTTGTCAGGTTTGCCACGATACCTGAGGTGGCATTCGCTAACGTGAGGAGAAATGTATGTTATTTATAGTGCATTTATATAGTCCAAAAGTATTACATGAATACAATAAATAAAAAGGTAATTATAGCGAATGCGAACCTCCATGCGACCAACACATAAATGAAAATTAATTAAATTATAACCTTGTACAACGCATCTAATCCAATGTGCTTACACAACAATCGCGTATTTAACACTAGAGCACGTCTTTTGTTCCATGTTACAAACTACGTCGGTATAAGAAATCCACCGGTGCATTGTGTAATTAATTAATTACGGAGACGACAAGCGATTAGTTTGCAGGATTCGTGAGTCCTTGGTCCCTTTGGACATAAATAAGCTGATCGTGCATGCGAAGTAAACAAATGATGTTTAGCAATAGTCCTATTGTTTATTGTGCATAGCTGTGCATACCGAATGTTCGGCATTTGCCGAGACACTGCCGAGTGCCGAGGACGACGGTTGTGAAAATAGGCAACTTGTCAACAGTGATTTATGTTCGGCGCACGGCACCGCATCCTTGGCTCAAAAACTTGGTAAACAAATACACGACGTAACAAAAGGATTTTAGAGTTGCGCCGCTATTTGTTCGGCTTGTTCGTAAGTCTAAACATTTGTCGAAATACGAATCTCTTCCTATGCCGTTTCAGGGTTAGTTTGCTTGATCAAACTTGGAAAACTGTGGTCGGAAGATGTATCTTCTCAAGTTTCTTAGTCATTGCGATCTACTATGATCTACCTATTGTAAAGGAATACAGGATTAGATGATTGATAAATTACATTATAGTGGTTAAGAGCTAGAAATTTAGTATTCAATAAAATAAATGTATACCTTTATGAAATCTTATACTAAGATCTAATGTAAATAGATTAATCTAGAAAATCATTTTTGCATTGAATCTGTTAAACAAATTATTAAAATCTATATTTGTTTCTACAGAACTCTTTAAACTATATGCCTGCTCAGATAGCGTGTGCGTAACATTTCGATATCATATCGGTCTTGATCATGATCCTAATGTACCTACTTATTAAAATTTCCTGCGTGTGCTACGACATGGTAAACATACGAGAAAATTCCAAATCCAATCACAGTTTCACATGGTGACAATTTAAACGTCAATGCCAAAGCTCGGCTCGATATCGCAATTAAGCGACTCGTTAAACAATATTAATTGTTTACTAACTGCTAGTAATAACCTGTTGCCAAATATAAACGATATCCGGACGTATCTGTGTCTGCATTTAATGCGTTATTGTATGCAAATATTGTTAATCATAAGTGTAATGTATCAACAATAAATTGTTGCAGCAAAACTAGATTCTATAGGTATTTACCTAGTTTATAAGAAACTTTAGATTTATCGTAAATTAGTATTACTACGCCACGCTCTAACAATCTTCAAGTACAATACCACAAAGTACTCTAATTTCGTGAAGCAACACAAACATCTGAGAGCTATTAAACCATTAAGGCTCAAGATATCTTACAAACTGCACGTATAGAGACTTGCTCGTAATCATGACGAACGTATCCTTAATCACGTAACAGGAAATTAACCAGATAATCGGTATAATTGTAACAGCAATCTAAACATTAATCTGTGCTCACAGAGGTGTAACGAAAAGGCTAATTCTCCTTGAGAACTGTGATTTCCATTTTTTCACAGCGGCAGGGCGTTTGCTTAACTAATGTAGCAATAGCAATATTATTTAGAAACTAAATTACGAACCCTTCTACTATTCACAGTACATTGCACTTCGCAAAACTATTAATCAAAACTAACTTGAATACATACGCCAAAGTAAGTGAAACAATACGAGCGCTCATTGTCTTTAGTCAGTGAATGCGCGAGCAGAGTACCTTATCGCTAAAAAGTAAACTCGATCAATGGCACAGCTATGTAAGTCGTGGGATCTTCCCACGTGCTGCGGGAGACTAATAATTAGTCGTTAGCCAACAATTTGCACCTTGCAAGCTAAGCATTAGAAAAAATATAAATCGCCCTATTTTAAAAACGATATATCACTCCTCAACGACGAGATAATTTGGAATTTACAACTTCATCACACAGATTAAAGTTTCATAATTTGACTATAATTTGTCAGCGCGTATTCCTGTCGCCCAGGAGACTGATCGACTTGTTATACTTACGACAGTTGTTGAATGACTCAATTTGTTATGGTAATCTGTAATATCAGTGACTGATGTATGCGCAGTATCATAACTCATTGTTCTTGCTTATGCGCATGCTAATCTTATTCAAGCTTGAAGGTGCCATGCATTTAGGACGACTTATAATCTACCTTTATAAATATGTATGTGTATTTAATACTTAAGAGCCTACTAAACTTTTAGTATAAATTAAAATCTCATTAACCTGACTTTATTGAATAATTAATTGATAATAATTGCAAACACTTCTATAATCCGCAAATCTACAACTCTAGTTGCCACATAGGCACCTAATCATACAATTTACTCATACGTGCCATATTGGAGAAATGTAGGTACCTATTAGTCCCCGTGATTGCAAATATACCTGTCACGACCATCATCATCGAATATCACGATCGAAATTATTGGATAGTGTGCAATCCAATTTCGTGTCGGCGCCTGCGTCGCGGCACAATGCAATTTGCTAGGCGACGTTTCAACATGCGTCCCGTATTTCTCCAACACACCCTATTTTCATCTTCGCGGAACGACACAAAGATGACGCCATTCGTCATATGAATGAGACTATTGACAACTGAATTGATGCATTCGTCTCGAAACACAAGTTTACAAGTACAGTAACGTCTTTACGAAATATCTTCGGCAACCCGGCCATTGCATATTCCTTACGGTCCGCAGCGCGGTTTGAAAGTATCAAATTTATTTTTATATATATTTTTATTGTTTGCGGTGAGGATTGTCGCATCCTTAGGGGCTGTTTGTATGCGGACTGAGAAGAATTACGTGTGCGACGGAGCGGATCCACTTAAGAAGTAGAGATAAAACAATTTGTTTAGAGAATGTGCTGTATAATGTGGCTGCATATGATACTGTATGAGAGGAATCTGTAAACTAACGTTGTTTTAGTGTTTATTTTATCGTCGAACGTGTCCACTGGGTGCAGTAAAGGTTTGCAGAATGGGATAAAGCTGCATTTTTCTCATATGAAATATCTAAGTCGAGAGGGATGGTCGTGTGCTTATTTGAATGGCCTGGGAGATGCAGGCGATATTTTTTGCGGCGCGGCGGCGCTCGCCTCGGAGTGAATGCACACTTGATTGTATAATTTAGTTAAGTTAATCTCACTACGAATTGCGCGAAGCTCGCCAGTTTTCAATTTCACATTTGAATGCTATGAACGTTGTTTTCGCGTAAATTGTGTTAATACTCCCGCGCCCGCTCCGCCCCGCTTGCGGTAACAATGTAGACACCGACTAGAGCGGTGTGTGCAATTACTCAATAAATATTCAGTAATCCGAAAATAATTAACGCGAAAATGAGCTTCGATGATTTAATTGTGTTGGTTTTAAAAACAACGCAGCATCGACGCAATCATCGACAAGGTAAGCTGAATTTCAAGCGAATTCAGTTTACTTATTTATTAACTTATAGCAGTTTCGGGATTAAGTTAATTTTTATATTGATTAATGAATAATGAACAGATTTCCAATGAAACATATTATTAACGTTAATTATTTTTACCACTATATTATTTGGGTATTCTATTCAGTCGGCACAAACAATATCATAAAACTAACACTTAGCATTCTGGGTTACCGGGCCACTATTCTGATTCTCCGAGCGAGGCCTCAGTAAAACGGCAATTTTTCACACGAATTCTACAAGCAGCAAGTAAATTGCTAAAATAAGAGGGATAACTAGTGAGCTGAGCCACTGCTCGTAATTCACAAGAGGGAATCTGAATAATTTAGTCCGCGTGCGTAGTCACGTTTAGTCGCCTGCATCCAGCAAAATGTTTTCAAGCGGCAACACTGGGTCCTTTTGAAGGGAATCCCGGAAACTACGCTTTGAAAGCAATCAAGTCGGTGTTAACGTTCAAAGTAATTTCTTTGGCTTCGACGGTTCTGATAGACGCCCCTATTACCTATTGCGTTGGCAATATAGATGCTATTTCATACCGCAAAGCGTTACCTCGCCTTCGAAAACAATGGTGAAGTAATGAGCCGCGAAACGTGACTTGCCTTAAATTAATACGTTGTTAAAATAGTTAATAGAAGTTTCTCCTTCAAAATAAATCAACATATTTACGAGGTTTGCAATCATAATATTTTAATTTCAATCATTAATATAATATACAAATAGATACTATAATAATTTAGTGTTAAATTCATACCAATATTTTGTTTACACTTGTACGTATTTTAAAAAGAAACTCCACAACATACATTATTTTGAAAGGTAATTTGCAGAGACATATTATATATCAATCGCCTATAACAAATACGGAATTCGAGCCACCCTTTGTGCCTTGCTGATTCGACACTAATTACTACTTTCGCTTTACAGTTGATTATTGACAGTTAAACCGGGGATCACGATCGGTTCCCGTGAAAGAATTCTGTAATCCGATTAAATCCGGTTTTAACCGAGTAACGTCAACAGCGCACGTGTACCCGGGTGTTCTTTTATAAACCGACCACTAGCATCGATTAAGGCTGAAAATCGAAATTTCAAAAAATGGCGTGGAATTTTGTTGGGTCATGATAAATTATGTTAGTTTCCTACCCGGTTCAGAGTTTCCTTCCTTATTTTCTTTGTGCAGTTACTACGAAAACAGGGGTGGAAAGTTTATCGAATACTGTCATTCGGAGACGAGGAATCAGGTCATTGTCATTTTTATTTAACTCTTTCGCGAACGGTTTTGAACGGCGTGTACGGGAGAAATGCATTTGATCGTATAACACGGTTCATTTTTGGTAATCTTGAAATATTTAAATAAATTAGCTGTAGATATTTAGAGACAATAAAAAAGCAATACTGTATTCGCAATACTCCGTATGGATGTACCTATAACGAATTTGCAACAGAACTTTGTTTATTCTATATCTGATACCGAATATTTCGCGCTAGAACTACGTCGCACGAATCGATCTATCAAGGTTAAGCTGCGCTTACTGCGGTCACATCGTGGATGGGCGATCGTCTATGTATGACATACTTTCCGAGTCTCCACCATGCCTCGGAAAGCATGTTAAACTGTTCCTTGTGGGTGGTCAAAAGCCAGAAAGTTTGACAAGTCTTACAAAGAGGTATCATGTTACCAGGGTTGTGGGGGTCATATAGACAGTCGCTCCATATAAAGCATGGGTAGTTAGCTGCATCCAACTTAGTTCGGAATAGGCTAGACTAGACAAATGATAATGGTTGATACTTTTGCTCTAGAAACCTCTTCTATACTAACCCCGTATTATTTTCTAAGACATTCTAATTTCCTAGCGATATTTACTTCATATAGCAACATACATTCGCTTCCCGTCAAGTCTAATGTTTACCATACAAACTCATACGGCACAGCAATAAACTCAGTAGCTCTAAAGTAATATAAATAAATGGGACAAACAGGGTTAATGTAACGACTCAATACGTTATCAGAATTAACGTTACGGTAACGTTTAACCCATTACTTTTTTACACATTACCTGTGGGCCATAACCCAGCTTCCATTTGACGCTACGAGTTCATCCGTGCAGCTTATTGAGCAGAATTTAACGAGCTCATAGAATTAACACTAACAACCCCACTAACAATAATGTTCTCAGTTTTAAAAGCTCAAATGTGCTAACGAGTTAGTGCACAACATAACCTATTAACGTTTTTATACTGATCCATCCAAAACACGAAAAACGTAATGCTATATAATAAACAATGAAAAACTAAATTTTTGTTGAGCGTATTCGTAAACTGCTGGGGGAGTTAAACCATTGCATATAATTAGTTTAATAAAATTCTAGTTACGGAATTATAGCTAGAATAGAAGAAAAATAAACTATGAGCCTTAGTATACTAACGCTTAATAAAACCAAGAAATTCCCATTTCATTTAACGATTATATTAAAACCGCATCAGGCCATGCAATACTATTAAACAGCAATTGTTGCTTAAAACTAGGATTAACAAACAACAACACCATAAATTCAATAAAATAAACCAATACTGCTTTAAAACATTTGAATTTCATGAATAAAACTCGATTTCGTAACAAAAACACTGGAGTGCATTAAAATGGGGTAAAACTGCGAAACGCTATAATCTCTAATTGAGTTTTATTCCCAGTGTTCCGTCTGTGTGTGGCCGCCACCGCAATTTATTTATTGTTGTTTTAACTTACTTACGTAAAATTCGTTTTATTGCTCTCAGGTATAAGTTTATTATGCATCTCATGAATACGAGAATTGCTCATTTAACTCGTCTGACATTTTCTTTAATTAATTATCTTTAATAATAGTTTCTTTTTTTGTTTCAGGTATGGGTGTTTTTTTTTATCCGTTTGTATGAAGGAGACAGCGGTATATAATACACTTCTAGTTACGTCAGCGTCAAAAAGAGGTTCGAATCAATCTCATTTAAAATCCGAATGTTGCAAATAAAAAGTAGATGTCGGCTGAACTGTATCGACAGTAATATTGTGCCCTTTTAAAATGTGACACCCCTCTGCCCTTTGCATCCAATTACGAAAGGTTGTAATGAAATTAATTAGCGAACTTTACCTGACACTCGGTAGACGTAATGACGCTAGTAGGCTTCCGGCCCCGATCTATTAACTGCCCTATTGACTTTCAAGGAAACATTTTAAATTTAGTTAGGCGCTTTAGCTATTTGATGTTATTGGTTTCTTTTGGAATGTTTACGTGGAATAGTATTCTTATAAGATTGTTTACTTTTTCATTTTAATTAACCATTATATGTGTAGGATTGGCGTAGAGGATTTTTGGGTGATGCGTTGCGGGTTCAATTACCGCACTGAGCACATACCTAATATATATTTATAAATGCACCTACCTCGTCCAATGCAGTTCCTTGTATATTTTATTTTATTGTAACTAGGTACAAATCTCTCTAGCTCTTGCCCACTGGTCACATGTTCCCATTCTCTCAAATTGGGGAGATTTGTGACGTATAGTTCCCAACATCCTCTATAGTTCACTCAAAATTATAATCTAACTGCCGAAAAGAATTAAATTATCCATTCCCACTCCGTTAAGCCAAGATTCACTAATTCTATTATACAAATAGCTATCTAGAACATTGGACTAAAAAATGGTAGGTAATCCAAATGACCAATTTCATTTCTCATTAGTAAGTCGTCCGACCTCCTGCAGGCAATCCTACGGAACAAATTTAATTACTGAAGATTAAAACGTTAGATTAAACGCTTTGCGAAAAAATCTTTTCAATTGAACCCACAACGAAAATAATGCAATTATTACTATAATATCATTTAAAATCGTATAATTCGACAGAATTTAAGTTTACGATTTCAGCGAAATAATTATTGTAATTATTACAATAAATTGTATTGTAATAGGTTGAACGAACGAGGTACAAATTATTATAATTAAATTAATAATCTCCACACAATGATGCAACGGCAATAAAGAAAGTGATGTTTCCAACTAAATAAATACGTTAACAGAGAATGTTCTCACGCGACGCAAGTGTGTATTCTATAAAAAAAAATCTTAGGTCAGATTATATACATTGATGGCCAGTTTCTTTGGCCAGCTAATCCTCCTACAGTAACCGTAGAATTAAATACCTTACCTTTCCTTTATAAGAATAACAGCCGTATTCACACTCAATACTTTAAAAAGTGTGGAATCAATGCTTAGTAAGACATTACTGATAGAGTTTTTCGAGGCCAGCCTTTTAATTCAAGAATAATACTTAAAATACCATTTGATTTGGTTCATTCTTTGTTATTAGGTGAAATAAACCTTTTACTAATGCCTGTTATGATGATGACTAATTTCGGCAAAATGTTAGAGGAAAAACAAAATAAATAACAGACTCGTAACAGAAAAGTAGAGTTGACGTCGTTTGTCGTATGGGCGTGAAAAGAAATGAAACACATGTGACTGTACCAAGTATGTATGAATCGTGTGTAGGATGTCAACAAAGAGTAGCGAGAGAATTATAATGTTTAAGCTGAGAATAAAAAGAGAAAACATATTTCACTGAACCCCGAATAAAAGGGGAGAATAATAATAGAATAGAATAGAATAGAAATATGCTTTATTGTACTTGTACACCAAAAAGAAATTAAGACAGATACAATTTAAAACTAATAAAAATATGGGTAGAACGGCGGTCTTATCGCTAAAAGCAAGGAACAAGATGTTACAAACAAAAATGCGTTAACTACAGTACCGGGTAATCATCACGCGTGGATATCATTGCCATCGAAAACTTATAATTCATCAATGGCATGCATCATAAAAGACTATTATATGCGACTAGGTCTTTCCCAAGGTTTCGTACCCGGATAAAAAAGTAACCTATGACCGTCTGTCTCCAGGGTCCCCACTATCTATATATATATCAGCGATGAAGCAGTTGTACTGAGAAAACATAATAAACAATCAAATACACAAATTCACTTTTGCATTTATAAAAATTGTTAGGTAAGATTATGTCTAGATTCTAAGAATGTGTCATAGTAACAGAGTTACATTTGTTTTTGTTGCCCTGTCTGATAATAGGCCGAGAGCCAAGACTATAGTTGCTGAAACACTACCTATATTGCAAGCTTCTACAATGATATCATCTGTAGCAACTTTTTTACCGTTCCACGGTTAGATTTACGGCGCACTAAAGCCGAGTAGTTTAATAAAACGTAAGCTTTAGCCTTTTTCGTTGGAAGTTTATGCGGTTATAAATTTGGCCACGCCCCGATCTGAGTCCAATGATTGTGGGTAACCTCCATAGATTATGTCTAAATACCTGCTTACTGTAGTTACTCAGATATCGTGCTAGATTATAACGTTAACAGGGTGCTTCGTGTTACCGAAATCTTAATGACTTCATATTTCGTTTGGAGTTTGATTAAAGTCGAGTATTCATCGAAATTATGGGTCGCATCTTGAATTTTGGTGTTTCCGTACGTGTCGATTGATGCAATATAAGGCCCCAATGTTGCTATGTAGCATGTCACAAGTACTTTGTTTTATTTAATAAACTATATAACTGTAATAACTGGATACATTTCATGCAACTATCATACATCCATTGTAACGAACATCACTAATGTGTTTCATGGATTTATGCTTTAACCACTAGCGCATATCAAAATTTATCCGCAAAACAGACTGAACATAGTGCATGACCACAATTAATACAATAGTATGCATTTGGACAATAGAGAAACAACGTATTATCGTAGACAAGTTCGCAACTAATCGTAAAAATAACCATTCTCAACAAAACTCATTAGCAATTATTTTACATGCCCACAGCAGTGTTATACAACATACATATTATATAGCACATCTAACATAATAACGAAAACCGAAACACTATCCCAAATAACATCCAGCGAGCTTTATGTATCACAGAAATAAGAGACGAGAGGAAAAAATACAAAAATCTAGTATTGATTTGAGTGGCAGCGAACGAATGACATCGAAATACCGACCAAATGCGTTTCAGAATGACGGGGCCCAGTTCAATCATCGCGACCTATATACAAAACGGAAAGCAAATCATAGCACGTTTGCATTCAGCTTATAAGCTCATTTCCATAAGTGTACTACCTATCACGCTCGCAGGTGCAAATTATCTCCAGTATATGCAATCAGATGCGTAGTAATCACAGGGATTATTATTGAAGGATTGCGCGGACATTTGGGATGTTGTCATATTAAATCATAATGAAGATAACCACCGTATGTCGAATATGTGCTTAACTTTGTTAGCATTATTTCACACAACATTATTTAAAAGAAAAATCATTAACAAATTTTTTGCAACCAAAAATAATAAGGTTCGAAGTAGCCTTATCTACTTTTACCAAAGCTATATTAATTTTGATGTAACTATCACCAATAATGAGTGTGTTTACTCTTCAAGTACCTACAATCAATCACTTTTAATATTTTAAATATTAAAAAATATAATATTTTTAATCACTTTATAAATAATATATACTATTGTTACTCACTGAACGCTGTCTTAAACTTACGGAGCAAATAAATGTTTTGAGTTTTGAGAACATATTTTCTTTCAGAGGACCGTAGAAGTAATAGCAATCTCAATATTTCTTTCAGAATAATTTATAAACTTTCAAGCGAAGGAATTTCCACAAGACCATAGAAAAACAAATTAAAGACAAATATACGAAATAACAAAATGCAAAACATTATTTTACTTGAGATCAATTGATTAGTCGCAAACATGCTTTATTTATTTTACTCTTTCAAATTGCTGATTGCAAACAGACGGCGACGCGGAGAAAATTCAATCTGGCACACAAGCAATCCAAATAGAAATCTGATGAATTGCTCCAGACGTCACAATAATTCATATTTCACACGTGATTGGGTGCGAAGAACGCATATTTTGAAATACGACTATCGGAATAAACATATTTATATTCGTTTCATAATAAACGAGGTATATTTTCCACGCCGAATTCTAATCCGCATAAAGGGTAAGTGGATGATTTCTGACGTGCGGACGAGTGTAGAGGGCCGCCAGTGGCGTGTGTCGAATGTGTAACTACGACCTACATTTCGATACGGCTACTACGGAAACACAATCAAAACTCAATTCGATAACACTTCCAATTTATAGTTGTATCACGCAATGGCAACTGACAAACGTCACATAAATAGGAATAAGGGATGGTGCGCGTTCAACATCCCCATTCTATGAAATATGATTTGCATCATATACATGTGTGAACGATTACCATTCATACTCGTTATTTCTTTCGTAAATTATTTTTTGCTAAGTAACAATGGTACAATCTTACAACGAAGAAAACGTGTGCGGTCAGAGTATCCCCGTCATTCCCAATAAGGAACGAAATTCCTCATTGGGAACGTTGAATCTCAAAACGCTGCACTCATCATATCATCATATATAACAGAAAGTGATAGAGAATGAGAGTCGCACGGAGGTTATGTGACGACCACTTAACTTTAATGAGTTGACATGGTATGCCATGTTAAGAAACTATAATCGAAATATCGAACATAATATCAAACTTGCAGCTTCCAAATCCTTCTATAAAATAACTAAATGAACAGGCCTACATTTATGTAGCTTACTATCCATCAACTCCTCAATATTTCGTTCATCGTTTTTTACGCCAACTCCACTCAAACAAGATACTTTGTTCAGACAAAGTATTAACAAATTCAGAAATGAATACACAAAGTTATGAGTGCATCTACATTGCGAATTCGTATTCGTGAATGGACTACTGATTAATTACGCGTACGAAGTATGCCTACGTGATATGTCAAATGTTTCATCACAGTTTCAACTAGTGAAGGCTCCACAATAGATTTTCCAATAAGCCTTTGTATTGTGAATAGTAATTTGATTTAATCTCGGCATAATTATTTTAGTCTTCATTATAATATGCCGCCCCTTCTAATTGTATTCGAGCATATTAACGAGACATTATTCGATCTTAGAGTATACTTTACTACTGAATTATTTAGTAGTTTTGTAATCGATTGTAAAAAAATCGCATAGAAAAAGAGACTGTAATCCTAATAAATAAATAAGTAGGTATAAAACTTACATAAATATAATATTAATACGTACTTATCCCGTAACAAAGAGAAGCGCAATTCTAAAACATTTTCCCTTATGCGGATAATTCAGAACGAAACTTACTATTCAAAATTGGAATTGTAATAATTACGCGCTCCACACGAGTAATTAACGCGACTGCTTTACAAATGGCTGTGAACAACTGAGCAATGAGTGACATGGGTGTCGACGGACGTGACGACGAGACGTGCCCCAGAATAATGACCGCCAAATGAACCGGGGACTGATGCGAATCCCAACACTATGATGCGATTGCACCGCGCAGTCCCGCTGTGAATTATTGGATTGATTGCGCCGTCTTGTTTCATCTGCATGCCGTATTGTGTGAATCAAACATTATGCTACCGAATTTTGATCGGAACTCCCATATTAGTAAATAAACGCATTTAATTTGATTTCCCTACGAATTATCAAAGTAATTAAATACAATCTTTAGCCAAATTATGCAAATTAGTAAGAAAGAAAGAAAAATTTATTTGTCACTCTACTTTCTTCTCTAATTTATTTGTTTCAGTAACTCTGAAACAGCTATAAGTTTGCGATAAATTTATCGAAAATTGCAAGATATTTAACTATGTAGGCCTACTCACAATAATTAGATAGTAACTCGAACCAAAATAACCGGTACCTAATCATAACAAATTATTGTTCAAAATCTGCAATCTCGTTCAAACCTTGTTAAGTCAAGACATATCACAACACCTAATCTCGGATCAAACGAATTGACGATCACAGCTCGATTGTTACACGAACAAAGCGAACGCATTCACCAGTTGCAATATACTGTGATTCCAATACAAGTTAGAGTGTCTCTTATACGCCCGCGTGGCTTCACAGACCAACAATGGAATGCAACAAAGGGCAGTCGGGCTAGAATAGCTCGCCGCTATTGAACCTGGATAATCGATGCGGATCAAGTATGAGCGACAGGCTGCGTTGTTGCCGCCGACCTGGAATTACTCTGTCAGCTATCAGCCGTGCTGGCGAACAAAAAATCGTAGCTTTTAAAATGCTTGTAACATTTTGTGTGTACATATGATGACCCTCGTACCTATCACAAAAGATTCGCTTGATTTGGAGTGCCACATGTCAGGTTTTGTAAGCGTTTGACAAGCTGACATGAATGTAGGTACTAGATAGATCTTGTTACCATCTTGAGACAAAATTATTCAGTGTTTGCATATTTACAATAGTTCAATAAGTATTCAGTGCAAATGAATGCGATGTCAGTAATGTTTGTGCGTTTACTTAGCTTTAGAACGTTGTACATATAAATGGGAATATACAGCTATATGGTATGACAGAAAATATGCAGAGTGCACTTAATAAAAGCATCGCAAATCTTGCATATGCGTGTCGCGAACGTAAATTGCGAAGCCTTAAGGGCCCTTAGCGCAGCCGGCAGCCACACTGTAGCTGTACACAGCCACATGTTGTAAAGCATGCTCTCTTGAAACATGCATGTCTACGAATAATGATGCGACACTGCTGTCACACGCGTGACGATGAATAAACGCCTAGATTACCGCCAGCTCCATTACCCAGTTTTAACATTATCTCCTAATGCACGGCCCCTACATCCAATTACCTACGTATGGTTTTGTTTACCAATGGTTAATTAATATACTAATTTTTCCTATAATTAAAATAAATGTTGTCAACATATTTCCAAACAGTACGACTTTCTCAGAAACCAAGCTTCGTTTCATTGCGATGAATATACACGTGCCTTAGGGTCAATTAGTTATGTAAATAATAAATACTATTGAATAGTAGACACAACATACCTTTGAAGGTACGCTCGTTATTAATGAAGAGCAGAACTGTAGTGACTGCGTCCTTTAGAGATACGAGTAGTATTTCATAATTCTCACGTAGGTATTACACGCACCGCTTGAACGATGCTCAAGTGCCTGCATTGAAAGCATTCTATTACCTAACGTGTATTCATGCATGAATGGGAAGAGCTTAAAATAATTATTTATGCTAGCGCTATAGTGTGATGCCCCGGGGCCGAACACTATAAACCGGGTATATCCTTTCATTTGCATGTTTTCCTCGGAATATCAAATATCGACGCTAGCCGCATCTTGCTGCTCGTATCGAAACTATCGTAATTACATTTAGATGATTTCTACTCAATTTTATTGAAAAGTCGTACGTTTGTATACCGCCTTAACATAGCTACAATTTCCATCATTATTTAAAAAAAAAATTACAATATTTAGTTAAGAGACAAATTCATGGTACGGAAAATCACGATCAAAATAAATATGAAGCATCATTATCCCGTGGGGAGGCTTGCGTTGCGTTGGTAACCTATTCAAAACACTGTAATAAAAGAAAAAATAAAACTCAAACCTAGCCAAATGAATCATACAGGTGTAAAAATATACGGGTGTGTTCTTATTTCTTAGAACAACCGTCCATAGGGTGTCTGGTAATAAACCGCAGCTCGGTAACTCTTCCTAGTTCTCATGTAACGTGCTCGTTCGTGTAATGATGCGCCAGTATTACGTAGAACAAACTAATAGTGGTTTTACTTTCGACCTTAAGTGCCGGCGCAATAATTACTTAGGTGGACGTAGGCAGCATTCTTTGTGGACTAAAGTTTACGTTACTGGAACTATGTGTGTAATTGTAGTGTTTATACGGCATTAAGATCGTTTATGAGTAATTAGTTGAATGTGTTTATTTAAGAGTTTATTTTTAAATAACCTGAAAAGATCGTTTTACTCGGTGACCTTTAAAAGGTGATTAAGAGTCAGGGGTCAATGGCCACAGCAAAACGGGTTTATTCTTTTACTGTTTTGTATTTTTAATTTCAATTATTTCTCAAATTCACTACCGATAAATAACAAAAAATATACTGTAACATGTTATCCCAAATCCCGAAAATAAATAAAATTACAAATAACTAGTTCAGACCAAGGTAGACTATTATCATTTTCCAGCGGCCTTTCTTTCTGTAAAACCTGTAATATGCCGCTTTACGTTCCGGGCACTGCAAATGCAAATACAGTGAAGTCGATAGCCGACCTCCTCGTTAGTGCCCTCTCAAAGGTAAATATACGTACATGCATACCTTTATTTACTATTTATATAAGGATAGTGGACTATGAATAGCTTCCATGCAATAGGATTAACTTAAAGATACAAGATAAAGAAAAGACGAAAAGCTTTGCTGGAAGATCTTTGTATGTACAGGAAATATAATTACGTAAAAGGAAATGTAAATAATGTTTACGTAAGTAGCATATTTTATGCACGTTAGTGTATTTGTGTCTGGTAATGGGAAAAGATGATTCTACTAAAAGAATGTCGTAGTGGTTTAGAGGTTAAAGCGCTTGCATCTTAAATACGAGTGTGTGGGTCCGAAACTTGGGCAGTACCAATGAATTTTTCAAAATTATGTTATGTACCGTCTAAATATAAAGAAACATGCACTCAAAAGTCTTAAATTGCCAACCTGCCTTGAGCAAGTGATCAGTGCAATCTTCTTTGTTTTAGAAGAGACCAGAGTAAATAAAAAGTCTCATCAGATCATGAATAAAAGCAGCTTAAAAAACTTATTTTCATTAATTAATTTAATAAAAATATATTCGAAATTAGTTATAAGTATGTCATGTTAGAGTTCAGTAGGTACTATGCGCCGGTTAGTTTTTGCTAAAAAAAAAAAAAATTTAATATATTATTTCATGCTGACTTCCGCACTTACTTTGTATATATTCAAGTATGAAACAGTTTCCAACATGTGGTGCTAATGGTTAAATATAAAATTCATTAACTCGCGTTTAATAACGCGCAGTTACACACAAATGCAGTTAAGCTAAATACTAATTCCTTGGAGCAAAGTTTGAAGTTAACTCTCATCTTAATAGAAATTTCTTTATGTAAATTTTAATTCAAAATTTCCCCATTTATTCTCGGTGCCGTAAGTTGGAGAAAAAATCTATTAGCTAAGAAAGATGAAAAATACAGTCGGGCTTTCCCTCCGTGCTTATTTCACAAAGTATGCAAAGCAGCACCAAAGCGACCCCTTTTATCGTCGCACTGAATTGAGCAATTAAAAGTCTAATAATAGTTTCTCTATGTACTTTTAATTTAGTCCATAGTACGTAAGAGAAGGGTAAAGTTAGAAAAGTCGTGTTAATGAGTCAAGATATCGCTATGAATATTGTATAGTGATTCTGATTTTGAGAGATGTTCTGTCAGTTTTGTAGCGTTAATCAGAAGCTTGTGCTGTTTTGTTTTCCTTCAAAAATGTGTCAGGGAAATATTAAATAGAAAAAATAAATAAGTATAAAAAAAATAACTTCATATATATTTTTGTAAATACCATCCCATCAGCGTATGTAACTAGCACATCATTATTATTATAAATAAAAATATTTACGATACAATTCTCATATGGCTCTGTAAATCCAGACTTTTACCATACTAAATTGAGCAATTAAGTCTAGACCGTGTCCGTCTTTATTTCTAAATTACAATCAAGGAAATTGCAATATTTGATTTAATGACGCTGTCGTAGATAATCGCTTGGTGTCCTCAACAATTGGATTTTACTGTACATTATTAAGCATTCAAATATCGAATCACATCAATAATAATATTTGATTGGTTGAAAGTCGTGAATGGAATTACGTGTCATATCTTAGGAGCGAGGTTGTGCACGATTCATGGTGAACGACGGAACTAAAGCCCTATACGCATTCATATGTGTTAGTCACGAATTAAAAATAAAACTAGTTTTAACCTCCATGAGATAATAGGTCACTGTTATTTGGCTAAGGATTTTGGTATGCAATAAAAAGTGCTATCTCGATAATCAAATAATCGAATTCGTGTCAAGAGCAAAGTTCAATCGATAAAATAATTCATTACTAATTAAATACCACGTGTAGGTACTACTATAGTGCTTAAAGATTACACGTACAAAAACTAATAAACATTAATTCCATTTTCTCCGAAACAATCAATAATTTTTCTAAAACGTTCATTTTAAAATTCTGACAACTTCATTATTACCTACAAACAAAATATTGACTTTTCAGTAACAACACGAAGCGTCCAATTATTGACACTAAAATGATTGATTGCTCTGCAATTGAAATAATGTTCGAACACAAAACGACGAGCACCATTTAGTAAACAATAAAATGTACTATCGCCCTTGACTTTTTGGTACTAAGACGAGGTTACACTATAATGACTATATTATTCAATACTTTTGAAAGGAATTTAAGGAAGAGATTAGTATATGTAATGAGCGTTTCATTGATAACCAAGAACATCTGAAGACATCATTTTCAAAGAATTTTGGCGAAGGTTGGCGTATACAGTCCCGATTGCGGTTTTCATTAATGATAACATTTCTAACGAGCACCACCGCTACTGGTGAGTAGAAGGTACTGCATTCGATTCCCCGACCGGACAGATTGGAATCTCAGTGGCATTTCAGTGTCAATCATACGTGTATAGTTTATCTGCCTAGTATTTTCCCAAAAATGTTGGGATCGGCTTTCAGTCTAACCGGATACAGAGTGCCAGTGTTTTACATAAAGCGACTTTTGCTTAGCTGCTGTTACTTAGCCACGATATCCTCATATCGTATGTATTTATATACTGGTGTACTATTATACAGTACACGCTCATTTTGGCTGATAATAGGGGACAACCGTTTACCGGACACCAGTGGATACTATATAATAGTACACGCTCTATATATCGCTCTATATATAGATATATCTTGCCTAACCATTCGGTGAAAACAGGCGTTATATTATGTAATGAAACAATAAAAACAAACTTTTAATGATCAATACATTAGGTACAAAAAGCGAATTAGAATTTACAATCCCTTGGGTACAGAATATCAAAAATGTTACTAAAGGCAGCGTGTGCATCACCTTTAGAATAATCACTAATTTAATTTATACAAGCTTGTTGATTTACTAAACAATCGATAGTATATCTAAATCATGTAGACATACGTCAAAATAATATGCCATTTATAATTCATTCATGCCATCACACATGTGAAAAAAATCCATTAAAGTACTTTTATATAATACGTCCTTCTCAGTTAATTTCAACGCGGCTGAAGACGATATAAAATTTGAAATAAAAGGTCATTCCGTGGCGACTGATGCTCACGATACCACGACTTGACACTAGATATTGCTAGCAATAACAAAACGCTACAATTGCATGTCTAATTTATTACTTTTGCCAACTCTAAAATTTTTCAAAGATGTCACTTACTGAACACATCGCTGACACAAGTCACTTGTTAATGCATTGAGATTTATAAAAACACGATGCTCATTCATCGTTTCATTAATCGTTATCAATATGTTACTATAATCAAGACATAGGTCAAACATCAACATAAATCAATGTCATCAGTTTTTTTATACAATATCTATCGATCAATGATTTATTTTATAAGTTTTTGAACAAAATACCCCACACGATGAATCAATAACTCAATCATGAAATAATGACTTGATTGAATCACTGTGTGCGGTACTTATCCATGACAACCAAGTCTGATACACATTAACTTAATATAGTACACTTAAACCTTAAATGTACGTTATAATAAAGCGTCTCATAAATAATTTATTTTGTTTCCTTGACATCGTAACTCAAGCTTCAATAAGTGACCCTATACTTACTTATTTTATTCAACAAAAAAACATTCCCTAGCATAGCAATCGTTTAAATAATATTAAAATTAAGGACTTCACCGCAACTTACACAGAAGGTTTTCACATTGTTAGATATCGAATAGAATTAGGCCACTCTATTTTCACGTACACGAAACCTATTATATCGAGTTGAAATTGATTTCACAATGGGGACCCTTTGTTTACTACTATTTATTATATTGAAATGATGGATTGGTTTCAAAATGATCCGGCCTGTATAATTGGTTGTTCTGAATAGGATCGTCGAGTGAGCCTTCGATGTACACAATAGAGGTACAATGACGTCGACCTTGGTATATTACATCGGTTCAATCAAAATATTGGGGCAAAGGTTATCTGTGAAACTCCCCGGGCCGCTGGAGATCCCCAGCCATTGTGATGGCTCCTACTTGCCGACGTCAAAAGTACTCGATCCACTTATCGTTGCTTCGAATACCATTGGAGTCATGGTCGATTGAACATTGAATAAGGATCCAGATGTTGAACGCTTGTTTATATCGTGCAAATACGATTTGATTTAGAAGTACATTTTCCTTTATGTTTTACACGAGTATTACCTATATTTTTGAAAACAGCGTTCACTCTATTAGGCACTTTATCCTCTTAATTCATAAATACCCGATTGTATTGTGGACTAGCTTTAATTCGATACAGTCGATTCAAACATGTTTGTTAGCTACAGTCCGCGTGTGGGCTTCGTCGGGTGGAACAATTCATCAAAAATCTAATTAAGTCGGTGGGCGCGGGGCTTCAGCTCGTGAAACGGTGACAGGAGATTAAGTTCAGCTTTAATTACGCCGCCAGCACTATTCCAGTCAACTTGCTATTTTACTGGCGTGGCTGGCGGCGTAGGCAAGTATTCTGTCTACCGGAGCGCCCAGCACAAACTAACCGTCACCTTATTTCCGCACTTCACTGAATTTATAGCTGAATAGATTATCTACGTCTAATGAATGCAGAGTACTTTTTTTGATACATCGAATTTAGAGCTGTATTATTCAAAATGCTCAAGTAATAATGAATAATATTTATATAGATATATAAACAAGAAATAAATGCATACCATATTGCAATATTTTATAAGGAACTAGCTATTCACTCACCCGGATAAAAATGACTATTCCAAGGTTTAAGATACATCTATACCAAATGTCTTTCAAATGTTTCAACCGTTTTGCCGAGAAAGACAGGCAGAGTTAGTTCGGATTTATTATATAAGTAAGGATTAAGGTTTGCGTACCTATTTATAAAAGACTAGATGTTTCACGCGGTTTCACCCGCCTCCCGAGGGAACTACTTCGCGTACCCGGGTAAAAAGTATTCTATATTTTAATCCAGGTTATAAATTATGTGTGTACCAAATTTTACCCAAATCGGTTCAATAGTTTTTGCGTCAAAGAGTAACAAACATACATCCATTCTTACAAACTTTCGCATTTGTAATATTAGTAGGACCAAAGTACCTAACCAAAGAAAATATACTTTAATAAATAGACTGTAATTAACCCTCAGCTTTATATGCTCGACTGAAGTTAAAGCGAGCAAAGTGAATATCATAATAACTTGGCAAGGAAGCTAATAACTGGATGCAGCGTCAGAATATCTATACGTGTTAACTGTGAAGGCAAGTGACATCGCCCGTAATAACCTCCAGCTTAATTAAAACGCTTGTCGATGGATAAACTATTATATCGAAACCCGGTGTTTACGTCATGTTGATACTCTCGTAATGAAGTGGTTTCTCATCCGTCTTTAGATTAACTCGAACGATGTTTATGAAATATGAGTACGACTGGCATTTGAGAACATCATTTGAATATAACAACATTGAAAAAGTAAATTTTGTCGGAAATAAGAAAAGAAAAATAACGCCAGAAACAAAGAAAAAGCTTCAGAAACAACAACGAACAACAACAAATTAATGTTGCACCGTTTAGAATAGATACGAACCCCGGCTCGGCCACAACGTCTCGGATAAGCAAAGGAGATGTCACGTGAATGTTAATTCTTCAACGATTAGTATTCAAGGCGAAACAACAACTAATAAAAAGGAGCTACCGTCGGGAAAATTGAAAATATCCGCAACCGTCAGGAAAATGAGTAGACCTCTTCGTCACGCCGTGAAATTAGAATCGTCCCGAGCAGTTCCGATGCTCGTCACGTGGCACGAAAAGTTTGTTTACGTCGCCATTTGATTATAATCTAAACGAAATTTCCTTAACGGGCAGCCATAGCTTTTGTTATTAATGCCAGAGGTACTGTTACTCTCCGCGCAAATAAGAATAAAACATCATTTTATTTGGGGAACCGTGATTATTATACAAATTAGATACATTTCGTTATGCTCACATAAGCAAAAAGAATTTCCTTTCTGCCACGTTTTTCAATTACGACTAAGTAGCCACAGATTAAGGGTAAAAGCGAAGTCAGATTTGAAATTGCATTTGTAGACCTACCTTTTGTTCTTTTATGGATGTACAGTTTTTGTAGCACGAAGTTATAGCTACACCAACAGGAATTGAATAACTTACTCTATGCCTAATATTGATTTTCACTCTATAAAACGGGAGCAAATCACTACAGGTAGATAAAGTGAGTAGGGTGACCATACCGAAGGCCTCAGATCGTGGACTTGTATAAAAACAGGGAAGAACACGGTCGGGATGTCGTTATCAGTGACTATCCATCTACAGAGATCTGTGACCGGTATTGACAGAAAGCCTATGATCCGAATTGGCCCCAAATACTTTAAGCCCTGTAAGTAATGTTGTAATAAAGATTGAACTTAAACTTTTTTCGATAGACACTTAGATTTTTGCTATAAATTATGACTTAATGTATTTTGAATGTCTTCTCTTCTTATTATATACGCACAAGATATCGTCATGATACGATGCGGTATCGTAAGTTAAATAGATCCCCAATCGACTTGAGTCATTCCGGACACTTTCAATATTAAAATCACCGTCTAGTCTAGTTGAATCTAACTTAATCAGTTGTTTATGTACTGTACATGTATCGTTAATTGAATTATATTTTAAGAATACAATTCTAAGTTCTAAGTCTTAATAAAGATCAATCGTCTCAAATAACTGTAAAGTATCATAAATCATAACTTTAAACATTAATCCCAATCCTTAATTGCAAGAAAATAACTTATTCCAAGTTCAACGGTTGGTTACACTCAGATCTACGTCTTTAAATCTCAATCGAACTAACTGAATACTCGACTAACGATCACGTTACTATTGGGTATCATTACTCTAAGCATACCTCCCACAGACCTATGGTCACCCTCAATGCAGATAAGTTAGCTTATTTGAATGAGTGGTGTTC
The DNA here is from genome assembly GCA_963891755.1 of Pyrrhia umbra. Lineage (NCBI taxonomy): Eukaryota > Metazoa > Arthropoda > Insecta > Lepidoptera > Noctuidae > Pyrrhia > Pyrrhia umbra. The sequence continues at coordinate 10,780,067 of OY982922.1, read as the reverse complement.
GAACCGCAAAACGCTGAGCGAGTAACGAGAACGGCTGACCGGGACCGAAGCCAATAGGCCAATACGTATCTACCGCAAATGAAAGGGAGACGTGACTAGTATTTGACTGCACCCTGTATGGATTTAATGCTCTTAATAATTGAAGAGAATATTGTGAAGCGAAAAGACCTATCGACTAGGGACGCGCAATTAACAATAATGACGATCGCACATCGTAAATGCTTTGCGTACACTATTATACATGTAAAGGACTAGTTCGGCACTCCAATATTTCTTAACCCTCTCATTCATAATAAAACCTTTTGCCTTATAAGCTTCTTTTTGCCATCGAACTGTTTTGTCCCTTTCTGCAAAACTTCATTTTACCTGGCAGATAAGGACAAAGCAGTTTGATAGCTAAAAAGGTTTATTAAGCGAGTGTACCGTTAAGTCACTCCTTAGCTGATTTCATTTTTCAAGTTTCATGTTTGAATTTAAATTGCTTATCCAATGTGAGCGCCATCAAACTCCCAATACACAAGCTCACAGGATCAAGCTTTATCGCAACAATTCCAATAACCCATACAATTTAATCACATCACGCAACTCATCAAATTCAGTTATCATTACACGGATTGTTTACACAATTTACAGCTGAAAGCATATCATGTTACACGGCGTCTGGGGCTAATGCATATTAGCATGTTCAATTGTAATCTCGGCCAAGCTAATGTTAGCTAAATGTGCAGGCATGCATTAAACATGCGACTGTCACACATGGATTTGTTGTTGTCCTCACATATAGTGTTTGAACGGTGTAGCTAGTATGACGGATATATTGATCAGTTTCTAAATTGACGCTGTCCTGTTTTCTTTGAATGTTTCATAAAGAGCAAAGAAGCTGCTTAAGGCTGTATTCATTATCTCTAGTAATCTACTACTATAGATTCTATATCACTGAATGTAAACTGAAGTGGGACTGAAAAATGATAATCGTATGTCCTGACATTTTTATTCCCGTCTTAATATGAATTCTGGCTGAGTTTGTACCTACCTACTTGTAATTTACCTTCAAGTTTTTGATATGTATGTTATATTCTATTTACTTATTTATAATTTATGTACACACCAGGATAACATATAGTAAAATTAGATAAAACAAAACAGTTGAGTACAAAGATACAGCTTATTTTAATTAGAAATTATATAAACTCGAATTATAATTTAAAAAAATGTAATATAATTAATAAAAATATTTGAAAACTTTACTGAAAATAAAAGTATGATTGCCCTTTTACGCAAAATACAGTTGTATTACTCTTTTTTAAGCATACATCTTATTATGAATAATCACGTATTGTTGTTACAAAAGACAATGAATACTAGTCGTGAATTTGTGAATGATTAGACCTCGAAGGATTCATCAATGAAGGTTATGTCCCAGCTTTTAAAGTTGAGTGCCTTGACTAAATAATACGTAAACATGTTCCTAATTAATCAGCTAAACTAATTGTACCCATCACAATTAAATTAAATGTCATATAACCGTTTATCTCGTCATTGTCATATTAAAAGCTACGCTACGCTCATCACAGCATGACGCATTTATTCGAGTATGAGTGCTTATTGTATTTACTTAAGTTTTACTAGCAGTTTCGCGTGACTTTACTCGCATGCCAAGGCGCACCTAGATAACAACTACTCTATGTCATTCCCCAGGCCTCAGCCTATCTACATACTAAATTTAATCGCAATCGGTATAGCCGTTTTCCATCGAAAGCGTAACGGAAAGACAGACTTTACTTTAGGATTAATAATATTAGTAAGGGTGGGTACGTTAGTAAACAACAGGTGATATTTACTTTCATTCGTAGTATTTCGAATTCACATGGGAAAGCAACATATGAAACCGATGGGAAGTATTATGTATCTTAATTGTACTACTACTATATATTTGTTACTTTCTCGGAACAACGTTACGTATCTTAATTGTAAAAGTATATTTGTTGCTTTCTCGGAACAACGGGTAAACATGATACTTGCATAAAATTGGTTTACAGAGACTGAAAACAAAAAATACTACTGTTCCTCGGAATATAACAAAGCTGTAATAGGTAGTTATTATACCGGGTCTTTTAAATCAATACGGAAAATGCGATATCACCTCCGTTCGCATCATAATCAACCATTTCATATAAATTTTGATATTTATACTTCGCAGCCACAATCTTCCCCTAAAAAACATTAATAGACAAGTTTCAAGGATAACAAATTATAATTTACCTTCGAATGTGGGGAGACGTTTTTCAAAGGTCGTTCATCCGAACAAGGGATGAAAAAATAACATAAAATGTTTTCCTTCCATTCAGCTGGTAATCTTCCCACGAATTAATGGAATCCACTGACGTATAGATTACGATGCTCATCACGAAAGGTAAGCACTGCTGATGCATTGGTGCAATCTTTGACCTGAATACGGTGTGTGTACAATGTTTGCATACATATCTCAAGAAATTAACCGAGGGCTATCGCTACCGTTCCCACATCTTTTAAATGAGAAAACTTCATCATAATCTTACATGTCGTTAGAATGTATTTATTCAAGAAATGTTAAATACAGTTACTCACGAACTAAGTAAATATAGAATATAAAACGACTTCATAAATATAGGTATAACGTGAATAACAGATATCCTCGTTTGACTGTCGAAATATCAGTCTGTGAATATCCATTGAACTATAAATATGAAAGTAAAAATAAAACTGGGAGCTGAAACTGTAATGAACGCAACAAATCTGTACTCCCATATTCACACTTAGTAAACGTATTGGCAACGACATTACTATTAAACCAAGGAATCCAATCTGCATACAAATGACTGAATATAATGTTTATCAAAGAACTTAGAGTTGGAAGTTGTGTTACACTTTGTTTTGTGGCAAATTTCCCAATAGCTATTTTGACGCTAGAGAAAAAGACCGCGAGGAAATCGTAAAGAACTATAAACGACATTTCAAACATCGGGTCTTAGTTAACTATGGTTCTTATCACACAAAGAACAGGCCTTTTGGAAACTTAGTAATTAATATGTTATGTTTACATAATTTCTGGTACCGCATTCATTTTGGATCGATACGAAGAATCATACAAAAAAAATGTTCTTCAAACGTCACCCTCAATTTAACGTGATCTTCAAATCTTAATAATCAAACAATTGCTCGAATCAAATAAACAAATAAACGAAGTGAGACGCGACAGATTTAGCACGACTTTAACATTAAACATTTCTTCTCTGGTTTTTGGTGAAGGCTCTGTTTCCGTAGCCTCGCAAAGGGTCAAGGGCGACCTTAGACACGAAGCCTCTATAATTTTATTGTTCTGAAAGGTCAAGTTCTCGTTACCTGGCTGACATATGTCAGAGAACTCAAACATCACTGAAGTTGAAGTCGTACTTAAAAATATTTCTGACGCTTCATTAATGTTTAAGTGACATAGATATAGTTTATGATTTAAGCACCGCTTTAAATTGAGTGGCATTTTAATATTCGGGCAATTTTGTCATCTCCGATTAAGGTTTAATGACCCATTATGAATAGGAACTATTTACCACATAAATACCTAACTGGAATAGAATTTTAAATTATCTTCTAGATAAAGTAGGTACCAATACTTGTACTGAACATAGTTGGAAAAGGCTAGGCAGATGATGACATGTCAAGAAAATATTATGATGAAACAACTTTTTTCGTAAATTGTTGAAACTGTAAAATCTTAGCGGAAAAATTAGTTTTAAGGTACCTCAACTCACAAAACATAACGTTCCTAAGATGTCGTAAAAATGACAATCCATTTTAGATATAGGTCCACCTACCTACACTCATTTATAATTCTCTTGGAAATTAATAGACAATAAAATAACGGTTTTCCTTCACAATAACTATAGCAAAGAAGAACATGGTAACTTGTTTACCTTGCAAAGGAAATAGCCACATTAAATCAGAATAATACCAAGACAAGCTTTTATTGCAACTAATAGCTTAAATTCCAGTTTTCGTTTCTATAAATAAAATTGTTACGAGATTGCAAAACAAAACAATTTATCTGATAAAGAGATCAAACAACTTGTAATAGATAAGGGAAATAAAAGGGTCATTTTTTGAATAAATAAGTATCATCTTTTTTGTTTTATTTGAGTAGGTACCTGCCTTCAGCATAATGTATTTCAAGCATTTTTTTGTTTTGGTAATGTACTTTGTTTTGCTTTGGCTACATTATATCTGACGGCACGTTTTTCGTAGTGGCTGAGCAATTGGCTGCTGCGCTGCGTGTCGATTGTTCGATACCCACACGGGACAACTAATGTTCCGGGTCTAAGCGTTTGTGCGTGTTAGTAAACGCACCCATAATACAGGATAAATTTCTAGTGTGGTAAATTTCTACTTTTAAAAAAAAACGTACAAATGAGCCGAGCAGTTTTCTCATCATTCATGTTTTGCTCGTTACAGACAAGATATTTTAATCTCGTTTTATTTAGAAAATGTATATTCTAAGTAGGATATCTGAGGTCTATTAATTAAATATCTAGTTTATCTTACCAAACCCTCAGAAAGCCGCTTACAAAGCGATATTAAAACAAATAACTAACTATTTCGATAACCTTGCCAGTCTAGAAGATCAATAGAATTGTTACATCTGTTCACAGTTCGCCGACAACTTTCGTTTGTTAAGTTACAAACTTGCGATGATGGGCGATATAACTTGAATGTTTTCATACCTACCCTGGTTGTTATTCATCTCAAAGTTTATTACTTAGTCAGTATTTACCCACAGGTAACTTTGATTATTATTTTAAAGCATCATTTAAAACTAAGTTACAGTCCTTGAAGGGCTGTCACTAAACACCGGCATGCCAAAATAATGTGAATGCAGAGATATATTCGAGAATCCATTACTGGATACCGCTAGAGACAATGCTATTATTCATCCATTAAAAGCCGCGTCGTACCACTCACTGATCTAAAATTCAAAATTTTTGTTGAAACAGATAAATGGAAGGAATATCCTCGTTAAGAGCTGACAGCAAACCTTGACGAATTTATTTGAAATGATAAAGTGATGGTTTATCCATCGTACTAACATATATGTTGGTGTCAAAATTCAGGTGTACCGGTCGTAAAGTATGTCACTTGATAAGTGTTCTGCCCTGACATTTATTTGGATATCGTGGTATTAAGAGCTAGGTAAATTGATGAGTAGCGACATCTAGTTGAGTACGTGCGCATTTTTGAGCGATGAAGGAGCGACTTATTCTATGTTTATGATGAGAAGACGATCCCTGAAGGTTTTATGGTATTAACTGGTCTCGTAAATTGTATGTAGGTTGAATTACAGGTGCTTCTGTCAGGTTATTCTGTGAATACCGCGAGTGAGTCACGTTTTTAGGGTTCCGTAGTCCGACAAGGAACCCTTATAGTTTCGCTCTGTCCGTCTGTCTGTCTGTCTGTCTGTCTGTCTGTCTGTCTGTCTGTCTGTCTGTCTGTCTGTCTGTCCGCGGCATAGCTCCGTGATTCTTGTGATTAGAAAGCTGAAATTTGGTATGAATATGTATATTGATCACGCCAAGAAAGTGGTATAATAAAATTTTGAAAAATATTTTTTTTTAGGGTAGCTCCCAAACGTAAAGTGGGGATGAATATTTTTTTTCTCGCGTACCCCTTTGTGTGGGGTATCGTTAGATAGGTCTTTCAAAAATATTATGGGTGTGTGAACACCATTTTTCGGTTAAGCGAGCCATTTGCGAAATATCTAGCTTTTAAGTGAAAATTTTTGTTCGATACGAGTTACCCCCCCCTCTAACTTTTGAATGGCTGTACCTAGAAATTTGAAAAAATTCACAGACGTAGCACATGTAATGAACTTACAAGGAAAACTATCACGGCTAAGTAGCCTTAACCGGTTACAGAGTTATAGTCGACTAACTGAGACCTACTACGGAACCCTACTGCGCGTGGCCCGACACGCACTTGGCCGGTTTTTTAATAGTTATGTGCAATAAATATTTCATTCTGAACGATCAAACGAGACGTAGGTAAATAACATTTTTACTGTACCTAGTATATCACTGAATTTAGAGGAGGAAGACTTGAAAAAACTTTCAAAGTAAGGCAGTACAGACCGCCTGTCGTGAAAAATGAGCATCAAAATGATAATGACCAAACTCTCTTTAGATAAGAGTGGAGCAAGACTAATGAATTTAAATGCTATTCAATTAAATGCACATGAATAATTCACTAAAAGAATGTTAATGTGGAAAAGAATGCCAGCCTTCCTCGTAGCCCAGATTTGGGGACTTAATTAATTATTTTTTACGACAATTCATCCCACCCTCTCCGTTGCCTCGATGGCGTTTCTCACCAATTGTGAAACAAAGTTAGCGCGTGCGAGTTTTTTTTTGCGAATTTAAGCATCCATGTTTGTCTAGTGAGTATTCTGTTTATTTTAAGGTTTTTACTAAAAATAATATCAACTTTTAATAACAGTGACTAAACATTTTGGCTACGTATATTTTTATAATACCGATAGGTAGCGCTCTATCACCATATACAACCTATTAATAGATTACAAGATACCATAAAACACACATATTATATTCGCTCAAAGTAAGTGCTTTAATTACTTTCAGTGCAGAATTCGTAATTATTAAATAGGTGCTTATTCATACCATAATTTATTCACCTTTGTGATAAATAAAATTTCTAAGAATTCTTAATCAAACGTGATCATTTCTAAGGCGTTTGATGTAATAACTTAGCACGTAAAATTTTTTTTTTTACGAAAACAAATTAACACTTCAAAGATACTATCATCAAGGTTATACTAATAAAAATATATCCTAAGGCCTAACGTTTCCTAAAACAGAGACTTTAAAAAAGGCTATAGCCAAATAAAATATTATTGCGCCAATTCAATAAGCACAAAAGGGAACAAAGCAATACGCATGCCAATTGAAAATAGCAAAGAAACATAAAAGCATGGTGTAAACAAGTCGCGTAGTCGCCATTCCGTTGGAATTGACTTATAAAGGGAACACAGTAAACGAAGCGAAGACCCCATGTTTGTCCGAGGGGTGAACGAACGACTTACACGCATTCATTCAAACCAAGTGAATTGCGTGTACGTTACTATTGTGCTGTACTGAAAGACATCTGAAAATTTATAATTATTTAATGTATGTATAACTCGTGAATGGTTTTGTAACTAAGTAGGGTAAGCAGCACGGTTTATCTCTAGCTTAATAAAAGAAAGTGTCTTAATTTATGCGTTAAATACGATTAAAAATATATTTCCTGAAATTTATAAGACATGTTGTATCATTAATTAACCATAAATAATCAATAAATCACACATTCACTGAAATTCTTACCAAATCTACCATACATACATAATTAACGGAAAAATTGATAAAAACTATAGACATTATGATTAATGATCAATCCATTATGTATAATTCATTATCACATCCAATAGTCAATTTATAATTGCAAATATCAAACTGCATTCTGATTATATAATATTTAATTCGAATACATCCTGGTTTTAATATCCTTACTCGTGACTAAAAGTTAATAAATATCGTTTAACGTGTTATTATCGGTAAATACTTCAGTAATATTTAACACCTAAGCTTGCTCATTATCGCCATGTCTGTGTAAGGTGTGAAAGGAATGTGGCGGCCGCGTCGCCGTCTGGTCTAGTCCTTACCGTCTCTGCAGATAATTCACACTTTGTGTTCATGGTCTTACTTCATTATTGGCAAACTTACAAGACAATGTTCACAATAATTGCGCTTAGGTATGCTATGGTATATATAATCACTCAAATAAATACCATTATTTTTGATTTGTTATAATGATGCAATGTAGAAAATTCCTTCAATTGCCGTCGTAGAATCATAGTAGGTATTTGTGCATTATACACACGTTGGAGTAAGGGGCGACAATCGGGCGCAGCACGTAAATATGTTTGCGTTCTGGCGCGTTACTGTTGCCGCTGATATATTGGATATGTTGGGCGCACCGCGCGCGTCCCACTCTGTCTACCGCCATAATAAATTTTGTGACAAACAATATTCCCCTGTCCTTTGTCTGCTGTGGCCGCGGACGGCATCGATCGCATTGTTAGAGGGCACAATACCTCCCAGACCTCGCTCTAGGTGCTTCTGTTTTCTACTCACAATACATAAACAAGGAGAACGTATTCAACCGCTTTTATTAGGAACCTGTAAACAGCCTTACAATTGTTGGGGATAGCTACCTATTTGTCCTAATATGCTGTCGCCTGTAAACAACTACTGAATTAATTTTAGGTAAAATATTTGTTTGCTTTGTATCGTTTGTTCCTTTTGGACAGGCGCGTAGAAACAAAAGCTATTATTACAAATTATGTTGTGTTTTTATCATGTTTCTAAAATATGACAAGCTTATATGTTGATTACAAATAATGATGTGAAACGCAATGAGTTCTAGAATAGCATTATGTTTTCACAGTCTAATTCGATATAGCGTTTATTGCCAAGCCATATAATTGGCTACTACCAAGACGTATTAGGTACCGCACCCGCCCAGCGTATTATGGTGTTGTGACTAATCTGACCTTTGCTAACCTCATATGAGGTCACGTCTGTCAAGTTTATTTTTCGAATAATATGAGGTTTTAAAGTAGGCGGGTGTTACACCCGTATAGTGGCGGTAGTTAGTATCTATTGTTCTTTATCTCGGTTGTAAACGGTGTTGGCGCGCCTTCGTGCCTTGCGCCTCGCGCCCATGACTCACGGCTGCGATGCTGATCGAAATGCCTCGTGGTCCGTGGGCTCGACTTACGAAACTTCCATGGAGCACCATTTTAACTGTGCTCATTGAGGAAGTTACTCACGGTTTCGTTTCACAATTTCACATTTAACTGATGCATGTTTAGCATTTGAACTATTGTGCTTAAGCGTGCAAGGTTCCCAGAAATATCAGTTAGTCAGAAATTCTTGAGATCTGATTGAGCGATTTTCAGTAGTAATGCACCGCAGTTTATAGATTGAGATTACATACTTTATAGTTTATTTGACAGCTGTTAATACACCAATTAATTTTATTCATCTTTTTAATACCGGTCACACTATGCGACATTTTTTCTTGTCGTGGGTGCCTGAAAAAAGAATATTTTATCGGTTTTAAGTATTACTGAATTGAAACCAACCTCAACCTATTTGGAAAAAAGCTATGTGATTATGATAACAACAAACTTGCCTTCAACGGTATACGCGGAAATCTACTGAGATGGTTCACCTCTTACATAACAAACCGTACTCAAAAGGTTGTTATTAACGGATTTCAATCGGAGCTGATTTCCGTCACATCCGGGGTTCCTCAAGGCTCAATTTTGGGTCCTTTATTATTTACATTGTTTATAAATGATATTAGCGCTTGTTTTAAGCATTCGAACTTCTTACTATATGCTGATGACTTAAAAGTCTACAAAACTATAAAAACTAATGACGACTGTTTGATGCTTCAAAGTGACTTAGATCGACTGTCTAGTTACTGCACCTTGAATAAACTCTCATTGAGCTTACCCAAATGTAACTCGATTACATTCACTAAAAACAAAAAGCAGAACTCTTATAGCTATCACTTGCTAAATACACAATTAAAGAGAGTATACTCATTGCGTGACCTCGGTGTGGTACTAGACTCTAAACTTCAATTTAATATACATGTAGACAACATTATTAATAAAGCCCTTAAAATGTACGGTTTTGTTATGCGCAACAGCAAAGATTTCAAGCGTCCATCAACCTATAGATACTTATATACATCGCTAGTTAGGCCTTGTCTGGAGTTTGCTACTATCATATGGAATCCCTATTACGCAAAATATATTGACTCAATCGAGACCATCCAACGTAAATTCCTAAGAGCTCTGCATTACAGATGCTATCACAGTCACTGCTCGCATGATATGTTGCTTAAGAATTACAAACTGTTAACCCTTGAATCCTGAAGATTGCTTCTCGGAACGATGTTTCTACATAGTATTGTGCACAACAAATATGATTGTTCAGATTTAATAAACAAACTTTGTTACATCGTTCCGAGGACAGTAATGCGTAGACAAGTGCGTCCTTACCGCTTACTATCTATAAATATCAAGCACGTCTGTAACTCCAATGCTGGTTTACGCGCTCCTCTGCGCCAACTTGTGGATTCCTACAACAGTAGATTCGAAAACATCGATATTTTTAATCTAACAGCAAATCAATTTAGAAAATCTGTAGTCGATTCTATCTTAGCTTTATAAATTATTAAGTAGTATTTTTTTTTATATATATTTTTATTATTATTTTCTTTTTTTTATCTATCCCATAAACAATATAAGCAAATGTTCATTCAATCAATCATTCATTTAATCTTTCACTCCATCCATTCATGTACTCTGTTTTTATTTTTGTCTCACGTAGCATTAACAATCAACAAAGTAGTAATAAGTGGATAATGTTGTTAGTAGTATAATAAGTATTTTTTTTAATTAGTAAGTATTATGTATAACGTTTAATTGTACTCCTGTTTTTTATCCCGAAATAAAATAAAAAAAAAAAAAAAAACAAAGTCTACGCCATGTGAACATTACGTAATTTGTTGTAGGTACACATGAACGTAGTTACGTCTCATTAGTGCAACAATATCTCACTTACTGCTCTCTGTTAATACGGCATTAGTGGCAAATAGGCAAGAAGTGAATTTTAGGGCTCGTAAAGTTAAATTTATTGCTCAACTCACGGTTCGCGTTGTTAGTCTGTACTGCTGGTACATTCGTAGCACCGTATAGTGTAGTGATTTGGTGCTATCGTAGCACCCGGTACTCTGGATAGCTGTGACATGGTGGCATCTGAATGTATGAGAGAATCCATTGAAAAATCAGTGTAATACATGACTGAACTGGTTTTGCTACGACAAAGTTTGTCCTCCAGTGCAACGCTGCGTAGCAGAGTCGTAGCGCGCGTAGCAAACAATTCGATTTCGATATTTTTTTGTACAATTATTTTTTCTTATTATCATACATTATACAGCGTATTATAGGAGTATGTGCCTATATAAAAATGAAGTATATTTAAACAATTGATTTTAACCGTTAATTAAATCATATAAATAAGTCAAGCCTTTTAGTTCTTCTTTTTAGGACAATCTTTTTCTTTTTTTATAAAAGTAGATATTTGGTTCTACACATTCTTTACAAAATTCTATTATTGTTATATCATATCCATTCAAACTGAATGACAAGAAGTAATCTACGGCCAAGGCGAAGGGAACTTAAAGGTCAGATGTCTAACGTACATACATATAATTATCAGTTTAACTATTACACATCGGCATTCGAACACGATTTATTAGTCATTAGGTATGTTAAACATGTTCACGTATTAAACCTTTCGTTCCACATGTTCACAATTTGCATTCAATGTAAACGAGACAATGAGATAATTGTTATATGCATGTCTGAGACAGCTTATTTCTGTATCAACACATTATTTAGTCTGGTTTTAATTAATGTACTCCTAATTAACTCTCAAATTGAAAGCTGCAGACGGTAATGAAGATTGCTGTGGATATAAAGTAAAATTTTGAAGAATTGTTCCATAGGAACCCTTAACAAAATTAACCTAAAAATAGATGATTAACGAATGAAAAAAAAGTTGAAAAGACAATTCACACATTCAATGTTCTAACATTACCTAGAATGAATCTCTCAATCAACCCCGTTATTAAATCACATGATGATGAGCATGAGCTATTCACACGGTTTAAAGAAAAAGAAATTTCAATTTAAGTGCAAAACGGAAGAACTGCGAACAATTCACAAAATGTTCACAGTTTCCGATTTGAATATGATCACATCAGCAGGTACGCCATCACTCAGGTACAGTCAGATCACGTCAAAGTAGTAAAATAATAAAACTTTATCCTTCACGTCAACGTTTTGAATAAAATGCAAAACGTGTCTGGGATGCAGCCAAAACGGCTCGGCGCGCCCCGAGCCTCGGCCCCTTCTCATCTGGAAAATTGTGCTTTCCCAACTAAACCGTTATTTATTACCAACTAGTTGCCGTAGCCTCGCATGCAGCGCAGATTATAACACGGAAATCAACTTAACTGCTGATTTAGAATGAATGAGTGTGTAATGTATGCGCCTGCCAACTTGTACACCCTGCAATATTGCAGTAGGATAATTAAATTTATTGTACTTATCATTATTATATTAAATGTCATTATCAAAGGGAATACGAATAGAATGACCATTTTTGCAATTTTTTTATATGCAAATTATGAGACAGCTGCTAATCCAATCATTAAGATTCTATGCACCGTTAGTCAATTTACGTTTAATGTTTTCATGTCTACGACATGAGGTGTTAACTAATCAGAATGATTAAACAATCTGAGGCGCGCCTTATGTTGAATAAGTACAATTATTTGTGGCAACAAATACATTTTTTTCACAGTTTATGTTACATTCAAAAGTTAGTATTTCATCCCCAATGGCAAAGCGTCCAACGAGTAGCATGGCGCGTCAGTGCCCGTCCTCGAGAGCTTGTTTACTTAACATAATATTCTGCGCGGACTACGAATTCACTCGTATCCTTGCGTTTTATTGAATCAAAAACCTTCGCTACAAATGCATCTAATTCAGACTCTCCACACTATATTGCGAACTTTCTCCACTTCCATTGGCAACTTTTATCCAAACAAAGAATAAACATTGAGCTTTTGTATTATTTACGGTCATTTGTATCAGTTTTGCTTAGCAAGTTCTTTATCGGTTTCAGTCGGGAGGGCATTTCTGTGGGCAGCCCTTGTTCGCCCCAACTTGGAATATAAATTTGGCCCCGAGCCTGCGCGTTGTTTGTCCGACAATAGGCACGGTTGCCAACATAAATTATCGGACAACATTCGTCTCTAGTTTACCGACAACGATCGCCAAATATTTACATACCTTGCTAGCACAATATACTGATAGTTTGTAACGAAATATTCTTTCTCCATTCGGTTATTTGAACAATAACAATGCCATGTTAGGTTTCTATCTATATAGAGAAACTTATTCATAGGGTAAGTAATAGGATTGAAGATATTTTTCCTTATAAGTAAATTGAAGAAATGATGCATTGTCGCGCATCCGTACATTTCCAAGGCGAGGATTATAGCCTTTATAAGACGTCTGGAAATCTGAAAAGAGGCTTACGCTTTCGGTACTGAATAGAAACTCGTAAAACATTCTGGAAAATCCCGATTTACGTCCCCATAATACGTACACACACCTGAGTGAAATACTTGACTACTTTACTAGTTTACTTATTTACTAGATTGTTGCCGAGCAAATTCTAAAATGGGGCTATAAACTGTAGTCATTATGTCTACGGCGGAGACTTATGCGGTTATTAATCTTTTAAGATGAGATATTTGAAGTTATTCCATTGGTATTTTTAAAACTTAAATTGCTATAGGTATTTATTTTATTGGGAAGGTAAGGAAACCTTCGGAGCTGATCCATCTCGGATCGCCCGAATCAAACGTAATCCGCACTCATACATATCTTTCTAATGCTGAATGAGAATAGGAAATGGTGATCGCTAATCTTAATGATTTCTTCAACTTCGAATGGCCGGAGATGACTCGCAATAAAACATAACAAGTGATTTCTGACGATCACAATCATATCTCATCATGCTGTTATTCGTAAAATTTTGTGTTTATCTTAATTTTTAACGCAACCTTGCAATTTTAATGATGCTTAGAGTAGCTAGTTGGATATCTAGTTATTCAATTAAACCTCATTAGCGATCGCTTGTTAGGTAAACTTTTGTGAGAAAGTCTGCACAAAAATATTCATACTCGTTACCTCCCGTCCATTACATTGCCTTCCGCTCTTTTGTGCAATTTTAAGGCTGTGAATAATGAAACTCGCATAAATAATTGTACAATTTAATTAACATCTTTAATAAAATATGCAGCCGACGCGATTGGCATGCTGAAACAAAAATATTTCTGTTCTTACTGTTAGCGGTAACTATTATAATTTAATTTCGATGAATGTTCACAGACAAATGCGTCATAATATTTTGTGTGTTCGCATATGATAATATAATATAGTAGCTAATGTATTATTTATGCTGGCTATCATTACGGTTCTGGTGTGTATAGTGCGTATAATTAATTATCATGGATCATGCGGGGTCGTGTAGGAGTTTGCGCACACTCGCGTATGGATGTACGCCTCATTAAATTTTGTTTGAATAGAGGGATGAACCGACCGGCTGCCTACTTGGTCAGATACAGGCTGCACCGTCAACAAATACAATAGCTGTTTTTTTTAAATAACAGTTTTCGTCAGAGTATCAGTTACGGAAATGTTAATAGAAATTCCAGTGCAAAAATGAGAGTGGTGCTTCCTGTAAATCTCCATCTCTCTCACACTTGAATCTAGATCACTTTAACACCTCATAATATGACTCCAGTAATATATATACACCCTAATTTTATTACTACTTTTAAAAATGCCATATTTCTTGTAAAAACTTCAAACTCTCTCTGGCTCTATTTATAATACCTCGATATTTTTCAAAGCATATTTACTTTACCTTCTCTAACGATCTAACTAAGATAACCTTCTATGCTAGCTTACCACTGATTCCGGAAAGCGTTTAGTTAGTGTTACATCCTTCAACGTAGTGACAATACACAATAGAAAGAAACACTTACAAGTTACACAGGTTTTTGTGACGAGTCGTTTTCAAGTTTATATTGCATTTCACATAGACAAGATTTTAAGTTCCGTATTTTAGTTTTAGCAGATACATTTTTGCATTTAGACATACAAGTGCATTACGTCAACGTCATATGTTTGTCTAGACTGAAGATGATTCGTATATTTTAATAAAAAAGTATAGTTATGAAACTTGTTTAATATCACTATCCAAAATAAATAAAGTTGTAGCTTGAACGGCTGTGTAACAAAATGAATTATAAAAAGACTAAGTTATGACTGAAAATCCAATAATAAAGAATTCTGAAAACTGAACACGCTGACCCTACTCAGTATAGGAGCATCGGCTGAATAGTTCCAGACGAGAGGGAGCCACAAACATCACCGCTCCATCACCGCGCCATCTCGCGAGCAAACACTTGCACACTCCCGTCGGGTGCCGTCGGCCATTCACGCACGCACACAAGCACGCGGCTATAGTAAACCCTCAACGCAGTCATAAAGGAGGTAGGGTCTTTCATAACGCGCCGGAGTCCTGTCTTATGATCGAGTACGTAATAGCTGCTTATTCACGTCTGGAAGTACACGATTCCTAACATAATGCCATAATAATCTGTCATTTCTGAGGGAAAAGACATTCATTTTCAAAATTGTGAATATTATTCCTACCTAGAATTATAGGTATTTTATACAAAGTTTTATTAAAGACATTAGACCATAAATATTACAAATTTAGAATCTGACATAGCAATCAAACAATGCTCACATGTTCAACTGATTGAACACAATCGAGCCAGTGAAAGCGTTGAGTGCAACTCGGTAGGTACATAATATTACTCTATAAATTCTCTTACCCGTTGCAATGCACTCGGTGCCAACAATCGGAACTCACTAAGCATTCAAATGGTTTCAATACGTTCCGCTATGCAGGCCTGTCTGTGCTCGTGGTAGGCACAATGGATGCCAATCTGCCCGGGAATTTGGCTTGGACGCATCCACCTATACACGTAGAGCTCCGTCCCCAGAGATGTCACGTTGAGAGGTGTGATATGCACTTAATTACATGTAGTGGAGTCTCAAGTCCTCTCTCGAACTTTGTGCCGTGTCCGGCAAGGTATATATCAAAATCAATTTAATTATACGATTTCTATTTCAAATTATTCAAACAATGAGTCCAAAGTTCAATCGAGGGCGCTTATTATATTTCTAATTCTGAGAATTCTCTCACTAACGTTAGCGGCCTCAAGATTAGTCCCTCGAACGGCGCCTTCAAATGCCAAAACCCCACAAAGGATGCCAATCGTGAATTGCCAGCCGCAATCATTGGGAACATCGTAAATTATACAGCTTTATAAACAGCCGACACTGAAATGTACTACAACGTTTTATGACTGGAAGGGAGCTAGAGCTTAAAATAAAGATATGAAATAATCTTTCAAGTAGGTACCTAATTAAAATCTGAATGAACGTTTTATTAAGCGTTTGTTATTTTAACGTTAATGATCATTGAACACAAAACCACGTAATGATACTGATTTTCAGATCGTCAAAACGTTGCTACCAAAATCAATGTAAAATTACATAACACCAGAATGAAAAGTCCGATAATATATTTCCGAATTGAATTAAAATAACAATGTTTTAATGTGTTGGGATGCCATAATAATTACGGAGGCAATGAGCAATCGGCCAAACATGTTTATATTAAAATTTGTATTGGTTTTGTGCAATGAAATCGGTCGGCCGCCGAAATGAGACGCGCGACCGCGGCCCGACGTTTTGCATATCGACTGATTATTTTGTCCGTCGATGCGTTGCGGTTCACAGGTTGATTTCGTATTCATTCATATGAACATTAACATAATAAATATGACCATCTACGTGTACAGTTTTATACTATTGTCTCTGTGTAATATTAATGTTATTCGTTGGTAGCAGTAAAATTTTATTGCTT
Organism: Pyrrhia umbra; assembly: GCA_963891755.1. Taxonomy (NCBI): domain Eukaryota; kingdom Metazoa; phylum Arthropoda; class Insecta; order Lepidoptera; family Noctuidae; genus Pyrrhia; species Pyrrhia umbra. The sequence goes on along the minus strand of OY982922.1, from coordinate 10,763,325 downwards.
TGCAAATCAATTCAGTTCACAACGAAAAATTTGAGATATCTTTTCAATGCGTTTAATATTTCGCTCAGTACGTATAGAGCGATTAGATCTACCTTTTTTCCTCCTAGCTGAGTGAACAGAGCAATGAAGCGCAGTTAATCTACTAAAAGCCATTTATAGATATAAAGTCTCGTATAGCATACCTTTTGTTTTCAATCGATTTCATATAAATCGTGTACCTGTGAGTATAGAGATATTTTAAACGTATGAACTTCACGGCAGTCTTGCCAGTTAAACTAGCTGGTAGATTACTGTAAAACCGCGGTTTTGAAGCTAAAGACTGAGCTTGACAAAACAGCAAATAAAACTATAAAACGACTATTTCGCTAATCAAATGACGAACACCAATAAGACGGTTATCTTTATGGCGTTTTGTTACTCATCTGTAGTGATATAAGATTTTTGTAGAATTACCATGATGATTCTGTCTTTGTTTAAATAAAAGCTCAATGGTATCTTTTAATTGTTTCAGCTTAAACACAGAATGAGGTTGTCCTACGAAATGAGAGTACGTCTACACCAGGCATCCATCTAATTTGCGGACAGTATCGAATCACCCGCCATGGATCGAAGACTAATTGCTGTTTTGGCGGTTACCGCCCATTTATGTAAGTCCATTTAAGCCCTAGTTTTGTAACATTTGTTAATCTAAAATACTGCATTATAAAGTACCATTCCATGTGAAAAAATCGACAAATTGTAACAGGGACACCTAAACTAATTTCCACCTGGTTATAGATAATAAATAATGTTGATTTAAACATGAAAGTAATATTACATATATTTAATTGATTTTAAGAAGTAAAAAGGCAAATATTTGAAAAAGATTTTGTGTATTCAGTTCTTTAAGGGAAAAAGGTAAAACTACTCCAATATCCAAACTAATATCATGAATTTTTCGGGCAGGGTACAGTAAGCGTGAATTCTGTAGAATTTGTTTTGAAAATATTTCCCCACAAATATTTTCGATGACGAAAATATTCCAATAAATTCATATCACTCTTGTAAATACATTTGAAAAAGTTTGAATGGAACTTACAGAATACGTAAATAAAGTAAACATGTCAATGCAAAAACTCATGAATAAGGATTACCGACTAAAAGCTCGTGAGAATATGTGTGAACGTTTTTTTTAAGGACAAAAAATACAGAAAGGTTTGGGGTAAAGTAATTGAAAGTACATAGATTGGAATAGTGGAGGGCGGGAGAGGGCCTCGATCCGTATCTTTGGTGGACTATCTCAGCCCACTTGCTAGCAAATGGCGCGGAAGTAACAAGGATATAGCGACACGATCCTTGAATTTGTTACTCACTTTCCAATGCCAGAGGCACAACTGAAATTTTATATTGTTATGAGCATACGAATAGAAGCCAGTTTAGTACCAACGTTTTGTTGAAATTGCGTGTCAACCAAAAAATCTATATACTTATTATTTTATATTTATATTCTTATTTTATATATTACATTACATCACTTTATAAATGTTGTAACGGCATGCAAAATAAAAGCAAACTATTTACATTTGAAAACGTTTTAGATACACGGTCACGCTCTTTTCAATAAACGGTTAACCTGCCACAGACAAATGGGTTCGCGGAACTCATTTAATTATTTGTGGCAGATTGGGGTTCGGAACATAGTTTCAAAGCCCCTTTTTGTAGCGTTTGAATCTACGTTACATAACAACTGGGATTCAGTTCAGATGTCTTTGTTTTACAGCAACTGAAGCTTCCGTTACTCTTGTTATGTACAAAATCAACACGGAACGCTATATGCTATATAGTGACCACACTGTACGCTATATAGTGACCAAAATAATCAATTCTGTAATTCACAGCAAATTAGCAATGCAATATTCTAAACCCACTTATCATTAGTCACGGCCACCATTCAAGTCAAAGAAAAACATTTTACTTTCATATCAACAACTTTTTACGTTCACACATCATTAGCTTAACTATGGTCGTATCTTGACAATGACTTTGTTTGTAAACACCCTCTCTTTTTTTAAGCCATATGAAGGTACTATCACAGATCATTTGCCAGCCAATGGTACCGAAGTAACGCCGTTACTGACTTTTAGCCTTTATCAATACATTCTGCTTTGAGTTTTCAACATAAAAACTCTTGTAAGTGAGCTTGGCACGCTAGAGTGTACAAAGTTAGGGTGGTTTGTTTTTATGGATCTCCATTACATAGACGTTCAAGGAATATAAAGTTACATAAAATGTCAATTGATTCTTGTTTTTCTATTGTCGTTGTGTCAACTTGCATATAACGTATTACAAATATTCCTATGTAAATTACAGGTAGTGTAGTATTAGCCGATGGACCAGTCTACGATGGACAAGGAAAGCCGATCAACCCCGCGCCTGCTGGCAACTTCCTCACGCAAACAGTCTACGGATTTTTGGACTTCACCACTACAATAGGCAACACGGTCATGGTCTTCTCACCCCAGTCTGCACCGCCACCAGGTCGTTTCTTTGTCATATCTACTTATAGAATGTTTTTTAGCAAACATTGTTATACTAGAGAGAATTGATAATAACTCTAAAATGTGTTGTCGTAGTGAACTCACAAATATTTTCTTTTACTTTCAGAACCACCGAAAACCGAAAAATCAGTGCAAGAAAATATAATCGAAACTAAACCACCTCCGCCATCTATTACAAGTATCAAACCCGAAGCCATCAAACCTAGCAAAATTTCCGATAAAGATAAAACTAACAAGCCCGCCGCCCCTGCAGTAGTATCCAGTGCTGTAACAGTAGTATCATCCCCACCGAAAAAAGAAAACAAATCTCCAAATGTGCCTAAATCTGCTGCGAAAGAGCAAAAACAGATCATAACAAAAGTAGAAGTAGTTGCAGGGCCTTCGAAAATTGTCGAAAGTAGCTCTCCTAAACAATCTTCCCAAAAATCAAACAAACAAAATTCGCAATCGAATAATGCCAAAAACAAGAAAAACGATGGTGTAAAATCTGTCACAAACATTGTAAGCAGTAAAGTCGAAGTAAAACAAGGACCTCCACCTACAGTAATCAGCTCCAAAGTCAGTAGCATTGTTGCAGTTAAGTCCAGCAAGGTTGAAGAGGAGCCCGCAATTTTAATTACTAATAATAATATCGGTGAGCCTGAGTATGACTTCTTATCACGTCAGCCATCTGAATTTGTTGAAGAAACTTACAAGGTTATTAATATCCGTCCGTCAAAGGTACCTGGCCAAAAACTAAAACACGGGCACAAAAACAGGCACCAGCCAACTCCGCCCCCTGAAGATGACGATGATCACCCTCTTGGCTTGGTAACAACACTTGGAGGCACTATTGTTAAAGATGGGCTTACTACGGTTCACGAAACTAGTGTTATCGGTACATTCATATCCGGTAAATATGCTCAAGTGCTAAACAGCAATTCAAAAGTACTTTCACAAGCCGGACATAGGGGAAAGATCAGTCCCAGTCCCACTCATAGAATATTAAAAACTGTCGGACCGTCCATATCTAAAAACCACAGACAGCACTTAGAGCCAACACCATCAATTAGTGATGACGACAGCAATTATGGCAAGACAACACGTCGACAAAACAACGGTGGAGGTTCATTCAAAAACCGCCACAGAGCACAAAACAATGCTGAAAGTGAAAGCCATAGCAGCCCACCTCCAGTTCAGAGCAAAAAGTTCAAAAACAGAAACAATTCACAACGGACGCAAAGGTAACACAAATAATATGAGCTATTTTTGGATATAGTATACAATTAACTATTTCATGACATTGTTTGTTGATTATCACTATGCATGATATTGATTTAATGGTTCTATTCTAATCCTAATGGTTATTAGGAACTTCAGAACTCATCAAGAGCATGTAGTAATTTAGTAGATATAGCATCCAGCATAAACTAGACATACAAATGTCGTACTATTGCCGAAAATCCTATCTAAAAATAACATTTGCATGAAACTAGCTTGTTGCTATTATTTTTATGAGAAAATCAAACAACTTGGGCTTTCGTTGGATAACAATTGATTGTGATCATCGGCAATTGTAAATATTTTATTTTCAGTACACGGTTTGGTCGACCCGTGAATACGCCTCAACTGGCAACCGTCTCTGTTTTCAGTGAAACAGCGACCTCGTCCTTTTCCAACAGAAGGAAAAGCAACCGTAACTCGGGACATAAGACTACAGTGACGCCATCGAGCAACAACGATAGCCAGTCAAAACGTGGATTCAAACCTCGAGTTCAACCCACACCTGTTGAACAAGTGACTCCAGCAGCTTCCACCAGTGTGTATAAATTTAAGTTGAATCGTGCACCGGGATCCGGCCGCTGGCAATACAAAACAAGCCCAAAGCCTAAAGTGACTATACGTAAACTTAATGCTGACGACGAGCAACAAACAACGCCTAATTCAAATCCGCTTCTTGATGATACGCAAAGCAATGATATATCTCTACAAGCAAGGTCCGATAATGATTTAGAACTATCAGGTTCACAGAGTGGTCCTGGTACTCTTCTTGAAAATGACACCGAGGACAACTCTATTGAAAAACCGCCACCAGTGGAAACTTTGAAAGTTGAAATATCTACTCCCGCTGATTTCCGAGATGTTTACTATGAAATTGCTACCATCAAGTCTCCTTACACATTCCAGGTAATCATTTTGCAGATTTTCATTCATTTTCTTTTTAATGAATCTTGTGTTTACCTTATTTTTTCATTTCTAGGTTGGACGTGTCAAAAACACTCGTATAATCACTGTTACATCTACTATTGAAAAGCGTATAGAACCCACGTTGGCAATCAACTCGCAAAGTTCTCTCAACGAACCGTTGACAGAAAACATATTAGCGACTGCATCACCTTATGAAAAGGATCATAACCTCTTAGACTCAAGCATAGCTACCTTGCCGGCCATAACATTATCTTCAGACATGGAAACGCCGCCACTAGAAACCGTCACTGAAACATTTAGCACAACTCAGCACATGTTGAAAACACATATTTTGCCTGTAGTGAGAGATGTTAACTTGACTAGTAGCTTAACTTTCATCCAAACTTATGAAGTCACTAGATTTGTAACAGCAACTAAAACGTTGCCCCCTATGGACTTCTTCCAATTTATTCCAAGCAAAACCCTAAAAGAATTTAATAGCCGTCTGGACGAGGCTGGTTCCGAATTACACCTAGAATTAGACTTTGGTGACAGCAATGAAGATGAAGATGGAGTTCCGAGACGCGTATTCCCCCCAGATCTTGACCTTGCCAACATCGGGTCAGACTTTGATCTTGCTGAGGTTGATAAGTATAGAATGCATGAAAATCACCTGAGACTAAAGAAAGCCCATGGTCAAAACAAAGGCAACCATGTAACTGAATCTCCCAATCCACCAACTCCCGCGTTGACACCAGAACAGGCCCAGCAATTAGCCCTTTTGAGGCTTCTGAATCCAGCGGCGGCAGCTCAAATTCCTGATGTTGTTACCACATCTAAACCTGTTCTTAAATACGAGACTATCTATGAGTCCCATGTCATCCCCGTGTATGACGGCAAGACTACTATTCAAAGCACCATCTCTAGACCGGTAGCAACTATTACCAAAACAGAATATGAAATTGGAACAAGCAGTCTTCCAGCGTTACCTCTACAAACGATCAACCCACTGTTCCCGCAACAATTCTCTCTTATATCGACACCAGTTGTTGTAAACACGGAAGTTACAGCTACTAATAGTCAAGTTTTAAAATTAACATTTGGTGCGAAGACAGTATACACAACGCTCTTCACTACTCAAGTTGTGCCTACGGTGCTAACGTCGTACGTGACTTCATCAATTCCGGTGCAACCCACCGCTGCGCCCCCTGGGTACCCCGGATACTACCAACCGCCATTTGCACCTTTCCCATACGTAGGATAAGTAGACCAGTAAATATTTTAGGTATGTAAAATCAATAAGTGCGGACTATAAGTTAAAAATTGTGTTCAGCAGTGTATGTGATAACACGTAACTTTTGCACGAGAAACGAAACTTTAAACTGTGAATGCGTTGTTTTAGTGCACGTGATAAACTGTATTGCGAGTAGGTGAAAAGTAAACAGTGCAAAAGCAGCAGAACGGTGGGATTTATAGCCTTTGTGGAAACATGAAAACTCTAGAGTTGTATGTCTTATAAAGTTTTGTGAGCTCGGCGCTACACGATGCGTTCGCTAGTAAACCCTACGTTTACCGACGTGTAATAGACATAATATTATGTAACGCAAATTACATTGTATTCTGTATTTGCTTTGTAAATAATTATTATTTATGAATAGTACTTCTGTACATAACAGTATACCTACCTATAGCTATAGTTGTAGATAGCTTCTTTAAATGTATTTTATACTTTTGTACATGTATTACGTAGAATAAGTGGGTTCTATAATACTATTAAAGAAATAAATAACAAAAAATTGTATCCACTTGCTTTATTTACCATCCATTACAGGTGACCACAGGTAAAGGAAGATAATAAAAATCTTTAATATGTATTTATATCGAAGAGGACATGGGCCTATTTAACCCTTGCATTTGGTACGCTTATAAGTAAATATTTTGATCATTATTTCCGTAAATAAAAGATAAACCAAATCAGACTTGATCCTGGGTTCTGTCAACCTTTTCTAAGTAATTTACCATTCCTGTCGCAATTTCAAAATATTTCATCTAAATATGTAAGAAGCAACGAATCAGTAAATATACAAAATAATAACAAACACACTACACAGATTGGTAAGTACAAAGTATTTACATCACGTCACAACACAAGCACTTTTATCCAACAAAAAAAAACAATTTACTTTAAAGCCAAGGACCTAATATTTCACAGAGTTGAGAGTTTTATTTCCCATGATATCATAATTAAAGCCGTTTCACACTAAGCAAGGGCGCCGAATGAAACAAAGAGGCCTTTAAGTTATGAAACTAAGATTAATGGAAGCTATTCTGCTAACTTAATAAGTAAACCTAGAATTTGAAATTGTACTTTTTCATTACCCAGGAATACTTGTAAATTAATCTGTCCAAATTTATGCAAAGGCGGAAAAAAATCTTAACCAACTCATCCAATTCCTACTAATAGGTAAATCTGAAAGTAATTCTGTTTGTTCCTGTAAAACAGGAAAAAAGACAGAACTAATTTAGATGACATTTGGTAAGGATATCCTTGGGAAAGGATATAGGCTAGTTTTTGTAGTTCCCTTAGGACGCGGCGGAAATGTAAATAATAACATATAATAAAATTATTGCCAACGAAGACTGTGTACCTGTTACGCTGCTGCTGGAGACACTGGTCAACTTAATTTAAGGTTCCATGAAGTAGGTATTCCAAATGTTGTAAGTATACCTAATATCAATCCAAAAAGTTGACGATAGTATAACGTAGACGATCGGGCATAGAGTTCAAACTTTGTAGTCTGCATTGAATTATATTCATAACAATTATTTTTTGTGCTCGCAGTAATTTCTCATTACTTCCATGAAGAACTGCTCATTTTCCCTAGGTAAGAAATATTCCATCATGCCGAAAGAATGATCTAAATTTTGATAATCCAAAGGAAACACGACTCCGACCGAATGATATTATGAGCACGCTGTAAAAATCTCGCACACACAGCATCCTCAAATTGCACGCAATAAATTCCAAGAGAGTAATAGTTATGCAAGTCATAACAAAAGCGTTTAATCAATTTTATTATGCTTACATGGAAAAGATTTTATGTTAGCTACGAAAACAGTATCTAAACAAGTAGGTTATCAAAAATGGAGCCGTAAGCTGAGATTCCAGCTAAAATATTATTCAAATACAACGAGAAATATTTGCGCTCAAATATGATAGCCATTATAGACAAACATGTCAGACATCTATTCATAATATTCTATTCTACGGTTGGAACTATTTGATGGAGAGTCTGCCGATGAAGGCTTATTGTCTGCTTGTCATGTTATCAGGTTTCGAATACTCATGCCATTGTCAGTAATCCTTTCTAATATTATAAAATGCGAAAGTATTTTTGTCTGTGTGTCTGTCGGATTTTGGGGAAGGACATATTATATATAGAATAGTTTTCATCGTGATGCGTGATTTAGGTCCTTTAGGATGCGGGTAAAACTGGGGGGAATAACTAGTCCATACTAATATACATACAAATGTAACTCAGTCTTTAACGCTTTCACGATAAAACGGCTGATCAGATTTGGATAGCATTTGGTATAGTTAGATTGAACCCTGCAGGCCTAGCACAGGGGTGGACAAACGCATTTCCCCCACCTTTTGTCCTCTTGTTCAATACAACATCCATAGACAAAGGGTGGAGAAAACGGTTTAGTTCACCCCCATACTAGAACTGCTAGGGAAGGAGTTTTTATCCTGGTCCAAGGAATACCTATTTTTCTTCGGAAACAGACAGTGTGTCAACATCTTTAATGTGAGGTCTATATCTCCTTTGTTTAGGCTTGAAGCCTCATTAAGTATCTTGAAAATTTATCTTATGATTTTGCCAAATTACTGTGCTATTGATTGAACAATTTCTTAGGCTTGTTATAAAAAAACCTGATAATAAAAACAATAATTAGATTTATTATTATCTGCTGTAGCAACGCAAAAAATCCAACATCATTTTGAATCCAGTCGTAGCTACAAAAACTTCAGCAACGAACAGATGCGTTCAAGCAACTTCAAAGCAAATATTGTCTAGTGATATATTTTCCTATCCTTTTAGAAGCTGGTGACCATGTGTGCTTTGCTGTTGGCCGGAAATATAAAGCTTGCACCTCTCGCCCAGTGTCAGACAAACACGAACAGACTTCACAATAGATACGCAGCACAAATACTTGTTATATATTTGAAACAAGAAGTACACAGTATACGTAAAACAGAAAAAGAATGCGAGCATTTTTTGTTTCAATTTATGGTGCGTCATGGTAGATTAGAAACGTAGGTATAATGAGGACTTTGAATCATGCTTATATTTAAACTAGTATACCCAACTAGATCTACCAATTTCTGCTTTTATATGGAGATAGTTTGAACTTCGTGATAGTTCCTTTACGATGCTGCTGAAATCGCTGGAAACAGAATTTCATAACCAGCAGCATTCCAAAAGTACCTTGTACATAAAAACCAAAAATACCATGTACTTTGTACCCCCATCTATTCTGCTGAAAATCTGTACGAGTGGATTCGGTTTCATTGCTCGCTGATTGAACGAGGTTAGATGAAATCGGCTTATCGTCAGCCGATGGCGGGGGGGACCGAGGAATAATTTCATTTGGGCATGCACCAGCCGCGCCCGGGCTGGCTTCCCGTACTGTCATGCAAATTGACAATGTGCCTCCATGTGAAGTCTTCTATCCCGCATAATGGCAACAAAAATGCTACAAGCTATAAGGAAAAATTGTTTCGCTTTGAGGACTTTAAGGAAATACATAACAAAATGTAGGTAAGCAGTAAAATAAATGAGTTAAAATTAATAAAAAAATGCAAAGTTCTGTGTAAATGTATGCCTACCCGTCTTATCATATCATGACAGAAACTTCTTAATATTTGAGATGCAACTAACATACTCGTATTGAAATTTGAATTACTATCCAATATTTTATAGCTTTAAAAACGCGAGTGTTATTTAAATTGCCTTAATAATTTAGTGATCATGAAGGAGTTGTTATTAATAGTACATATAATATCATCGGAACTATCTCATTGGTCTAGTGGTCGTAAAACGCGACTTCTATGAACGGTGTCTCGGGTTCGATTCCCAGGTCAAAATCGCTTTTATCAGGCGGATTTGAGAAAACTCTGATACTAAGGCTTGTTAGGTTTGTAAAAGCTGCAGCCCACATGATAAGAAGAATAATAGAAAACTATTTATTAATTATTATGAACACTAATGAAATGAAAACTAATAACTACTACACTCCTACAAAATGAATGACGTGAATCACTGGATACCATTCAAATGAATACGTTTTAAAGTATGCGACTTAAAATATCGCGATATCTTATCTTATGAAATCAGTCCCCTTTTACCAGCAGCGAATAATGATGATAATATTAATGAAGATTAAATTTGAGTGATAAGGAATCATTCTACGTAAAGCGATCCTCGTCGATAAACAATAAACAGCAATGTGGTCAGAACAATAGATAAACGCTCATTGTTTATTTTACTTGCAAATGATTATAATATACAGTGCCTGGTGTGGTTTGAAGAATTAATTAACAGTCCATAATTATTGGACTAAAAACTCGAAAAATGTCTCGATATCATTTAATAATTTCAATGTGCATCGCTGTCTCCTGTAAGTTCCTTTGCTGTATTTATGGCGACAGACTAATACACAGTACCTAAGTAGGTACATAAAACATCACCAAGTGTGTAGTCCAGATTGTAGTGATTAACTGATTACGGTGTGATGTTTATCTAGGAATAGGATCCTATATCATAGCCAAAATGTGAGAACTACTATAATTAAGCATATTACCCGTAGGAGCAGTACCTGGGTACTTAGAACTAGTATCTTAAGATGATGATTAGTATTTATTCTAATAAACACCTACGCCCTTAGAATAATCCTTAATCAATACTTTTCTATAAATTCAGACGCAGTATTTATAGCTGCAGACAACGAAGTCATAGCTGCAGAAGGCGATACTAGTGACACCGCCCTTGTGTCCCGATGCTTCCATTTCACTTGGTTAGGTCCCAGATGGAATAACAACAGTGTGTTTCTGAACGCTACGTGCCAGGACGCGACGCGGCTAGCCAGTGGGGTGCCCTGCGTCGAACCACTCGTTGTCTCGTGTAAGTTTATGAAAATATACTTCACTTTTTTACTGAACTTGATTGAAATTTTATAAAGAATGGGATTTTTTATTCTGAATTAATGTTGAACAAGAATCGTTAATTGTATAATTGTCGTTGTTTGTCACCAACAATTTTGGTCTATTTTCACCTATCTAATCTTTACTTTGCGGATGCATTGCCATCTAACTTAGTAATGCTGTCACCAGCTATACGATGAAATATTATGATTCTCTATTATGTACCTAAATCCTACTTCGGTAACTCCATATTGGACAAAGGAAATCGATACCATGGAACAGAATTCAAAATCTACCTTCTTATTTTTATACTTTTAGTAGCTTAGCTGGTAGCATCCATGGGTTATGTTCATGACCTTATAATTTTTGCAGATGATGGAACATGGCCTGATGTGGATTACATTTGGAGAAACCATTTAGGAAATGCTTCTTGCATACTGGCTAACAACGACGTGTGTGCCACCTACACGTATTATTTTGACGGCCATGGTGAGAAAAATTACTTACATACTTACTTATATTCCACTAGCTGTTTCCCGCGGTTTCACCCGCATCCCGAGGGAACTACTTAGCGCACCTGGGTAAAAAGTAGCCTATGTTGTTCCTCAGGGTCTATTCTATCTCTGTACCAAATTTCATTTATATCGGTCCAGTAGTTTTGGCGTGAAAGCGTAACAGACAGACAGACAGACAGACAGACAGAGTTACTTTCGCATTTATAATATTAGTAAGGATTACTACAGTTCGTCTTTTATTTCTATACCTAATTGTAAAAATATGTACTACTAGTTGTACCTAGTGCAGCATGCATTGCAATGCCCCATTTTTGGGCTCGGCACCCTCGCGGCAGTTAACAAAAGATCTAACTCAAGTTACATCACAATCGGGTCAGTAGTTTAGGAACGCATAGGGACAAACATATAAACAAACATTTTTATTTATATAGATAGGAAATAGGTTCATCAAATAGAGTCCTACTCTAAAATACTAAGTTGACAGCCCAGCAGCTATAAACACTTATTATATAGGTACATACTATCCTAGCTGAAGTGTGTGTGATTCTTTGAACGCGCTAATCTCGGAAACTACCAGTTGAATTTGAAATATTCTTTTTACATTCGATCTTGAGACCCGAATCTTGAGGAAGGTTAAATTAAGGCTATTAAACATCACAATATGACACTTAGCGGACGAGCAATAATAAAAAAGTACAAACTGGTGATGTGACGCGGTGGGTTGGGAGCCACGGGGATAAAACCATGGGGCACAGCATGTAAAATACCTACTAGTATTTAACTGCATAGGGTTATACTGAAAGCTGATTCTAGGCAGTACCTAAGAGTTTTGTATTAATACTTGTTATTAATTATTGATATAGAACGGATTACAAAGCTTTTTTTATCTTTACAGTTGACAATTCAACTTATTTGTGCACAAGAGCTATAGACTCCAACGGGCAGGCGATAACCAGTGGTTGTCATGAGCAAAGAAACGGGAGTTACGTCACCAGAGCCTGCTTCTGTCGGTCGGTGCCTGGAGGTGTACCCTGCAATAATGCTTTTGTATCAAATATAAACACAATATTTGTTATTCTTATCGCTATACTTATAGTTTTTAATTCAGATTTTGTTAAATGACATACAAAATACTAAAAATAAACTTGTACTATGTATTTAATTAAACTATTTAAATGTTTTATTTTACTTCAGAAAATTCCGCTTGATGAAAACTTTTGGCGAAAAATAAGTATGTGTACAGCTTGGCAAAAAAGTCTAGAAACGGAACTATTTTTTTTTATTGCTGGCAGCCCCTGGCAATTAATGTCGTTCTGTTTATATACTCTGTGGTTCTGTGTCGTTCGATGTAAACAAAGCTCGCGAGTTACTTATTTTTTTATTTCGACTGTTAGATGTTCTGTCTGTCTGTCTGTCTGTCTGTCTGTATAAACTCTATAGAAACCAAAACTACTCGACGGATTTTAACGAAACTTGGTACAATTATTTTTCATACTCCTGAGATGGTTATAGTATACTTTTCATCACGCTACAATCAATAGGAGCAGAGCAGTGAAGGGAAATGTTGTCATTTTGTTTAAACGCGCTAATCTCAGGAACCGCTGGTCCGATTTGAAAAATTCTTTCAGTGTTAGATAGTCCATTTATCGAGGAAGGCTATAGGCTATATATCATCACGCTAAGACCAATAGGAGCGGCGCACCACTATTCCACGCGGACGAAGTCGCTGGCAGAAGCTAGTAATAAATAAAACCATTCGGAGTACTAGCAAGGAAACAATTTATAATGTTTATATGCGATATCTGGTCGAACATGAGGCTTAAACTCATCTTTCCGATCTCGACGATATTTACCAAAGTACCGCCATTATGACAGGTATGTAAGAGCTTGTTTTGTTGTATTTAGTTGTATCAAGTGTTAATTTATGATCTCTATTTGGTTTTGAATTGCTTGAATACGAAATAAAGGAAATTTTGAACAATAAACATCGAGCATATAGGTTATGTTTACTTTTTGTCTTTGACACTTTGGTATAGCGCGACTAGATTACTATTGATACTTGAGTGGCTTGAGCCTTGATACTCTGCAATATGTAAATTCGATTTCTACATAACTTTATCTATGAGTGTGATCACAAGATAATATAATACTTGTTATAACTAGCATTTAAAAATCACAAAAACAAAATAGATAGGTACCGTAAACTTTTTACGTTTAATATTGATAGAGGTTTAATCATTTTTTTTTTATCTTTGTAGGAAGCACCGAACGTGCATTTCAATCTATAACCGAGTAGGAGTTCAAAAGAATTCATGCCAGCATGTTAACAAAATAGAAAAGGAGTATTATGAATTTATGAGAGGGCTCGTACTTGGACATAAAACGTTTAGGAATCAATCTCCAACATGATAGCGCAGTGCCTTTGAATCTGAGTGTGACTCAGATGAGTTTATGGCTAGCTCTAGCCAAGACATGGATGTGGCGGGCGTGGAACATTTAGAGGAAGATTTATTGAAATCAATTATAATAATGCTATATTCATACGCCTTTTTTTTACCCCAAAAAAAAATTGAAAATCACAGGAGTGCTTTGCTGCATTATTAGTGCTTGTAAGTAATTTGTATTCAGTTACATGACGTGAATACATTGTTATTACATTTTATGATACTTACTGATTTTAATTACTTATAAAAATACAGCTTAGTATCAAGACGATAGGATGGTACGCTATACGGTCGCAGCGGGTTGCCACACGGACGGTAAAGTGGCGCCCCTATTAATTTCTACTCTTTTTTGCCAAGCTTTACCTATAAATCACATGTAGTATAATACTATAGTATTACTCCCGGGGTGGCGGATAGTCCTAATAATTTGTCTTTATTCCTGTTGGATCAAATTAATAATGTTGATGGTAGTTCGAAGAAAAAATAAAAGATTTTCGAATTGACGATCAGCACCCGTAATAAATTACGAACTAAATATCCACTTATCCAAAGTGACATCTTTCCCTTTTCAATGCAAGTAATGTGTATCCGAACTAAAATGAAGGACTCTCATTTATCTGACAGACAAGTGACGTGTCCTATCTGTCAGCAACGTCAAACAACATTTTAAAAACGCCTATTGCAGCAGTGGATTTCTGTGCCACCGCTGCATAATTTTAAGATATAAGTTAACAAAAGCCTAAACTTAAAATGTACTCCGTGTTAACGAGAGGGAATGCGATTCTAACGTACACATTATCGGTGCTGGCATGTCTAACCTTTTTGTGTTTTTTGTCCACATTAACAGTGGATTACAGAACTGCTGCTCAAATGAACACAGTAAAAGTAGTCGTGTAAGTATACAAAACCTATTTCGTGCCTTTATTTGTATTTGTTGATACTAAATCTTCTGTGGTATTCACAGTAAAAACGTGCCAGATTATGGAGCATCGAGGGAAAGAAATGATCTAGGTTTCCTAACTTTCGATCTTAAGACGGATCTCTCTCACCTGTTCAACTGGAACGTGAAGCAACTGTTCCTCTATCTCACTGCTGAGTACATCACACCCAACAATGAATTAAATCAGGTTGTACTTTGGGACAAAATCATACTCAGAGGTGAAAATGCTCTCTTAGATTTCAAGAACATGAACACAAAATACTATTTCTGGGATGATGGCAATGGTTTAAAGTAAGTACTACTACTTCTTACTCACCTTTAAATATGTTAGCCCTCAGTGCACTCCTGTATTAGAAAGCCAATCTCTCTTCTTTTTAAATGTGACCTCATATCTTAAACTTTTTTAACTTAACTATAAAAGATCAATTGAAAATGATCTTCATTTTATAAGAACCTGTTTACCTGCTGTCAAACTGAAAAATGTAGCTGTTCTTTTGATGTCAACTGCTGCACTCTATAATTATTTATTCCATGCGCAATAAGATGCTAATATCCTTTTTTTACTTTTACAGAGGCCACAGCAATGTAACTCTAACCCTATCATGGAACATCATACCAAACGCAGGTCTGCTGCCCAACATCCAGGCTCTTGGCCAGCATTCTTTCAAGTTCCCCACAGACTACACTCAGACAAGGGTATGATCCATAAGTTACTTATGAATGTTGCATTTTGCATAGGTGGGGTTCTGATAGAGTTGTGTTACATTAAGATTGTCAAATATACTGCTTTGTCACATTTATGGGTTTTATTTGTTACATCCTGTTAACATTGTACATATAGACTACTTGAAAGTGATGCCTGTGACTTAATTCCTGCTTACTTAATTAAAAGAATGGACTCAAGTGTGAAGAAATTACCACAGTAATGTATAAAGGCATTAATGAAGATATTCAAAATATTGTTACATACAGGTGATGTGTCAATCTAGCTCAAGTTTTGTTTTGGCATAATTTCAAGCTTTTATATTAAACTTAAGAAAACTGTAGATAATAAATCTGATGTTCTATTCTTGTTTTTTTATTTCTTTTTCTCAACCAGTAAGCCACAAATAAAAAACCGGCCAAGTGCGTGTCGGGCCACGCGCAGTAGGGTTCCGTAGTAGGAGTTAGTTATTCGACTATAGCTCTGTAACCGGTTAAGCCTACTTAGCCGTGATAGTTTTCCTTATAATTTCATTACATGTACTACGTCTGTGATTTTTTTCACATTTCTAGGTACAGCCATTCAAAAGTTAGAGGGGGGGGTAACTCGTATCGAACAAAAAATTTCACTTAAAATCTAGATATTTCGCAAATGGCTCGCTTAACTGAAAAATGGTCTTGACACACCTATAATATTTTTGAAAGACCTATCTAACGATACCCCACACGAAGGGGTACGCGAGAAAAAAAATATTCATCCCTACTTTACATGTTTGGGAGCTACCCTAAAAAAAATATTTTTCAAAATTTTATTTTACCACTTTCTCGGCGTGATCAATATACATATTCATACCAAATTTCAGCTTTCTAATAACAAAAACCACGGAGCTATGCCGCGGACAGACAGACAGACAGACGGACAGAGCGAAACTATAAGGGTTCCTTGTCGGACTACGGAACCCTAAAAAAGGATAGGATTAATAAAATAAAAAAATATTTGATTTTATATCATATAATTATCAATTACATTTTTAATTAAACATACATTAATTATTTTTGCTCTACAGTGTTGTTCTACAGCAGAAAAAACTAGTGACCTCTACCTTTGCTTGTAATAGAGGTATCTATAAGTATCCCCAAATACTCTTCGCCAATTTGATCAGCAATACTGGATATAAAACAATTACAAGTCTCTAGCGGACTGGATTTATCATTAAGACATTTTAATAATAATAAGAATTGATTCTAACTAAACATTTTAGCTCATTAGTTTTTAGGTTCTACATGAAACCATCTAATTTTAACAAAATATTCAGGAGGTATAATTCCCAATATTGAGGTATAATATAAATGCATATAAACTAAGCAGAAACATTAATCTATAATTTTATTTTTCAACTACATGTGATTTTACTTTAAAACCTCACAAGCGTGTACATTCAAGAATCATACAATAATATAAGGTATATTAATTATTATACTTTTTAATATTCTGGAGCCGTATGAGGACCCTTAAAATATAATTTAACATCTAATTAACTGTAAAAATAGTTTTCCAACATAGATCTCTCATTTCCTTCCAATAAGTTTGTAAATACCATAAATTTTAAACGGTATTATTATTGGCTTCAATACATTTAATTCATTAGTACTGGTAATCCATGAATGTAATAAAAACAAGATGTTTATTAAATTTTGCTATTTGTGCAACTGTATTGGCCGGTCATGGTCATGTAACAAGTTTACAAACACAAATAAGCACTTAAATTTATCTTAACAAGGGTACTTATTTACTACTAAAGAAAAAACAAACTTAAAGCAACATTAAATTTTAAACTTTCATTGGTGAATCACACAATCAGGTAAAGGGAAAGTCAATGCAAAGGTTTATTACATAACATTTTATTCTAATAAATAAGATTTCTAAATCTCATAAATGAAGATTGACACACCTCAATTTATCATATTGAAATTATTTACTTGCTCTGTAGATCACAATAGTATTGTTTTTTATATGAATTGCGTTATTAACACGGCTACCCTATTGTACACTAAAATAATTATCATGAAGTGAATCGCGTCAACGAATATTACTTAAATGTAACAGTTCAGTGTATTGCTTGCGTACGCCCCTGGCATTATTAAGAATTTACGAATTTACCTACTACGAATCACCTACGACTTCTACCGTTATGCTAACACTCAAAGCTGATCCCGCTAAATTACATGAAAAAATATTGCATATTTAAGTAAATACTTTACTGATGTACACTATCACCGTCAATGCACGCACAACAATCAACAGATGAGACGCATGTTATAATATGTATTTGCTATTTGAACTACAATTCAACAACATGAAATAAAATATATAATCTTATGGTGTAAATACAGTATTTGACCTGCTCATATGAATTGACTAGTAAACATGTGAATAGGTAATGATACTCGTTACGACCGTTTCCATCATATCCTACTGCAGGATGTCAGGGAGGTTATAAGAGTAATGCAATGACAAATTAAAAGTTACATTTTCTTTAAATCTAAATGTAATTCGAGAACACTAATATCATGCTAAAAAGTACATTTACTAGAATTTAAAACATAATAATTATGGTAGGTACACATCGAGTATTAGAATTAAATCATAGAATATGTATTGAGATAAATACTGTGTATCTTTTTATTGTAATTAAAAAGAACAAATGGCCAACCACATGTGCCATGATGTTGCAAGCATTTATTATAAGTAATTATATTAAGAAGATAATTTATTCCTTAATATTATATGAATCAAAGACAAATGAAGTCATGTATGATGATGATTATCATCATTAACATTCTAATAAGTGGTTGAGTCTTTAGACAAAGCACAATGAATGAAACAATCTACAAATTAACAGAGCAATACTAAAGATCACAGTTTCTGCCATACGAAGTGATTTGGTTTCACAAAATGGCATTATTACTAGAGACATTATGTGAACACGATACATTTCATCATTATACAGATATAACATGAGCTCTAACTGGAAACGCTGTTTAAATATATTCCTATTCATAATATTTAACATCAAATACAACCAAAGGAGAAACCAAATATTTATAGCTACATTGTAGTTTTTCGCTGTATTTAATTTGTAACACTCACATTTTTAAAATAAATGTGAATCTGAAAGGTACGTAATGTCAAAAGACCTAAGATCCAAAACCTGTGAGTAACAATAAAATACAAGTTGTATACTGGAACGGTGACTGTTGTTAGCAAATCATTACAACCCTGCCTGCACATCTGACGTAGTTCCAACATCACATTTGCAATCATAGATGCACCACATAGCATGGACAGTAAGTACTAGTCGTAAGCGGACGATATCCTGCTAGTCATATCACAGCAAGTGCGTCACAGACGTACAGACGACTGTATTACATTCAGCCAAACAGTTCAATACATTTAATATTACTGTAATATAAGGAAGGACAAGATGTCCGACAGTTATGTAGGTAGGATACCATCAAAGACTTTAATTGGGTAGTTGACACCAATAAGAACTAAATCCAGGACACAATTTGATCAAAACACTTTGTTTTAGCCCTGAGAAGAGATTAATTCTGAATTCTAAAAATAAATTTTGTGAATTGATTTTAAAATATGTGACGTCATAGCATTGTATTGCCATCCAAAATCTACGAGATAAACTCATTAAAAAGTATATCAATTGATTGGTGGTGCCAAATACCCTATTAGAATGCATTATGCTAACTTCCAAAGTTGATGCAAACTTATTTTAGGACAATATATTATGAAAGTCAACATCTACACTTTCCCATTGGTACTGCTGCATCTAACTTCTGAAGGATCTGGACACAAAGGTTACGTAGTTATCTTAAGTAAGTATGTACACACTATTGAGTACAAGAGTCCGTGCTGTAAGGGTTTCAAATGTGCGGACAGGAGGTGTGTTGTCTACCTATGAGAGTGCCGCGGCGAGGCAGCGTCCCCGGGGCTGCCGGCGCCGCGCGTTCACAGGCGGCAGGGCTCGAGCACGGGCCGTCACGCGCCTGTCAGCGGCGGTCCGTCTGTCTGCACGTCCTTGTCCTCGGTAAGCGGTACACATGGACGGTCCGACCCATATCTCCTGGACAGATCTAACATTTCTCTCAACCCCTGCAATTATAAAACCATAAAAGCATTACTTTTAACCTCTGTAACTGTTTGCAGACCCAATAGAATACACAATTAATGATGTCACATTATATCATTCAGCCTACGCTATATATAGAAGACATTAATATGAAGTAATCAATTTTTAATTATAGTTTTAAGTGTAGAAAACCATTGATACCTTATTTTCTGTAATGAGCCTTTGGTAAAGTTCCTCTTCTTTCCTTGCATCACCATTTTCATCTAAGGTGACAGCTTTGTACATGATGCTTGTCATCTCATTGATCCTCTCTGCTTGTTGCCGGATCAACTGTAATTACAAACCACATGTTAGACTACAGTCATTAAAGTCCACAGTAATGTAGTTCATTTTCAATTCTTCACACCTCTTGTTGTTTTTCATTGATAGCGTTTGTGAAGTCTATCCTTGACTCCCATATTCTCTTCTCAGTATGCTGTCGATACTTAGACATGATGAGTTCCAGGGCTCGTCTGTGATCCTCCAAGGCTGCCCTCAGCTCACCATTCTCGCGTTGTACATCTCTCATCAGCCGCGACTCCCGCTCGATGCTCGCGATGAGGGTCGCTCGTGGACGCTCACGGGACGCCTCATTCAGAGTATCAACTTCCTCCTTATACTGAAATATAATAATGACTACAGTTAGAATAGTTTAAATTTTTTAAATAATGGTATGAAAATACTTTTTCTAAAAAATATTGACATCATCGGTCTTGCACCCTTATAAAAAAAATAATCATTGTTAAGCTTTCACAAATGAATTGAACCTTTTCTGCATATTCAAGCTATCATGAAACTTGTGTTGCCGTGATGATAATTCATTGAAATTAATTTTCAAAAACATCATCACAATTAATATTTTTGTTATTGCCTGGTATTACTGGTTTAGATTCATATATATGTATAGCTTACTGTAAGCATTCTCCTTAACATAAAAGAATAGTATGATTAACCAGCATGAAAATATTTTTTTTCTTCATATTTTATTGATGGTATGATGTATACTCATCAAAAATAATATTACACGGTGATCACAAAAAAATATTTTTTTAAAACACCTGTTTCCAGAAAACATACTGAAAAAATATCATGATTTATTGGCAATACAGGAGACTCAGTAAGCTGTTATATCTGATTATTTGTGCTAGAGTAAGGTTTCAGTATTTGCTATAAATAGCAAACTCTTTAGTATATTGAAATCGAATACATTGGATAAACAACATTTTTTTTAATGTTCAACTATATCAAACATCTGATTTTGAGTTATTTCACTTATTCCAGTGATATATGTACATAATAATTATAGATGTGGTGTTTCTTGGCAATGACATCAACATATTTGTAATGTACAAGTTGTGTATATTTTGCAGTACTTGATAAAAAGAAACTCCTCATGAGAAATGATATGCTTACATACCATTGCACATTGACAAGTTGCCAGCTCATCTTTTATATGGCAGTACTATGACGGTCCTTTCACTTATTAACAACTTGGATTACTTGTGCGGGATATAACAATACACAGATTATCTTTTAGATGGGTAGCTACAATCAAATTGCAAGTTTAATGTATTGATCTGTATGAGAGAATTAACCCTATTTGTTTTTTTCCATAATACCCCAATGTGGAGAACAATATTATAATAACTATTCTTTGAAGTAAACAATGATTGTTTGAGTTTCTTATACATACATTAATTGTTAAAACATTTTCATTTCATATTAGCATTTTAACGGCTAGTCAGAGTTAGCTAATAACATTGTGGGAAAGCCAACTGTTTACACAACATAAGAGAGAAACAATCTACAAGGTCATTGAAGTTTTTATAAAAATATATGCCTCAAATTCATACGAATCTTGGTTTTATTTCAAGTAGGCGTCATTCCCGGTGGGTTCTGTCCCCATAAATTTCATATTCGGACAATGAACGGGAGTAAGCGTCACAGTTACGTACTCGTCATACATCGCGACAACCTACCTGTTTCATCGTATGTATTTGTCTGTAAGCGGTCTGAGTCTCAGTCAGCAAAGCATCAGCTTCAGTCTCGCGCTCTTTGAGACGTCCCGCAAGTCGTTTTGCATCCAAAATAATTTGCTGTATGGTCAGTGACATCTGAAAAAGCCAGCGATTTAGAAAACTCACAACAGACCACTTCGAAAATCGATTTTAAAACAGAACTACACCAACCCTGATATCCACACACAATTGTCAAACGAATAACGTTTCATCTAAATAATTTCAAGTGGTAAATTTAAACTAAACACCAATTTTTATGTAAAACTAAAAGACGCATATCAGCTGTTTCGTGATTAGAGTACAGCAGCCATTAGCTTTCATTTCATTTGAAGCGGAGTATTAACTTTCCAAATACAAAGACACGAGATAGAAGAAGATAGCACTACTTGATTAAGGTTGTTTCGCGGGTTTGTTGTGTTACAGAAAAGAGAAAGAACATATTCACAACAGTTCACAAATTAGGACGACTATAATGTGACATGACCTTGATCACAGAGAATCGAAGAAGGTTCAATGTTGCACAGTCAAAATATAACTAACGTGTTGCAGATTTTTTTTAGCTACTTATAATTATTTTTTATTCAAATATAAAATATAAAGATAAGTATACAAATGTAATGGCAATTTTACGACACACTAAAACTTAAAATAAACAAAAATGTGTTCAAAAGTGAGCAGTGTAACATCTTCAGCAAGAAGTATTTTGAGTGATAGCTCAAATGAACTTAATGTGACCATCGGTGTTGTTATGAGTAAAAAAATATACACCGTGTAATCGTAACTTACTGTAAGCGGTTTTCCTATCCTAAATACAACCATACCAAAGCAAAATGTATAATTAAAATGCATAAATAACAATTAGCAGCATCCAACGATATGATTAAAGTCATCAATTTAAATATTCATATTCATATATTTATTTGCATTCCACTTAATACATAGTTGGGACGTAAGAAGCGAGTATGTTTCATACACAAATCGCTATCGATACGAATACTTTCTCGAAAGTGATTCCATCCAAATCGATCCAGCCGTTTTACCTATTTCGCTTTTTTTATTATTTTAGGACAAGATATGATGAATTTGAGTCGCACTTCTGTTTTTACCAGGCCGTCTCTAACCAAGGGGTGCAAGGTGCAAGGCACCCGGGCGCAGGATCTTAGGGGGCGCTAGCTGATCGCCTTATGTACATGCCACATACCATGCGTACAATCAGTTTTAAAAATTCTTAACAAATACTCATTAGGTGTAAAAACCTACGTATAAAAATAAAAAAATAATATAACTTTCAGCATAAACGCCAATCAGCGTAATTAAACAGTAGGTAAGATTGATGTCCTAGCCTTGTCTCTTACTTGACATTATGGAGCTTTCATACATATATAGATACTGGCTATAACTACAAAAGTTATAGCCAGCACCTGTATGAAAGCCGTCTTACAGTCAACCGATTTTGATGAAATAATTTATAATCCTAGGATATTAATAATTATCCTAGGATATATTTTATGACTTCTAGCTTAAGTTTTAATATAAACCTTATGCTTTTTAGTGACGTGCATTCAAATTAACAGACAAAGACACATTTCAAAAATTATTGTAATGTCTTCTAGTAGTTATTTATAGTCACTTACTTTCTCAAAATTCCGAAATGTCCAGACACGACAATTTTATTTTAATATGTAAAGATAAATTATGTACACAAAAGTTAAGTTTTTTTTATTGACCTAGGCGCCCCAGTGCGCGGCGCCCTATGTGGTTAAAACAGCCCTAGTTTTTACTTTCTTGATATCCGATCGGCAGCCTCCTTCGTTTGCAATTCCCAAAATGTGCGCCGCAGCGCCTTGGTGCGTACTAAGGCTAGGGCTGCCATTCGTCCGGGTTTTCCCGGATTTGTCCTAGTTTAAAGGGCGTCCGGGCGGGTTTTCAAAGGACGTCCGGAGAAAACCCGGACACCTGTTACCTGATATCCGATTGATTGAAAGGTAAGCAAAGTAAAAAAGTGTCCGGGGAAAAATAAAACTCATTCAAAATGTCCGGAGTTTTTATAGTTTTCGTCCAGGGTCGACGGTTTGGGCGATGGCAGCCCTAACTAAGGCTCACATTTAATTATATAACATGTAATAGTTTTTGCGGCTATGTACCTAATACAATTGTAACATAATTTCCATGCTTCTTTGATAGATAAAGGTGATCTTATCTTTTATATTATTATAATAGCCTGGCTTGGAAGGATTCTTCCCCAGAACCGATGATGCTGTCGATGTACGAAGGGCAGGATTTATAATAATAACAGGTGGCTATTTTATATTTTATTTACATATTTTATTGCGCGTACAATATTTCATGCAACAATCACATTTATATTAATAAACACCAAAGATAATTTCTCTATGATAAACACTGACTACGAAGGCACATAGGTATTTTATGCTTAGGTATAAAGATAAAGACATTTTATAATAATATTTAATATAGGTATGTTATGTTATTTTATCATATAATGTACCTTGTACCTACAGTAGGTACAAGGTACAATATATGATAAAATATTTGACTTGACAGATTTATTTGATTTGCCCTTGTAGTAGCTAACCTACAGATAACCTGCAGATGGGGTGGTATTTAACTTGCCCTTGTAGTACGGGGCATGCTCTGGTGCCACGTGCGACTTGGGTCGTGGATGGGATGGGGTGGCAGGTGAGGATGATATTGCTCTAGTGTAGGCACTCGATCATAAGCAATCACGCGTAGCGCGAAAGCCTCGTGGTTATAGCTTGTTGTATATTTTACAGATTTGTAGGTGGTATATATCAATGTAAAACGGATATTAGAAATAGTCTGTAACAATTGATTTTACGAAAAATATAAACAAAATCATAAACTATTTTGTTCTAATTTTCCCACATAGATAAATAAAATTGCATTAAATGATGAACGAGGCTCTTGAGAGCATGAAATTGACATAAATGCGCCATCCTTATTTGATTTCGTTAATTTCTGTAGCAGAATTAGAACAAAATAGGTTAAGACTTTGTTTACATTTTTCGCAAAATCGATTGGTACAGAGATTTCTAATATCCCTAATAATGCACTTCACTGAATCAGGGTCCCTAAACCCTATATAAAGGAAGTGTAACAAGAGAAACGCACCTACGTGTAGTAGGATTAATAAGGGAGACCCTTAATTCAGGACACTGATTCAATGTAGTGTAATACCCCTATTAAGAACAGCAAATTTTTAACACCACCAATAAAAATTGACAATTGCCACAAAAGATAAAATAAAATCTATGACGGTAGACAAAAAATCAAATATTATTCTTAGACAGAAAGTCGCGGATAACTTTGTTAACTTTCTCTGGGTCTTCTTGTTGTAGAAAATGACTGGTGTTTTCGACAATGGTGGTCTCTATACACGAGTATTCCTGCTTCATGGCGTCTAGCAAGCTGTGATTTAGGTAAAGATCGTTGGAGGCGTGGGCCACTAGCATGGGTACGTTCTCTTTGTACTCGACAATCTCCGGCACGTCGAAGCTGAAGTTAGCCCGATAGTAGTTTATTGGAGGCGTGAGTGCAACTGGAAAATAAAATTAGTAAGTTAAAAAATATAATAAAAAGGTTTATTTCGTCAACTTTTACAATTATGACAGTTTATTTTACGTGGAGACCTCCTTTTAAGTATGAGAAATATCTGTGCTAGGAGGCCCAGCTTATTAATAGGAAGCCCCGAAGTTATTAATAAGAAGCCAATTACATGAATAACTTTTTAGGAGCCCTTTTACTGTGTTAAGTAAGTAAGATATCCACATTAAGCTAAGTATAAATTAAGTGTCAAATTAGAGGCTCTATAGGTAATAGGTAGTTAGATAATAATCATTGATGTATAATAATACAAAAAAAAAACTAGACGCTTGTTGCGCATTATTTTCTTTTTTTTCTTATAAAGTATCCACATTCAATCATCATCACAAACGGGAATGCGCATAGGACAAACATTCATTTTTATTTATGGAAGAGGATACAGATTTGCAATAAACCTTTTTTTATTAAGCAATTAACTCACATGGCCTGCGGAACCAGTATTTGTAACACTCAATGTCTTCTGTATCTGTAGATTTCTTGTCTGGGAACAACATAACCTTTTCGTATATAGCCAGGTCATTCATGAGGAGTACTTTCTCCGGTATCACTGGCATACGGTACATAAACACATACCTGAAAAATAAAAATCAGGCATTGTAAAAACTCTATTTTATAACTCTATGGTTTTTTTAAATAAGATTGGGTTGTTCTAAGGCCGTTTAATAGATTTGAGTCTTGAGTCTATTGAACCAATCAACGGCTTCAAAATCCATACTTAAGATCTATACATACCTACTTGAACAGGTACATAATATATTCTTTAGTACAGCCCTTATTTTGGACTCAATTTTATCTTAGGAAAATTCCAAAAGCAGTTCCATCGAATCCTAACTGATGATGTGAGAAATGACCAGAGTTATACGTAAATTATACCCAGGATATAGGTGTTCTAATTTTATCATTTTTATCTAACATGATTAAATAATTAGGTTAGGTACCTAATTATTTAATCATGTTAATGATTTGTTCGATTAGTATATAAATTCTAATTAGAACTGCGTCGAAACATCATCATATATATATTGAAAATATCGTGTATCAACATTGACGCAAAAACGGAAAAATACATGGATGCACGTCATACGGCACATATTTAAGTACCTGCTTAATGATTTAACACAACTTTACGCAGATAGCTACTGCGTTGTTCCACTTGCAAAAAACCGGCCAAGTGTCCGCGAACCACGCGAAGCAGGATTCCGTAGTACATTTCATATAAACCCTTGTTTTGATAGTTTTCCTATTAACTTCGTTATGATCTACTGCTGTCATTTTTTTCACGCATAACTTGACTTCGCTAATATTTCGCCAATGAATCGCTGATTCGAAAATTGGCTTGACACACGAGCGCAAAATTTTTGAATGACTCATCCAACCAACGACACCCCAAATGAATACACTACACTCGCATATACCCTATATAAGATAAATAACACCCCATTTTACGTGCAGGGGCGGTAGGTACCATAAAAATTTACAAATTACAGCTTTCTCGTAATTAAATACTCTAGACTGTATGAGCTAAACTGCGGAAAGAAAGAAAGTCAGACCGACGTACTTACTACATGAAGAAACTTTATGAAATCCTAAAAAAACTTTGTACGTCACTTAAAATTAATCCCAAGATTTCTCTTCTGAACTTTGTACTACGCCTATGCATATTATATGTAAATAAACCAGTCAAATTAATGATACGCGTGTAACCAACGCTACGCCCAGTAGCGGCGTTAGGGTAGGGCGAGGTGGGGCGACCGCCCAGGGCGCCGGATCTGAAGGGGCGCCGCAGGCGCCCTTTTTATATCCTCTCACTGTTTGAGGCCTACTTACCCTAATACCATAGTTTGCTTAGCAAAGTTTCCTTTACAAAAGTTTCCTTGAATTTTTCATCAAATGTCTATCAATTTCGGGTTTATCCGCGTTCTAATGTCAATACATTAGAATGCAAAAGTTGACACGAAAAAAGTTGTCGTCAATTTTCCGGCAAAGGAGAATGGGCGTTGTGGTACCCCTCCAGTATCGTCTTTACTATAAGGGCACTCGGGGTCCGTGCCCAGGGTCCTCATTGTACCGGGGGCCCCCAAAAACGAAGCATACAATTATTATAAAATTATTACTAGCTGTTTCCCGCGGTTTCACCCGCATCCCGAGGGAACTCCCTCGCGCACTCGAGTAAACAGCCTATGTCCTTTCTCAGGCTCTAGACCAGCGGTCGGCAACCCGCGGCCCGCGGGCCGCATGCGGCCCGCGGACGTCTTACTTGCGGCCCGCGAATGTTTGGTAAAAAAAAAATTACCAAAATAAAAATACAACCGACTTCCAAAAATACTAATAAGAGTAAAATTTGTTTCATTTAAACGTTAGTCAGTGTCTCTAAGCTACTTTTGTTAGTATTTTGCCACCGACTTATGAATTAATGAAATACGCTGGATGTATGGCTTCAAGGTAAAAAAAAACCGGCCAAGTGCGTGTCGGGCACGGCAAATACTTTTTAAGCTCCCAAACACGTAAAGCGTTAGTAGGCATAACCGGCAGGGGCGTATTTACCATAGGACCAAGGGACCATGGCCCGGGGCGGCAGGCTGCGAAGGGCGGCGAGGTTCAATTTTTTTTTTAAATTTGATCATCCTATCATATCAGCCTAATTATTGTGATCCTAAAAAAAAATAATCGCGCTCGCTACGCTCGCGCCTTCAACTAATTTGCTTTTAGTTTAGTTTTTGCTACAATTTTGGGTTCTTTACTACAAACCTTATTATGCAACAAACAATAATAACTCAAAAGTTATTTTTTATTGTGGTCCTAAAAAAAATTCGCGCTCGCTTCGCTCGCGCCTTAAACTGTCCCTAATTTTTTTGTTACTATTTACAGTTCTTTACTCCAACTATTATCGTGCAACAAACAACTCAAAAGTATTTTTTTTATTGTGATCCTACAAAAAAATCACTCTCGCTTCGCTCGCGCCTTCAACTGTTTTTATTTTATTTAAAATTTACTTTTTGCCACAATTTTGAGTTTTTTACTCCAAACATTATCACGCAACAAAAAAAATTACATCCTACAAAAAAAACGCGCTCGCTTCGCTCGCGCCTGTTCTCTTTTCTTTTCACGTTTACTTTTTGCTACAATTTTAGAGTTCTTTACTTTAAACATCATCATGCAACAAACAAAAACAACTCAAAAGTAAAAATTATCATTATTTTATTATAACCCAAAAAATACGCGCTCGCTTCGCTCGCGCCTTCATCTGTTCTTTTCTTTTAACAGTTTGTTTCACTACAATTTATAGATCTTTACTCAAAACGTTATCATGCAAAAAACAAACAAAACTCAAAAGTGAAAAACAAAAACTGTAATATGTGTATGTATAATATGGGTAATATCACAAGTGCGGCCCGCCTATAGTTTATTTTGCTACCTTGTGGCCCTTGCTTGCCAAAAGGTTGCCGACCGCTGCTCTAGACTATATGTGTACCAAATTTCATTTAAATCGGTTCAGTAGTTTTGACGTGAAAGCGCGACAAACAGACAGACATAGTTACTTTCGCATTTATAATATTAGTAAGGATTATTATGTATTATTATTATTACCTATTATTTAAAAAAAATTGCGCTCGCTGCGCTCGCGCTCTAACTCTTGTTCCTCTATTTTTTTCTCTCTTACTATTTATAGTTTTTAGGGTTCCGTAGGCATCAAGGAAACCTTATGAATCAGGGTGTCCACTATTTGGAAAATCAGGAAAGCAATAGGTGGTCACGGATTTTCAGGGAAAAGTAAGAGTCATGAAAATGATTCTTAAGAATATTGATGCTCATATTCCTAAAAAAATTCGCGCTCGCTTCGCTCGCGCTCTTGCTCATATTACTCTGATGTTGTCTTGGCTTACTGTTTATTGTTTTTAACTCCAAAACAGATAATATATTGTTTCCTACCTATGCACATATCTAAATATACATATATAGATATAGTCCTCCTTACCGATTTCGGTAACGGCGACCCTTTCTAGCTATTTCCTGGCGTGTGCCCTTATATGGCTGGCCAAACCAAATTTGCTTTTGAAAACCCGGTCACAACTAGAGCAATAGAGCTGGCCGGCAGAGTTGTACGTGTAGGTATAGGAGGGCTTAGGTCTGTGTTTATGTAATTGGCGCTTTACGTTTAACGTGTTTAGTCGTTGTTTTTCGTATGCCTTTACGTTTTCATTGACAGTAGTGCGCCAAGACGGCCTATGCAAAGCGAGTCTCTCCCATCCTATTGGGTCTATGTTGCAAGCATTGAGATGCCTTTTGAGCACGTCCTTATAACGGAGATGTTGACCGCCATGCTTCCGTTTGCCCTCCGCCATCTCAGAGTAGAAGACCACTTTGGGCAAGCGGTGTTCTTTCATGCGAAGGACGTGCCCACACCACCTAAGCTGGCGCTGTATGAGTAGAGCTTCCATACCGTACATATCAGAACGGCGCAGAACCTCAGTATTAGGAATGCGGTCCTGCCACTTAATGTTTAGGATAGATCTCAGACACCTTAGGTGGAACGTGTCGAGTTTCTTTATATCTGGTTTGTAGAGGCACCATGTCTCTGCACCATAGAGAAGTACAGGTAGGATTAATGCATTATAAACACTGATTTTTGTCTCCAGCTTTAGGTCATGAGATCTCCAGACACGGTCATTAAGCTGTCCAAAATTTGCAGCGGCATTTGCAATGCGCGATGGTATCTCCGAAGCCAAGGTGTTATCATGCCTAATGTTGCTCCCAAGATACTTAAACTGCGTGACTTCCTCAAGTGGCCTTCTACTCAGATGAAGAATGGTTTCATCAGTTTCGCAGCCTCGTGGTGGTTGTTTAAGGACTTGTGTCTTGGAAGCGCTGATCACTAAGCCAAATCGTTGACAGGATTGATCTAGTGCGTCAACATAACTTTGGAGATTCGCCATGCTATCAGACATGAGGCACACATCGTCAGCGTACAGTATCTCCAGAATGGACATCCTTTGCAATTTTGATTTTGCTCTGAACCTTGTGACATCAAACACGCCTTTATCAGTCCGGACGTTTATTTGGATTTGGTCATTACAGTACTGCAGCGCGTCTCTTACAACAACTGCAAAGTAAATCGCAAAGAGTGTGGGCGCCATGACGCAACCTTGCTTTACTCCACTTGAAATTTGAATTTCCTCAGATAGTTCGTTTTCGTGTTGAACCTGCGCTTTCATTCCAACATGAAATTGGCGGATGAGGTTGACGAACTTCTTAGGGCAACCATACTTTTGAAGAATAAGCCATAAGGCCTCACGTGGAACTCTATCAAATGCTTTCTCCAGATCGACAAAGCACATATATAGAGGCCTTTGATGTTCTAAGCTTTTCTCCTGGAGCTGCCTTACGACAGATATGGCATCGACAGTACCTCTGCCAGGGCGGAAACCACATTGGCTCTCAGGCAGGTATTTTTCAGCAAGTTTACTAAGGCGGGTGTTAATAATGTGTGCAAGAATTTTACCGGCACTGGAGAGCAATGAAATACCTCGGTAAGAGCTGCAATCGGAGACATCTCCCTTCCCTTTGTACAGCTTGCAGATTATCGCATCTTTCCAGTCCTGCGGGACTTCCTCGCTTTCCCACACCCTTTGGATGAGTTGGTAGAGTTTATTTACAATATGTTTCCCACTGTACTTGTAAACTTCTGCGGGTAGTTGGTCCATGCCAGGTGTTTTATTGTTTTTAAGACGAAACACCGCCTGCACAAACTCATCGAAGTTAGGTGGGTCCTCTAGATTTTGACAAACTGGAAAATCATCAAGAGTATTTATGTATGACAGATCAGCGCTGAGTGCATTAGGATTCAGGACGTCCTTAAAATGTTCCGCCCATCGCATTATTACGTCGGTTTTACTCGTAACTCGGTGTTGTCTGTCTTTTGTGTACATGGGTGCTATTTTTCTAGTCCGCGGGCCAAAGATGGCTTGGATACCCTCAAAAAACTTGCCAGTTTGGTGAGTATCAGCGCAATGCTGAAGTTCAGTAGCTTTCTCCTTCCACCACTTATCCTTCAATTCGCGAACTTTCAATCTCAGTTTCTGCTGTGTGCCCTTACTGCTACGTGAAACCGATGTGTTTAGCTCATGCCTGTGCCTGTCCACTAGTGTTTTGATCTCTTGATCAAATGCATCAAACCAATCTTGGTTTCTTTTCCGTGGTTTGCCTACTGTTTCCAATGCACAGGCATGAAGACGTTCAGCAAAAGATCTCCAGTCACCATCAATGGTTGATGATTCTGACTGCGGATCACATTTTCCAGCAAATTTAATATCCAACTCTTTACCCAGCTCGGGTGATGTTAGTAAAGATAAGAAGGCGAGTTTAGGTGGAATTTTATTAGGAGCTCGTCGCGGTGCTTTAAGTTGCAGGTACATCTTTGATCTAATAAGACGATGATCAGTCCAACCAACAGCTCCACGCATCGCTCTCGTCACAAGAACGTCACGCAGATCCTTTTGGCGAACAATAACGTAGTCTAAAAGATGCCAATGCTTAGATCTTGGGTGCATCCACGAGGTTTTGTATTTCTCAGCAAGTCGAAAGCATGTATTAGTGATATTAAGATGTAATTCTGCACATAGCGACAAAAGCCTCAGTCCGTTATCATTACATTTCCCTATGCCATGCTTGCCGAGAACTCCGTTCCAAATATCATGTTCTGTGCCAACACGAGCATTAAAGTCCCCCAACAATATAATTTTGTCACACTTAGGTATATTTTCTAAAGTTCGTCTTAGGATTTGGTAAAACGCCTCTTTCTCTTCATCCGGTGAAGGTAGAGTGGGAGCATAAGCACTAATGAGATGAGCGTATTTTTAATTAGAAATTGGAAGGCGTAGAGTCATGAGACGGTCATTAACACCTTTAGGTAATTCACTCAAATCTCTAGCCAGACCATTGCAAATAGCAAAGCCTACACCACTACCAGCTCTTTCACCAGAAGGACGTCCACTCCAGTAATAGGTGTATCCTCCGAGATCTTCACGGAGCTCTCCGCTGTCGCTCAGGTGGGTTTCGCTTATTGCAGCTATATCTATGCTATAGCGAGTCAACTCTCGTGCTATGAGAGCAGTTTTTCTCTCTGGACATAAATTACGATCGTTGTCCAACAGAGTCCGTACGTTCCAAGTAGCGATGCAAAGTCGTTGATATTGTTGCTTATTATTCTTCTTATGTTCCTTTCGACCGCATTTGTCGATGTCCAGGCGCCCGCGGTTAGGCACCTAGATGATGAGTGAGACGGACTATTTTTGGGTCACCTTTTCTAGACCCCTCCTCTGTGCAGAGGAAAGCAGAGCGATCCTAAATAGGGCTGCTTTGTCGCCAGCGGTGCTGCCGAACCCGGAGTCCCGACTCAATCGACTCCAGGAGCGACCACTCTCCCCTAACCGCCTACGTGCAGGATACTAACTAAGACCTCAGTACATCGATACATTAGCCCCACCGCCAGCACCCCATCGCCGCAGGGCTTTTGAATGCTCAGATCCGGAAACAAGTAGCTAGAGTCATCTGCGCGTGAATTTAATTATAGTGGACAAGCAATTGCGCAGGTGCAAATCCACTCTCTCGTCCCTTCCTCTGTGGTCCAATGGACTGGCAGGCCAGTACGATCGGCAAAGGTTGGGATGCAGCGAAAGGCCGAAAACCACTATATGGATCCTGGTAGACGCCCTTAAGGTACTTCGCATTACCCTGCTGCAGTGTTTGGTCATGTATGCGACAAGATGCAAACGCCAAACATAACCCAGCAGACTTGTGTGCATCGGGGATCACCTGAATTCCCTTAGTCGCCTTTTACGACACCCATTGGAAGCGATGGGTTGGTGCTATTCTTTTTGTCCGGACACCACACGGACACATAATATACATAATACTCTGGTTAAAAACAAAATAATATAATATTTTCCATAAGACGACAAATATTGGTTCAGGGAAATGCTACCACAATGGTCAGGAAAAAGTCAGGGAACTATTTTGGTATTTATAGTATAGACACCCCGCTGACCCCGCTTAGTTTCTCCATGACTGTCTGTCTGTCTGTCCGCGGCATAGCTAAGCGTTCTTAGTACAAGAAAGCTGAAATTTGGTATGGATATGTACCTATACAGGTTTTTTTTAGTAAGTCCTAACAAACTGAAAAATACGTCTTTGTTAAAAAGTGTTTAAGTTTATTTTGTCAAAATTTGCACACTGGTTAAAAACTTTCCTGTATTGATCACGCCGACGCCGATTCTTTCCAAAGGTCAGAACCCTCGGTGCGCGAGTCCGACTCGCACTTGACCGGTTTTTTCCGTATGGGTTTAAATTGCACTTAGGGGTCGCCGCAAAAAACTCGCCCAGGGCGCTGATGGGGGTAAAACCGGCACTGGCTACGCCATTCATATTTCTTTATGATAGTCAATTGAACGTTTAAATAGACCCTGATTAACCTAAGCTATATTTATTATTTGATTGTTTACGTACAATTTACCTAGGGTTCCGTAGTATCATGACACTTTAGTTAGTCGAATATAAGTAGGTATATAACTCCTTAAATTATGAACCCTTAACTACTTAGCTGTAACAGTTTTCCCTTAAATTTCGTTATATACTATTGCCGTGATTTTTTAATGTAGCCACGAACAACTATTTAGCTTACAGAGAGGGGTAGGATACTGGACTCGTACAAAAATTAGGACTAATACTTCGCAATCGGATCCCTGCATCGAATGATCGCAAACCCACAATATTTTTATTAAACGAAGACACTCCGCGCGTGTAGAGCAGGTAAAAAAAAATCCTTAATTATTATTTTACCGCTTTGTAATAAATACCTAACCAAATTACAGCTTTCTCTACAAAGAGTCTCTGAGCTAAGCTGCGGACACACAGACAGACCGACGGACATGGTCAAACTGTATTTAATACGATATTATTATTAAACAAATATTTTTTGCATGTGAGAGCTTACATACAATTACTGATCACTAATCACTCAGCTACTGATTTGGTTGTTTTTTTTTTGGTTGTTGTGATTTTCAGGAAAGATTTATATGAAAGACTTTTTAGTTTAATAAATAACTTACCATGATTGTTTTCTCTGAACAGGGTTGCTCCAGATCGAGCGCACCCATGCTGTGCTAGAGACACTTGCAAGCATGACCAAGCCACTCAACATTTCAGGATATTTGTTGCGGAACTGAGAGGCGATCAAACCGCCCCAGTCATGAGAGATTAAGATGCACTTTTCACGACCTGAAAGAAAATGTTCTTATTTCATCAATTTACTCTTGATTAACAATTTTTTTTATAGGTACTATAGTAGATCTTATCTGAACAGAGTACCTAGAGTTTATCTCATCCTACGAACAACGTAAATTAACATAAACTTCAATTTCGTTCCTTTAAAAAGCCAAAGAAAAGCATTTTCTTAGCATAGGTAGTATCCCGTCCAAAACATAATTAACTGTAAAAAACATGTTAATTTCTACACTTAAAAAGTATTGAAATTAAATGATGAAATTGTGCCAAAAGTGTGCAGTAATATCATTATTCTGTACGATCGTTGTGTGATATTTTTGTGTAACATAAAGACAAGAAAAGAGATAAGCTATAACTTTAAATATTTTTCAAGTCACATTATGCGTGGACTGTGTAATAAAGCAACAGTTTAGTAACGTGGAGAAAGGAAAATCAACTCTATACGCACGTAGTCATTGGTCAGTAGATAAATATTATTTTAAACGTAAAAAGCAGGGCTATCTTGGGATTTCATCTCAATTTGAAATTACCCAACGGTCATTAAGCCCAATAATACAGCTTGAAAATTTGCATGTCACTTTACCTAATTCTCGAATAAGATCCCTAACATCTTCAATAAGAAGTTCCATTTTGTAAGAAGAAACACCTTCGGGTCTTTCTGAATCACCGTAGCCTCTCATGTCAACAGCGATGCACCTGCAAGAAAGATTCAAGGTCATTGATTGGTCATACGGGTACGTTCTCTTTTCTTGGACGATGCATAAAACTGTATATTACATATCAGCACGATCATCTGGCCATTTTCCATTTGCGTTTTTATCGTCACAAAATAACCAACACGTTAACGGTTCGAATTTATTATTTAGCTGATAACGCTAATGACATTATTTTCGCAGTTCTTCATAGTTTTAAAGAAATTTTCATTTCCATTGCTAGTTAGTTTGTAAATATTTTCCTTCAAAGAACTTTTCTCTAGTTTAAATGATAGCAACGACGTAAGAGTTAAAATAAACAAGCAGCTAAAATTAACGATGTAATACGGGCTACATTTAAAAGCCAGCTGTACTCATATAAACTTGTTACTATGCAAGCTTGCGCTGGCATTACATCGTTAGTAACCGGACGTATTGACCGCTGCTCAACAATATTAAATCATATACAACGATCCGTCAACTATAGTGCATCATCATAGCTCAGCAATCAAACGGTTTATTAGATAATAATACATACCAATAATCCTTTTGAAACTCCACAATTTGATGACGCCACGAATACCAGAATTCAGGAAACCCGTGGATAAATATCATCAGGGGCTTGGAAGGGTCACCGCTCTCAACATAATGTAATATTGTTCCCTGTTGACAAAAAAGTACCTAATCAGAAAAGCAACCAGTTTAGCCTTTCCTGTAATCGGGTTAGAAAGTTCGTGATCCATGAACCAACAGTTGGCAGTTTATCAACCTGATACCTGTTGCCATTTATGGGGTATCGAGATAGTTCTGCTGTTCTGCTTCGAGCACTGGTGCAGTGACATCAAATTAATAAACAAGTCACAACCTATTTTAGGGTTCCGAACCCGCAACAAATTTGGAACAGCTATAAAGAATGATTGTCCATATACATATTATGTATTGCGGATGAAAAAGGTTAAAAAAAATAGCTTTTATGGATAAAGTGGTAGTTGTTGGGCATTAGATATATGAAAAGGCTTGGCCTGGACATAATTAATGTATTTTTTCTTTATCTTTTAATCTATCTTTTAGTTTTTCCACTTGTATAAGTATAGATTACTCATATCTTAACGTCATAAATTTCGGCAGCCTTTATGACCTTTTGGACCATGACAAAGTGGAATTCGAAGTGCTAAATCAAGTTACCATGGCTCATGTTGCTTACGTAAGACGTAGTACCGTTTGGCCGATTTAAGAGTATGTACGTAACGGTGTTGGTGACGTACTTAACATAACACTGCTAATAATTTGCAACACAATCATGTTATTACTACCTCACTTTTGTTAGTCCATAAACATATCATAATACTTGTATATGAAGATATCCTAATTACGGGTAGACATGACTACTGTAAAGCCAAGGGAAAGTAAGCCTTACAGAGATAAGATCATAAACTAGGATTACGATATTGAACCCAATCACTCAATAAGACGGACTCTGTGTTCTTACATTCAAATCATTCATTTGCCACACATATTTAGGTAAGTCCCTATAAATCAATAAGTAGTAAGTAGGAGAAGTGAGCGATCAAAAACTGTGAGCATTTTCTGAAGGCTGTTTTTTACACTGGTGGAGTGAGTAATTGGTATGGGGGTTTTTAATAAAAAATATCTCTTACGATCGTTAGTTATGCATGTATTTAAAAATGGTTGCAGTTTTTTGGTCGCTCGCCTCTCTGGCTATAAAAGGCATACAGAAAACATGGATAAAATGTTTTATTAAAAAAAATATACGCGTTGACTTGTAAACCTTCCCTGTTTTTTTTCGTGGACAAGGGACAAGGGACTCATCAGTATTTGCTGTGTGACCAAATCCCCTGCCGATGATATTTTTCAACAATTCAGAATTTAACAACTTGACGGATTTGGTTTGGTCAACCATTAGCAAAAAATAATTTCAAGGTAAGTTCGTCGACTGAATACACTCTTCAATCTTTTTTTTAAAGCACTTTTTTACTTATTTTTAAAGCACAACAAGGTTCTCAGTACATAATAAACTGTTACAAAATAATTGTGCGGTGTCTTGTACATGCCCCATGATCAGTGTCTATACGATTTGAATTATTAATTTTTCCACGAAGACTTTAATTGATTCATTGTTTAGGTAGGCGGAAGTCGAAATAGTTTACAACAATAGCTAGCATTTACTTATATTTATATAGTCATATTTATATGTAGTAAACAGAAGGTAACTTTGAAAAAACACTTGTTTGTTACGTGTACAGGTCGTACGAAGTATCGAAATTAAATTGATGTTTCTTGAATCATATTGTTTAATGAATCTTCGGGATCATCTTTCGGCGAATTTAAAATTCCTAAGAAGACAAACTCTATGGACGATGCAGCCTACTTAAGTTTTAAGGTTTCTACAAGGGGTTCAGTGCCCGTTAACCATGCTGCGTCATGAGCTCATGAATATGGTTAACGTAGACTACGATGTCGAAGGTACGTCCCACCGGTTGGTCAGGAGGCATGCGAAAACAGGTTGGTTGGGTTGATATATTATACAATTCGCCGGAAGAACGTGCTAACACAGAAAGCGGAACGGCTTTCGTGTATTCTCTTTTAGTATTATTGCACACACGATTGAATCCATATGTTGCTTATATACTAGCTTCCCGCCAGCGGCTTCGCCCGCGATATTTTAGCTAATGGATACAAAAACTTGACAAATTACATACCAAAATCTTCCTATCTATTAAAAAAAAACCGCATCAAAATCTATTAAAAAAAACCGCATCAAAATCCGTTGCGTAGTTTTAAAGATTTAAGCATACATAGGGATATAGGGACAGAGAAAGCGACTTTGTTTTATGCTATGTAGTGATGATTACTTTATGCGTTTGCACGCCCGAGTAAAATGCACTGATATTTTGTATATAAACCTGATAGTGACAATAGTTGCTTCTGCAATGCAGTCGGATAAATAGAAATGCATAGATAACACTACACTTCAAATAACCTTATTATTATATTATTGGCATTGTGTTTCGAAGGTGACCACGATATTATAAACATTTTTTGTTATTAATTGTTGTCATTAATTGTTTATCTACAAAAAACTTTAAAGATTTCTTCAAACGACACATAACCTATAATCGAAAAACAAAAAACTTATATAAAAAAACAATTAGCAGATAATTAACATGGTTAAATCCAAGTTAGAGGTTCCTCTACTTTACCATGGCGTCTCGAAGGGAGAGAATCGCTTAGTATTACCGTTTGTGAGTAGATAAAGGTACCCATACCAGCCGCTTTCTTCATCTTGCCCTTGAACCCTTCATTTAGCTGCCCTACTCGAACCTCTGCAGGTGTTTGTCATGGTTGATGCTCAGGGCCATAAGATCATTGACGCAATAGTTACCAGTACTCTTAAGATAACCACTAATCGCGATGTTTGTATGACCAAAAGACAATTGACAGTTGATATCAGATTGATAGTTTTATTTTATTTTGCGATATTTTAAAATAACAGCAGGCCTAGATCATAATGCAGAAAGAAGTAGGTAAGCAACGAGAGATCATTCCTAGTTGATCAAAAAATCCAAGCCACGAGAAGATAATAATGTAATTATGTCTACAAACATAAAGATATAGATACGTGTAATGTGTGTGTGTTGTCTATAGGTATAAAAATTACTGTAGGTATCACAATATCTATGCATCACATTGCTTTTAGGGGCTGTCCATTAATCATGTGAGGCTCGAAAGGGGGGGGAAGGGTCCATAAAAAATCACGAAATATCACAAGGGGGAGGGGGGGTAAAGTATTATATCACGTGTACTTATTTTTTCGGCAAGCGCGCGATACTCAACCGAAAAGCGGCGTTACATGTATTTATTTTTTAGTCAAACGCGTACCAAATCGAAAATGTAGTCTTTAATATTCTATAATAAGATTAGATGATACTTATACCAGTATTTTTTTATAAATAAAAAAATAGATTCTTTGCAGGTACGAAAAAATACACGTGATATAGGGGGGGAGGGGTAGTCTTAAACCTCACCACGTATCACCAAGGGGGAGGGGGGGTCAAAAAATGCCAAAAAAAACATCACGTGATTAATGGATGGCCCCTTAGCAATAGCTAGACTGACGATAAGATATAACATAGGTATAAGGAGCTCTAGCTAGATGATTAAATTTTTATCAAGGACGTATGAGTGAAAACGGAACTGGACGGAATGGACTATGGACAGAACAGAATAGGACTGTAGATAAATTAATTTAATTGGGTAATTTAATTCGATATTTATACTGTACGTAGCTACCTACATAATATGTAGTCATAACCTTGTCTTATGAGAATATCAAAAAACTTAGATTATGCTAAAACATCGCTCTAGAAGTCGGTGGCAAAAATACACACAATAGTAACTTAGAGATTGACACTGAATTATAATTAACGGTGACGACTACCTTTGTAGTTTACTTAGGACAATTGATAAAATATTAATTCATTATAATACGTAAATACTATAGGTACCTATTAAATAATAAATATTCTAAACCAGATTAACATTGTTATTATAGGGAAATTTGTTTGTGCTACATAAATGGACCTCATTAATGGTAGACGTGATTATGATCGTGATGCACTCGTATAACCATTTCGATGATACCTAGCAACTAAAGTATAAAAGCGTCCAGCAGAAATGCATATCTATAGAAACTAGATTCCACCAAAATGCACACCCCGAACTTGAAATCTTTTCCTGTCCGACAACCGCGATCGAGTCGTGTTTCAACCCGGACTTTAGCTACTT
The DNA here is from genome assembly GCA_963891755.1 of Pyrrhia umbra. Lineage (NCBI taxonomy): Eukaryota > Metazoa > Arthropoda > Insecta > Lepidoptera > Noctuidae > Pyrrhia > Pyrrhia umbra. Next base: position 10,723,192 of record OY982922.1, on the reverse strand, counting down.
TAAGGTGGAGTTACTTCATAGCTTGTTAATTTATATTTTATTCCAATAATGGATAGTAACCATTCAACGACGAAAAGTAAGTAAAAGTATGTTTAGACAGGATAAAAATAACCTGAAAAAAATAATTCATAGCGATGCTGATGCCGACTGAGGTCGCGACGCATGTCTGCGCGCGTCATTATCAATTTATCTGTGATTTATATTTATAGATAAATGATTGAAAATAAATGAATTCGGTTGAAAACGATTGATTGTTAGATCTGACCAGTTCACTTATAGAATAATCTAGAGGCAGAGGGTATGTTAAGTGAAGTTTTTTTTTATCAAATAAAGCCTGTGATACCAGCAATTAATATAATCATCATCATCTGCCTAGCCTTATTCCCAACTGTGTTTCAGTCGGCTTGCAATCTAACCTAAAGCAGCTAAATATGTACCAGTGTTTTAGATGGAGCGACTTTCTTCATAATCCAATTACCTACTGGGTAATATGATAAGACTAATTATCTCAGACTTTCTGGGGTCTGACTACCAGTAGGTACCTACGTAATGATTACCAAATAAATACTCAAATGACATCCGGGATCAACCGACGACTTTACATGCTTTCCGAAGCAAGCAATAAAGAAAGCATAATATAACAAAATAAAAAATCTGCATGGCAACAAAAAGTTGATGCCAGTAAGGCTTAATAAACCAGCAAAATAAATAAATTTCTTTCACACTTCATTAACGTCAATGTCCTCCATGGTGTCGTGGAGCCAGCTCTTCAGGCATGAGTAAGAGATTTCGAAACCTGGCAATTACCAATGTGACTCTTTTTAAGTCTAATTTTGGATACCACTGACTAAGTTGGAGGAAAACATCGAAGGAAAAACTGAAACTGAAACTGAAAATCATAAAAAAGTTACGTTCGTTAATCAGAAGAACAATCTTGATGATCAATAAAGCCTCTTTCTTTTCCCATCAGACATACACATCACGTACCGATTATGATAGGGTGTTGTCATCCACTTATATACCATTCAATCATTGCAAAACTGCATTTAGCAATTTAACTCTTCTTCTGAGTTAACTATACAGACAGATTATAAATTGTGTTGACGAGACTAAAACCATAAATCATACTGTTTTGTAGTACGATGCAGTGCACGCATACGACAATCATTATGAAGTATAATGCAGGAAGGTCAAAGTCGCCACTAATTTAATACGAGATACGTTTATTATTCACTAGCTACCCGCCAGCGGCTTCGCCCCTTGACAAATTATATCCTAAAACCTTCCTCATTAATCACTCTATCTATTAAAAAAACCGCATCAAAATCCGTTGCGTAGTTTTAAAGATTTAAGCATACATAGGGATATAGGGACAGAGAAAGCGACTTTGTTTTATACTATGTAGTGAAGATCCGTCTTTTAATATTTGATAGCATCGGCGCGGGAAAATTGCAGCTGTTGTTCGGAAAAACTTGGCGTATAATTGCGTTTACACGATTGTCGTGCGATTTAAGTAAAATAAATACATCTTATGATTAAATTTTAATTGTATGGCTTATTATTACTCAGTTATATGTATGCTTAAAAATATGTACTTACATTAACTTTGATATACTTGTGCACTCCATATTTAGGGTCCGTAAGTCGTGATGGTGGTTCCAGCTTTAGTTTCTGAGCCCAGGGATTAGAGAATGGATTTTTTAAATAAACTAACGCAAAAACTATGAGCATCTGTATGTTGTAATATATAGTTAATAGGTTTGTCACCACAATGCGATGTAGGCACTGACACACACTCATTTTGTGGGATTTATTGGTGGTCGTCCGCTAATGCGTGTGTTACGGCTCGCTCCTAACAGATCACTGGCAGTCAGCACGAACGCCGTAGTGTAAACTCTTCAGTTTATCTCAAAAGACTAGTTCACAGTAAGAGCTAGCTTTATTTACAGAGTTATTTTTGATAATTCACATTTTATTAACCAATGACTTTGTAAATGGAATGAAAATGGATTATGTGTACCTAGGTAAATTTCCTCCAAAGGAAATACTTTTTAACATTTTGGACCAAATTCAAAATGTCCAAATTCTTCTATTACATTGCTAATAAAGAGTTTAACGACACATTAGTCTATACTTAATTCATAAAATAAAAAATAAACGTAGCATAGCTTAAACTTGACTTTCATTTGCACACAGCTTTAGGCAAACAGTAAAGTGGGTGGCTAAATTGAATAATGAACCAAGCTGTTTATGTGCACTTCCACTAAAACAAAAAATATATACCTACGTACCGCGATCGGGCTCTGTTTACCCAAAAAAAATCTAAATCTCCGTTATAAATAAATCGCACCTGGGATGTTTCACTTTTATTTTTCAACGATGTATTCTTAAAATTCTATCAATTCCAAACCTGAAGAACCTATTAGATATTCTGAAATGTATAAATAAACTGATCTGTCTAATGTTTGTGAGACAAGAACTTTGCAAGAACTAGAAAACACAAAATCACCGTCTGCTTAGCCTTTTCTATGTTGCTATGTAGCTTCCAGTCTCAGCGGATGCAGCTGAATGTCAGTGTCAGACATAAATATGTTAGTGTTTCACATGAAGCGATTACCTATCTGCACTCAAATACTACATTTATACTGCCCTCCATAACCCAGTTACCCCATGTCCCTTAGTAGCCTGTTGTCTAAAGTTATTTTTCTTCTAGTAGGTACCTAAATATAACAAATAGGTACCTAAATATAACAAATAGGTACCTACATAATGTACCTACGTTCATAAGCATACTCTACGATCATCGATCATCAATATATGAACACCAATGAACATCTACTTCGTTTGTAAACGTTTTCAGATACCGCCCTAAGAAAGGGAAGTAGGTATGAAATGAAAGTATTTGTAACAGTAAATAAATTTTATTTGACATAACAAGAAACTCTTACAATAAAATATTTTCACAAAATTTCAATGAAGCGAATAAGCGCATTAACCATGATTAATGCAATTAAAAATATTGCCCTTCTCTGTTCTTCGTTTTAGAGACATTTTTTAAGAACGTAAAAGTAACTAACAAAAAAGAAAGATCCTTCGCGATTCCCTAATCAAATTGAGAAGAATATAAGTGAAAGCTTAGAAAACCAAAATATCGCTCAGTGAACAACATAAAGCAAATTAGTTTTAAATGTAAATCAAACTGATAAAGTGATTAGACGCATTAAAAGTAACAACAGTGAACATTATAACCACAGCAATGAAAATTTCAAAACAATTGTTTAGTTAATTTTTGGCATAAGAAGGTGAACGAAGTGAAAATTGAAGTATAAAAGTCACTCAAACACAAACATGGAACTTTCTACCCTACTAGCATATTAAAGAAATTATATTTCATACAACGGATGGCAAAAAGGTACAATTTGATGGCAAAAATATAAATGCTCCCGAATCAACCTCAGAGAGGAAAAAAAATTCAGGAACTACACCTACACAATAACAAAAACATTAAAAATATGCTTATTTCTCAAAACATTTTGTCATCTACGAGTATGTGTGGAAGTTGCTGTTAAAAACTACGCACCGAGAGTTGTTTCAACTTTCTGTTGCTTATGCCCCTCGGTGCGTCGTGATCTCGTGCCAGATAGAGTCACGAAATTATCACTAAACAATGCCCAAGAAAGCAGTTAATTTTCTTTCCTAGAAATTTATTGTATAACAGGAAAATTTGTCAAAAATCTTTCAAAACAACAAATTAAATTAGATTCCTCAGTTTAGTACTAGGTTAACTACAAAACTTCAACCAGTACCTATTCTAATAAATCCTAATTATATGCCATTGTTTTGTGCTGACATCACTCTAATTAATTGGGCTGTTTTCGTAGTGAATCTACCTATATATAGGTACCTACATAAACAAACTGATAATTCGTTCATTGCTTTAGCACTATTCACTTGTCTGCCAAATGACACACAAATGTACGTATTGAGTACCTAGTTAAATGAAATTGCGCCATTTGCAGTAAACGCAACAAATCCCAGTACAGATCTTCTAGGTAATGCAATATCGAGACTCGTAGGAGAAAGTTGTTCTTACTCAGTTAGTGAGTCATTGTTACCAGGAAACCTTACCCTTTCTCTGCTTACTGAGTGCAAATCGTTAACGTCGTCGAAAAACGTATTAATATCAGTATTTGATGTGAAAGAAACCATATCTGTCTGAAACATTTCATAGTCATTCATAGTTGACATGGTATGAAAAGCACTGTTTGGTAAATAAGAAGTACTACTAGTACTTCTATCCGTGTTATTAGATTTCCCTCTTAGCGCTTCTTCTTTAACCCGTTCCTGAGTTTCTTTCTCTATTTGTTCGAGGCGTTCCAAAACCTTCGATGGATCAGCATCTTTAGGTCTGTCATTAAAATCTATATTGATGTCAATCCTGTTAAAGAAAAAGCCATGAATATTAGGAACTGTCAAATGTTTTTTTTTCCAAATAAAAAAAAATCCCTACATTTTTACTTAGTTTGCTAATTATTATCTCTTTGCCTGTTAGTGTTAGCAAATGAGATTGTTTTGTCGCATTGTCATTATAATAAAATAGATTATACAGAAGTCCGAGATAAAAACATAAGCAAGACTCAGTTATATTTAACTCCATAGGAACCTATACAAAATTTAGTTTTCAAACCAATCTACGAACTTATTACATAAATCGTGGAAATAAATTTAAGAAGGCTGGTAACTTCATAGTAAGTAAAACCTGTTTACCCAGTTTCTTCTTTGAACTTCACCCAATCTTCAAGTCGCGGGGCGCGTGGTATTTCAGCTGCTATCGCTCTAGATGCATCTTCCATCGTTTGTTCCACTAACTCTTTCTCGGCATCTACTGCAAGTTGTAATGCAATAAATTATAAACGGTGTAACTTTCTACGACTAACGTACCTGGATTTCATTTTAATCCTAACTAATATTATACCTAAATGTGAAAGTGAGTTTGTTTGTAACAATTTCACGGTAAAACGGCTGAGCCGATTTAGATGAAATTTTGTATATCGTGAACTCTGGGAAAGGATGTGTCTCTACTCTCTTTTTCTCCGGTCTGAAGGAACTACTAAGCGCGCTAATGAAACAAATTCCAACGCCAAAATTAAACAAGTAAAAGTAATTTTGAACAAATTGCAAGTAGGTAGTAAAGTTTATTTAAAAAAATCATAATTAAAATTGAGATCCTGCATCCACATTTTACTTCAGAATACGAAACCACGCTCTGATAAGTAGAATCCTCATAGCTAGCTTTCTAAATATTAGCGGAGTTATTTTCAAACACAAAGAGTAAACGCAAACGCAAAGAGAAAATGCATGTCAATGTAGTTATGAGGGACAAGGTCTTTTTGTTGGTTATCTCATAAGCATGCGGTATTGACTGTATTTACAAAGAGCACGCACAATTTCACAGCTTTCGTGGATCTGCCTTAGGTCGAGGCCACACGTTTGGAAAATCCATAGTTCACTTAGACATCTAGCATAATAAAATTAATATTAAAAATGATTAAATTAAATTAAAAAACTGATTGAAGTACGTTCACCAACTTGGGGTTCAAACAAACAATTTTTGGGTTACTTCTGGGATATTATAACACACCATACAGTTAAATGATATAGGTAAATCTAGTTTTAGTATATTTTTTTCTCAGTCGTTAAAATTAACACGGCCAAGGGGACAAAGCCCTGATCAGGTGAAGGAAAGCGTAAACATCAAGATCTCCGACGTACTACACCAGGGTCAACGATCGCCACAATGCACGGAGATTATTAAGAGTTTTAGTCGAGGACATCACGATGCTCAGTAGTGAGCAATCGAGTGAAGGAGGAGGTATTAACAGTTTTCAAACAATTAAAAGAGACTAAACTGGAATCTACTATGCCTTATTATGAGGAAAATTTCTGATATTCAATTTTTTTTTCAGATATAAGTAAGTAGGTAAATGAATGTTCCTAATACAGCGTTGTTAGCAGTGCTGCTGTTTGATGAGATGATGATCAAAGAGATTGTTCAATCATTGCTTAGTCGCGTCAAACATTATGAGAAAGTTCACACATGCCTTTAGGCAAGATGTCGGAACTCAGGGCACTGCTTTTCATCAAACATTGGCGAAATAAATAAGTAAATAAATAAATAGCCATAATGTCCGAAAAATGCATTGGGTATATAAACCTGATCAATTATGGTTAGACTGACCATCATTGAGATCACATTTGCACAGTACAGAGAAAGAAAAATATATTTAAAACAAAGAAGTACCTTTAGAGCGACGATGATACGCACTGGTGGTTCGACGCAAAGCTCTTGCTAAGTTTCCGCATACTGCATCCAAGGACGTCAACTTACTTCCACTACACAGCCAGTCATCATCTTTGGAGAAAATATTTTTCAGTTATGAACTAGTTTTATCATATGTTTATTTTTATTATATCTAGTTGCAAAAAACTGAGACTGGTATATTTTGCACACATTTAACACACTTAAAAATTCATATTACTTACCCATAAGTGTGTTTAGAATCTCTAGTCTACTTGGTTCATTTCCAGTAATGCAACCTCTGTCTTGTGCTGTTTTCGGTCTAAGCGGCACATTCGGCCTCGTTGGTCTAACACCAGCATTCTCGGTTGTCGCTGGCCGACGCCGAAGACGTCTACGAGACGAATCACATTCAGGACTCGCAAAGTTACTTTCATCATCTTGTCCCACAATATCCTGTGTGAAAATAATTAAACTTTATTGTCCAAGGAACAAATGCCTAAGATCTACTCGCAAGACAGACCCTGGCCCTATTTCGAATGAGAAAAGCCTGGTCCTATTTCGAATATGGAAACTTGGTGCCTACGTACTATTGAATTATTAGAAGTAATTGATAAGTAACACAAGTAGGACATGCATATGACATTTATCGGTAGATGGACTCCAAAGGATGCTACAGAAAACACCACGTCGTGTTAGACAGGTAAATCACCCGTTATGATTGCTGGCAATAGATTTTCCACGAAGTGTTAATGATGTAGGACTAATCTAATAATTACACCTTCAACTGATTTTATATATTTCACGGTATATTTGATTTATAAATTATGCAAAAATGCAACTTATTCTCTGTGATGAACTACAACCTGGCTCTTCCATCCATATTAATTAACTTACTATTTGCATTGTTTCGATCATTTTATTTAGGTACTCAGCTACTTTAATAAGTTGAGACCTCATTTAAGCGAATCATCATTCCAATTATATCACATAATTTTTCATTGCTTACATTAAAAGAAATAAGTCACTGTAATAAACGGTTACGTTTTTCACAAAACAAGTTCCCATTTAAACCAATAAAAGTAGATTACAGGTAATGTCTTCCGTCTATTCGTAATTCTAAAATAATGTCCGTTAATTTCAGGAACTGTAAATGATAAATTTTAAAGCATATGCAAGAGAATCATTTCAGTCACGGTCTGCTATTAGACTAATTAATATCTTTGACTAGCTTTCCGCCAGCGGCTTCGCCCGCGTGTGCTAGGTATACGAATTCAAATGAAAAATTACAGAGTTTCATACAAACTTTGCCCCCCTCTTTCAGCCTCTTAGGGGTAGAATTTCGAAAAATCCGTTCTTATCGGAAGACTACGTCATATGCAAAGAACACACCCTCCAAGTTTCAGGTCTCTACGATCAGCGGCTTAGGCGGTGCATTGATCCGTCAGTCAGTCAATATTTAGCTCTTTCTTCCTGATTGCAGTTTTTCCGTGTTTGTCTTAGAGAACCATTTTCTAGACATAGAAAATCTGATTTCCTCAGCAGCATACCTTATCATGTTAGGCTTATTCATTCACTGTTGGATATAGGCCTCCCCTAACGTGTGCGACATCGCCCGGTCTTCAGCTGGGCGCATCCAACTTCTGCGTCTGCCTGATTGCTGCAGTCACTACTTGATATACTACTCGTCTCTTAAAATGTACCATTATTTACAAAGCATTATCTTTTCAAAGCACCCATTACTGATACCTACTAAATCAGGGTCCCTAAAGTGCAATAAGAGAAAAGCACCTTAATGTCGTAGAGTTAATAAGACAGGCCATATATAAGCGCTTAAACCTTACCTTTATTGAAATCCCGGTACTTAGCAGGTAAGTACAAATTCGAGCTGGATTGTGAGACTCAAGCGACCTCCCCTTTCACTTCCATTCAGATTCATATCGGCAAACTACATAAATGTATGCACATACAGTCTTTGTGGCAAACTACATGAATGCACCTATACAGTCTTCTTATTTTGCATTAAGTAGATTTCATATATGTAGATGCAAAAATATCAAGACAATGTGCAAAAATTAAATTAAGTAATTATCTATCTTCCTAGGTATTTTCTTTAAAGTAAGTAGGTAGTACCTAGACTTTCTTTTTAAAAATACGAAACATCGAAAACTTTGGTACCTAGTTAATTAAACTTAATATAACTTTACACACTACTTACGTCTTGAGATGTGGAAGGTCCCGGCTCAGGTTCCGCTGGCGGAGGGTCTGTTGTAGGTTTTGGCAAAATATCGGGCTCGGCTTCAACTTCACTATCAGAAGAAGACGACCCGGCGCCGGATATACCATCAGAATCATCTGTAAAAGTACTGTTGTGGTCAAAGAAATTAAGGCACTTAGTACCTACTCTAGAATCAACTAATTCAAAGATCGGTGTTATTACCCCATACTTTCGACAGTGTAATACGATTATCTACGCAGTTACAAATGTCGTGTGTGAATGCGAACCACGGTTAATTTGTGCTGGTCTCGGTCCAGCAAATGTAGGCAGAGTAATCAATCTACTGAGTTGCAAGTGACGCAATTTATTGAGCCTATTCCTTTTAACAATAAAACTATTCAAATACATAATCGCTTATAAACACGCAAGATCTAAAACATCGTGCAGCTGTAAATAGCACATACTGTTACATGAACAGTTTTGTTTAACCACACGTGGAGTATGAAGACACGTTGTCATTAGTTTCTTGCAAAAGTAATGGGTTGATATGCAACTGGGACAAAAAAAATATATTTCTCAACTAATGTCTCAAACTGAATTCAGTCTTGAATAAAATTCGTGAATAGGTACATGGTATACCTACATTCAATGTCAGTATGCAAGGGTCGTTCATCCAAGTAGACGAGCATCGGAAGTGCAGCGGCGATGCGAGAACGATAATCGAAGTCATCAGCTGCCGGAGTTCCGGTAAGAGTAAGCCTCCGGAGAGCACTACACACTCCCAGCGTCCACAGGCGACCAGAATCCGATATAGGATTGCTGTAAAGACATCATTTTTTAGTACCTGGGTAAACTATGCTGATCTCAACTTTTTTTACCAACGATAGAGTTGCTCTCTGTAATAACTACATAAGAAAAATGGGTCTATAATTTTATTATTAAAGTACTTATTTGTTTGAACTAGGACTTTTATGAAATATGTCTCGTGAAAAGTTAACTGAGATGGCCTTTTGGTGATAAGCATGCGGTTTTGCATCCATAGGATAAGTAGGTAAAAGACATACTCTGCCAAGTTTAATGTGTGCAATTTTTGCAACGCAGCTAAGGGTTGCAAGTCATGAAGGCGGTTTCCGGCAGCATATAGTTCTCTTAAGGCTCCAAGACCCCAAACGCCATCCAATGTTGACAAGCCGCATCTATTGATGCTCAAAATCTGTTTGATCGTAAAAAAGTGTAATTGTTCATTCAGGAATAAAAGAGAGAGGGCACACATAATGAATATGACCAGTGCGTGGTAGCTTAGCTTGGTTTTGGAATGAGCTTTTAATGGAGGTAGGCAGGACGTAAAATTAAATAAACGACTGCATGAAACTTAATTTATAAGTACCTACCTAGATCATACTTACTTTGAGATGAACTAAACCGATACCAAGATCTCGCAATGATGAAAGCGCACTGCCGTCTAGGGTTAACGTTCGTAATCTTGGAGAGAGAACATGCAGTCTTCTTAGGCCAACTCGATCTGCTACCACGCGGAGTTTAGCTTCTCTAATACGCAACACCTCTTCGTCTGTTGTTACTCCGCTACTTTGTTTCTGCACCAGAAAATATTATAGGTAGGTACATTTTAACTTCGGTAGTGAGGGCGGGCAGCTGTCCACCTGGTTCTGTGATTTGCATGCTTATTCGCTTAAAAGAGATTATATGAGAGTTATAGAAAAAATAGGCAAAAATAAAAGCATTATTACGTAAATGTTTTCCAAATATAAATTCTTAAACTCACCAGGAGCTCTATCAAAGTTAATTCTCGGGGTATGACGATGCGTCTATAGCCTGGAAGACGCCGTTCTAGCTCCTCCTGCCCTGGTGGTTGCTCTGGTTCAGGGGGAGGCATAGCCAGAGCTCTGAATTAAACCAGTACATTTATCATACCTATTATTTAAATAATTAACATTAATTAATGTACCAAATAAATACGATTTATCTTGGATAAACTCTTACCTAAATAACGGAGTAGCTCGTATGTTTGGAGGTTCAGGTGAACTGGCACTAGAAATTTCCGAAGGTGAGGGTGATGCAGCTATACTTGGTGTTTGGGGAGCACTGCCCAGTTCGACACTTGGAGCTTCGAAAGCAGGCATTATTTTAAGAATCTAAAATGTAGCATATTGTTTAATTTCATTATGTTTAAAGAACAGAATATGTACTAGGCCCTGTCCTTTTTCCAGTCACAATCAACTGATGGATAGATGTTTAGTTTTTGTAAAAGCAAATTTGACTCCATTTTTCTAGTCTCAGTACCCAGCATGTACCTACATTATTTCTAAGAAGACCTAAGATTATTTATTTTTTTACGTAAAGGTAAAGCCGTTTGAGGTGTTTTAAACAAAGCCAAGGCAACGACTGATGGAAGCAACGAAGTTTATCCGCCAGATTAACAACATTTCAATGTAGTTCTCTAATAACAAACACAAAATTACTAAAATAAAGTGATCATCAAACAAATAGTAAATTATACCACTTATTTTAATTGATTATGGCACAAACCTTTAAGCTATAGAACACGACTTATTTTGGGGCCCTTTTAAAATTTGTTAAGGTATCAGGCTTCACGAAAGGAAAATAATATAATTTATTATGCAGGTACTTTTTACGTTGTTAAATTATCAAATATTTTTCTGTAAACTACAAATATTTTCGTACTCTGTTTGACGGTTGCTAATAACAACAGTCACACACAGTACGTAGGTACTAAACACAGTAAAAAGTTTAATAAGAAAGAAGTTTTTTGTGGACCTGTTCTGTGATTTAGTTTTTTTTTTTTGTTTCACTTAAGTAGAAGCACTTAACATGTACCTACGTAGGAACACTTTCGATCCGACGAGTTCAAGTTGAGATCTCTTGTTCTTTAAACACTACAATGAATCGAGCCCTGAATTAAGGGTTTACCTTATTCTCTCTACTACACTTACGGTTAAGGAACCCTAATTTAGTGTAGTGTAAGGAAAACAATAACCATTCAGTCTATTACAAGGCCAATGGTACCTATATTGATTCACGGTATTGCATGGTCGACATGACAATCTAAACCAATGATCATATCAACTATAAGGACAACAGCATTCGACCTGCTTAAATTCTTATATAGCGTAGCGTTAAATAGCCATGTCAATAATGCTTGCCATATGAAAAATAATATCATCCGTCAATTATTTAATGTCAAACTAAAATAATGTCAATTTTCGCGCCTTTTTAGCTATACCCGGTTTCTCAATTTTATCAAACAAAGACCAATAAAGCAAGCCTCCATCCATCCATATAAGATAAAAATTTGCAGTTGAACAAAAGGAGAAACACGCACTGAAGATGGGTTACGCTAACGATCTTGTTATTGATCATGATGAATACCAGTATTTAAAACTAGTGCAACAAATTATTGAAACAGGTTAGTGTTCGCACTAATAATTACATAAGTTTGACGTGAACATCTTAAAGATGAACACGCTAACGCTGACTAAATATTGCAATCCTTTGCCATGCAGGTGACAAAAGAGTCGACAGAACTGGTGTGGGCACTCTATCCATATTCGGGGCTATGCAACGATACTCTCTTAAAAACAACACGCTTCCTTTACTTACAACCAAGCGAGTATTTACTAGAGGTGTTATAGAAGAGTTACTCTGGATCATATCTGGCTCTACTGATTCCAAGGCTCTTCATGCCAAAGGAGTACATATTTGGGATGCCAATGGATCTCGGCGCTTTTTAGATAATCTGGGATTCACTGACAGAGTAGAAGGTAAATATGTCCTTCAAATAACATTGTTATTTTTTAAATGTTCTTCCTTCTTCGTCCTAGTCTTAAACTTCATGTCTCAAAGACATGAGTAGTTCGCGCTACCACCACTCTCCAAGATGCTCGATCTACAGCTTTACAAATGGTTGCCGGTAAATGTTACTTTAATGATAAATATTTATTGCGACAGGAGACCTTGGCCCAATATATGGCTTTCAGTGGAGACACAGTGGAGCTGAGTATGTAGATGCAAAGACTGCCTACACTGGAAAAGGAATTGATCAACTAAAAAATGTTATTGAGACTATAAAGTAAGTTGGTATCACTACAGTATTTTATTTAAGATTGTCACTACTCAAAAGCAACAGATTTTGTGAATTAGGTATTATTTATTCCAGAAATCGTCCAGCTGATAGAAGAATGTTGATTTGTGCATGGAACCCATCAGATCTGAGCAAAATGGCTTTACCTCCGTGTCATTGCTTATCTCAATTCCATGTATCAAATGGCAAACTGTCTTGTCTACTATACCAAAGAAGTGCAGATATGGGACTAGGTGTTCCTTTCAATATCGCCAGCTACGCTTTCCTCACACACATGATAGCTCATATTACAGGATTAGAGGTAAAAATATTTATTGTTTCAATTTCAGTGTATTTTACTATTGTCTGCTGTGAATGCAGCAATTTTTTATATCAAAACCATCTTGTTTAGTAAAATAGGTTCCGTTGTTAGTTAGGCATGTTCAATGTATAAGAAATACATACTAAGCAAAGTCTTATTTGATATACTGAGTTATGAAAGGTACTTCTTGAATATATCTGGAAACGAATGTTTTTCACCATTTTTGATGACCCATTTTATTTTTTAGACTGGAGAATTTATCCACACTACAGGAGACACTCATGTGTACTTGAACCATATAGAACCCTTGAAACAACAACTACAGAGAGTCCCCACGCCATTCCCAACATTGGAGTTTGCTCGCCAGGTCACTTCCATTGATGATTTCAAGTATGAAGACTTTATTATCAAAAATTATAAACCTCATCCTAAAATTGATATGGAAATGGCTGTTTAATAAAATAGAATCTAACTTTATTTTGGTAAATATTAAGATGGAGAATAGTTTTACTACAAGATCATAATTTTAGTGGAACAGAAGTATTGATTTTTGTATCAATGTCCTATGTTTAAACAGGTATCTGTGTGCAAATGATTTTTATTGTATGATTATGACCAGACTATTTATAAAAAATTGAAGATGTTAAAAAAACGAAAATTGCTGAACATGGCAAAATTATCTAAATTTGGCATCAGTGCAACAAATCAAAACTTCTATTTGATTAAATAAAGAGAATATTGACATGCTTTTTGTCAATATACTTTTTACTGTTAAATTCAGAGTAAACTATTGCATGTAACATGTAACCAACCACTTATCCAAGATCTTAGTCAAGAACTCAGTTCTGTAATTTTCATTTTATTTTGCTGAGTATAAATTTGTCTACCCCAGAAAATTTAAAATGTGCCTTATAAAGTAAGAAAACATTACTATACTCCCATTATTATGAAAAATTTTATAAGTATACTAGTGGGAAGATTGGTGTTTCTGACAAAATAAAAAAACAGCATTATTATTTAATTGTTATACTTGCTTATTTTATACTATAAAATTAATCCCCCCATAATTATTACATTCATGGCAATGCAATCTAAAAATAATTAATCCTAATAAAATCATTATTACATTTTGTAAAATTCAACAATATCTAACAAATTCTTAATTTGTTGTCTTACAGCTAATCAACATTTTAAGTGTATAATGTATTTTGTTTTGTACATTATTTTTTCGAACATGAGTCTTTGATTTTGTATAGCAAAGTTTTGTGATGAATAAACATGCAATATAATTCTAAGGGTCCCCTTAGCCAAGGTTGGAGTCAGTAATATTAAGGTGTATCAAATTATCTTGTGTGGAAAAAGAAAATATTGAAGTAAAATGTCGACTGTATAAAACATATCATGGACATGGTCATGTTTGAAAAGTAAATTCCCTCTGGCTATCCCGATGATGAAAATTATACAAAATTACAAATAGGTAAAGCACAGGTAAGACTTGTAACAAAATAAAATAAATGAAGTGTTGTGATTATTCTTTGGCTATTTCATATTTCACAAGGAGGAAATAACTGCCTCTTAACTTTCTATATAAATATAGTAAGAAATAACATAATAAGTGTTAGATTAATGAAAATTTTACAAAATATTTTGTGACTGCTGTTCTTCAACACATCTGGTCATCTTGTGGTGGCTGAATCTGAAAGAAGTAACTTATAATTAAGAAACAATAGCTATCACTAGAAGAAGGAACTGAACTAAAACAAAGTTGTAGCAATTAGATAAAAAAACATTCCTGGTTAGAAATAATATGAACTTGTTTAACTGCAATTTATTCTAAAAGAATATACATTATTATTTTATGTATATTTAATTACGGGACCAAAACACTTAATCTCTGAACAAATAGTATTTAGGCAGAGTCATATAGATGCACCCCATTATCTAATCTCGAATTTCATAGTATTGGGTCAAATTATAGTTGTATAGTGGGTTCATAGATTTAGTATTTGTGGGTTAAATTATAGTAATGTATGACATTTATTAAATAATAGTTTTCTTTATATAAACATACCTGGCCATTACTACTTGGGACGGGTAAGGCAGCAAGTTGTTCAACAAGAGCCATTGTCATCTCTGACTCAACAGTAACTTCCACCCACAATGTATCTAGAACATAATTTACACTCAATAAATCTTTAGTAATGGAAAATTGCAATACATATTTGTTTAATTTTCATTTCAACTTGAAAATATTGTAGTACACTCTCAAATACATTTTAGTCATTCTTGCTCCCATTTTCACAGCGGTTGAGAATTTGGTTAAGCTTAATGTTATGATCATAGAAATTAAAGTCAATAAATAACTATTGTTAACAACTAAAACTATTCTTATCAGGTACTCACCCCCTATTTGGTCACCCTTTTCAGTCACCAAATGAAAGTACCCTCTGTGAGTGCCTGGTGTAGTGGGAGCTACCAACTTTAATGTAATAGTAGTGGAATGTCCTGCAGGTAACGGTGGAACATAGACCGGAGTGGCACCAAGTGGCTCACCACCTGCTTGTATCAATCTACAGCAGCCTGGCCACCCCTCTGCCCCTGTATTAGCAATACTCCAACTTTGTTCAAAGCTGAAATAGAATTTTACTATAGTTATCAACTGATGGAAGCTTACTGTGAAGTATACAAAATTTCACAATAACTTTTAATATTACTTCAAAATGAGTCATTCCCAATAATAGAAAATGGTGTTTTTCTTGGGATTGGATATTTATTTAAAATGCTTCTAGCTATTTTTAACTAAGATTAAAGTGTTTCATGCTTAAGTAAATAAAACACATCTACATAGGATTGTGCTTATTATATAAAAAGGTAGTCTTACCAAGCTCCTGGCCCCACTGCTGCCTCTTGATTTTGAGCAGCTTTTAGTGACATGGATGGAAGCTTTGGTGGTAAAGTATAATCTAAATAACAACATATTGCTGTTTGTAAATTCCTGTAATTAACAATACTTTATTAAGATACTTGTATGTGTAGAAGTATAATATATATCCATAAACCTGAAGTAAACTTTACCAGTTGCTCATGTCCAAGAAAAAGCTTGCAGTGTTGTAGTTCATACTAGGACCCAAAAGTCTCTGCATTTGGTTAACAAGTTCATCTCTGTCTGTGGTGTTCATACAACTAAATTGTAATAATAAATTTTGGTCAATCTCTCCAGTTACTGAGGAACCGTCAATATCCATTTTAATAGAACAAATTTTATCAGCTTTTATATCAAAAATCACTTTGAAGGTGTTTCACCACTTCACAAAATATTGACATGCCCTTTGTTTACGTACGTCAGCTGATTTGACTGATGCACTGTAAAACGATTAAATTTATAATAACTAACAATAATATACACTACGGCCACATGAAATGTTTGAACAGTTCACGAGATAATCATAGTTATTGTTTTATTAAAACGAGGATTACGTCGCATTATTTGTTGAATACGGGACAAAATAGAATGATTTAGAGTTGCACCGAGTGCAACGATCCGATTACCGTAACTTCAATAGAGGGGGGATTCGATAGTTTCAATTTAGACATTCATGCAAGCGTATCCAAAAATGTAATTATCTTAAATGTGAAAGAGTGAAATTTTATGTAATTTACTAGTTGTTTTCCGCGGTTTCACCCGCTTCCCGAGAGAACTTCTTCACGTACTCGGATAAGAGTAACCCATTAATGTTAATATATGTTATCCCTCTATCAAAATCCATTCAGTAGGTTTTGTGTGGAAGAATCACAAACTTTCGCGTTTAGTAGGGTTCACTCTGTGGTAGAATTACATGACTGCCCAGAAAAAGAGGATTAATATATTATAATTTTACTGAAGGAACATTTTAGTCGGAATGGTCGGAATAAAAAATAGTAGGTACCGAAATACCTACCTACCCACCTAAAGTCATTGGTTTGCTAGCAAAAATACAAAATTTCTTTTATTCCAACATGGCTATTTATGAATGTGAAATGACCATCTTGAAATGTCATTTTTGGTGATACCGACCAAGGGTTTTTTTTTTACCACACTATAAGTAACAATAAAGCTGTATCCGATCATACTAGATTTTGTCCTCGAACTAGTTAGGCAAGGGCAATGATGGTCTGAGATGCCTCCGTCTGGTGTGTCTCGGCTTGTGGAGCTACTTACTAACATCCAAATGAGTGTTAAATTATTATTGTAAAGTAAATAATGAACTACTATATTGCTATTTATCATGTCATGATTTACTTCAACAATTGGAAAATTCCATTAATTGGTATCATTAACAGTGTCATTCCAAGATGACAATATTAGTTCCAGTTTTCACCACATTCATATAGATCCATGTCGGACTATACCACCCTTATTTTGTAAATCCATGGTTTTGTTTGACACTTTTGACAATGACAGTGTCAGTTTACTTTTTAAACCTTTTGAAGTTTCAAGCTTCATTGCTTTTTTCTGCTGCCTCTTTTGGATTGTGATGAATGATTGCCCAGTTTCAAAAATCGTGTACTTTAATTCAAATCAAAGCCAGTTGTCTTGATGGTGTATTTAATTCTTTAGTGCATTATTGAAATTTCATGTGATGCATTTATTATTCCACACGCGTTGAGTAGTGAACTGTAGAACTGAAAGGGAAGTTGTTTCGTCCCGACTTTGTACTGTGTAGATAATTACATAGGTTTACTTTTTTTTAATAAATCTCTATTAAAAGTTATGTTTACATTACAAATAAACAATACTATAAGCCGACATTAGGATTAATTGCTAGTTAAGCACCATGGAAGAACAGCAACAGAAAAAACTGTATTATTGTTCATACCAAGGCTGCGCGTCTTATTTCGATAGGCCGTATAGACTGGCACAACATTTTCTAGCTCACAATAACATTGTAAGTATTGTGACTATAATTTATTTTCTCTTAAACCAAAATATGATACACAAATATAAAAGTCTGAAACTTTCAGAGACCATTCCCTTGCAATGAACCAAACTGCAACAAAGCATACACAAGTAAAAGTCATTTGGATCGACACATAAATTCTGTGCATATGCCACATGAAAATGATGTGGTTTACAGGTAACTACAATTATTTTAAGTATTTTAATAATACTGTTCTATAGTATGAAAATCAATAAATCATGTTTTAGCTGTCCACAATGTTTGAAATCATTTGCAAATCGTCAGAATCTCAAAAGGCATATGAACACAGTTCATTTGGTACAGTTTACCTGTGATGTATGTAAAATGAATTTCAAAAAGAAAAATCAACTGAGTGCCCACATGTATCAACACACAGGACTGAAAGCATTCAAGTATGTAATAATTATGTTATAAATGAATATATTTGAACATTAATTGCTTAATTTATTTAATTGCATCATCAATGAAATCAAAATAATGTCTCTATAATTAAATTTCAGGTGTGATCTATGCACAGATACATTTGTAAGTCTTTATTTGAAAAAGAGGCACATGAGATACCATAAAACATACACATGTGAAGAGTGTGATGTAGTTTTCAATCATTGGTCAAAATATCAAAAACACAAGAAAACTGAACATGTTTCAAGTTGTAAGTATTTAATTAGTCCAAAGGTAACAGAGTAACTTTATGATTTTATTAGAACAATAAATGATGTGTACTCTTTGACAGTCATTGTAACACATCATTGACTAAATATTATATCTCTTTTTTCAGAATATGTAATTAATAAATAAAATAATCTATTGTATCATAGTAATATCATTGACAAATACTTTAAAATCATCCTCACTATGGTTTCCTTTGTTTTAGACTCGTCAACTCCTCGACATCTAAAATCATTTAAATCGTTAATTGAGAGCAATGTCACTGTTGTCCAACCAAGGTTTAGTTTATGGGCCCCAGGTGGAGCCGAACTTCGGTTAATGCAGTCACCTTCGGCCGAAGACGACGCCGAAGGTGAAGATATACTTATACATAATTACTTTAGATGTATACAAAATAAGAGTATCTCTAAATAATATTCACTTGATAAAGGCCTGTAACCAGCAGAGCGATATTATAGATATTTTTTTTCCACAAATTCACAGATGAATGCTTCAGTCACAATCAGCCAAAAATTAAACAATGATATTATATTCAATGAGCTTTCAGCAGATTTATATTAGTAAACTGACAAATAAATGACTCAAAGAATGCTTCTTGCATTTATTTTAAAGAGACATCAAAGTAAAGTAACTTTGATGTCTCAGAAATGTCAAGTTACTTCTAGTTCTGGCATCAACTAGTAGTGACTATGGTAAAAAAAAAAATCAGAGATAATTATAGACCGAGATTATGTTTACATTATTTATTTCTTTTTTATTTCAGTGTTTATTTGTAATGAATGCAAAAGAACCTTCAAGGAAAGAGTTCATATGGTGAGGCACCTTAAGACACATGGACAAAAGAGAATTACTAAGACATTCCCATGCCCATATGAAGATTGTTCAAGGTAAAAAATATATATTGCACATTGTTTTAAAATTCAGCTTGATAATTCATTCCTATTAGTTCCAAAAGAGTATTTTTTATTTTACTTATGTAATACTTGAGCTATACCATCATAGATAGAACTATAACCGAATAACATATATTTTACAGATTTTATTCAAGAAAAAGCAATTTAAAACAACATATTTTAGTTAAACACATGAAGATCCTCCATGAATGCATGATATGCCATGCACAGTTGTCAACCAAGGTAAATTATTTCAAATTAATTGATTCTGCATTATTACATGAACTGCTGTAATAAAAAATAATGTTCAATATTATATGCAGAGTTTTGGTGGCCTAGTGGTTCAGTTCCAAGGTTCAAGGTAAACCACTGTATTTTGTGTATGAGTGTATGTTTTTGTAATTGTATCTTCTGTAAACACCACTGACTAAGGGTGAAGGAAGACATCGTCGTGAGCAAACATGGACTAAAAGTCTGAAATCGCCAATCCGCCTTGAGCAAGTGTGGTGATCAATACTCACGCCTTCTGTGTATAAGAAGAGGCCTTTTACCCAATAGTGGGATAGTAACTATGCCAATGATGATATTATATGAACTTTTGAAATGTGACAATGGTGCAGATGTAATGTTATAATATGTATGTTCCAGGCAAAGTTGAATTATCATGTCCAATTACATTACAAAGAGGGTAAAACGCCAATATCAAAACCTAATAAAGACAGGAAGCAAAGAAAAGATGAAGGAAGTTTCAAAATATCAACTGCTCTCAAATTATCTGGTTTAAATGATGTCCCTGAGGACTCAGACTCACCTACAAGCTCACCTATCAATTTGTCAGTAAAATCTGAACACATTGAAGTTGAGGTTGATGTTATTATATGAACTTGTACTGTAACTGTAACAATAATTTATATAAATAACTGAAGCCTTGGTACACCTGTGTCTATTAGTCAGCTTAAATAGAATAGCTTTAGGTTAGGTTTAAATATTGATATCAGTGAACATGTATGAACATACTAATGTAAATGTGAATGAATATTTAAAAATATCAACTGTCTAAAACAAGTGTTAAAAATGCTGCTAGCTCAATGCAAAAAAAAATGAGAATAAGCATTACGGGTTTTGATGAGTATTTCATATTAAAATTAGTATTTTCATTAAATACTTGCTATATCCAATATGAATTTATAAATTACTTTTATATGCACTTGTTTAAAGCTTGAATAGTTCGGTACTTAGGCAGGGTGTACCATCGCTTCCGCGTTTGTAGTTACAGCAAAGTTTAGATGTACAAACCGTAATTTCCTGTTAGTGTAATTATTACTGTAGTGAGAGTATATTAAAGAAACACATTTATTTATATTTAAGTAGTAACAATAGCAATTTCATTAGCTTAAAATAATGTGTAAGTATATTAATTAGTTATAATGTTATTCCACATTTCCTATTATTATAAGTACAATAGTAGATCTTTTGCTTGGGTATTTTAAAAATCATGATTACTATTTACTACATTTATTTATTTTTGTAAAATATTGGGAATACCCAATCAAATATTAAGTATCTGTATCGATTTTCTGCAGATAATTTTAAATAATTATTGTAACTCCTCACCAGGTACTCAGAGGCTTAAGACAGAAAGAATCTCCAAATACTTAATTTTGTTCACATATTTCATAGTAAATATTCTACCATAAATGCTGGCATGAGGATTTTGGTAAGAAATATATTGATTTAGAGAAATAGTGTGGAGCTAAATTTCTATCTACATTTTGATGAGATCTAACTGTTCATTGAAAATAAAAAGTACAGTCCATTTTGTCTTTTTTTTATTTAGTTATTTATCTATCTTTTAGGTGATGCGTTCTCATTTCAGAGTATTTTTTTTTTCTACATGACCTCTTGCAGGGTGCTTCTAACAGCATTCGACCTGCTTAACCGGACAATCATTAATTTTTATTGTGTATACCTTCCATATATAATACTAGCGTCTGCCCGCGTGGAATAGTGGTGCTCCGCTCCTATGAGTTTTAGCGTGATGATATATAGTCTCAGTCTATAGCCTTCCTGAATAAATGGGCTATCTAACACGGAAAGAATTTTTCAAATCGTACCAGTAGTTCTTGAGATTAGTACGTTCAAACAAACGAATAAACTCTTCAGTTTTATTATATAAGTATACATATACCAACAGTTACCATTTAGTTTTACCGTCTTCATTTTATATAGGTATTATTTTATAGACTTGGCGAGGCAAAAAGGGGGATAAAGCTAAGTTTACATTGCAACACAAATGTCACTATGCTTTTTTATTCTGTGGGCCTAGCACGAATCACTTTCGAATAAGTCCGCACAGGTTAAAAAACCGGCAAAGTGCGTGCCGGGCCACTCGCAGTAGGGTTCCGTAGTAGGTCTTAGTCGACTATAACTCTGTAACCTGTTTTAGTCTACTTAGCCGTGATAGTTTTCCTTTTAAGTTCATTATAATTATGTGCTACGTCTGTGATATTTTTCACATTTCTAGGAACAGCCATTCAAAAGGATATTTCGCTAATGGCTTTCTTAACGAACTTAACCGAAAAATAGTCATCACACACCCGTAATATTTTTGAAAGACCTATCTTACGATCCTCCACAAGAAGGGATACCCGAGAAAATAATATTCATCCCCATTTTACGTTTTTGGTAGCTACCCTAAAAAAAGTATATTTTTCATAATTTATTTTATTTTCCCCGCGTGTCAGTCATTCGCCGGCTTTGTCGGCGTGATTAGTATACATATTTATACAAAATTTTAGCTTTCTAGTACCAAGAACCGCTGAGCTAAGCCGCGGACAGACAGAAATGTCGAAACTATAACGGCCTTTTATTAAGTCCGATTAATTTTTAATCTGCTGTGTAGCAACGGATTAGCAAAAATCTTACTCATAAATGCTGTTTAGGGTTAAGCCGAACTTAAATTAGTAGCTTATTCCTGGATTTCGACGTTAAGTAAGGATTAAATGAGAAATAGTTAAACTTCAGATTACAGTTTTTTTATAAGACTGTAAGGGTTCCTTGTCGGACTACGGAACCCAAAAAAGTCATCTGTCATCTCTCAAGTCAAATGAAAAGATAGACAATTGATGTCAACTTGACGTGACATGACAGTAGAGGATTTTTGTATAGGTATTGTAAATCTTATGAACACTCAACACAGTAAAATTGTATTGATCATACGGGTAGGTAGTAAGTAATATGTAAATGTTTTTGCTGTGAATTGACAGACAGTTTTTACAATGGAATTTACTTTGAATATATTTACTTTGAATTGCTGGTAAGTACCAATAATAATTTATTTTCAGAAACTTATTCTGCAGTTTTATCTCTCTTCAGACTGTAACTCAGTTCTGGGTCAAGTTTTATCCAAATCCGTTTAAAGGAGAACAAAAATAAAAATTATCAGTACGAAAAAAAAGGTCTAGTGTGCACAATAAAGATTACATTCATAACACATTGTAAATTATTTAATAAGATTGATTTCATAGATTTTACTTCTTTCATATGATGTGTGAATGTGATGTGAATGTATCTCTATCTTGATTAGAATTCGAAGGCTCTTCAATCTTTTTGCTGTGTCATCAATTCTTAATCTTTAATCAAATTCAGAATCCAAACCTAAGATGACCCACCGACCCAAACTTGGTATAAATGCTTTTATATCACAGCTCATTACATTAATAATTAAATTTACAGGGGGATACCAGTTGTGTCTAAAAATCGGCATGAACGTTTTGAAGCTATTGCTAAATATTTACAGGAGAGCTCTCATAGCATAGTGTGTTTGCAAGAAGTTTGGAGTGAAAAAGATTATTTATATTTGAAGGATAGTTTAAAAAGCAATCTACCATATTCACACTATTTTTACAGGTAACAATGAATACTAAGTCACACTTGCAATTTTTATATGCATTACATTCAATAAAAGTTTTAATGCACCTTGTTATCAGATAACATGTATAAAATATTATATTACATTGCATCAGAACTTGAATAAATATTTTATATTATATGAGAAGTAGTTTTTTTTAATTTTGGCATTTTGGTAGTAACAGTGAACTTATTTTTTAACTGAAAAAGTAATGGTAATTTATTCAGAGGGAAAATGTTCATTTGTTAATTTTTATTGTTCTCGAATTATATCACTACTTTCAAGATTATTTCTGTTACAGTGGTGTACTTGGGTCAGGCTTGTGTGTATTCTCAAAATGGTTAATGCAAGATGTCTTCTTTCACCAGTGGCCATTAAACGGCTACATTCACAAGATACATCATGGAGACTGGTTTGGAGGTAAAGGAGTTGGTCTTTGCCGTATAAAGTATGGTAACAGACTAATTAATGTTTACTGCACACATGTGAGTAGCTCTTTTTAAAAAGCAATTTAGTCTTTAATAGATATTTGAGTAATTTTTTTTTTATGTATACCTTATCTCTATTTATCAAAAATATATGAGTTAGATAAAAATTTATGAGTGTAGTTATCATACTGATGTTGTACTTTATCTGTAAATCAATGATTGTGGTATTAGTTTGGTCCTTGCATTTGTCATGTAGCCATGTAGTCACCATCTACCACTGATGGAATTTTTTACTTATGCCGATGGATAGACTTACTTATGATACATATCACATATTTTTTTAAATAATATATATTATAGTGAGACTACGTTTGTATGTAATGAGTAATCTCGGCAACTACTAGATCAAATACAGAAGTTCTCTGACTGATAGAAAGCTGCATCATTTCTGAGTTCATAAGCTAATAACAGATAAGATCTATCTTTGTAAATAAATTATTTTGTTAATGGATGGATACACATTCATTAAAAGAAATAAGTTCAAGTTGATATAGCTCACAGCATAATCAGATGAAATAATTTTTATACCATACCAGTTCTTAAGAATAGTTTAAAAAGTTGTAAATTTAAAGATTACTCAAACATGATTTGAATAATAGTGATATAAATATCTTAATTATTTTTTCTTTTGCAGCTCCATGCAGAATACCATGAGGATGATATCTATTTGGCCCACAGAGTGCTACAATCCTACTCAACAGCAGAATTTGTTAATTTGACAAATGCACCTGCCGACATATCTATACTTGCAGGAGATCTAAACACAGCACCTGGAGATTTATCATTCAAGTAACTGTTTTATTGCTGTTCCTAATGTATTCCTGTTATGCTATTTCTCTAGTAATGACTGTATCTAAAAGCTATTTATCTAAAATAAAACCTTGGGACAATTTAACATGATTCACATTTTGAGACATGTGAATATTATAGGTATAATTGCTCAAAACCTTTGTAAATGTATGTAAAATTTTGTATTTTACAGGATAATCACCCAGCTGCCACCCCTTGTAGATCCTTACGACAAGTACCCACAGTTGAAGGACCCAGAAAATTCGCAATCCTTCGGAACCAGTGACAGCGCTAATAATAGCTACTCAGACCCCAAGCAAGCCAGGATTTGTCCTGAAGGAAAAAGAATAGATCATATTTTGTACAAACTAAATCCTGCTTGGGAGGTATGTTTAGCATTACCATACCGTGTCTCTGCAAATAAAGATTCTTATTCTTATTACTTGAATAGTTAAATTTTCTTATTTATAAGTAGAGCATATGGATTAATCGAAGTTTGTTTTTAATTCACAGGCTGAAGTCATTCATTTCGGCAATCCATTACCAGACAGAGTGCCTGGCAAGGAATTTTCATATTCTGACCACAATGCTGTTTCTGTACAATTGCATGTAAAACCAGCTGACAATAAACTCAAGCAAAAACAAAGCAACGACGCTTTCGATGAGACTGCTACGCAAGCTATTAAAGTTTGTGAAGAGGCAATGGTCAACCTATCAAAATCTAAAACATTGTACTTATCTTGTGGCGGACTGATATTAATGTTCCTAATTGGCACTGTTGGTTATTGGCCAAACAGTATAGTATACGACATCATCAAGATACTTATTACTGGCCTATGTTTTTACTATTTAATTATGGGATCGTTATGGAATAAAATGGAAATGAACAGTCTAAAGGCTGGGCTGAGTGCTTTAGAAAATTTTTGTAGGACGCGAATTGAATCAAAAACACCTACTGAAAAATAAGTGCACTTAATATTGGAAACCTATTGCATATCAACAACCAATATTGAATAAGTATATAATATTATTTTATTTTAAGGAATAAATTTCATTCATTCCAGTATTATCACGCTTATGAGATTCACGAGGCTGTTTAAATATGCTAAGGATATAGTTAAACAGAATGAAGTACATTAGATTGTTAAATAAGTATTATTTTTCATGGCTTCACTTGAGCCAGGCTAGTGATCCAGCTTATTCCGTCTTAATATACTTTCCAGAACAGTAGAATAAAAGCTAATAATCTATAAGCATTTACTAAACATTGAATTTGTATAATTCACATCATTAAATGTCTTTTTACTGCTTGCACTATACAGTTTACTTGTAAGGGAGGCACCCTAAAAAATGTCAAAATTTGATAATACCACGTTGTCGACGTGATCAAATTTTAGTTTTCTAGAACTAAGAACCTCTGAGCTACGCCACGGACAAAGAGACAGACGGACATGGCAAAACTATAATGGTTCCTGTGTTAACTACGGAACCCTTAAAAGGTGGTGATTAATTTTGTACAGATTTGCAATGTGTACTGATTATTTATATTGTCAAATACAAGGTGCTTTTACATTATATTGTGAATTTAAAATACAATAAAAATATATTAACGATATATATTTTCATTCATCTAAAAGAATCAATGTTAAAAAGAAAATACTGAAATACAATGGAACACAACATAACCTCTAGCGCTATTAAACAAAATCCGAAAATTGTTTCACTTCTGCTTCTTATCGTGTGGTCTATTGTCTGAGTTTCTCAAATCCGCCTACTGGCCTCTGACATGGAATTTTAACAACAAAAGCGATCTATCAAGATAGCAGTAGGGGACGACGGCTTAACGTGCCCTCCCCGGCACGGGGGTATAACACAACACCACCAACTTCCTAACTGAGCCAGAGCGAGCCCGACCCGGGATTCGAATGTGAGACCCTGTTTACAGTGGTCGCGTTATGCGACCACCAGACTAACTACACAGACAGACTAACACACTTATTCCGGATTGCTTATAGCCTTATGTATGTTTCATCGAGACGACGCGTGCTTAAACTATTATTTTTGTATCTTCAAGTACCTACACATACACGACTTATTGTATCAGTAAAATAATTAGAGATATACTAAACAAAGAGTTTATTTCTAAAACTTAACGTAGTATAGTTACAATTACAGATTAACGTAAATATCACAATTTATACTAATATTATTATTCATAATTAGTACTATTATACGATATATTATTTGCAGATCATAAACAAAACAACAACAAAAAAAATATATATTCAGGATGCTCTTACTTTGGTTGTAAAGTAAGGAATGTACAAGATAGTTCATTAGTCTATTTGTCAGATCATCCTGTTTTAAAGGATATTTGTGATGAATTCCATTATTAAGAAGTAATATTAAGTAACATCAAGCTACTATTTTCAATTTCTCATTTACGCCAACATCTAGTTGCATAATACACTCGCAATGGCGATCACTTTCAGTGTGCCCTAATCTATAATCGTTAATAATTTTGAAGCAATCTATTTTGTCGTATTGGCCAAATTAAAGCTTAATTTATTGGAAATGTATTACGCCACCTTGCGAATTATAGTTCACTAACAGACTTACTGTCTTTAGCAGGCAAGTTCAATCGTCACGTCGATGTTGTAAATGAGACCTATTATGCAAAATAACGATCACATTTGTACCTATCACATTTTTATACTTTAGGGTCATCTTTAGTTTTATTATCGAAGTCGAGTAATGGTTCGGTTTCGGAGTTCATCGACATTGCGGTGACAGTGTTATCTATAGATCCGTACGCTGACGGTCGCACTTCCACTGGTGGTGGTTCCAAGTCCACGGTGAGGTTTGGCGCCGAACTAGACGGAATTGGTTGCTCACTCATCAATCTTGAACTTTCGTCATATCCGCGCGCCATGTGGTACATCGATTTACCTCTAAGTCTTCGACTAAATGTGCTCCCTGTTGGAAAATTAGATCGATAAAATCCTTACTAATATTATAAATGCGAAAGTAACTCTGTCTGTCTGTCTGTTACGCTTTCACGCCAAAACTACTGGACCGATATAAATGAAATTTGGTACAGAGATAGAATAGACCCTGAGGAACAACATAGGCTACTTTTTACCCGGGTGCGCTAAGTAGTTCCCTCGGGATGCGGGTGAAACCGCGGGAAACAGGTAGTTATGCAATTTAGAAAGAATAAGACAAGTTCAAGGTTCGATATTTATAAAAATACCACGACTCGTGTGATGAACTATTATTTCTTAATACTACATTTAAAATCAACTAACAAATCAAGTAACCTGCTTTAATTCATTAATATTGCAACATACCAACAACGCCAAGGTGCTCAGATATATCTCTCTTGACATCAGACACATCCCACATTGCGAGGAAAGACCCGAGGCACGACGGCGAAGGATTTTGCGGAGACACATACGGCTTGTACGAAAAGCTGTAGTGGTGGGCTATAGCAGCTAAGAACATTTCTATGCATATCAAAAAGTCCTGTAAAAAAATGTTTAAGTATGAGAATTTTTATCAACTTAAATTAAATCTTAACCAAACACGAGCAACATTAAGAGTTACGCAAGATAGATTTCAAGGACAACTGGTCATTAAATTGTTACTAAATGTTGAATATATTTAAATTGCTGTGAGAAACTTACCTGCAACTTTGAAGACATGATCTTTATCTTATCAGAATCTGATATATCAAAAATAGTTGATATCACACCGCAATAAACTAATATGTTTATTATTACTCCTTGGCTGTGAATAGAAGGATGTTTTAAGTCAATTTTGTATTTTTAAAGTATTAAAAGAAACAGAAATATAACATGGAACTTACAAGAACGAAAAGAAGACTACAGCTTTTATACACAAAAATTTACCAATGGGCTTCATGGGTTTTAATTCAGTTTTGTTTGCTCTGTAAAACAAAACTAGACAATACATAGCAACAAATTGTGATAGATTGTTGATGGCTATCATGTATGGGAAGGCAACTTTTGGACTAAAGTCACTCTCACCATAAACCCCAGATAGTTCACATATCATTGATATGACTGTTGTGATGGGCCTGACTACTGTATATTGTAAAATTCCATGCTTGCAGTTATGAACAAACTCACTGAAAAACAAAAAACAAATCAAATTAGTATAAATTTTTGGCACAATCATTTTTTTTGTATTTATCTAAAGAATGATTTAGTACTTTATTAATAACTACTACTACTTTATCATGTACTCAATTGCTGAGAGCAGAGTGATGTCATAATGTCATCTAGTTCCCAAAATACCTATCAACATAATAAAGTAGTGATGACACAATTATCAGTTATTAATTAATCAATATTTAAGTTGTTGACTGTATTACTCAGCAATATGACATGTTCAAACTTTATTGTGTTTAGTTTTTAACCCCCGACAAAAAAAGAGGGGTGTTTTAAGTTTGATGTCGATATTTGTCTTTCTGTGGCATCATAGCCCTCAAACGGATGGACCAATTTCGATGAGATTTTTTTCATTTGAAAGCCAGTTTCCTTGTGGTGGTTCTTAGCTATGATAGGTTAATATTGGTCCAGCAGTGTTAGAGTATCAGCTCTTTTCCAAAATGATTGAAGGCATTTTTGGCATGGGGAGTTTTTTAATTTTTTAATTTGATACTTGTTAAAATACAATACCTACATTTTATTGAAATATACTATGTAGTAATTACCATATTTAGATAACTTTATTTTTTATGAGTAAATAGCTGCAAGTTATGTGATAAACAGGCAGAAAAGGGGGTCCCCTTTCTGCTTCTTTTTAAAAACAGTAAATAAAAAAAAAATACATTGATAGGAATGCTAACTAATGAAGCTAATACCTACTTAGAATCAATGTTGTACTGTGTTAATTTACACTAAATCAATAGCCATTGTAATTTCATTTGTTATTTTTAATGTTGTTTGTTGCAGCTGTATAAATAAACTGTTAGTGAAGATTAATTTATACTGAGGACTAGAAATAGAATTATATTATTTTAAATGGAGACAAAATATATTAATTTAATAGTTTTGTATATCAGATGGCTGAGTTGTTAAATTAATGTATATTTATTTAAAGCATGCGGTATTAGAACAACAGTCAGATGGCAAATCTGTAGACCATTCTACTCAAGTTTGTCTTACCTTCCCATTTCCCATGGTGTTAAACAACATAATGGGAATATGTGATAGACCTGAGGCTTAGTTTCCAACAGTGCCTCTAAATCATGATCTTCATTAAGATAGTTCAACAAGTACTTCATAAAGTTGTAAATAACATAAGCTTCATAACATTCTCTTAGAGAATCAACATAAATTGATTGTTCTGGAAACTCCAAGCCTATCCAGGCGTTTAAAGCATATATTGGTACCATCCACAATATTCTGAAAGTATTGTTAATTAGTTAAACTGGACTAATTAAGTTATCTTGCTTTTCAGTAAACATCATTACATTGTACATTAGCTGTAGTATATCTATTTTTCAAAGTTTTTTTGTTTTCTTGTTTAAAATATTGTTATTTCTTTTCTAGTCAAAAATAAATGTATAGTCTCTCTCAAGTGTGTGAGATAGGGAAATCAAATAACTTACCTTATAATATGTTTTTGTAATATTGGTTTTGTATAATGAACAACATGTTGTGTTATTTGCCATATGGAGATAGGCACGGCGAGAAGAACAAATCCTCCACCTACCAAAGCCCCTTGATCGGACTTTTTAAACCCATTGTTTATAGAATGGGCTATGAGTATTGGTACTAATACTATAATTAATACAACATAAAGTGCGATCAAGAAAGGCCTGATCCAAAGCCTCCATTGTCTTAAAAATGATAAAATTGTAGAAGAACACATTATAAAAACGTAATGATTGTTTACCCTTAGGTGCCACACATAATACTTTCTTCACTTTTTAGTTTTAGATGTAGCAAGTGATCACCCTCAAATAACTACACCAAATTGTTCTAACAAGAAATTGTTTATAATCAATAGAGATTAATCTGCACACTATTTCACAATGATAAAAAATATTGAATCTAAGTTTGGTTTGGAGTTGTTTCGTCCGTCAGATCAGTCAAATTGACAGTTGACGGTTATTGATGACAGTGACATTTAAATTGTCAAGTTGACTGACAAAGAAGGTGAGTGTGGTGCGTGGTCCAAGGAAGGAGCTATGATACACTTTGCTATGATACGCTTAGCCTTTGAGGAGAGATTTAACTTTGAAATATCTTGAAGTGTAACTCGTAGGATGTCCACTGCCCAGTCCTTCGATAAAACAATATTTTTGTAGTTTTATTCCCAACTCTGTGACAAAACATTAATCTTTCATTTATAACAAACCAAACGATTATCTAAACTTTAACATTAAATATCAAAGTTGCGAAACTGTTTGTGTTCAATATCTTTCTGCGCATCAAAAATACACTGTGCGTTCAACAGTGGAAGGTAATAGGCTGATATAACGATGTTTTATAAAACAACAAAAAACACATTCTTTTTACAAGACGTTATGGGACGTTATCCGGTATATACCTTGGGCATACTGTACACATTAGTGCCATACACATACATTGTGCGTAGCACAATGATTTTTTTCAATACGGGATGTTTCATCGTATTGGTGGCAGTGGTAAGATCATTAATTTATGATGTTAATGGGTGATACCTTTCCTACTATTCGAAACAATCCTAAAAAGTGTTTTATGGTTACCTAGCATTTATAAAATGATCCAATAATTCATGACGTCATAAAATATTTTATGTTGCCACATTCAATAATCACAGTGAAGAAAAAAAAATACTTTACAGGTGTTCGGTTTTTTATCAAAATGGTTTTGGTTAAAAGTTTTTAATTTCATTAGGAAATTCCTTCTTAGTGCTTAGTAAATACATACATTGCATATTAAAGTTAAAATAACACAAGTTAAACGGGGATCCACTTATTTATTCATTTACAGTTATACGCGTAACACGTATTTTGTGCATCGAACTCAAGCATTGAATTAGGCCACATAGCGATCTCTCCCTAAAATACCGCTGTTCTGGCTGTCGACGTATCAAGCTAACGTGAGTTTGTGATTTATTACCGTGTGTATTAGCGACTTGACTTGTTATACAATACGTGGAATATGAAATTAAACACAAAATACGATAGATAGTGGATAAAAAGTAATATAACGTGAGTAGATAATTCGTATGTTTTCGTAAATGGGTCACCTCGCCATTCTTATGAGAAACAACTTGTTCTGTGTTTTTAAGCTTTTTAGGGCATCGTTTAGTGTGTATTGTGTTATAAGGCGTTTATTTACAGTTCATTCGTTTTTGTTTTGACGTGCTTATGTTTTCGTAGTCTTGGAAGGCGGGAGAGTGATGATCAGAAAGCCCTCTACATGGTAATGTGATGTCATCAAAAGGGGAAACAGAGGCCGACTCCGGCACCGTGTCACCGAATTTATCTGCAGTCAAAAATGAACCGGTTAGTATGATCACCTGTTAACTGTAATTTAGTTGTGGACTAGTCAGATTTACCTAGTTTGCTAAATAAATTGTAAGTATGTCATCAATACAAAATATAATTGAGATTATTTTAGGGAATACCTATTGTTGTGCGCTTGAGGAATATAAACAACCTTTTTGACACTAGTAATGGGGAAGTCAGATATATTAATATTTTAATTTAATATTATGATACAATTCTTGAATTTCTGAGAAATGGGAAAGTGAAATAAAGTGAAAAATTATTCAAAACTCTTGTTTATCTCGTTAAATAAGTTGCTTAAATATTATTCAGAGTAATATTAGGTTTATATTTTATCTTCAATGCATTTTATATTCTGTTCACTTAATACTTATGTTCACAATAATTATTTCTCATGTTTGATGTCTCAAAACAATTGACACTCACAATGCTATAATATAAAAACCATTATGGGATTGCATTATAGTATACTCATTTAAACTAATTAGATATTGAATTCCTAGATAGTAATTATGAAAATTATTCATAGCCTTTTCCGATAAGAACCATTTTAAGTCTTCATTATTTATTCCACAAAGAATTACATTTTTAAATAATTAATTAAAAATACATTATTTATGTCTGCTTGGAAATTAGTGATGTATATTAATGATTAAACTATGGAAAGGTTTGAGCCATTTGACTGTATGTGTATCCTTTTTATTTACATTATTGCTTGCTATGATTAAAATTACATACTTTATTTAAGTATGTCACACCTATCCTACTACAAGCCAAAAAAGGTCAGATCTTATTTAATTGAATTTAAGCTCGAATAATATAATGTAATCCCACATTGTCAAAGTTAGGAAGAAAGAAAATACTGCTGACTGATCTATCTGCAATCGCAAACTTTCATTTGTTTCAAACAACTGGTATTTTATATTTTGAATAAAATATTCTAAATGTTTTATATGGGTTATATTTTTGGTTGAATACATTTTAGGCCTTGGAGTAGGCCAGTAATGGATTAAATATTGATTACCTTTCCCATTTTAAACCTGACTATTGACTTTCACCCAATAATAAGTAAGTCTTGAAAATGGATGCAAATGTAATTATTTTTTTGGGGTTTTATTTATTTTATTCCTGGTAAATGTAAAAAATTAAATTATTGTTTATTCAAAACTTTTGCCAGGTTTTGTTTTTGAATCTGAGTTTGGAAAAAGTATTTTATTTGATAACAAATTGCTAAGATAAAATAGATAACAATAATGTCTGCTTATATCTACATTTCTGAAGTAAGTGAATGAGGAAAATAATATGTAACTGCTCTTATAGCTGTGAACTATTGTGATCTTTAGACTTAACACCATGAAGTTGCATCATTTGAGTTAGTGTGTATCATTGTTTACCAGGCTTTTTAAAATTGAATTAAGAAAATGTTCCTTTTATTTGATGATACTATAAAAAAAATCAAGTACAAAAATAATAACTAAATAGTTATTTCATTGAAAAAAGGTGTTAAGCAGTAGTGTTACCTATATGCTGGTTTAAGAACAAGCAGGATTTATATAAAAGAAAAAAAATACTACTTGGATATATTGCAGCAGTAGTATTCAAACTCACAAATACATAAACTTCATTCTTTTTTATGGTTCCGAAGTCAACAAAGAAGCCTATCCTTATAGTTTCACCATGTCTGCCTGTCTTTCTGCGACATAGCTCAGAGGTTCTTAGTACTAGAAAGCTGTAATTTGGTATGAATATACAAATTATTCATGCCAATAAAGTGGTAAAATAAAATTTGGATAAATATTTTTTATGCTAGGTACCTCCCCTATATGTAAAGTGGGGATATTTTTTCTCGTGTATCCTATCATTTGAAAGATCTTTCAACAACATTGCAGTGTGTGAAGACCATTTTGCGAAATATCAAGCTTTAAACTGCTTATTTTTGCTAGATTTGAGCTCGTCCCCCTTAACTTTCGAATGGCTGTTCCTGAAATGTGCAAATATTTAGAGGGGTAGCCTAAGAAAACTATTACGGCTAAGTAGGCTTTATCGGTTACAAAGTTATAATCAACCAACTTGTACTTCCGAACTCTAAACAGCTTGTGGCCCAACACCCACTTTGCTGGTTTTGAAACTCTGATAAAGACGATGCAAATAAGAAAGTATTACTCTTTACTCAATATTGATTTTGCTTCTGGTTTAAAGAGCTGCATTATTAACATTTTCAGGTGGCCACCAACAGCAAAGAAACTCCAAAAAGGGGTGGTACATTGTTAAAATGTACTACATGCAATAGCTTTAGTACTTTAAGTAGTCGAGCATTAACCACCCACATGGCTCAATGTTCCCCTGACAACAACAATGTGGCAGCAGCACAAAATGCCGATCCCCGACCTCACAGAAAGCTGTTTGAATGCGACGTGTGCAACATGAAGTTTTCAAATGGCGCCAATATGCGTCGACATAAAATGCGGCATACTGGAGTCAAGCCGTACGAATGTCGCGTGTGTCAAAAAAGATTCTTCAGAAAAGATCACTTAGCAGAACATTTCACAACCCACACTAAGAGCTTGCCGTATCATTGCCCAATCTGCAACCGAGGATTTCAGCGCCAAATTGCCATGCGCGCGCACTTCCAAAACGAACACGTTGGACAGCATGACCTCGTCAAAACTTGCCCCTTGTGTAGTTATCGTGCTCCCACCATGAAAAGCCTCAGGGTTCATTTCTTTAACAGGTAATTTAATTTCATTACTTAACTATTTTAACAGGCAATTTTTTATTCGCAAACCATTCTAGGACAACTAGTGATAATTTTAGCTAACCATATTTTCTTTTCCTATTACTTTGTATAATATTGAAATAGATTATAAGAAAATGGTGGTACTTCTTATCAGGTACACTAACACTTCATCACTGTATATTATTTGCAGACATGGTATTGATTTGGACAACCCTGGTCCAGGCAATAACTCTTCAGTATCGCTACTCGCTGCGGGAATCGCCAATGCCGCGTACTCTGATGGTACAATGGACCCCAGTGCCATCAATGCCCTTGGTGCGCTAGGTTCCAGCCTGTCTGTTTCCGTCGCTGCTACTTACTCAGACAGCGGTGACAGCAATGGTGCCCGCTCCGTGGATAATGCTACACCACCCATGCATTATTTGACCCCACATGTTGAGATTTCTATGGCCGACAATAACGAAACCTTTTCTCCTGGTCAAAACCATTTAGGCAACTCAGGTGATTATGAAGATATTTTTTTAGTCATTTATTTATATTTTGATATCTGTAGCTAAGATTTTATCATATAAGATACTATCATAAAACGGTGTACTGTGAACACAAAGGATTAATAGATCTGAAATGAATTAATAATAGGAATTAATTGTTAGACAATAAACTTTTATTACATTTTACCATTATGGGGTGTCAGGTCTTCTAAACTGGTATTAATATTATTAGTGCTGTCAATGTTTCTTTAACTGTTTGCAGCATTTATTCTTGATGCCTGTCTCTTTAATGGCCATTTTCAATAACGTATCTATCGAAAATGTCAAAAACCTATCTTTAGCATCAAATCTATACTATCTATACTAATATAATAAAGCTGAAGAGTTTGTCTGTTAGAACGCGCTAATCTCAGGAACTACTGGACCGATTTAAAAAAATCTTTCAGTGTTAGATAGCTCATTTATCGAGAAAGGCTATAGGCTATATATCATCACGCTAAAATCAATAGGAGCGGAGCATCAATGAAGAATGATTCAAAATCGGGGGTTAAAGTTAGCGATAGCCCAAAGTTACTATTCCACGCGGACGAAGTCGCGGGCAGAAGCAAGTGTAAGGATAAATAGATTACTGTATCAGCCATAAGTCCAGCTGAAGCAAAACAGAACCGTGTCTATTATAACTAAATGAATGGCGTCATTGATTGGCATACTTCAATTTGTTGTAGATTCGCGCATGAACGGCGAAGGCCCCAGCTCACCCCAGTCCGGAGACAGCGCCATCGCTAGCAGCTCCCTATCAGCTGGATTACCTACTAACATTACTCCGTCCATCACTCTGATACCCATAAAACAGGTAAGTCATACCACTTTTTTAATAATAACAATTTGTACTTAATATACTGCAAGTCAAGATAT
The DNA here is from genome assembly GCA_963891755.1 of Pyrrhia umbra. Classification (NCBI taxonomy): domain Eukaryota; kingdom Metazoa; phylum Arthropoda; class Insecta; order Lepidoptera; family Noctuidae; genus Pyrrhia; species Pyrrhia umbra. Next base: position 10,686,877 of record OY982922.1, on the reverse strand, counting down.
CAATATTGTAGACTACATTTCTACAATTATTAAAATCAGCTGTTATTTATTGTTTCAGGAACCCAACACTCAAGATGAATCGGGCAATAACGATATGCGGGAAGGCGAAACTAATGGGGGCGATAAACGAGGTGTTTCCTCGAGTCTGTCATCTCTGATCAAGGTGTCACCGCTAAAAAGTTTATTAAGAGAAGATTTGCGCCGGCGCATCTCTGCTCGTGGACGCGCTCGGGGCTCTAGCGTACGTTTATGTCGAGTTGAATAATAAAGAATGAACTGAATCTTATAAATGTCGTTTGGAGAGTAGTCGTTGTTCTCTCACACATGCCCAAAAGTGCGTCATCATCAGCCTTGGTTTTTATGTTACAGGCCTCTCGCGCCTCGCCGTCGGAAGGCGGAGTGATAACCTCGACGCACGGGGACGCTGCCATGCTGCCGTCGTCTCTCGTATGTACGTTTTGCTCTATAACCTTCCCGGACTCCACGCTGTACTTCCTCCATAAGGGCTGCCACTGCGACTCCAACCCCTGGAAGTGTAACATTTGCGGCGAGCAGTGCTGCAACGTTTACGAGTTCAACTCCCACCTGCTGAGCAAGAGCCATCAATGACTGTTTGCAGGGGGGCCGTTCGATCACTGACTTTTGGTTTGATGATGCACTTTTCGTATGCTATGTGTGCATAGTCCGTAAGCACTTCGAAGATACTTCACCTTATACTTTACTTATTTACGGTTACTAGATACATTTTATTGTTTCTGTCATCTGATTTCGTGCGTGTTACTACATTCCTAATTTAAGCAGGCACTGTATGTTGAAGTGCTTCGAATATGCTATATGCTGAACGTCCCCCCGAAGCTATTTTTTATTTTTAAAGTGCAAATTATGTCAAGGTATATTTAGTGGTTATAATAGTTAAATGTGCGAAGATATTTATACGGATATTTTAGTACTTAAATAAAAAGGGATATGAGATGGTTATTTAAAAATTTAAATACGAGGTCATATCTAATAAATTTGAGTTATTAATAAGACTTATAAAATAAGGTAAAGTTCAGTGGTAATTGTATTTACTGACATTCCAAATTATGACGTATACATTCCATTTCGTGAGATTGACGAAAATTATTCAGTCTTTGGTGGGGAATAAGTAACTACCTACTCAAATTATCTTTTAAATATTTTATATTTATTTTTGTCTTGAAGTACTTAACTGTACATTACCGTGATTAAAAAAATAATCAATTTTAGAGTATTTTGGTGCGATAGTGAATTTTACAAATGTTTATTAAAATAAAACTTATGGTGAAGAGTGTACAAATTAATATATATTTTTACATTTCGCTGTTGAGAAGTTATAGAAAGGCAAAGCCTATGATAATCCGTGATGGTTTAATTATTGTGATTATGTACAGACAGGAATTATAAATTCTACATTCCGTTTTTATTTGTTTCCTTTTATAAAATGCATGTGATGCAAGTCCACGACTAATACTTAATGTACAAGTAAATTATTTTGTTGTTATTATTTATTTTTTTCTAAAATACATATTATACATTCTTAGAATTATAAATTTATTTATGTACTTAAAAAGTCAATCAACTTTAATTTTAGTCAAAAAGCACTTTCTGTTTCGAGTTCTATTTCGGTTAAAAGTAACTAAGGAAGTTGGTTTGAAATGTTGTAAATTTAAACGACAAATAACGAGTGGCTATACTTAGCACACCTTGCTCAATTAAGCTCAAGCACGGAGCATGATGAGTGTTGTACTCGCACAAAAGCATAATAACATTAGGTCACATACATTTTCATAGTTGATACACTCCACAGAAAGTTGCATGTGCTTTTATTGGTGCCTGATAAATATAGATTCGTTATTTATTAATATATCAAATTTCAAACAGGCAGATTGGTTAATCATTGTTGAGTTCTAAGCTCCTTATTTATGGATTAATTAAAATAGGTAAATAATTTATTTTAAGAAAAATGCTCAACTTGTGGTAAACGATTTTATCAACATTTTTTGTAGCAATCAATACAAAATTATCTTTTTAACTTTTACTTAATAAAAACACTTGTTCATAATCAGGATAACGATTTTAATTTATACAAGATTTTAGACTATTCACACTAACGCAATTAGGAAGATAGGCGTCGTATTTTATTTCTTATAGTATAGATGTTATATCTTATTTTTAGGTACATACCTTGTACAACGTATTCATACTTCACAACATTGGTAAATCCGTTCCATTCTTTGTTTTAACCTGAGATTTACATTCCTTTAGCTATTAAGTACTTAATATCGGTTGTGGTCTTGCCTGATAAGTTTACTAAATTGACTTAGATGGAACTGAAATTATGTTTACCAACGAAGTTTATTTTGTTTTGTTATTGCATTGGTATTAGGTTAGCAGTCGGCGCACGCGGTAGTCCGTCCGTGAGTTGCATGGACATAGTGAGTTACCTGAAATGAGCAACACATATTTATTTATAGAGATTCTTATATTATGCTGTTTCAATTGTTGGTTATGTAGAACTTGAATGTTATATTATATATATTTTGGTCCCGTCGCGCCGCAATTTAATGTTAATACAAGTGTAGGTTAGACTATAAGAGCTATTAATATTATTAATCGGTAACCCCCGTTGGGCGCCTTTACTTAATCCGTCCATATCTAATGATAGATATTGCCTTTAATATTTAATAGAGTAATATATTTTATAGATTCTAGGTGTAATTAAGAACAGATCTTAAATATAAAATGTTTTCAGAATGCAGAGGTTTAAAGATGTAGTTGTATTTATTTAACTTCTATTACATGGATGTTTGCATTGCTAAAAAATCATAATAGAACCTATAGACCTCATCAGAAAATTGTGTCGTAACGTGGTTCTTAATTGATTTATTTGCAATGCAGCAATAACATTGTTGATTGTTGCGGTTTGAAGTAAATATTTTATTTTTTGTGTGGTAGTAATACAAATTGTAAACTTTAAAGTATTTGACGTTGTTTTAGAATATTGTTGAATTAAAATTTTATCATCAATCGTGTAGATACAAACAGTATTTTTAAAGTAACATTTTGGGAACTTTTTCCTAATTAAACATTGTCATTTATTGAAAAATAATTGTTTCCTACTTTGAAACTAGAGCAGCGTGACTTACAATAACGACTTCGACTAGTTTTGGTTGTATCTTAAATGAACACTATAATATACACCATTTAATTATGTAATAATAAAAGCAGAATATTTAGTGTAGCGATCCTCACCTTAATACCAAAACACAGCTTACCAACATTATAATTTTATTTTAAGTTGTTATGTATGTAATATAAGATAGAAAAATTAACATGGTTGAAAGCAATTAGTAACTGTAAGCAGATTGAATTTGTCGTTGATATTTTTCTGTTACTTTATGATATCAATATTAAGAGAAATAATATCAAACTGTTCTAATATAAAATAGGGTTACTACTTACGAGAAACCAGTTTGGAATCATGAGTGATAGTTACTATATCAAATCGTAGCAGATTGTGCCTTAGATCAATAGTTTAATATTGATTATATTATTATCATTATATAAATATTATGAAACTTTATTTAGAAGTGTGCATTTTAAAAATTGACACTAACATATAAATATACACCTATTAGAATCTGGGAAATCGAATCAAATGTTATTTATTTATGTATAGAAGAATAAATTTATATACAATGTGGCTGTTATGCTTGTTTTCTTAGAAAAGTTTATTTGCAGTTGATAAAAAATCACTCTTGTCGTTTTTGTGTGACGATTAAGGGTTATAAACAAATGGTACTTACTACCGAATATGTAGTTCTATTTATTTACTTTATAATAATTTGGTAAAGGGTCTAATGAAATATTAATAAACTATGACATACAAAATGAGTATTTATTTTAGTGATATAAAAGTTCCTGATTATTGTAAGGGCCTTTTTAGGGTTCCGTAGTCCGACTAGGAACCCTTATAGTTTCGCCATGTTCGTCTGTCTATCTGTCCGCGGCATAGCTCAGAGGAGCTTGGTACTAGAAAACTGAAACTAAGTATAGATATGTATATTGATCACGCTAATAAAGTGGTAAAATAAAATTATGAAAAATATTTTTTTTAGGGTAGTTCCCGAACACGTAAAGTAAGGATTCTCGCGTATCGTGTGGGTAACGTTAGATAGGTCTTAAATATTATAGGTTTTTGATTAAGTGAGCCATTTGCAAAATATCTAGCTTTTAAGTGAATATATATTTTTGTTCGATACGAGCCCCCCCCCCCTTATCTAACTTTTGAATGGGTGTCCCTAGAAGTGTGAAAAAATATCACAGACGCAGCCCATATAGTAGCACGGTATTGTTATCTATACCGTAACATACAAAGTCTATGGGCCCATTACTAATGGCTGTGCTAATAGTCACTTTTGCATATTTGTGACTTGTCAAACTTCTGTTTCCCATATTATTATTTTTTGAAAGACCTATCTAGCGATACCCCACACGAAGGGGTACGCGAGAAAAAAAATATCCTTCCCTGCTTTACGGGTTTGGGAGCTACCCACCCTAAGAAAAAATATTTTTCATAATTTTATTTTACCACTTTGTCGACGTGATCAACATATTATCTATATTAAATTTCAGCTTTCTAGCTATGCCGCGATAGACAGACGGACATGGCGAAACTATAAGAGTTCCTTGTCGACTACGGAACTCTAAAAAAGCATTCACGTGCGTGTGCATTGATTGAACTCAAAATCCCAACTTTTTAGTTTGGTAAAACCTTCAAAAAAAAGAAGAAAGGAACGGACTCAAGCTGCGGGATTGTTCGAAAGAGTTAGCGCGGCCCTAGCACGCAAAGGCGAAGGAAGAAATATGGTTGGGTTTTAGTTAAAGCCTGACACTTCATGCCGCTCTGCCCACACCGGATACAGCATGTACGCCCACTTTTAAGGCAAATTGGCCAGGATCGCACGTAGTATTGTATTCTCTTTGAGGATCACGATCCAAACTGCGTTCTACTAACGGAAGAAATAAGAATCGTGAAACTAATCCAACGATTGTCGGTCCATCATCAGCATGGCCAATCAAACTCCAACGTTACTTAGATGCAAATTCTGTAAGTTAGGTATGTTGTTTAGGTGCAATAAAGTTGTGATCTAGTATGAACTAGTCACAAGTTTCACAGTCTCACGTAATCGGGGTCATGAGACCGTGTGTGACCGTTAGTGTCCACCTTTTAGAATCGTAATAACTGGTAGGACTGGTTTGGATGAAATAAAGACCTCTCTTTTCGTAACTCTTCCTGTAGGTATTCATTATTTAATTGAAGTTTTATTGGAAAGCTTTTCTCCAGTTAATCATTCGATTAGGTACCTACTGTTTACAACTAAACCCAGTGTTAGCAGACCCTGTCTGTAATTAAAGTTATGTTAATCAGAAAAAGTTAATCTAATATTAATAAAATTGGTCGTCACGGGGTGGAACAAGTAGATACATACTACCAATTATTATTGACGTAGGTACCTACTTATAGATAGGCGTGTAAAAGTAGGTTAGGTAGAGTTGTTGACGCTGTTGTGACTACTACATCCATAGGTATTTTGTCTAAATCCTTTGATAAAGCGTAATTCGTAGCGTCGTCGAGCGTAAATCCACACTTCGGGCTGGCTGTTATTGAAGAATCCCTGATGGAAAATAGTATCTCATGCTTAGAAATTGTAACTTCACTGTTGATTAATGAGAATGTCACACGGCTGACTAGTTTAATTATCTAAATAAACAAGTAGCTTCATTTCGTTTTCTTTTTGTTACTAATACACTTGTGGTTGATCGTTGTTTTTACGTTTAGGATAGGTACTATTCAAAATCAAAGATATAGAATTAAACTCTATATCTTTGTTCGAAATAACGTACCTAGATGGACGATTAACTACCCACTGGTGTTGGTAGGTAAGCATTAAATTGGTTTTCTTTTGTTTGACTTGCCAAACTTTATGTGTAAAGATTGGTAGCGATTACTATTGATTGAAATAATACACCTAATAATAACATAATATCAAATTGTTCATTCATAGCATAAAATTACATTATTAATATTAATTAATTACATTTGTAATTAAATAATCCTCATAGGCATTATGTAATAAGTATTACTGCCATTTTACAAAAAAAATATAGACAAGGCATGACATGTCAAACGGAACCTGTCAAACAGTAATATTCAAGAAATGTCAAGTCAAAGTTTTGTTGACAAAAAGTTAACTTTTCGATAATTCTAAAAACTTCTATGTAACTGTCTTTAAAAGTTTTATAATAGATTATAGCAGTTTTATAACTTTACACAAGTAATAACATAAAGTGTAATGGGAAAAACTACAGAAGTTGATGGCGATAATAACCCGACTTCGCCAGAATCTGATCCTTCCAAGTTATTGGAAGCTGCTTTGCAGCAGATGGATGGCATTATAGCCGGTAAGTAATGTTCACGGAAGTTTCTTTTTGTTCAAAATGTTGACTGAAAAAAAATCTCAAGCTTCATTCGATAGGTATCAGCAGAAAATAAAAGTATTTAGTAGCTAAGATACTTCACGGTTCAACGATTAGGTATCGAGATCCTTATTTGTACATTTGACGCATAGAGAAAATGAGTTTATAACTCCTTTAATTTGGATGGTATTGGATAAGTACAGAAATTGAGCAATGGTTTCAAGTAAACTGAATAACCTTAGAAAAGTTACCTACCTACTCCTGATAACTTTATTATATTGTTTTTTCAACAGAAGCACACAAATGTAATATCCTTCAACCCTTTTAGTATTACTATAAATTCGATTTTCAGTGTTATCACAGGAGTCTATGTTGCCTCCTTTATACAAATCAGTAATTCAAATGAACATTTTCCTTAATTACCCACATTATTTTGTTTAAGTACAATCATGGATTTTGTAAAAGTTACAGAAATATCATATTGCAGCAGTAAATATTTATCCTAATTAAATTCAAATTCAAAAGTCATTTATTCAAATTAGGCTGAAAATCAGCACTTTTTGAATGTCAATTTACAAGAGACAGCCCCCAAAACGCCCGCCCTTCACCACTTCCTATGTGTTTTTGCTGGGAAGAAGAAGTGGCGCAACAAACTCCCCAGCAAAATTATTTCAATTTATCCATTTTTTTAGCCTTTATTAGGTGTTTTTTCATTAACATCAATTGGCGATCATAGCTATAAGTCTGTTTAAAAGCACTTATTGTTCTAATAAAAACAATGTAGGTATCTACAAAAACATAAAAAGATTGAACCAGCCGCCGGGCTGGTGTAAATCAACCACTATGTAAAGTTTACGAAAATAGGTTATAGGTTAAAGTTTGTATGTCACATCTATAGGTGTTCTTCTTCCTAGTCATGTTTGTCTGAGAGACTTAACTAACATGAGTAGTAAGGGCTACCACCACTCTCCAAGATGCTTGATCGTCAGCGTGTTAAAGGTTGCCTGTAGTATGGTTTCAGATACTTCTTGGACCATATAGGTGGTATTATACTGTTTAAAAATTTAAAACAAATTGTGATCTGTTTGTTTCATTTTGGAGTTAATTTAACTGTTCAAGCCTTGCTCGGAGCATTGGTCCCCCAGTGTTAAAGCACATAAGATAGTTTTTATCTGGGTGTGTGTTGTAGTTTCGTTTGGATGCGGCGGGTGACAGCTAGAAAAAAATATATTTTGTAACAAACCTGATAACTATTTAGTTAACAACTTAATATTTTATTTCAATTCTCAATGAAACTATTGCTAAGGTTTACATAATTATTCCTATTTGATATAATTGGGATAGAAATCAATTAAAAATGTGAAATGGGTTTAACAAAATATATACTTGTTATTTAATGCATGCATTTAAACTAAAAAAAAAGAATTTCCTTTGAAATAGATGTAATGTTTTCTTAAAAACTTTGTTGAACTAAAGTTAAATTTCAGGTAAAATGAAATATTTTTCATAAAACTTGATAGCTACAAATTAATTTAAAATTATCAGAGTGGTGACATCCTGGATGTTAAGTCATAAAATTTATAGGATATCACAACCTAGACTTGCAAAGATACGACGGCTATCATGGAATTTTACATTTGCTGTAATTTATGATATATAATTTATTATCATAAATTATAGGAAATGTAAAAATACTAAAATTCCCCTCACAATACTCGTTTATTATTAACCTAGTTATACAATACGATAGAAATAAATTTAGAATGATTTTCGAATATACAGGCGGATTGTAGGCTTTGCAGGAAATAGGGGTGACGTTTTCGTGGGAGAGGGTGCAAACTGTTGAACAGAGGGTGGCGGCGCCAGTCCGCCGCCCGCACGCAGCCTCCGCGGACGCTTCGTCGTCCTTGCGGTTAATGTGCACGCGTCAAATTGCCCTCGCTATTGTTAACAAGTAATCCCTTAATTACTTATTTTAGGCATCTCATTAAAATAATGACCACTAACTAACTTAAAAACATACTCAATTATCTTTTTAAGCTTACGTCGGTTGATTATAATACAATATTTTAATGCGTTATTATTTATCGAGAGTCGCGGTACATCACGCTTTTATAAACCGATGCTCAGCAGAAGAGCAGGTTTCGCTATATTTGTGTTCTTTTGTGTCCAAGTCTTCACATTCAAAATACTGTAAATTCAACTACACTAGTATTTATACATACATAACATTGTATATAACATTCATTGTTGTTTAAATCTTTATACAAAACATTTTAACATCCTTATATTGTTAATAAAAATTTCACTAAGAAAATAATACGTGAAAAATCTTTTTTGCTATAAAATCCATCAAGAGAATTTTATCTCAGTGGAATAGCGTCAAGATTACACGTTTAGGCGTTTTTCTTATCGCTGGTATCTTCACAAATATTTGCTAGGAAGCTTTTGTGTTTCCCATCTTTGTGTTTTATTAATATATTTTAACTCTCGTCATATTTCCTTGCCAGTTGAGTACTTGTATAATAGTTTACTATTCGTTAGGTACTATCAATTACAATAAAAATAAACTATTTTTTTTAAATTTTAATCAAAGTGATAATTTATAGATATATTTTTCAGACTATTTTTTTTTCTATGAATATTTAAATGTACTTCTTTCTCTAATCTAAATGTTTTCCCAGTGCTGGGCTTCTTTCAAATCCTAATCTAAATGTCATTTATATTTAATTATTAAATTATTTAATAAAAAATGCATAAAAATACCGCGAGATTCAATGTAGATGAAACGCAATGCTATCAGTTCGAAAGGACGTGACGTAAAAGTCTGATATTAATGTCAAAAAAGCACTAAAAAGTTAAAAATAATACTGAAACCTACGTATATTAATAAACCTAACCAAATCTGCGATTAAACTATAATAAAATTTAATATTTTTTGGAGGTTATATAGGTTTAATAATTTGAAGTCGGTTTTTTTTTGTAAAAAAAATAAAATATTTGTAAGTTTTTAGTGACATACTTTTAATCTTATATAAAATATGGGCAGGCCAGGTAAAGATGCTTCTCGTATGAGAAAACGGCGTTGAACTGAAACTGAAACGGAATCCACTGCCGCGCATCTCGCATCCAGCGAATCCCTGCTACATTCACGAGGTGCCTATCTTTGAACCCAGGCATCAGATTTGCACTGTTAGAAACTTTCAGGTGTTGTTAGAACCCCCTTGAATGTCTATGGTCTCCATCACCAGACCTGGAATGGCACTTATAACCCATATGGATGCTAAGTTCTCATCAATATAAATTAATTAAGTCCAAACACAAGGTAACTGCTGTAAATCGTTGAGGAGTTCCCTTAACTGTCCTTCGTCTTCATCATCAGACCCCTTATGACAGTCATAACCCATCTTGGTGTAAAGTTCTCATCAATACAAATTAATCAAGCCCAAACACAAGGTAACTGCTGTAAATTGTTGAGGAGTTCCCTTAACTGTCCTTCGTCTTCATCATTAGACCCCTAATGACAGTCACAACTCATCTGGGTATAAATTTCTCATCAATACAAATTAATCAAGCCTAAACACAAGGTAACTGCTGTAAATCATTGTGGAGTTCCCTCGACTGTATTTTGGCTCCATCATCAGATTGACTCCAGACCTTCATAAAATTGTAGTGCTTTAAAATACTTAATGAAAAAATTAACAAACGCACTAGTTGCCCCTAGGATTTTCGAAAATTGCCCTGGACTTCTCTAGGATGCCATCATCAGATCTTGGTTTCCTTATCATGGGACCATTTGTTAAGTATACCCTTTCCAACAAAAAAAGAATTTTTCAAATCGGTTTGCAAGCGACAGAGTTATGCGCGAACAAACATAAAAAAAATACAAACATCCGAATTGATAACCTCCTTCTTTTTTAGAAGTCGGTTAAAAATAACACATTTTGCGCGCCAAAATTTCGGTCATTTAAAAAGCACATCGAGTTGCTATTTTTAACATTTATTTTTTACACAGTTTTAGTTTTTGAACAAATGCTGTTTTTCTTTATTCGTTCAGGAGTTCTCTTTATTTTGTTATTTGGAGAAAACCTTCGTAATACTTAGCAGCTGTATGTTGGTGCTTTTATCTATGTCGTACTTACATTTTCCAGTTAAACTATCAGTATTTCTTTTGCTCAACATTTTCATCAGCGCCCGTAAATCCCTCACGTCTCATAGTGACCGCTAAGTCCGAATGGATGCGGCTTATCTCCTATCCGCCTTTTTGGTCCAAAAAATCTCCTCTATTATATTGTTACCTAAATTGCTAGGGTTTTTTTTCTTTGTAAGCGTCATTAATGAATTAGAGTAGGTACCTATGTTCAAAATAATTGGGACCCTAACTTGCCTAAATTCAGAAATTTCAGTTATTTTGAACATACTGTAAAAGCACACCGTTTCGTCACGGTGGTTTCGTTGTAAATATTCTATTTTTATTAATATTTTTTTTTGGCTGTACGAAAATCAATATTCGTCTTTTCTATTAAGCCGTATTGCATAATATAATATAGCTGTATATATATATATGACACATTTATTTACATTACATACGTTCCATTAATGTGCCACTCAAGAGTTCAATAGGAAAATATGTTAAAAGTGCAACGAACGAGTCAAACGTAAAAATTGCTTTCGAGCGTAGTCGAAGCGGGTCACCGGGAAATTTATATGTTCGTAATGGAATATTTCCTCTTCTAGGCTGAATGAAAGCTTCTGTTATTATATTTTTTCATAACCTTAGTGAGTTTTGTCTAAAATAAAAACGTTAAGTATAAAGATTATGTAGGTTTCCGACTAACTAAGACTGAAAAAAAATCTTTGCAATGTCCAAACATGGTGAAGCATAACTGACATTCAAAGTTAAAGTGATGTGTATAACATGAGTGTTTGATGTGTTTGCAATGCCGGGGTGTTGGCATTTACCTGAACACGTGACCAGGTGGTGGTTGCTGGATGTCTGTACGCAGCGGTTGTTTGGCGATGCAGACGCTACGGATTCCCAGATACCGCAACGTATGCAAATTTCATATAAGTATTACGTATTCGCTCACTGCTCCAAACCACAACAATAATAAACTCCGAACTAGCGTGAATGCGGGGTCACATGTGCTAATTACGTGTCCGGTTATTTAATCCGCAAATAAAAGAGCTTCATATTATATGCTGTGGTGGCGTAGCCTAGTATGAAGATATCGCAACGTTCCTACTATTATAACGAAGGGTAAAATGATGAAGATTTTTTTTGCTCGAAGCAAAAGCGCCATTGTTCCTAGGCGGATGCAATTCACTCGGTCCCCGCGCAATTTGCGCGAGTGGAGTAATTTCGAAGAGATTTGTGTCGTAGCGCTTATGCTGGCTGTACGGTGGTTAATGAATAGAGATTTATAAGAATGTATTATTTTTTTTGTATTTTTAATGTTTTGGTTCGTCTTGAGTTGATGGGAAACTGAGTTCCATGAAGCCATCTCCCATTGTCTCTGCCTGTTGCAATACCTTTATTTTTACCTACATTTCATTTCATTTCATTTATTCAAAAAAAACAATTTAACATTGTATCTGAATGTTTACATACATACAATTATCATAACTAAAAAAAAAACATTACAATATTTATCATTCTAAATTTCATACAAAATACAACAAAAAAAATCCAGGTACATACATCATTGTCAATTCAAAACTAAACTAACACTAGTTGGTAAATTCGTCAATACTATAGAAACATTTATTCAATAAATAATCCTTCAACTGTCTTTTAAATAAATTAGTGTTATATAAGTTTGATTTGAGGTCTTTCGGTAAACAGTTAAATAATTTCACAGCTTGATAATGTACACTATGTTTTACAATATTTAATTTAGGGTTTACTTTAGGTCTAAGGTATTTATTTCGTGTGTTTTCTCGTATGATTCTTTGGTCGCATGTTTCATAGTCACTAATGTGTTTAGCTAGAGTGGTTAGCACCGTTAATATGTAAAGGCTAGGTACCGTGAGTATAGAAAGAGTTTTGAAATACTCCCGACAAGACTCTATTTGTGGAATGCGTACTATTGTTCTTATGGCTCTTTTTTGCAGCACAAATGCTCTACCAGAGTTATACTTGTAACTATTACCCCATAATTGAATACTATACCTTAATCTAGACTCCACCAGTGCATAGTAAACTGTTTTTAGGACTTTCATATTGAGTTCTCCAGCTTCTCCAGCTCCAAAGCATCGATAAAGGAACTCACCCAAATTGATATCTACAAACCCTGTCAACAGCCTATAGGTACAGCAACCGAAGTGACTATAGTTTACTGTTTAAAAATTGAAAAAATAATAATGGTAGGTATAAAATCTCTGTTATTCCTAAAATAAAATTATAACATTTCATTCTCTCCGTACTGTTAACTAACTCTGAATCAAAATTGGCATATACGATGGAGGTCACGTATTATCAAGAGAGAGTTTACAAATAAATACTTAAAGACGATATCGTATATGACTGCAAAAATACAATACACAATAATAATGCACATTGAAGCTTGTCCATGTATCGAATGACAGTATAATGTATACCTTTCCGTAATTTAATACTTGATATCGAAACCGCGCAAAAGGTGTAGCTCAGTTGACATAGTGTCATTGATCAGCAAACAGTAAAACGTCTCTTGAATTTAATACAAAAATCTGGCAACTGACGTGGTCAGTGCCCGCACGTGGAAGTGTTCAAGACTTCTAAACCCGGTGTCTAGACTAACAAAGCGTATTGCAAAGGCCGGTCAGGGAATGTGCGCGAGCCTCACCGTCGCGGCCGGCCGTCCGGGCGAACGGGAGTCGGCGCACGCTACAAGCCAGCCGGTTTAACATCGTTAAACTATACCGTGAAATGCGTGACGTATCCTTACTAAACAGATACGACTGCTCTGAGCAGCGATCAATGCCTAGTAAGTACCGACACAGCAGAAGACATACACTTCCACTCATAAGATTGGGATCCTTACTTATATACGAAGGCCTGTGAAAATCTTATTAGCGCGATTCAGGATATAATTTCGAATTGATGACTTAAATCGGCATACAGGACACACAATCCGCCAATTAATTTATTATACAAAGTAATCATAATTTTGCTCAATATTACATCACTTGACACCATATTTTTTATGTCATTGTTCTAATACATATATTTTTCTTCATACTATAACGTCTATGTTTTTGCGTAAAGCAAAATAACGCCATCTGTTACGCTCCTTAAGCGTCCACTAAAGCCTTTATTAAGCTGCAAATAAGTTTGTTCCGAAGTACTGTATTTTATTGGAGTTTCGTTTAATTTTATAAAGCAAATGCTCAAAATGTTAGTGTGAAGAATTATTAGATTTTGTTGGGACCAAATATGACCAGTTGTTAATGTTAACATAGCGCTTTGAATACTTAATGAGTACCGCCCTACTCATTTGTTGCATCACTTGCATCTTGCTAAAGCCATTGCCCTCGTCTTTGTTGTAGACTTTTTTCAAGTCCTGCTGTATGATCGATATTTAACTTTTTAATTAAAAAATGTGTAACTGTTTTTATGTTATTCTGGCTTGTTTTCCAGAAGCGGGTGGTACGGGGGGTGCGGCTACCACTGGCCCAGGTCGTGCAGCGCGCGCCCGAGCCCTGGAGCTGGCTCAGCAGTTAGCCAGCTCGCTGCAGCACGCGGTGCCGCCCCCGCCTCGACCAGACTTCACCACCGCCAGTGCCATACTGCGGTGGCTTCAACAGAACAACAACTCCGTCGCCCTAGTAAGTCCGCACTATTTTCTTTGTTCTAGTGATAAGAAGTAACTTCCTTAGCTTTGTTTACTTTTGAATTTCTCTGCAGAGCAGTGACTGTTTCATGTCATTTTAGAAATAGTGCGAATACTTCACTTGATGATTCTGAACTGGTGATATAACGTCAAAGTTACACATGAGTCGTTTTTTTATTCTTTAATCATTTTAAAGCGTAATAAGAACATTATATTATATATCTGTCAATTATAAATAACACTTAGACATTCTATTTTCGATATTTGTTTGGATGTTGTTTTTCTTTTATTTGTAATCTTTTGCAAAGAGAATACAATTCTTTGGATTCAGTGCGCCTAGCACGAGCGCGCTGATGTAATCGTAGCGATTTTCGAATCATAAATACAACCATACCAAAGCAAAATGTGTTTAAAAGCATAAATAAGAATTTGCAGCATCCACAGATATGATTACTCATCAATTTAAATAAATAGTACGTAAGAAGCGAGTAAATTCTAATCAAAAATCGCATTCTATACGGACAGAAGTATTATATAGTTTCCTATTGCTTTCTACTTTAAAAGTTTACCATATTCCCATACCATATTTTTCATACTGACCAATTTACAGGTATATTTTGATGGTAAAATAAACGTAAATAGACTACTATGGTACCTAACCTACCTATGATTTATGAAATTCATAATATTTACTTGTACGAAAAATATAAAAAGAAGAATGTGGAACAAATAACAAAGTTGTTTAACGCACAAGTTATCTTTTAAACAGTAGTTTAACTAGCATCCTAATGAAATAATTCATAATTCCAATCAAAATTTGAGCATAAATGCTTTATTAAGAAATGTATCCAATCCATAAAACATTAAGACGGACCGAGTTACTTTCACGTTAGTCTGGAATCACTCAAATCAAAGATTGAAACGGTTTTAAAAGTCCTGCTGACTCTGAATTTAGATCAGGTGCTCGTGAAAGTCTTGGTTACGCTTACGTTTAAAACTCCGACAGTCATAAAAGCCTTTGGTAGCTGTGTGCGGAAGGGAACTAATTGCACACCCATGGTACGTTTGCTCGCTGACGTGAATACACTCGCAACAAGCATATACATATACGAAGCACGGGCTACTTCGCTCCCGCCTCTGTCTTTACATTTTCAGGCACGTCATTAAACTAATGTCGTTGCCAGTAATAGGTCACTTAATAATATCAAAAACCAAACGAGTTATTAAAATTAAATCAACTATTTGTTAGCCAATAATTTCTCGTCCTAAACAAACATTTGATATTGAAAGCTTATTGGAGAATTTGCATGGTTTTAGCGAAACGTTGAATATTCAGCGCATAGTCGAAATGCTGACGGTATACGCGTGCTAACTTGGTTAAATGGTTACCTGTAGCCGGGACACCTATCAAGTGGAAGTTGGAGCTGAAGTTAACCACCGATTCAATTAATCCGATTTGATTATACGCGGATCGTATAATATGCACTATAATTGATTTTCCTATACATTTACCTGCTAATGAACAATTAAATTAGCAGGCTCCCGTGACTATCACGAACGTAGAATATTGCTCGCCGGTCCCTATTTCTCAAGCGCTTTGTTCCTTTTAATGTAATTGTGAATTTTAATGAAATTTTGCCGGCGTATGCTTTTATTATATTCAAAAGCTAGCTTGATGATTTGCAGAAATATAGAACACTTTTCCGTTCATAAAGCAAAAGGAAGAAGAGATCATTCTTGCATGGATTTAATTTCTTTTATTTTTAAGCAAAACTAGCTATTTCCCGCGTTACACCGTGTTCTGGAAAGTACTTGACACACCTGGATAAAAATATCCTAGAACAAGCTATCTCCATACCAAATTGCAATTCTTAAGCTGTTCATCCGTTTTACCGTGAAAGCGTAACAAGCTCACTTTTGAATTCGTATGAAAAGTTAGGATTTGCGGCGCCTGATCGAGTTCATACAGAAAAAGCATTTAACACGATGCGGCTCATTGTAGCTAAAAGAAATGTGATATATTTCAGACTAGCTGTTTCCCGCGGTTTCACCCGTCTGCCGACGGAACTGCTCAACGCATCCGGATAAAAAGTGGCCATTAACCGTCCCCAGGATCCCGTCCCCCTACTTACCAAATTTCTTCCAAATCGGTTCTGCCGATTTACCGCAAAAGCGTAACAAACCAATACACTTTCGCATTTATAATACCTATTAGTTAGGTTAGCTAGTTAGTTATCTACAGCACATTGGTAAAGGAGTACTGAAAGTTCTGTTATCCGTTCTGATCGAAGTAGCAAGGGTTTTTGCGAAATCTTGTAAATGTATGGTTGCGTTTAGTTCGTATTTTTTGTGTGAGAATGTGTATTTTACGGGCGCCAAATATTTGTAATTGGGAACTTAAAGAATTGCTCGAATTTTGACTTTGAAGTTAAACTACACTGTATGAGCTTTTTTAACTGATTACCGTTGTAAACAATGTTATTAATATCGATCCCTTATCATTATGTGCACGAGTGGTATCGCTCTTCGAACAACGGGCTGTCTGTCGCCGCAGCTTGTCGGCAGCTGTCTGTCTGTGACTACCCAAGTGGCTTTCAGCTCAATGAACACGCCGTGACGCAGGTCTCGTTATATCGTGACAGATCGCACAGGTTAATATTTACCCTCCATTTTGGTATGATTATCATCAGTGGGTATTGTTACTTAGCTATATTGTTGTACTTTTACATATGTATGGAACGTCCATTATTCTTCAAAATATAACCGAAAATGTTTTTGCTTATTAAGTTATCAACAGATTACTTTTTACTTTATTAATGCCGGCAAAATACCTTTAATGTCAAATATGGCATTGCATCCCTTCTGAAATTGTATTGTGCACGTTTATTATTCCCATTCAAATCATTCCAATAATTCGATAGTCGCAAATGAACACTGGGCTACCAGGTGACACGTATGCGATGAATGTGCACTGTTTACTGACCAGCATTGAACCTCGTGGATGAATGGATCTCATAAGCCGTGTGCACCACTTAGGCATTCATTGCCGCCTGGCACCCTCACAGCATACGGGGTAACTAACCTCGCTTGTACGCTGCATGCCCTGTTAATAGTATAGCATATTATAAAACAGTTGGAGTGCCTCGAATAGTTGTGAACAGAACACCAATATGTATGTAGCTTATCTGAGCTTGCTTGTATTAAGCTACTAAAATCGAATTTAAGCTCGTATGTTGTATTCACAAAGGGAATGCTTTAATGATAGCCCGCAAGTTTATGGCTTAAAATATTAGATAGATGTTAACATCGTGTAGCGTACCTATTTGTAAGCAAGTTAGGGGTTGTCCTGGCAAAAAAATACTTTTATGCTTTCCAAAGCTCCGCTTTAGTGAAAGAAATAAAGCATATTAGAAAGAAAATCACCATCAAAACGCACTTTTATACGCACAGAAAGTAGTCATAAAGTGACACGCTTGGTATTCATACAAATGACGAGACCTCCGTTATCTGTGGTCCATACTTATTGTGTAGGCGTTTAAGCCTTTGGGAAATTCCTGTTCTTTTGTTTTTAATTCATATTATTTATTAACAAAAAGAGGGGTGTTGTAGGTTTGACGTCGATGTCTGTCTGTGTGTTTATCTATCTCTGCGGCATCGTAGCTCTCTAACAGGTGGACCGATTTCGATGCTTTTCTGTTGATGATGTTTTTCGATGTTTTTCTTCATTTGAAAACCAGTTTCCTTGCGGTGGTTCTTAGCTATGTTTGGTTAATATAGGTCCAGCAGTGTAAGAGCTCTTTTCTAAAATCATGTAAGGCAATTTTGCGTATGGGGTTTTTTAATTGAGTACCAGTGAGGAAATTGAACTTATGAAGAAGAGAGTCTATCCGCAGATTCGCTGTGAGAAAACCTTTTTCTCAGCAGTGGTACAATCAATAAGCCATTGTTGTTGTTATAGATTTATTGGTATACCAAAATTACCATAGATAATCCGAAAATTTAGTTTGGGGATCTATAATATTGTTTCTATTTATTATAAGTATGTATTTATAACTTAGTTCTAGATTATTTTATCTGTAAAATGAAATACAAAAGATTTTTTTATTAGAATTATATCTTGCCAAATATGACAAGATTCACTCAGTAGTTTAGTGTAAACAATGCAGATATTTTTAAAATCGACATAGTTTTAGATTGGTAGTAGTAAGATTGATTTGGTGAGATTTCGTTGTTTTGAGTGTGAAAACGAAGTCAAATATCGAGATCATCTTCATTCTTCATTGTTTGACCTAACTCTCGAATATGTGACTATTTATTAATCTGGTTATTCCGTGCCCTAGATTCCTCCTGAGAATAGGTAGTATAATAAGGAACGGCCCTTAAGAACTGGGTTATTAAAGTTTGTTGTTGTTACGCTATGACTTTGGCGTGGTACTTGGATAATTTTGTGTGATTATAGCCCTAGTGTGCATTGTAAAATATTTAACCGTAATTTCACAAGGTACGAAGCGCTCACCGCAGACTAGTTCCAGGTGAACGCGTGTTCCATTAGCGCTAATTAGAATTTCTCCAAGCCTCCCGCTCCCTCACACTCAGGACCCGTGTTTCACGCCTCTTATCTTTACCAATAATAAAATCGTTCCAAGTTAACGATTCGAATGGAATTTCCAAGGAGTCTCTTTGGCCTATTTAAAATTGACAGCACCGCAATCAGCAGTATTTATGTACATTTCTTGTTCCTTTGTGCCGGGGAAAGCACTGTGATATTTAAATTGATTGATTACGCAGCTTATTCGCTGTACTATAACGAAGCTTATTATTTATTAGAATTGAATACGTATTTTCTAAGGAAACAAATTCAATGTTTCACAGAAAAACAGTTTTTCCTTTTTCATACTGTCTACTATAATGTCATTGTGAATTAAGCTCTCGCAGCTTGTAAGCTAGTGTGTCGTTGCTTTGTGAAAAAGTAGCAATTACCATTGCTGTTGTACCTAAATAAATAAAATGCAATATGATGGAACGTTATTTGGAGGAGATTTGCAATATTGCTGTGTAATAAAAAGTTTACTTTATTGCCAGAACATAACTTTTCATTTATAAAATGGGATCGACATCAACAGAATTTCAATTAAAATGTCGAACACTCTGCGTTAGATCGGAAAATTCAGGCGGGGATGGCGAAATGAATTTATTCCTACTATATTATAATAGGTTATAAATTGAGACCGCGATACGAGCCAACACGTTAGCATCAACAGAACAATGTTGAATGATGTTGCTATATAGCAGCTTATTGGTTTGAGTGTCCGCCGCACTATGTGTGCCTGCCCCAATGTTTAATATTGTGTTATTACCTCCATACTATGTACTATGTCGAACATTGCGCAGTGCGCTGGTCTTGTACGTAACCATAATCATAATCGGTTATTAATAAAACATAACTCTTCAAACTTAAAAAAAAACTATGATGGATAGCATATTTATGGTTTAATCTTTGGTCAGACAAAAACGTAAAAAATATACAATTTCGGGAAAGAGACTAAAATGAAATGATATGCAGCGAATTCATTTTTTTCAGAATTGAGATTTCCTATCTAGGTATAAGATATTTACTCGTACATCACTTTGGTCAACTTTCAACTTTTTTCAGTTCTGCTTACCTACTAAAAACTACTAAAGTGTCTAATTTAAATGTGAACCGCTGAGGAAGATTCCTTTATTTGACCAGTCACAGGAATGGGTCCACTTCTATACATATTTACAATAATGTAAACGAGTAAAACCGTGCACTATAAAAATAAAATAATATGGTAAATAATAAAATAGAGGCTATGACGTCTGCCCTCGGCATTGGCCTCATCAGCGCGACAGGCGTGAAAGTAGGCTTCTCCCTACGTCCGATGCCTGTCACCCGCTTCCGCTAAACAATATTCTCGAATCGACCCAAGCAGAATGAATCAGGTAACAGTTCGTTTGATGAATTATTCTATAACCAGCAAGTTACAACCTATTGTTTCTTCTAGCATCAAGTAATTTAAAAACACCGATAGTGGGTATATATACATTCATATAGATTTTTTGTCAATGAAAATATTGCCGCCGATACAATAATGTAGCAATTTCAGTGGAAATGGGAATGTGAACTGATATTGCATACTTATTCTGATTTCCGATCCCGTTCAATTTGTTTGCCCGCCTCAATGTTGGTATTTCGACCCGGGTGCCATAATTAAAACCCCTTCAATTTGGTTTGGATTTAACTGGCCCAATTTCGCTAACTTCACAAATGTAAAACGTTATATGTAGCTACTGTATGGGTGCTGTAAACTCATTTTGTTCTTAAAACTATTCGTTAGCGGCATTCAAACTCGACTAGCTACAATGCAATCGTCTGGAAAGTTAGCAGCAACATTTTTTTACTCACTTTTGAAGAATCTACATAAATCGCTATATGAAAAGCTTTCTCGTTACTTGGCTAGTAGTTATGTAAATTTAACAGAGCTTGAACCCTCAACTTTCAGGTTGTCTTAAAGTTCGCGAAACGATTGCAGATTCAGATTTTAATTAATGAATTTCAAATTTTTGCCACTATATATATACGTGAACGTAGCTTCAATAAAAAGGTAAGATGGAGTGTATAAATTTAAATAAAGCTGATTTATAACAAGACCTGTAATTAAAAACAGAATATTCATTTAATAAGTTTCGGTAACCTACATTTTAAAATGACAATTCGTAAAAAGGGATATGTTTCCTTGCGCAGTCATCGACATAGGCTGTTTACGAGTTGGCTCAGCGAATTCGCCTGTGCAAAGAGTAATTTAAAATTCAGAGCGCCTCAGTCGCGTCGGGTCGGTCATTATTGCCTCATTGTTATACATGTTGTGTGTTATGTTGTTTTTTAAACTAAGTATATTGTTGTTTATAACTATGTTGTGTGATCCTTTTGTGAACTCGTTGCTAAAGTTATAGGGGTAGAAATAATTTGTGATTTCGGTCTTTGGGGTTGCGAATATGGTATTTTTAGCTCCTCGAGGATATTATTAGCGCATAATTAAGTTTGTTTCCGACCACATAATTAAGTTTGTTTGTAAATGATAATTACTAATTTATAAAATCATAGTTTTATTTTTCCTGTTAAATGTAGGTTTAATGTCTATCAGCTGTAATTATTTCTGAATTTTCGTTTTGCAAACTTCGAATGTAAAGAAGAGAGGGACAGTCTCTTGTCATGCGCTAATTATTATTAGTAATTCATTGACAAAGCAAAACAAAAATAGAATGTGCAAATTAAGCTCTTTCATATTTAACCCCATACGACCTAGTAAACTACACTTTCTAATTTCAAACCCCTATTTCCACCCACTTTTTTTATAAAAAAATGAATTATAATTCAATATTTTTCATTCGCAATACATATCAGCCAATCAATTTTTAAAACTGTTCCAAAATTCAAGTCGGTGGCATTAGTTTTGCCTTTTTGGTTAAGTACCCTACAAACTGTAGCACTTTTAAACAAATACTAGATAATATCTATCTATAATATCCTAATACATTTTTATTGTGGGAATATATTATTGTGGGTAGTATGTAGTAGGCAACCCTAAACATTCTTCCTCCTCCTCCTAAGACTTTTCTTAATCATTTTCAAAAGAACATTGACATTGAAGGGCTACGCATTTTAAGCTGAAGAGTCGTTTAGGACTGTAAATAGATTCAATACAGGTCAAGTACCTTTCCAAGTATCTAAAGTGAAGCTTCAGAGTAGGTACTGGGTCAAGTACAGTTCGTTTTGAAGTCAAACCCATGCGTCCATTTACAATACTTGTGTTTGTGACAGATGCATGCGGAAACATGTTAGCGGGCAGCTCATGAGCGTCTTGATATAGAAATATGGATCGACGATGATATTGTTAGGGAATAGTCGACTTCGCTTATATGACAAATCTTTAAATAATAATTGATAATAAATTACGGCACGTTTGGCGTAGTGGCTGAGCAATTGGCTGCTGCGCTGCGTTGTCGTGGGTTCGATTCCCGCACGGGACAACTAAAATTGTTCCGGGTCTGGGTGTTTGTGCAGGGTGTACTACACCAAATCGAATGCCAAAACATCGAATACCAAATGATCGAACACGATAAATCGAAATCCCAAATAGTCGAACGTTCAAAATATCGAATGGTTAATAAGTCGAACTTTCAATATATCGAACACCCAATACATCGAGTGTTCAAAATATCGAATGTTTATTTGATCGAGCGTTCAACACACCGCGTATTCATTATATCGAAATATCAACTAAGCGCATGTAAGTAAAATATCGATTTTGATAGTTAAAAAACACAATTTGTAATCGTCAAGGAATTATACGTTATTTATTTATTTTAAGAATATATATTTTTTTTTTAGAAATAAATATAATGACTGTTCCATCTCAGTACATTTATGAAAACTTGTTGTATGCACATAAAAACGCAAATATTTTTACAAAATACAGTGATGTTCATAATATTAACACAAGGAATAAACACAGATTCGTTATTCCCGCTACCAGGCTCCAGAAGATAAGCGGCTCATTTAAATGCCAATGTATACGCTTCTACAATAAAATTCCTAGCCATATTCAAAATTTAAGCCTTAATCAATTCAAATCATACATTAAGCAGTCATTATGTCGCAAAGCTTATTACTCTGTTAAGGACTACCTAGATGACAAAAAGGCTTGGGAATAAGCTGTTTCAATTCTTGCACCTATATGTATGGGCTATCGGTATTTTTTCCTATTATTTATATTTGTTAGCATACAGTGTGACATGTAATAATATGTTTTTTTATGATTATTTTATTCACATTGACATGTTTATTCTAATTGTTATTTTATTAGCATTGACATTATTACCTACTTTTTAAAGTAGCTCAAATTATTTGATTGTTAATGTGTGTACAATGTGGGCTTTCTCTTTTTTCTTCTTTTATTTATTGCCTTAATATTTAGTTTCATTTGCGTCTGACGGTTCGAGTATTTCATGTGGCCTACCCAAATGTCCTTTCTGGGGGTATTGTTCGTTGGATTGTAAGTTCCTAAGTTACTGTTGAGCTAACAAAGACCGACACTTGCGTGCCAACTGAATGGACAGGCCTACTCGGATCTGTATGATTCTTTCTTCAAAAGGTCATTTCTTTCTTCACTTCACTTCACTTTTTCTTTCTTCAAAGGTCAGATAGGAAATACCGGCCTCATCTAGCTTTAAAAAATAATTGACGTGTAAAAGTGTTATTTTATAACCCATTTGCAAAATAAATATCATTTATCATTTAAATGTAGAGAAAACAGACCTAAAACCTAGTTTGTCAAAATGACGTTTAACATAAAAAAATGTATTCTGTAAAGAAAATATAGTTCATCCTTACTGAATTTGTTGAAAAAATGTTTGTAGGGTGTTACTATAAGACAGAATTATCACAAAAATGTAAGGCAGTACTAATTTTAGATAACCATCTAAAATATATGTATGTATAACATAACCATGTGATGGCAATAAATCATCATCTGCCTAGCCTTTTCCCACCTATGTTGGGGTCGGCTTCCAGTCTTAACCGGATGCAGCTGAGTACCAGTGTTTTACATGGAGCGACTGCCTATCTGACCTCCACAACCCAGTTACCGGGTAACACGGTACCCCATGGTAAGACTGGTTGTCAGACTTTCTGGCTTCTGACTACCCGTAACGACTGTCAAAGATGTACAAATGACAACCGGGACCAACAGCTTAACGTGCTGTCCGAGGCACGGAGGACTCTCGATAGGACAAAGATGATCACCCATCCACGGACCGACCGCGCCAAGCGCAGACGCGCACGAGCTCCTCTTGTGATGGCAATAAATAAAAATATTAATAGCAAGTTTTACTGGTAGAGAGAGTAGATTATTTAATCGGTTCTATAAAAACGGGCCAAGAAAAGAAAAAAATAATGTTTATAAGTAATTAAATCGATATGATATCGATGTTAGTTTATTGTTAATTTTTTCCACATTTAAAATAAATAAATAACGTATAATTCCTTGACGATTACAAATTGTGTTTTTTACCTATCAAAATCGATATTTTACTTACATGCGCTTAGTTGATATTTCGATATAATGAATACGTGGTGTGTTGAACGCTCGATCAAATAAACATTCGATATTTTGAACACTCGATGTATTGGGTGTTCGATATATTGAAAGTTCGACTTATTAACCATTCGATATATTGAACGTTCGACTATTTGGGATTTCGATTTATCGTGTTCGATCATTTGGTATTCGATGTTTTGGCATTCGATTTGGTGTAGTACACCCGTTTGTGCATGTGTAATTAATGTTTGTAAACGCACCCACGACACAGGAGAAATTCCTAGTGTGGGGCAACGTTTTTTTTAACAAAAAAAAAAAATCTACCTATGGTCACAGCATTAGTCAAACAGTGATCTAAAAAGTTATGTTTTTTAAACATAGACTTATATTTTTATATCAATGTTTTTAAATGACCCTTAAGTAAACAAGTAGAAGTACAACTAGGTTGCGCCAATTACGGTTTTGTTAACTTCATGTGTCTGTCCGTATTAGGTATGCAAAATTCCATCAGTACAAACTGCCCTGCTAGTTAAGGTACGCTAAGGGTAGGAACAAAATGGGCCGTTTCTATTGTTAATTAAGATATTTTCTTTATTAAATCTTCTGTCTATTGTTTGCTTGCTGCGTTATAGATATTCCCAACTATGCAGTGTTTGGTGTAGTTTCTAATTCGTTGCAACTATGCCAAAATTCAGTTTCTAATATTTAGATGGCGTATGGACGAACAGACAGCCATACATTGCGAAGTTATAGATATTACGATTATTAATTAAAAAAAGAAGCCAACTGGTGCGCTTTTTGTGCTCTCTATTTTACAAAAAGTACACAGCAGAAACCCGAGTCGCACTTAAAATTGATTTACTAATGGAAGTCGAATGTATTTATTTAATGAAAACGTCAGATTTTTAATAATAAAAGTCAACATGTTTCTGAAACCTGAAAGAGCAAGCTTTAAAATACGTGTATGTATTGTATACAGACAGATATCAATGCATAAATAAGCGGCATCTATGTCCTTGTCACAGCTGTTCCATTCATCTTGTTTTACATAATATAAGGAAAATAAATATCAATGTAGAATACTTGCTTGGATGTCGTTTCTTAACTCACTTCCTACGGCTACGTTTGTGAACTTTTTATTTATGGCATCCCGGAAAACTCCATTAATTAAACTTTTTTGGATAATGGGGTTCTAGATACGTCAGACGGTTTGGTTGTAGGACGGAGAGATTTTATTGTGATTAGTTTCTCATTTATTAAGATACATATTCTCGTCATTTGGGCACGGTCCTCTGGATCTCTCTCAGGTAGCACTGGACAGGGAGAAGTAAACGGATAGAAAGCGGGCCTTTGCATTGCAGTGGGATATTATAGGCTAAAAATAAATATGTCAGCATTATATAGTTTTTTGCAGAATGTTTTGAAGGAGATTGCTTGTAATTCGATTATCATGTAAGTCGTCATAGTCATCTATACACATACATATATTATGTATTTACATATTACCAAACTGTTTAGGCCGTATGGTGTTTATAGGCCATTGGATTTTAGTAGACGAGTGATCTGAAGTAAGTAGTTAAGAATATTTCGACATTCCTTTTCTGAGATCATACGGATAATGGTTTCTTTTATAAATATTTCCTCATCGTGTATTTTATGATTGCTATAATGCGTGAAAGAAATTACTGACATCGTTTTTTGTGTTAGAGTGTCTTAAAATAGTAAAGGCGCGCTTGTGTGCGATGAATTTTATTTTCCCAATTTATAAACAATGACGCGATTAACCTACATATCTCAGTAGCCCTCGGAAAACATTAGGTTTCTCTATTTCAACAGGCGATAATTAAGTGGAACAGTATATTATAGTAACAAGTAATATTTATAGTCACCGCCCGCCCATGAGTCCATTTGCCGCCCACCGGGCCGCAAGGGTGTCGAACCCGCGTTTTGCACAATGGGCTTGTTACATTGTATTGTGGACAAAAAATAGTGAAATATATCTATTATTTTCTTAATCCTATTTGATCTTTTTGTTGCGTCATCTTGGAGGTATTATAATGTAAAAGATTTAATCTTAAAATAAAAAGTGCGAATCGTGTTTATTTTTAATAGGTGAATATGGAAATTTTTGAAATATTTAGTCAAATAACTCACTCATTCTCACAAGTGCATTCTGCACTTTTACTCTATAATATTATAAGCTTTAACTATGCCACATTTCACACTTCCCCGGGTGTTAAGCTTTCACGGTAAAACCGTCTAAGCCGATTTTGATGAAATTGGTATAGAGTTTGACTGAAACCTAGTTAAGTTTCACAAATGGAATTATCTGATAAAATACTGAAAAATAACAAACTAAATATATAATACAAACTATGCCTAGTTTCATCGCCTTTTTTGTATCGTATCATTGGCAAAAAAGCCTATTTATGTTCTATCCCTATATGTACTGTGCCTATCTACATACCTCTTAAAATCCTAACTTATATTATAATTGCGAAAGTGAGTTTGTTTGCTATATCGATATAGTAGTAATTTAGATTTTAATAAATATTGGCTATACAAAATACAAATGTTTTTGCAGTGTAGCACAAAATTCAGTCATAAATATTATTTTGTTCACGTTGCGCATGTTTCGCTCCACTAATGACCGAAAGCGTTTACATAGTGATGTGACGAATTTTTAGCATCAGTTCGAAACTTTCTGTCGTGCGATATTGTGATATAGTGAATTATTTACTGTGATTTATTTGACAGAAATTGGTGTGTAAATACAAATATCTTTATATTTCGGCACAAATATCATCCTAAAAATATAATTACGGTGAGTATTACAGTACTATTTTCTAAGACAAAGGTAATGTGAATCACAACATGACAGACAGGGCTAATCGATTGGATCCAAAGTATAAAAGAATGATAAAACTTGCGTCTCCGCTACCCAGACTGCCGGGGCAGGCAGTCACTCCCTGTCAACTTCAGGCTAACTTGCCATTAAGTTTTATATTTTCTATTTTGAACACACGCCGCAACGCAGACTTCCACTGAACCGTTTACTAAGTTTCAAAAGACAAGCATGTTAAAAAAATAACGGGTTGTACTAGCTAAGTGAAATCTTTTTGAAAAAACTGAGCGTATAAGTTAATTTTAGTTCCCAGAACGAAACCACCCTTGGTGTTACTAGTTCTGACGCTATTCATTGATTAAAATAGCTTCATATGATCGGTTATAAATAACCACGCTATTACTTCCCCTGGGAATGCTACTGGCAACTGAAGGATATACTACATAGTTGAACGAGAATAGGCGTCAACGAATAACGATATAAGTGCAACAGCAACATTTGGCAATGTAAAAGAACATAGTTATTAATTGTCTTAATTATTTTATGAAAGCTAAATGTTAATGTTAAAATGTCTGCCTCTAGTTTTACAATAAACACTGCAATACTCGTATACAAACATGTATCAGAATTAATCAATAAACCTTGCCCTTTTGGGCTTATAAACCAATTTATCTTGTAAGCTGGTGTGAACCTTTTTCACTTATTCTTAAGTGTTTTTGAGTATCATTTCATACATTTAGTAACAAGATATTCTTCATTACATTAAGAACAAAGAAATTTATATATTGTGTAGGTATAATGGGATCACTGATGTTGGAAAATAATTAAAGGTGATTTTTTTAATACCGTCCAAAATTGTGCGATGCAATTAAAGCGTTAATTTAATTTATTATAATAACGTAGTATCAAATCAACAATCGTAGTTTAGCTAAAGTGTTGTCGTGATTTCTTGATAAAATTGTGGCGAATATGAAATTCGAATTCCTTTGCTGTAGATACGTACCGACGGGAATTATGCAATGTCAGTATTCCGGAATCGTTTGAGAGTTGTTTGCTTCACTGCGCCCGTGTCACGATTACGACGACATTCGGTTCCTCGTCTCTACCAATTTATTGAATCACAACTTTTGCGTCCCTCAGTTTTGTGCTTTTCATGACATCCTTTCTTATCGTGACATTTTATTTCAGATAAGATCCTTTCCATCCAAATTTTCGGCATCTCATTTAAAAATAGGAAAAATAATTTTCAGTTAAATTGTGTTCATTATTCATAAATTGATGTTCTGGAACTCAACACGCATGACAGCGATCATGTTTCATTATAAGACACAACATGATGTCTAACGCATACATTATGTGGAATATTGATTACGATACACATTTTCTAACCGATTTGTTTCAATTACTCTTACACGCATGACTTGATTTAGTTTCATTATTATGTTTTTTAGCGTTTGTAATCGTGAGGTATTATTTACTAAGAATCGCCTAAGTTTATGGCTACTATTTTTTTATGGTTCGACTTATACATATTTATTATAACAGTAAAAAAACGTGTAAGTATGTTTACAACAATTTGGCCCCAATTATAATACGCTTCTAAATACTATGTTTATTTTTTATATTTTTTTCCTTTATCTCAAAAGGCTCTCCAATGAAGTTGTTGGAATTTACGATTCTTACAATGAAAAATCTTTTGGATTTGCTTTAGGACGCGCATATAAACAATCCATTGAAATAAATCTGAAGCTCGAAATACCAGCACATTCTACACTATTTTACATGTTTCTATAATAAATCATTCTCGGTTGTAGTAGCTCGCCTGTGAAATGCTTTGCTGGTATTAACAATACGGTCAAGGAGAACTATTTGTCCTGGCTAGGACTGTAGGATTTCTTTTCATTATTAAAGAAATACAGATAACTTGATAGGTAGCCTGTATCATTGGGCCCGCGGCAAAAAAGTTTGGTAACCACTGTTCTAGAAGTATATAAAAAAATGTTTCACTAGCATGTTGAAGGAACTACTTCACGCGTAAAAAATAAGGAAGAAAGACTATCCTAAATAAACTAAATTCGTTCAGTCGTACACACATACATCCTCATAAACTTTCGCATTTTTATAACATTTAATTTATTATAAGTACATGAAAGTGATTCTGGTATGAACATAGCTTGAACCCTGGGCCAGGATATCTCTATTTGGGTTCCTGAAGTAGTACGCCCGGGATGTAAGTGAAATCACGGTAAAACAGCCAGTCATATTATAAATGTGAGTTTGTTTGTCTGTCTGTAAAGCTTTCATGGTAAAACGGCGGAACTGATTTAGATGAAATTTGGTTTGAAGATTGCTCAAACCCTGGGCAAGGTTTTGAGATATTGATATGGGCACGAGCAATGATTTTGAAGTTTCCTCAGGACGTGGGTGAACCGAAGAAAACAGCTGGATTAATTTATTTAAGTAGTAGTGGGACGCTCCCGGGGTCTGTAACTAATAGCAGCTTTAGAAAAACTACGTAAATGAAAAAAAATACTACAAGCTATACATTCAGCATTCAAGAATATTTTACAAAGTAACACTTCCTACTTTATGAATCATCACAAAGTTTGAAATATTGTTTATGTTAGTAACAACAATCGCTTCATGCACGCAAAACTTTACATGTGTCTATTTTTAGGGCTTCGGCACACGTGCTCGCCCTGTGGACCATTAAAATGGCTCTTTTGTCGGATATTCTCCACGGAACAGCTGTCGAGCTATTTCCGACGACTAGGGGAGTTATCTTATTTTCAAGATGAATTTAGTTTGATGTTGTTGATAACATTTAATAAATCAGGATAAATAATGAATGTTGAATTATTTATGTTGTTAATAATTTAGTGTCGCTCATTTGGTTATCTTGGTAAACGTTTCATCAAATAATTAATATCAATCGAAAATGGCATGCTGTAGAATGTAGACCAACAATCGCCTGCATTATGTAGATCTTGTAGAGTTAGACCATTCTTCGTGAACACTAACATAACTATTATGTATACTAAATTTAATGTTTTTCAATGAAAAAATCACAATATTTTAGGACTGGTTACATAGAGAGGAGTCAATATGAATTGTATGAGTGCGTGTAAGGGCCGCTATGAATTTAGTCTGACAGAGGCTAGCGTCCCTCCTTACTACCCACCGCAATTACCTTACAACCCTGATTTCACTGAAGATCACGTCGAACATGATGCAGTTCATCTTGATCCTGGTAACGTGTGGAGCACCTACTATGGCGAGTTTTACGATAGAAATACTTTCGAAAACTATGACGAGGGGGGGCGAGCCCGCTGCTCCCTGTACGAAGGCGTCAACTGTATGGTGAGTGCGCCAGCTTGTGTGCATCGCGTCGCACGCCGCCTACTACGAGTATTACGCCTTGCTGCCGTGTGTTGTGTGTACATAAACTGAATGCTGTTTATTTCATAATTTCGCTGTGGAATTAACAGACAGCGTTTGTTACTGACGTGTTAAATAGAATGGGTTTGTTTACATACTAAAACCCTAATTTTTTTATCTAATAAAACTGGGATCAAAGCGGGAAGGGTGTCCAGAATGCATCAGGCGTATATACCGCGATCTATTTCCGGGCGCGTTCGTCGGCCCTATTCGTGTAAGCCTCGTTCATTTTGAACTAAAACATGCGCGAGCTCGGCCGCGGGGGTTCACTCGTGGCTGCCACCATCGCGGCATTACACAATCGAACCGTAGTCGAGGAGAAGCCTCGGCCGATCAAATCACGATCGACCACCGCGGAGATAAGAAATGTTGCGCGGTCTATAAGAGAAGAAAATTTCGGTGAAAATCGTTCTCGAAGAGCTTCCGGTGCCAGTGAACGTCCTTTATCAACTGCGTCAGAAGCCTCGGAACGTGACTCCGCTTCCGTGCAGTCCAGTGAGGAGCCGCCCCCACAGGAGAGTACGTAACTCGCGATCTGCGGACGAGTCACTGACGTAGCATATTACTGGAACTTAGCCAAACTTTAAAATAGAGACACGTAGGTGACTCGTGCCGAGAGCTTGTCGCGCAGTGTCGCATTAGCGGAGCCTCATGTCCGACTGCGAATATCTAACGGAGCCCTTCGATGAGGAGCAGGAGCGCGCGGCGGCGGGCTTCGTTCACCCCGCCGTGCGCTCCTATATGTACTCCCCGATGGGTGAGTTTGCGTCGCTCATGAGGTTCCAACGCGTTTTATATACTCTTTATCGCTTATCTCGTGACAGGCGGTGATTCGGACAGCCCTGATGAGGCGACAGTAAAATGCACTACGTGGTCAGACGGAGCTGTAGCTGCAGCTCGTACTGGATCATCTGACACTGAGTCCAGCTCCTCCAGCGCCGACGATTCCGATGAACAAGAGTATGACGCTCGAGGTTGCGATGGAGAATACCGCACACTGACGCCTAGCAGGCGTTTGGATAACTCCACTAGACGCGATGATGATTTTACTTGGATGCCAACTGCAACTATGGTGGACGAAGGAGAAGAACATGTCTCAGATCCGAGAGTAGATGATTATTCGGCAGCGAGTTTGGAAAGACGTCGACGTACACCAGGCGACAGGCAGGATCGTGATCGCAAATCAAGGTCGTCGCTGACATCCAAGCCACCACAACACCCGACAAGCGTACGCGCATCGCCGCGGCCGCGGCGTTCTCGAAATGAGGATACTCCGCCAGAGCTACAAAGGCGATGGAACTCTTACGAGCACTTCCGGTGGCCGGAGGGCAGGTGGTGGCCGCCGATGTGTTGGTGTCACGGTCCTCCGGTGCCGCCGCCGTGTTACATGCACGACAGAGCTTGGCCATCAAATCCCTCGCTCCCGCCCATGCCCACACGAAGTTATAAGGTACGAGAACACAGACAAGTGGAGAATTGAGAAAGGAAATTACATAAACCATTTAATATACACGTCCCGCTCTAATACAATTCACTATTACTCCTACTCACAAGTTTGTGTCAATAAACTCAAGGATTTAGATGTGATCTAAACGGTTTGCGATGTGCATAATTAAAAGTGTACAAAAATATTTTATTGTTACTGTGATTTTATTATGACGAGTGTTTAACGCTATGAATTATAAGAATAACACAACAATAACTATTTTTTTTTGTTTTAAGTGTTCTGTCAAAATATGATTAGAATCATAGAGCAGAACTAAAATAAATTGCACCGTCTTATGTACCTATAGCTTTGTTTGGTTGTGACTGTATTAGTGTTATTATTTACATTACACATTACAGAACGATGCGGAGGATCGCGTCCGTAGACTCGAAGCAGACAAGGAGAGCTTGCATCTGCAGGTGCAAGTGTTATCGGAACAAATCGCCGCGCAGACTGAGAAGATGACGGATCTGGAGCGTGCGCTGCAGGACGCAAGGCAGAGACTTGATGATGCTGAACAAAGATTGCAGAAGGTAGATAAATATTATTTATTAGCCTAAACGAAATCTCTATCTCAACGAATCCGAAATCTCAAGACGTGTTGAAAATACTAGGTTAACAAAATAGTACGATACGTTGAGATTGAGCTTGCATTCAGCCTCTTGCAAAATTCCTCTTAAAAACGCGTGAAAATTTAACTGGGACAAAATTTACTACCAGCATATTTGCTTTTTGTTTTTGCTTGTCCTATAAAACTCTGACTCGATGTTTTATTTTAATGTTCTCTTGGAAAATATTTGTATAGCTGTTGACCCGGAATTTAACATATTTAAATAATCCTAAAATCCCCACTTTGCACTATTTAAGTTTGAAACTAGGCGCTACAAAGGTCGTGATAGTTCGAACACACTTGCTTGTTTTACAAACTTCGCTGTGCGCTTGTCTTGCTGCTTTAGAAGTTTGTCGCCCATTATTTACTGTGAGAGTTTACAATCTTATTTACTTTCTAAACAATACTTAAGTTAAAATGCCCGCCATAAATTGATTAATTTGAGTTACAAAGTGTTGGAGTAAATCTAGGAAGAGTGAGACATTGTTAGCTCGTTTGGATTTGCAGTTGAATTTATAAATATGATAGCAAGACGGTAAACTGCTTAACATTCAGCACGGCCTAGATCCCGGTGGAACGGGGCTATTGAATAATCATGATCGGTGTGGGCCGCACAATTTCTAGCGCGCGCCTCAGGCGGTACCCGATCTCTTTATTATCGCATTCAGCGCGGCGTGCCCATCACACAATCACTTGGTACTGAAGATTAAGTAATAGATAGCTCGTATCACACGCTCCAAACATATGAGATTAACGTTAACTAATTTCATTTAAAAGTCCATTTAGGCTCAATTGCCACTTGTTATTTTTACCATGATGTTGTTGAACATAGGTCAGCAATGTTAGCATCGATGTAACTATAAGTATGTGACGAGTATTGCCAGGTGTAATTCCAGGATTGCGTTTGTAATGGGCTACCTCCACCTAAAGCCAGCTATTCAATTAGGGTAATGGACTTAATGAAATCCTTTTTCATTGTTACTTCTGAGAAGAAAATTATTCAAACTGGTTTTTTGAAATGATGATGTTTAAAAGCATAATATGGATACATTTCTTGCCAGTAAAAATGCTTTTATCATTGAAATAAATAGTACCAATTGCGGTGAGTGCCAAACAAGTAACCAGAGAACTGGGCATCTGGTATTCCGGTGTTGAATTTTATCTATAGATTTATGTTGTTTGCGTTAGTTAGACGTATCATTGAAATTATACATTTCGTACTACACAAGTTAACTATAGAAAACAGTTTCATTGCACGTAACACAACAGATGACGTGTGGTTTACTATAACTATGCGGATTATATGACCGAATTACTGCCGTTGCGTGTCTTGTAGATGCAAATTACACGAATTGCGTTGTCGAGTCGCGTGAGCGTGCGAGAATGCTGTTCTCTGTCGAATCGTATGACAACAAGAGATTTATGTCTCCTATCATCTTGCTATAATGATTGTAACACAGAAGAAAATATGCAAGAGCACAGCCCAGGTGGAAATTTGGAAAATTTTGTGATTATAAACTCTAAGTTACAAGATACAAAAATCTATTTCTGTTTTGCAATGCGAAGCGAAAATCAAAATGTTTTATTTTGATTGAAAAACATTGTGAGCAAATGCTTGTTGTCAATTTTTATTTATCTATTTACAAAAATCTATATTTCAACGATAATGGTTGAATTTTATTTATTTAAATACTGTTATTGACACCTTCAAAGTTAAATGGAATTCAATCGCGCAGTGAAGCTAAAAGAAATGATGCGTCACATCTAGGCCTGGAACTCGATAAAATAGTCGCTCCACAGAAAATAATGATTGCTTCACCTACACACATGGCCACCCGCGAGTGCCAACGGATCAATCAACGTGATAGATTACGTTAAGGAAACAGTTTACTCACTACTAGTTTATAAAACGTTCCAAAACTAAATGTTATTGAATAATATGAATATAATAATATGAATTTAAACGCAGTGAACATTTTTAGAGTTCAATGACATGTGTAGTTGAATAAAGAGCTCTTATAATTTTGCGATGTCCTTCCGTCAGTCACACCCTCATTGAAGTTCCAGAAGGCATAAAATTTAAACACGCTATTGTTCCCTCGCAAGCCTAAATTACTACGGAACATCTTTCCTTCTCTTTTAACACGCTTTGGACGAGATGATAAAATATGCCGAAAATAAATAACATTAACAGTAAAATAAATTCTATCGAAGCTACTTCCTAACCAAATCTAATGAGAATTAAAGCAAAACGTGGTCAGGTACGATTGCAATCAATGTGTTTATGGTAAATAAAATAAACTGTTCGTTAAATTTGTTCTAATCCTGTAGTCCATTTACGTCCCGGGCAATGTGTAGCGTGTTTATATCGCACGGGCTACACCAGATGCTCCTTTTTATTAACAACCGACAAACGAGTAAAGACAGCTATGTACTATAACATTCCTATCGGATTGAACTTTAATTTCAAACAGGGCAATGCTGTTTAGACGTTTCGATTTAGAGATCCTATTAGAGGCACAGTTGGTGGAGACAGATCCAGTCCGTGTTTTCTTTATTTTAAAATGGACGCTGAAATATATTTATTCCTTTGGATGTCTTGTTTTAGTAGTATTCCCGTTATTGTGTTTTGTGAACTACATACAAGTATTTCCAGTTTTGCTGTTATTAACGCCACGAAACTTTTAGTCATGAGAAAGAATTCTGGCTTGTTTTATAAATCGTTTGAAGTTTGAAAACGAAGCTAATGGACTGTAATTGAATTTCTAAACACTTCATTGAGTTAATACCTTTGAGCTTTACCCTGGACTGAATAAGCGCAATGCAGCAAAGACTTACAACTTGCTCTGATACTATTAACATTACTATTATTACCTCTGTAACATCATTTTGTAACATTATGGAATGCAAATAAATATATGAATATGAATATTCCTGTCTCGCCTTGTTTTTTAATCCCGAATAAAAGCTAACAGAGTTTTATTTACATGATACCTATTAGGATGATGTTTTTTTAATGCCGATGCGTTATTTACTTTTGCAGGAAATGCTCCAACGTTCGTCCCTTGAGACGCAGAAGTTGGAGTTGTTA
Organism: Pyrrhia umbra; assembly: GCA_963891755.1. Lineage (NCBI taxonomy): Eukaryota > Metazoa > Arthropoda > Insecta > Lepidoptera > Noctuidae > Pyrrhia > Pyrrhia umbra. Next base: position 10,650,971 of record OY982922.1, on the reverse strand, counting down.
TCGAAACTAAGCGAAGTGAGGCTGCGTGCTGCAGAGCGCGGCATTCTAGAACGATCACCGCCACCGCCTGAGCCTATCACTGCCATGCCTGTCGCTCGGCCTGCGCCTCCCAGAGTATGTAAAGCTATATTATTACCCCTTAAAACAGGCTTAGAAAATTAACTTATCAAATATTCGTTTGATGAACATAATTACATTTAGATGGAAAGAAAACAATAAATACGTTAATTTCCCAATGATATAAGGCACTCAATATACAAAGCAAAACCCAAATAATAAAATCTAAATCCCAATAGAAATAATGTTGTCTGCCTCACAGCTGCGCCAAATAGGGCCATTTTAGCAACATGCCAGATAACTATAGTAGTTGATGCTGTTTCCAACATTGGGTAGGAACTTGTTCATTGTTCTCACACTTTTTTTCGATTAATACCAATGTACCTAAAACAAATATTGTAAAAATTGAAAAAGAGTAACCATGGAGTTTCTCGCCCGTTCTTCTCCATAGGAATCTGCACTTTGGAACGAGCAAATAGCTACAACTTTTCTTGACTGAAGGATTCGCAATTCAAATCAATTCAAAAGTACCTGTAAATGGTCTACTTAAAATAAACGTTTTGAATTTTGAACCTACGAACTTGCGATTAGATGTTACTAAGGTCAGTACAAGAAACTATTTGGTATAGCAGCAAAATTAACAATACAACATGGATTTCCAGACGCCGCCCGCAAACTACGGGCGTCAGATCGAGCGGAACACCCACATGTACTCGTCGCTGCCGCGCTCGTCCGTGGTGACGTCAGAGGCGCGCGTCGCGTTCGGTAAACAGAACAACATGGTGGTGGCGCGCGGCCGCGGACACTCTGTGCCGAACCTAGGTCTCTGGGCACTCGCAACACAACTAGCTACGCAATGCGCATGGTTCCGCCTTATCCCTCTAACATATTTAACTCGTAAAAAGATCGTTCCTTACTTTTTTGGTAACCTAGTGGGTAATATAATTTTTTAAATGCCTACCTATAGGGCTTATTTATGGAACCTAATGCGGTAACACTCGAAGTAATCTTGTTTCCTCCTTTTGGCGACGACTGTGACTAACTTTGTCACTGTCTCAAACTGATGCGAAATCAGAGACAAGCTTTTCCGCGCTTTCCCCGCCTATTTCGATGTTGTAATTTGATGTTGTATATAAATAGAAAATAATATATTAGATAATATCCCAGCATGTGTTGCGTACTGCCTAAGCCTTGGAAATTATAATTTCGTTTATAAATGCATGTAGCTGTTTTGTATGAAATTAATTTAATTGGCTACGGCTTCAGTTTTGTCTTCGTTTTTTTTTTAAAGCAGATCTTGTACATATTATACAGATACTATACGACTTCTGAGTCTTGAGTCGTCTACAGATGACTTGGTCACCGAACGCTCATATCATATTCCTGTCGCAAAAAGTAATTCGCATATTCTTTCAAGAGCTTCAGCTAGCAACACCACAATTGTGTATCCCGCAATAAGCAACAAAGTGTCGTTGAGGCCTTTTATTTAGTAGATATATATATTTTTTTTCGTACCGTATAAATACTTTGGAAAGCCCTGTATCTAAAATACTTCTTTTGTCGGAAATAGTATCTGTATAATATTTGTATGTTAAGCAAAGAAGTAGCTTCATCCCGTGCGGTGTATGTTTGCTAGCGGAGAAGGAGGAACCGAGCGGGCGCGGCAGCCCGGGCGGCGCGGCGGCTCTACGCGCGCGGCTGGAGGGGGGCGACGTGCCGCGCCAGCCGCGCAGCACCACGCCGCGCCCGCGCACGCATCCCATGCCCTGGTAACATCACTTCTTTTTTATCTAAGCACGTCATTTGCTCCATAGTATGTCTTAAATATTTCCATTGGCAATTTTCCGTGGCTACCACGATGGTCTATGGGAGAGGTGAAGCTAAGTTGGCTACGGTCACTCCATAGATGGGTGACTAGAATTTAAATGGCGACTCCGCTTTGGAGAGAGTGTTATATATTAAAGGAAGTCAGATAGCTACCAGAATTTTCGTTAAATTATTTAATCGTTAAAAACTAACTTGTAAACATCAAAATTGCAGTTGACTTACGTATCATCTGTAGTGTTGCATCTCACTAATATTGGCGGACTATTTAGGGAGACAACGGATGTGCGCGAGTGGGACTGCGAGACCACGTGCGGCTGGCTGGAGAGCCTCGGCCTGGAGGTGTACGCGGCCGGCGCGCGGGCCTGGCTCAGCGGGGCCGGCGAGCGCGGCGTGCTGGCCGCCGCCTCGCACCACACCATCGAGAAGGAGCTCGCCATCAAGCACCCGCTGCACAAGAAGAAGATACTACTCGCCCTCACCGACCTGCTGGTCTGTGCTCTTAATTGGTTAATTTTTACAAATAATAAGACTTTACCATAAAAAACTCACAGAGACAGTGTCTAAAAGCTATCGCCAGCAGACTTGCTACAAAACTTAAAAACCTGATTGGAAAGTTCAAATTTCTCTTGCACAGATCTAACAAAAACAGACCTAAGGTTAGAACATTTTCTTATTTTATCTTTCTAGGGTGGGCACGGCGACCCTCTACTGACTCTAGCGGGGCGGCTGGACAGCGCGTGGACGTTGCGCTGGCTGGAAGACGTGGGAGCGTGCGGAGCCCGCGCCGCCGCCGCCGACGCCGCCCTGGACGCGCGCCTGCTGCACCGCCTCACGCACGCCGACCTGCACGCGCACCTGCGCGTCACGCACGCGCTGCACGCGCTCTCCATACGCAGAGGTACCACACTTGTACTAGGCGGCCGCTGACGCCGCACTGCACGCGCGCCTGCTGCACCGCCTCACGCACGCCGACCTGCACGCGCACCTGCGCGTCACGCACGCGCTGCACGCGCTCTCCATACGCAGAGGTACCACACTTGTACTAGGCGGCCGCTGACGCCGCACTGCACGCGCGCCTGCTGCACCGCCTCACGCACGCCGACCTGCACGCGCACCTGCGCGTCACGCACGCGCTGCACGCGCTCTCCATACGCAGAGGTACCACACTTGTACTAGGCGGCCGCTGACGCCGCACTGCACGCGCGCCTGCTGCACCGCCTCACGCACGCCGACCTGCACGCGCACCTGCGCGTCACGCACGCGCTGCACGCGCTCTCCATACGCAGAGGTACCACACTTGTACTAGGCGGCCGCTGACGCCGCACTGCACGCGCGCCTGCTGCACCGCCTCACGCACGCCGACCTGCACGCGCACCTGCGCGTCACGCACGCGCTGCACGCGCTCTCCATACGCAGAGGTACCACACTTGTACTAGGCGGCCGCTGACGCCGCACTGCACGCGCGCCTGCTGCACCGCCTCACGCACGCCGACCTGCACGCGCACCTGCGCGTCACGCACGCGCTGCACGCGCTCTCCATACGCAGAGGTACTCCTGCTGCCTCACGCGCGGACATATCACTTAACCAGACACATATCCCGGCAGGTATCCAAGTGCTCCGCGACAACAAGTTCGAGCCCGACACGATGATCCGGCGGGCGGCGGAGGGCGAGACGGTGGGTGCGGAGGGCTCGCCCGAGGCCTGCGTGCCGGCGCCGCTGCTGGCGCGCTGGTCCTCGCACCGCGTCATGCAGTGGCTCAAGGAGATCGACCTCGCCGAGTACGCGCCCAACTTGCGTGGAGCTGGTAATGATTTTACAATATTACTTTTGTGTACACACGTCTTATTTTAGAATTTGCTGTTCAAGAAATAGGCCATTTATGATAAGAGAGAACTAAATTTACTAAGAATGAATTCATGATGGAAGAAGTAGCGGTAAGGATTTCACTGAATGATGTTAAACTGCAATCCTTGAACTCAACCGTATTTAAATATATGTTAAATTATAGTTTAGAAAGAAAATAAGATAAATAAATTTAAGTAGGTCTATAGAAAATACCTATATACTTACCTTTTTCATTCAGATATCAACCGTACCTATTTATTCAAGCAATATAGTGATTTTTTACTATGTGATGTTAATTACAGGTGTTCACGGAGGTCTTATGTTACTGGAGCCGCGCTTCACGGCAGAACTTCTGGCCGCTTTACTCAACATTCCAGCTAACAAGACGCTACTGCGGCGGCATCTCACGCAGAGGTAACTATCTAACATCTAATTAGAAAATCATGGGCACTTGTTGAAGCTGCTTCTTGTCATATAGCTATAATATGACCTGCCCCCGCCGTTAAATATTCGATCGCCGGAATAAACCGTGACTGATATTAATTAATGACGACTTCAAAATTTAAGAACTGTGTTTTGGTAGCAGCATCAAATGCCTATACAGCAGTCTCGAGAAGATAAAACATGGTCCATTATCTCTATTCCGATGTATAAAAAAATATTTACAGAAGGAGGCGAAAGGGAGTGTCAAACCCTTACTGAATAAAACCCATCCATGGAAGGACTCCTTAGCCCTTTGCATTGTGGGGGAGCTCTTTCGAACATCCCGCAGCTAGTAGTACCCACTGGTGAAGCTTAGATAACTGATGATATAGACATGGTGTATGATGATTTCTTCTAGATTTAACGACCTGCTGGGCCGAGATGTCATCCAGCAAAAGCGTAACGCTGAGCAGACGCTCGGCTACCAACCACTCACTGCAACTACCAAATACAAGGTAAGATTATATTTTATTGACCCTCCATTAGTATTCATGGGAAAGAGTAGTTATTTCCAGCCGTTTTGCGGCAAATATATGTCTATAGATGGTCATACTTAGATTTTTAATGCAGCTCGGTAAAGTAACGTTTCGGTATCATCAAAACAAACTTTTCTTAGAAATAAAGGTGACTCTAACATACTTTCCGACGGCTATAAGTTGCTTGTTGACTGTCAGGTACCAAAGAAAAGCCAGTTCTCATTGAAACGCAAGAAGAGCAAGGACGACCTGGACCTCGGCGACCTCGTGTGTCCGCTGCACGATGACTGCTCAGGTGACATAACCAGCTCGCCAGTAAGTCGCCTAACTAACATCACTAATCTTTAATACTGTAGCACCTCTGAAGAAATCATCAGTAATTGTAGAAAGTAGTTTTAATGAAACTCGATTTTCATAAAATACTAGCTGTTACCCGCGGTTTGACCCCCGTCCCGACGGAAGTTTCTCCAGGGAAGAACCTTCTCCAGGGTCCCCTCTATCTCCGTACTAAATTTCAGCCAAATTGATCCAGCCGTTCACGCGTGATGCGATGACCAAGGGAAATAGGGATTAATTTTTGACGATTTGTATTTTACTCTTATAGATAAGCTTTCAATGTCGTTATTCTGTTTAAAAACACATTTTTCTAATAGATACTTGTTTTTTTTTATATTATTGATGATTTCGGAAAGACCATTTTTATGAAACAAACGCTTTTTTTACAATCTATTTGTGTGAATATGCCAATGGATCAACATTTAATTGAAAATAATTAGATATTTCAGGATACATACATATATCGACAATTTTGACGCAAAACAAAAAAAAAATATATTATGATTTCACGATCAACTTATAATCGCCTTTGTATAGGTAATTTGTGTACAGTGCTTACAGTTTTACCGAATAATAATAAGCATATCTGAACACAGAACTACACAGAAAGGTTGATAGATTAAATTAAATATTCGACTTATCGATTACTCGCGATTTTTTTTATCGATAATCATTTAATCGAAGCTGCAAAGGTATGTTTGTTTTACTGCACTATTTTATAACGAGTGTTTACTGCACTGTAGTTTGGTGATTGTGTATTTCCTTAACAAACTTTAACACGGCAATAATTGGGCTTTCTAGCTTTTGGTGGTTTGGGTTACAATGCGGATTAATAAAAAAATAATTAAATTATTTTTTCAATTACTATTTTGTAAATATTAATAACTCATAAAATGACACACATCTAAGGTATTTTAATCTTCTTACAGCTAACTAATATTTAGCCTACTTTATTACGGCATCATGATCATGAAGTTCATAATGAATAAAGACCCAACAGAATTCTTTGATTACAGTTATAGTCGAGAAATATTTATTACATTTTATCAATGTAATTGTTTGCTTATCATTTTGACAACCAAAACAAAAACTATAAGCACAAATGCGTACATATTTTTCTCTGAAACTAATTTCTGTTGGTGCTACATCCATATTTCATAGAAAAATGCCCAAAAATCAATTAAAGTTACTATAAAGTGTGTTGCCAATATTTCCAGACGATGAAAGTAAAATCAGCAGCAGCGGACGTCGCGTCGGCTGTCTCTCCCCCGCGTGACGAGGCGCGGGCGCAGTAGACTCGCACACCGGACTGACGAAATGACGACCAAACATAACTGTATACTAACTCTTATCGCTGTAGGTATGTGCTATCGTTAAATAGTATAATATATATCCTACAGAAGAAACTGTAAAGTATAACGAGTTACATGCGTGCGTGAAGTCTGACAACAATAATTGTTTTTTATTGACTCGATATTTAACATTTCAAAATTGCTTTAGTTAAAAAAGTCTAAAAAACTTTATCATTTGATCTAAAGTAAACGTCATCATCATACTATTAATTAATTAATAGTTATTTATTCTTTTAATAAATTATCATGTTATAAACGTCTTTGTACTATTGTTATTAGACCTTCTGCACAATACATGACTGTAATAATTAATCTGTTTCATAATTTAATGTCAATACTAATATCCGGCAAAGAGTCTGTCGATAAAGTACTCCTATTTTAAATAGTACTATCGGCCTCCTCAAACGGAATCATTGCATTTTTACAATGGAATTCAGAGGAGTCAAAAGGGTGTAATTTAAATCCTTAAAATCGGTTACTTTTATAGAAATGAAAATTATTTATTAAAAAAGTATCCGTTGTGGCCAATGTTTTAAACGTTAGATTTTAATTGAGGTCTTCATCTTATTTCGAAAGTGTGTTGGTGCTAAATTATATATTTTGGCGATTCGGCCCTAAAAATGGATATTTAAGACTTAGTCCTCAAATTTAAAATTGTGTCCAAGGTATAAGTTCAAATAATAAAGATACCTATGCCGTGTTTTAATTGGATGAATATCTTATATTGAATGCAACTGCCAAAAAATCATGAGAGAATCAACTTTTTGCTATAGGTTTAATTGAGGTAGTCATTCATTGAATAGAAATGATATTTTATTTTAATGTCATTCTCTATTATCATGTTATATTATGATTAAAACACAGAAATAAGAACAGACGCATTAAAAAAAACACAAATTAATGACTACCTACACAACATAGATGTTGATATAATTCATGTATTAAAAAAAATATTTATTTTACCTTTAATTTTATGGCTAAGTGATTATTGTTGAAGACTTATGTGCTGGTTGAGATAATTTATTTAAAAAAAGAACTTCAGATTATCAAGCGAGCAATAGACATTCCATGAGTTTGTTCCAATAATGAAATCCTTTATTTAAAAGTGAACACATTCAACTGACACTTTTCATAATAATAAGTATTATACAGTTGTTACAAGTTTTGCCGTACTTAGAGCTTTTTACAAGTAATTAAGTAGCTTATTAGGAATCGACTGAAAGGCGACAATATTAATCTGGTCTCTTTTCCATTTCCTTGGAAGTAATTTTCTAAGTAAGAGATTATATACCAGTTTATAATATATTTACTTTGATAGAATTGAGGCGGCTTAAATAGTTGTTTCTTGTAAGTCTTCGTGTTTGTTTAAGAAATGTATCATAAATTATAATATATTTAAATATTATTATAAGCAGTAATCTGGATACACACAGCCCCTTGTTACGTATGTTACAAATAAAGCATTTGTTTATGTATCGATTCAAGTAAAGCATCCTTAATTTCTTTGTCTGATTTTGTCGCACAATGATAAAGAATGTAATAATTTTAAAACATTAACAAGATTTTCTCAGGCAATAGATAGTCCACAATCCTGTTCCTAACACGTTGTGCCAAATGTTATAAATGTTGTAAGCCCTTTACGATAGTCCCTCGTCTTCCATAGGCTTTATAAATACGAGTTAAAAACTAGTGAGTGAATAATTTCACTAATGTATATCATTAAAACAACAAAAGTCTTTGTACAATTACGTATTAAAACATTTTTACAATATCTTAAAAATATAAAATAAAGAATTTTAAAAGTTTAATAAATACTGAATGAACACAATTACTGATTTTCATTTATTTTTTTTATATTAATTATGGACTATCAAATAACTGTTGCGATTTGACATAGAGTGCCTCGGTGTTTTTCAATATCTTCAAGCCCTCTGCAATGGAAATGACAGCATTTATTTATATACAGTTTTTCGTTGACTACCTGTATTCGTACATAACCCCCTTTTTTTGAAGTCGGTTAAAAATGTGCCAATAATATCATAGGGTTTCGTTTTACCGGTTATGAAGAAAGTATGTAATAGGTACGCTGGTATCCAAATGAATTCAGTTAGACTGAAAACCAACCCCAACATAGTGGGGAAAAGATAAAATACGCAAAAGATACCTCATGCAAATGATAACTGCGTTTCATATAATAGTGGTATAATGTCCATCATACCTTTACCACGTCCTTTGCGACGCAGCTCAGCGATTCTCTCCACCTCACTTTCTTCCTCTGCCTCCTTGTCTCTCCTTTGTGCTTCTTCGTGGGCTTGTTTTAGTAATGAATCTTCTAAAAATGTTAACTCTAAAAACATTTTTACCTTTCTATGATACACATAATATTAATATGATTATAAAATATTCAGTGGAAACAATTACTTGTAAGCCTTTGATCCATCCCCATCCATGGTCCATTGAAGATGCTACCGGCGCTTGGCCGGGATTTGGGATCAGGCTCCATTAGTGCAGTTACTTGGTGTTTGCATTCTGATGACAGTTGGTTGACTACGTTAGTACGAAAACGCCACTTACGCATCACCTGGTAGATAAAAATAGCTTGTTTCAATGTATGCTACATAGGTCCTAATTAGAGAACGTTTGTGAGAAATATTTTTGGGAATCTGTGTTAACTAACTGTTTAAAATTATAATCTTCGTATGTGAGCTCAGATTTTGGTTTTATTATTATTTACAAGAAATGAATAGTACCTGCTTCTCATAGAGTTTTTTGACGGACGTCTCATTAAAAGGTAATGCTTTGTTGAGCATCGTGTAGAGGATGATGCCAATGGACCACATGTCGGCGTGCTTGGGCAAGTAGGGCACTCCTTTCAACACCTCGGGAGCTGCGTAGGACAGGGAGCCGCAGTACGTCTCGCTCTGAATGTCGTGGCCGCGGGAACGCACGTTGCGAGCGAAACCGAAATCAGTAATCTTCACGTTATAATTTGATGTAATTAATATATTTTCACATTTTAGATCTCTATGCGCTATGTTCATAGTGTGTATGTAGTGAATCCCCGACAAAATCTGCCTCATCCATAGTCTGCTTTGATTCTCTGGCACAGCGCCGTTTTGTGTCAAGAAATCTAGTAAATCGCCGTTTTCTGCGAAACGTAGAAAAATGAAGTATTTAGCGCGCCGTTGGAAAATATTTGACACGTGTACTATGTGAGGGTGGTTTATTCGTATTAAGACGTCTAATTCGCGTGGTAAGAACTTAGTGAGGTAGTCGCGCGGGGCTTGCGCTGTGTCTATCACTTTACAGGCCATTATAGCGTGCCGTGTCTCGTCGACCATATGTGTTGCTTTGTAAACCTGCAAAGAGTTTTACATTTCAAAAGTTGTTTCACTAGATATACTTGTGCCATTATATTATTCGGGTTATTATTTACCTTAGCATAAGAACCTTCTCCGATCATTTTCTCTAATATGAATCCTTTTTCTTGTAACACCATGAGATCGGATTGTGTTGTGCTAAGGTCTACCTTCTCGGTAGCAGGACCCATTTATGTTACATTCTCGAACTTTTTACTTCATTTTCACTTTTAACGGTAGCATAATGGTATACGCTTGTGGTAGAAAAAGTGTTATGGTCTATAGATATTCATTTTTATTGGAGTTGTTGTACTGTAAATGTTGAAATTATGTGTATTGTATTCATGTGACATTTGTATTTTTTTATGTCATAAATTAGGATACCAGTATTTCAATGACAACTCATACATACCTACATGAAACCTACTTTTTGCGACTTTACTACCAACCTTAAATTAATAATTTTTCATTGTAAGCGCTTGGATACATAGGTAATTTTATAAATCCACAACAGTATGATATTAGTGTGATATGATAGTAGCGTGTACTTAGGGCCAGTTGTAATTCTCCACGGTTACGAATACGCAGCCTGACAATTTCATAAGGTTACGAACGTCGAAGTAAGGAAATAACTGACCATAAGGAGATGATAAATACCATGTTAACGAAAAATTAAGCAAACTGTTCTTTGCTGACAACTTTTCTCCAATAATGATGGAGGGCAGCATTCGAGATCATTTGGTCAAGTTGTTGACAAGCAACAGTTCACAGCACCCGCCCAGTGGCTACCATCTAAACATTCCTTTTTTATAGGCGTAGGAACTTGGAACTGAATATGTTTACTTCGGCCGAACTTTCGAGTTAAAACAAATTCGGCATTAATATCTTCCAATCTTTCCGAGCGCCTGTTTTGCAAACCAAGATGACGAAACGTCGAGTTAGGTACTAGGTGCTACTACTTGGAGATTGATATCTGTGCAGAACGCTCGGTACTGAGACAATGAGTCTTTAAGTACACAGCCAACACTTGGCGCATTTCTTTGCTGGATCACTTAAAGTGTATAAAATAATAAATGTGGGTCAATACCAGGACGTCGAAGCGTTTACATCGATATTCGTCTTCACTATAGATGTTTCAGGCAGACTGGCAACATCTTTATCTGCAGTTTTTTGTCCGTCTGTGTTCTCTAGATCCTTCCTTAACTGTATTCGTTCTTCTTTTGCCTTTTTATATGCTAATGTTTCCTGAGGTGTCCATTCTATAAAATGAATTTATGTCAACGGTCTGTGGCAGCGGCCATAGTTAGCAGTACCTACCTACTAAAAGCAGCTATTATCGGTATTTTATTAATTGCGGCTTTTTAAAAAAAATATTATAAAATTAATCATCATAATTATAAAATGAATTACCTAATAATCTTGAGTCCATGGCTATCCATTCGCTATTTATAATGTGGTCAATTTTGATTCTGTTTTGATAGTTTGGCTCCAACATTAATGTCACCAAACGCTTACAATTTTCTGAAAGAGAATCTATATAACGCGAGCGGAATTTCCAATTTCTGTTAACTTGTGCTTGAAATAATTGTTTAATATGTTTGTCCTCGAATGGCATTGCTCTATTCAGCATAACATAGACCACGATCCCCAGCGACCACACATCCGTCGGCTTGGGGTAGTACGGCGCACCTTGCAATATTTCTGGAGCGGTATAAGATAGCGAGCCACAAAACGTTTCACTGTGAATTTCTTTAAGCGATTTATCGACACACGTACGAGCAAAGCCAAAGTCAGACAACTTAGCGTTTTGGTTAGCAGTAAGTAGAACGTTTTCACACTTTATATCCCGGTGAGCTATTTCAAGTTCGTGCATGTATTGGACGGCTAAAGCGAGCTGTCTTGCCCAAATCCGCGCCTGGTCTTCCTGTACGGCGCCCTTTTGGAGAATATACTCCAGCAAGTCTCCGTGCTCCATATATCGCATGAAAATGAAATATTTATATCTTCGTTGAAATATACTGTGGGTATGTACGAGATGTGGGTGGTTTAATTTTATCAACATGTCAATTTCTCTCGGTAGAAATTTCTTCACGAAGTCTTTGGGTGCGGTGTTGGTATCGATGACTTTGCATGCTAATATCGATAACTTATCATTTTTGGTGGGATTTCTGTACTCCGCTAGGTATACCTGTTTTATTGATAAGAATTACTGTATTTTTGTATTTGTGGTTGAAAGGTAGGCAGGTACAGTCAACAAATAAAGCAGATGAGGTTTTCAGTTCGTATTTGATATTTTGAAAGTTTTAGCTCCATCATAAACTACAAAAAATGCTTAGTCTGACATCTTGCAGACCATCACACAAGAAATTAAAAGTCCTATTAGATGCCGGAGGTGGAGCGCCAACTGTATTCAGCAAATAATAGATATCACAATTTAACTTTGTGTAGATCGTACCTACCTATCAACTTGTTTATAAAATTACCTTAGCATACGATCCTTCGTTAACTTTTTTTATCATCTTGTAACCTCGTGAAGCAAGTGTTAATTGTTCAGATCCGGTAAGTTTTAGTTCTTCTTCCATGTGATGAAACTGAAATGGTTTATTTATGTCATATTATGGCTTTATAAACCATGGTTTACCATTGTAAACCAACCATAGTTTACTTTTTAAAACCATGGTTTTAAAAACCGGCCAAGTGCGTGTCGGGCCACGCGCAGTAGGGTTCCGTAGTAGGAGTTAGTCGACTATAACTCGTAACCGGTTAAGCCTACTTAGCCGTGATAGCTTTCCTTGTAAGTTCATTTTATGTACTACGTCTGTGATTTTTTTCACATTTCTAGGTACAGCCATTCAAAAGTTAGAGGGGGGGGGGGGGGTAACTCGTATCGAACAAAAATTTGCACTGAAGAGCTAGATATTTCGCAAATGGCTCGCTTAACAAAAAATGGTCTTCACACACGTAGAAAAAAATTATTCATCCCCACTTTACGTGTTTGGGAGCTACACTAAAAAAAATTTTTTTTCAAAATTTTATTTTACCACTTTCTCGGCGTGATCAATATACATATCCATACCAAATTTCAGCTTTCTAGTATCAAGAACCTCGGAGCTATGCCGCGGACAGACAGACAGACAGACGGACATGGCGAAACTTTAAGGGTTCCTTGTCGGACTACGGAACCCTAAAAAGTAAACTATCATATCTCATGAGATATCAAAACTTTTTCTTTATTAGTCAAAATTTACGCGAGAAAATTGGAATAAGTAGGTACCTACACTACCTTATGTAGGTAGTGTAGGTACCTACCTATTCTAATTTTTAGGAAGCAGGTACGTTTCATATGTTAATTACTAAAGAATAACCTAATCAATAAAATACTTTTAAGTAGGTATGTAAGCTTTATATAGGTTAACCAATATTACAAATAACTAATATTACCTTCGATTTGCCCTCCATCTATTCGATTTTTTTGTGTCTCGAAGTTACATTAGCAAGAGACTTTATCATTTCACTAGTCTGTAAAATAAATAAATATGTACACATAAGGTATCTAATACTATCAAAGTACGCAGAATGTCTTTCCAGGCTTTTCAGGACTCCCCCTTACTATGGACACTAAGGCCCAAAATGAATAGGTAAACGTACCGACATTATATCAAGCAAAACTGTACGGACTCCATACTGGAACGTCGCTGTTCACCGACATCGTTATCAGCCTTCACACTCATTCGTTTTTTACGCGAATGGGAGGTTATTTATTTAGGAGTTAGAATCAGCTTTAATAAGTTTATGGAAAGTTACCCTATACACAGAGCTCCTTCCTGTTCCGTCTAGTATGTCGCCGTGTTTCGCAGATGCGCTCGTCGAGTGTCGTCGATGGTCCTCTCTGGCCCGCTTGAGTGCTGATGCTTCTACTGCGTTCAAAGCTATTAAGATTTAGTTTAAAGATTTTTTTAATGATTAAGTATCGAATATTACCTGTTATCAAGTAATATGTAAGATACTTTAAATGCTAAGTGATTCCTAAATCTCAAAAGTAATTTTAAACGTCAGTCTTGGGTATTTTCCCTCATAAACAAGTCTAGTAGCCGACACCATCACCAACAGCATAGGACGGTTCCTGAGCAGGTAGGTAGGTACCTACGTGGACGTTAACCGGCCATTTACACCAGTACACTGCGATAGCCTGATAGATTGATACAAATTAAGACTTCGTTTTGAACTCACTGGTAAGCCTACTATCCATAGCAATCCAATCGGAATTGAGCACCTGTTGGGCGGAGTGACGCAGTCCTGGGTCGGGTTCCAATAGATGTTTGACGATAGTCTTACACTCGAGTGAGACAGTGCTGCCTACTCGAGATCTGAATCTGTATTTTTTGCCCATCTGCTGCTCGTATAATTTTCGCATTCGCGTGTCGTCAAATGGCATAGACTTATTCAGCATAACAAATAACACGACCCCCAAAGACCAAAGGTCTGTTGGCTTAGGCAGGTAGGGTTTACCACGAAGAATTTCCGGCGCTGCATATGACATCGACCCGCAGTATGTCTCACTTAGCACAGGTGACTCGTTTTCGTCAATACAAAACCGTGCGAAACCAAAATCAGAAATTTTAACGTTAAAGTTCGCTGTCAGGAGCACGTTCTCGCATTTGATGTCGCGATGTGTTATCTCCAATTCGTGGAGGTATTGTATACCTAATGCTAGTTGTCGAAACCACACTCTCGACTGATTCTCGGATACGCAGCCGTTCTTCAAAATGTACCCCAACAAGTCTCCATTTTCAGTAAACCTCATAAAAATATAATACTTCGTTTTTCTTTGAAATATACTGTGTACGTGAATAAGGTGTGGATGATTCAATCGCACAAGCACGTCTATTTCGCGTGGCAAAAACTTGACAACAAAGTCTCTTGGAGCTTTCGACGTCTCTATAACCTTACATGCGAGTGAAGTCTTATGAGTATCATCTTTTCCAGAGTATTCAGTTAAATAAACCTGTTGAAGAACACGCTGAGAGTATTACGTAAGAAAATAATGAGAAGTTTAACTAGAAACAGCCTCTTTTTAAGTTCATACACTATTCAAACAACAACACACAAAAATGGTAAACACCTTAGCATAGGCTCCTTCACCTAAAAATTTTTGTAATTTATATCCTTTCGAAGACAAAGTAATTTCTTCTGAGATAGTAGTTTTCAATTCTGACATGTTAATATAAACATGTGGTAAAACATCGAGCACTGTGTTTTCCACGCACCACCTTTCAACGCACCCTTTCGATTCGCTGGTCGGCTACTCATATTCGAAGGGAACGTATGCATTTTTATGATTTTAATAATTAAATATGTTATTTCAATCACTAGAATTTATATTTACAATTCTTCATTGTGTTTCATGTCAAAAGGTGTCATTTTGCGTGTTATTGACGCACGCAGATTGCTTATTTCTTCATAAATATTCTGTCCGATCAAGACAGAAAGAGAGAAAGTTGTGAGGATGTATGTATTATTTTTGGGACACACAGGACTTTTTATCCGGGTGCGCGAACAAGTTCCCTCAGGACGCAGTTGAAACTAGTAATACATAAATGTACAATATGTCATACGGCAGCCTACTGCGTCAGGGGGTGCAGACGAATGCCCTAAGGGTCAATTTATACTAGCGCAGAGTCGAAGCGCATCGAAGCGTCAAATTCTTTACAACTAAAGCGAAGCCACACGAATGCGCGCGCATTCGCCAGAATACGCGTGCACTTTTTTACGTGTAGTAATGGGCTTCCACAGCAGTGCTATTGAATCACTTGCCAGTTGACTCTCGTAGCCAAAACTTGTATAAAATGGTTGACATTGATCTTGCTATGATATTAGGTAGGTACTTATATCGGAAGTTGAAGAAGAAGAAAAAGAAAGCGGAAGAAAAGGGGCGGAGTAGGTTCGCTAGTGGGCGCATGGACCGCGAGAATGTGACGCGCGCATTCTTCGGAATTCGCGCGTCTTTTTAAAATCACGGAAGTAATGTGTGCGTTACGCTGTGGAGTTAAGGTTGAATTTGTTATGTTTAGTTTTGTATAGACGCTTCGATGCGCTTCCACTCTGTGCTAGTATAAACGACTCCCGCACCCCGGCCGCAGACAACAGTGAGTGAAAACCACGACATGTATAGACATGTTGTAGTTTTCGGGCGCATGCCCCACCACCGACCTCAGGTGGGAGAGGTCCATAATAATTTAGCGACGGTAAAAAAGGTACCCCACTGAGTAATGTGAATAGTACCTAAATATGATCAGGGAGTCCTACACCAAAAAATATCCATGAGTAGGATTATAATCAAACTAAACGGATTTAGTAACAGCTTAAACTTTATTGCCTCAACATAAGATTGCTTAACAAATAAATAAGGGGTCATGTGGAATGAACAACAAAAAAAAATGTGTCTTTGTACACTCATCGTGATCTAATGAGATTTGAGGAAAACAGATTTCAACACTTAGTAAATAAATAATTACATTTCTAATTGTTTTTTGTTTAAAAATTCGCCAGCTAACGATATCCTCTGTAGGAAGGATGGTGCTGGTGTTAATAGCAACTCATATTTTCCAACATCTGGATGATCTGGGTACCTCTTCTCTTTACGTATTCTCTCCAACATATGCTGAGGTTCACATTTCGATTTAGATTTCCAGTCGCTGTTTAAAAAGTCTTGGATAACCTTGGGCAATATTTTGAAAGTTTCTTTTGCCTTCGTTTCACTCGGTGTTTGCAACGGCTCTGGCGGATTTTGTGGAACAATAATATCATCAACATCAAATTGTGTCGTTGGCGTATTATTTTCCGTTGAGAATGCTAATTCATCATCTGATTCTTGATTTGTGCCAGTGTTGTTATAGTAGTTATTGATTCGTTCTTTGACTATATCTCTTAGACTAGACTCATTCTTTGTTTTTTCTCTCTCAGTTCCATCAATATTGACATACCCTGTTCTTGTTTCAGTCTTAATTAATACTTGGTTCTGATCAATCTTTTCAAGAGTACCACTTTTAACATCATCTGATATATTGAGTTCTGCTTCAGATTTGGGAACTTCAGTAGTCAGATTTGCCACACTGTCTTTTGATGAACCTTCAATTGTAGTCATGAATTTTATATTGTCTTCTTCTTCTAGTATTTGGTACATTCTGTGAACTTCACTTATATTGATGCTGAAATTAAATACATATTTATTAACAAAAAAATTGCGATCTTAAAGAGAACAAGGCTAGGCTAGCATAAAGTAGGCACCCTCGATAAAGATACAAGGTGATGTCAAGCTCAAAATCGGGCAATATGGACAATGTTAGGGGAAGAAACCTATGTCCAACAGTGGACAACTAATAAGTCTCATGATTATGAACAAACATATTTTTGTTCACCATCTATGTTAACCATGTTGCTCACTTAATTCTTAGAATCTTTAGTTCTGACTTCCACTAATCTGTTGTAACTAATTCTGCAAAATATACTGGCTTACCCCTGTCTGGCTTCGTGGCAGCAATAAAGCATTGTTGGATCAATTGGATGAGCTTCTGTGTTGAAGATATAGCCGCCGACGTCTACCACGCATTCTCCGTTAGGCGTATTGATAACCGTGCCATGTACGCCCGGATTGTGAATGAAATTGTCCGGGTCAAACAACAAGTACAGATACTTTGTTGTTTCTGCGAGGAAAAATGATTCCATACGATCCTCTTTACGGTGATCGCGTACGTCTTTGATCTGAAAAATAATTTTTTTCAAGTAGCTGTTTTCTGCAGTTTCATCCGTGTCGGCAACTACATAAAGCACCCGTTCAGCCGTTTTATATGCCGTTCCACAAATTTTCTTACTCAATCCTAAGCAATCAAAAATCTAATTTTACAGTTAATTTCACAATTAATCAGTTTTTCTGGGTAAAATAAAAGTGCTTATTTAGAAAAGTTGGGTTCTTGGAATTATTTATTATAAGTGTTAAAACTACCCAATTGTGATATGTACCTTAACAAAAAATAATCCTCGACTTACCGTAGCATAACCGCAAGGCGTCCGCGCGGAATGCTGTATGCTCCTGAGAATATCTTCCCCCATTTGCAGCAGTATTGGGTCCCTGGTGTCTCGATACAAGTACATGATCGACTCGATAAGTTCGGGACGCAGGGGGTAGCTCTCTCGCGACGAAGATGCTTCGCCCGTGCCGAGGTTGTATACCTCGGGTGTAAATCCATATTGCCTCCACACGCTGTGATAGTTGTGTATTATACGCATTGCTGTGTCGCTTTCACCTGTGACGGGTAATGATTGATGAGAATTTACCAGTAAGATTGACGAGCTGCTACGCCGTGTCACGCTAGTTCAATGCCGCATGTGTAATGTTTGAAAAACGATATAAATTATCCTGCAAGTGTGACTGATGATGGTAGGCTTAGCCTTTTGAATAATATCTTGCATGTTTTCGGGTACATCAAATTAAAATATTAAATTGAAGAAAAAATAACACTTACCTATAAGGCTTAGCACGCCAGGCCAGTAGGACTCGAGGGATTGAAACACAGGCAGTGTGACATGACCTCGCAACATAGTTGCCCATACGAACCAGTCGTCTTTCTTCAAGTATTTCTCTATTGCTTGCCGCGCTTCCACAAACATTGACATCAATTCTGGTCTCTCTAATAGAATAGCACCTACAAACAATGTTTTTGTAAAAAAATCTTCTCGTCACACCGTCGCCCGGTAGATGTGAAATCTATATAAGGTCTATCTATTCATACCCGAAATATTTTAAGAGGGACATCTGTGGGGGGTAAAGAAGCCATAGAAACGAAAAATATATTATTTTGGAATTCTTTTTTTTTATAACAAATTAATAAAATTGTAATATTGCTTGAGACGTTTTGCATAAAACCTTTACTCCCGATTGTATGAGGTATGAATGACCCGCCGGGACACGCCCCCGACGACGCCGCGGCGGCGCGGGCGCGGGCTCGCTCACTCAGTCAGTCGTCGGGCAGTGCCCAGCAAGGTTGCGTTCGCAAGTCGTGTCTTCAGACGGCGCACGACAGCGCATGCATGACTAAAATGACAGTCTTATTCCCCTCAGTGTCTGTGGTGCGGGACAGCCGCACGCAAACCATGTCCTCACGTTGTGTTTACATTGGACTTGGACCTACCAATATCACTAGTGAACTGTGACTGTGAACGTAAGAAAATAGGTAGCTCTGCCTTCTGTTTATCTCTCCGAGGAATACAAGCGTGAAGATGTTAAGAATAAACCAATCTAGATAGACTACGTAACTCGATCTAGTCTAATTTGAATAGCTTATCGCTTACGTATTAACAAATATGAATTAAAATTACGTAAACCACCTAAGTAGGTATAAACTTACACCAATACACTTATTTTTAATTCCATCCTTAACATTTTACGAAGTTGAACCTAGGTACGATTTAAACAAATCCTAATCTACAGTACCTACACCACAGAATAGGCAATAGTTAAACAGCTGATGGGTGCGACTCGAATTCGTACAAGTTAATGACCTCTGCGAGGTAACACGAAAGGACGACGTTGAAATTGTGAATGTGTAGTGACTTTCTTTTAGTTTAACGCACCTACTATTAAATTAGAAGGTCAAATAATTACGTAGGTATGTAGTCAGAGTTTTGACAACAAAATTTTATAACTCATGTCTACTTGCTATTACGAGCGAGCGATGAATCGCATCGTCAGCTGTTTGTTGGTTGCGTTGCGTACCTACCTAATTGTACAGATGTGAACTGCAAGAAAGAAGCCTACGAGCATAGCGCGGCTTATCCTAACTAATAAATGCGAAAGTGAGTCTGTTAGTTTGTTACGCTTTCACGGCAAATTATTTATTATTCGTGAAACATAGGCTGAACCGATTTGGATGAATTTTGATATGGAGATAGATGGGGACCTGAAAATGGTTTAGGCTTATGTGGGTGCGGTAATTAGTTCCGCAGGAATAAGGTAGTTTTATAATAAACTCTCTCGGTACCTAATCTTTTATCATTTTTGACCGTGTGTGTATGCGTGTGATCAAGCCGCGCGCCGTCCTATGGCGTCACCATGTCGCCGCCCACTTCATTGACAGAATACTACGAAAAAAACTAGCGTAGTGGATGTAAAATAAAAAGGAGTCAGTATTTTTTATGTGTGTCAAGTAATTTAAAATTATTTAATATGAAAAAAAAAATGGTTAGATAAAAATAAAAAAATCGTTTCTATGGTTTCTTTACCACTTATACATGCATGGTTTAAAATATTTCGAGTATGAATAGATGGACCTTATATATACAGATTTCTGATGATTTATACAGATGATTTATTACGTGAAGCGGAAACCCTGGATCCCTTTCTAAGAATACAGCACATGGGTACGGTATCAATAAATATCTACCACTGAAAGAATTTTCAAATCGGACCAGTAGTTCTCGAGATTAGTAGCGTACGCAAAAAAAGTAACTTTTCTGGTTGATTTCATACACCTTGTGTCCGAAAAACCCGAAATATCTTACGGAACCCTATTTTTTTTCCGAAATAAAATTTAGCCTATGTTACTCGTGGATAATGTAGCTTTCGAATGGTGAAAGAATTTTTAAAATCGGTCCAGTAGTTTTTGAGCCTATTCATTACAAACAAAGTTTTCCTCTTTATAATATTAGTGTAGAAAGGATATGATTGAATTTCCGCCAGTGCAAACACTAGTAGGAATTAATAGGTAACATTCCATTCAAAATTGCTAGAACCTATGAGGTAAGGATTACCAAGCACAGTAGCTAAAAGTTGCAAAAATTATTTCGTGCAAAGTATTTCATTTTGTAAATCTGTTGATGTCAATTCTGTCAGTGTCTGTCTGAAAATTTCTACAAATTAGTCTGTCTTTCTTCTAAGAGAGACATGTTTGTCATCCCAAGCGAGTTGGTAAGAGCGCCAATAGGTTTTTTACATCAGAAATCTGTTTATTTAACATACCTTTGACTAAATACTCATAATAAGAGTCAACACCGCCTCCAATACCAGCATCTTGTGCTGTCCACCGGCCCGTCATAACATCTATGTGATTACCAACCAGTCCAATTGGTGATTTATGGTGATACAATGCTTGAAGTGCATTATAAGCTATCTGTAAAATAAAGAAAACACATGAAACTGAACAAATCACAAGCGCTTAAAAGAAATACAGGGATTATGTATTGATTTTCCTCTCTTAACATACCTCTTCATATAAGGGATCTCCAGTGAGACGACTTAATGTTCCAAATTCTATAATAAATGTTCCAACTCCAGCAGTGCATGTGACGCTGGTCTCTCCAGGAGGCACTCCTGATCTCAAGTTAATGGTACCATATGGCATACCAGTTGTGGTATCAAATGCTGCAATTAGCCTTTGTGCTACATCTTCAGCAAGCCGTAGGAGTGGGCCATTACATGGCCAGCCTGGTTCTAATTTCATACCTGTTCTGAAATAATAATTTTAATAAAAAAAAAAACTTAAATCTATTCTTTTATTGAGCAATTTATTATAAATTTAAGCATTGTGGACATGAATGAACCCTGTGGCACTTTGCTCTTACAAAAAGATAACAATTATAAGTATATTACATAAAAAACCCAACATAAACAAAATAATGAAACCTTGTGCTTAATAAAATGAATAAATGCAACCATTCCTTAACTATTTATTTAGTTGGATAGTTTGTGTGCAAATGCAATTAGATAGAGAAAAGTAACAGTGACATTACATCAGCATATCACAAATTGTATGATAACTTACTTGTGTGATAATAGATGAGCACTCAACAGTCCTCCAATAATTCTTATATTTGTTTCAAACACTGATACATTAATATCTGCATCAAAGTTCTTCTTCTGTAATACTATGTCAACAACTCTATTAAACTCTGTGTAGTTTCCCATGATGGCTAGTGTGTCTAGGGCATCTATAAGGGTGAGGGAGTAACTTCCCCATGTATCCACACCATCACAGCTCAGCGGCCGCAACTCGTCGTACGGGTAGGCATATCGTAAGTAACTATCATATGCATGCTGGAACATATCCCGGACCTCCTCTCTGAAATTAGAAAATGACATCTCTGAAATTTTGACATCATGCACAGCACGTCTAACACAAAATATTGTACAAAAGCAAGGCTGCTAAACACCATTATTTTATGAGTAGTGTGACTATGGTATAACTCAGTAACACGATTTAAGAAAAATACTAAAGCTTATGATTCAATATTTGGTCAGTTGGTCTCCTTACTTACCTAAGTTTCAAGATATCAGACTTTTTGTACACTCGAACAGCATAACATGTATCACAGCCATAGTAGAAAATAAAAAATAATATTATCGACTTTATCATATTAATCTGCGTTTTGGTGATTCTCTGTTTAGAAGAATATTGACTAAAATTTTTATTTTCTAACTTATTTTGATTATTCTCCCTCAGTATTTAATTCTAATTTCTAGCTGATTTCCTTTCCTTCTGAAAATCTGTTTACGTTAAAATGTCAATGTCAAAGTCATAATTTGCAAGTTTGTCACATTCATTGTCAATTGATGTGAATTAATGTCAATATTGACCCCATGAAGCTTATAAGTTTGACTGGAAGTCCCACTTTGAGGTATTTGATGCAAAATAAAACGAGTGACTCATTTTAATTTAGAGTAAAAACGTTTGAGCTGAACTCAACTTCTTGATAAGTTCGTCTCCAATTATACCGACAAGGTACGATATTAACCCCAATTACGATACAAACCCCACAGAGTAAATTCGTATACGAATTGTTTTACAGGGAGCGACTGCCTGTCTGACGACTGCCTCCACGACCCAATAATAAATGAGTAACACCTTTGTTACCCCTTGGTTAGACTGGTTGTTAGATTTACTCTACATTTTTCTCTAATAATAACACAACACATAGACGAAAGCGGTTAAAAACCATAAAGTAACTTACGCTTATAGACTATAGACCGTTTAATGTGCATCCCGCATTTTCATTGGTTCAAATTCAAATTGACATAGACAACAGAATAACGTAAACTGCAACAGCTGAAACTTCCAAAATGTCTGTTGTCCGTTGACGCTTCACTTGCGTTTTGAGGGTGAATTTTAGCAAAATCGGCGTAAAAAACTAAATCTACTCACAATTTTCTAACAAAATGTGCTTTTAGTTCAACAGTTTTGCACATTTCCGCTTCGGTTGCCATTATTGCATTCGCGTGACCCGCGTAAAGCTGATCTGGTATTTTGTTAGTGTTTACGGAAGCGGGGCAATGGCTTTTAGAATACACGAAGATCAAGAAAATGCCTCTTTGGGGCTACGAAAAGACAGTGCAGATGTATTTGCTGCAAACCAACGTCGCGCCCTCGGCGATCTCAGCCAGTTCGCGTGCAACCAAAGTCGGAACTTAAAACTCGTGAGTATTCTCCGGTAAGCTTTTATTCGTATATTTTGTTCAGTATCCTCATATAAACATGTTTCTAGCCTGGATTGACGAATGGACCTTGTAAAGTTCAAGATGAGAACAGGACTATGCGCCAGATCAAAAATGAAAAGAACATCGTACCACCCGTGGCGCAATTTCGCGCCTTTAGCGTTTATGAA
This sequence comes from Pyrrhia umbra, assembly GCA_963891755.1. Taxonomy (NCBI): domain Eukaryota; kingdom Metazoa; phylum Arthropoda; class Insecta; order Lepidoptera; family Noctuidae; genus Pyrrhia; species Pyrrhia umbra. The sequence goes on along the minus strand of OY982922.1, from coordinate 10,627,581 downwards.
GACAAGCCAACGGAGGCGGAGGTCAAGAAACGAGAGCACACATTTAAGCCTTTTGTAGCTAAAGAGACCAAGAAAGATAGCATATTTATCAGTACCGAAAATTCCAAAGCACTGTGTCTTCAGGCTGAGAAGAAACCAGATCGGCTTATTGAACCGCCTTCAGTTCGGTAAGTAGTTCCTTATTCACCAGTACTTTATAACCTAACTATCTACTATCCTGTACATTTGGATAAAAATAGCTGCTGGTATAATTTCCACTATAAGTTACCATAAGATAGAACATGACTTGCTGCTTATTAATATAGTTCAGAAAGTTATAAAGAATCAGCAGAACTTGGGTCATTGTCTAATCACAACTTGCCCACTGTTTGTCACATGCATCATACACATACACATTTATAAACTCTATCCCATTTCCTAGCCCGTTACAAGAAAAGAAAAATGTGGTGGAATCTCCTATGTCAGTTGTGGATACCAGTGTGCTCTCTATGTCCATCTCTAAGAATGAGAGTCAGATTATTGATGATGAGGATGATGATGCAACCACTGCGCAGACTGACCGTGAGATGTTCTTCCATGTGGTTGAATATCGACAGGACATCTATGAATACATGAAGGAAATTGAGGTAACCTTCCTGAATTTTTATTTGAAACTTGCTATTGATGCCTTATAACTAATTGAGATAAGTTGTAAAAATCACAACATTTAAGCTACTATCACTATTAATTGAGATAACAATAAGTAAAAGAAGGTCAACTAATTAGGTCAAGTTGCAGCAGTTTATATTTTTGACAACTTAGAAGGATTTAAGTTGATTACATTTAATGCAAGATTTACAATAATGTCTAGTATTGCATTTTTACTAAGTTTTCTGCAAACAATGGATAAAAAAATTACACACATCACAAAATACTGCTTAACTGTGAATTTGCTAAATAATAAGAACATTGCTTAGAATGATTTTTTTATTTCTCAGCAAACTTGAAATGGTGTCAATGACCTGGCACATTCCATGGCCTCATAGAGTTTTAAGAAACTTTGCCAAATATACACTTTTCTGAAACTTTGTACTAAATATATTCTTCATCATGTATTGTTCATCATTTATAAAAAGCATTTCTTAAAAAACTTGTAATTTTAGGCAAAGAACAGAGCCAATCCCCGCTACATGCGCAAACAGCCAGATATCACACACATGATGCGCTCCATCCTTATTGACTGGCTGGTGGAAGTCTGTGATGAGTACAACCAGCAGAGTGAGACCTTGCACCTGGCTGTATCTTATGTGGACAGATTCCTGTCTTACATGAGTGTAGTGCGCACTAAACTGCAGCTTGTGGGCACTGCTGCAACTTACATTGCTGCGTGAGTATTACTTTTCCATAAGAAACCTAATGGGTTATAATTTAACTTACTGGTATTATAATAGCTTCTACCTTCTGCTGTGTTAGTGTTTGACTTTAGAATTGGATATAGTGTAGTATACAGTATGTGTTCAGAATATGGTTTATCTGTGTGCCAAATATCACCCAAATCGGTTCAGTAGCTTTCATTTTCAGAAAGAGTAACAAACATCCATTCCTACAAAAGATTAGTAGTGAAGTTACATTGTGTCTTGCCATGTTCTAACCCATAGAATAAAAAAAAGTTGGAAATGTATATGTTGCCTGAATTACCCTTTCATTTAACCTTTTGTTCATAAATAATAAAAATTGTGAAATGAAAATCTGTATGTAATCTCTAAATATTCTTTTAAAACTTGGCAGAAGTAACATACTAAGTAGATATTTTTTTTACTGTGATTTTTATTATCCTAAATGTCACAAACATTCTTTTAACCTAACCTAGTTGGGTTATTTTGATTAGGTTAGCTATTTCTTAACTAGGTTAAACAGCTGGCTTCGAACTTTACTGAATATCGCTTTAACCTTTCAATCTCTGACAACTTAAAAACTACTGGACCGATTTTAAAAATTCTTTCACCGTTAGAAAGCTACATCTTTATGAAGTGTCATAGGCTATATTTATTTCCAGAAATAATTAGGTTGTAAAATTTTAATTAAATGAAATAATTAGGTTGTAGGTAATTAAAACTTGAATAATCTAACCCAATGTGTAAAAAAATGTCCACGCGGGCGAAGCCGCGGGCGGAAAGCTAGTATTGACATAAACAGTAACTTACTATTAAACTATTTCATACAATAAAAATATTCTTACATACAGGAAATATGAAGAAGTTTATCCACCAGAAGTGTCGGAATTTGTGTACATCACAGATGACACATACACAAAGCGTGAGGTACTTCGTATGGAACACCTCATTCTGAAGGTGTTGTCGTTTGATCTGTCAACACCAACTTCTCTCGCATTCCTGTCTCATTACTGCATATCCAATGGACTTTCAAAGAAAACATTCCACCTTGCTGCTGTAAGTATCGTCTTTCTCTTTAGAATGACTTCTTTGGGTATTTCTCTCTAAACTGTACTTAACTCCAACAGTACCTTGCCGAGCTTTGCTTGCTGGAGGCGGATCCCTACCTTCAGTTCAAGCCATCCATAATCGCGGCGAGTGCGCTGGCGACCGCGCGGCACACCCTCCTGTGCGAGCGCTGCGCGGGCGAGGCGCGGGACGCGAAGGACGCGCGGCTGCCTGCCCCGTGCGCTGCCGCTGCTTGGCCAGCAGCTCTCGCCGCCTGCTCCGGCTACTCGCTGGCAGACCTCGACGCCTGCCTGCGGGAACTCGCGCGCACTCACTCGCATGCATCGCTGCAGCCCTACCAGGCGGTGCCCGATAAGTATAAGAGCAACAAGTAAGCATTCGTCAGCTTTTATGAATATTTGTTATACAATTCTTAATTATAATAATATTGGTTTTCTAAATAGTCCAGTTTTTAAATTATCAGATCTGATTATTAACTATACACTCCCATTTTTAATCTCATCTCTAAGAGAATCGATGCATTTAAAAAAATACGTTCATCTTTTTAGATTTGATGGTGTGTCAACAATCGAGCCTAGGCCCATGTTCCCAGTGCCGAAGTACCAGCCGCCGGCGCCGGCCAGCAGCACTCGGCCGCCACCCGACAATACTCGAAGCAGCTAGTAAATTCCCGATCATGATCCAATACGTTACTTAGAATTAGACGAATTGACTTGGTGTGTGTGGGTGGATGACGGACCCGAATTAGTGTTAATGCAGCCCTCGTGCTCGAATGTTATTTGCTCAGTCAGTGGCTATTTCATATTCCACGTAAGTTCAGTATCATAGTACACACTATTCCCTTACTCAATTAAGAAAGTACAAACTAACCAAATCATGGCCAGTAGGAAACAATTGTTTTGTCGTTATATCGACCTATGCGAAGAACAAAGTTATATATGATTATGATACCAAATCGATTTTATTGCAGTAATAAAGCTAAGCTGACCTATATTTTGTATTAGTAAAATCATTTTTTCTTAACGTTATGTAGTTTCGAAGATACCAGTCGAATAAAGTTACATGTGATTTATTTCTCCAAAGAAGAAGGCGATATGCGTACGAGTATCTTTATTCGCCGTATAGACCCGCGCGGACGCAAGGGAACATCGGCAGTCGTCACCTTATTCTCGGGGAGGCGAGCCGTGCGCACGTCTTTGTAACAATAAGCAATATTGTCAAAACGTATTTTTATCAAAGTAGTTTGTATATGATTTCAAAATGAATAACACGAGATCTCAATACATGTTAAGTCTTGTATCAAAGCGTACACTATAATCACATGTAACTTTTGAATACAATACTAATTTACATAAAACAAAGTTATATGTACACATGATCCTAATAGTTTTCCCAAGAATAAGGTTATATGTGTACATACGACGTAAACATTTCCATAGTAAATGGGTTACATATGCATATAAACACTCAAAAATGCCAAAAAAACTGTTTTTAAGCAAATTTATTTATAGAAAACAATGCTAAATAGTATTTTATATGCTTATGAAAAGAATCAGTCCTCTAGAACAATTAAGAAAAATGTTAATGCAGATTTTGTGCATGACAAATTTCAAATCGCTCTCCTCAAAAGTAACGATTTTGCAGAAGTAACTTTATTCTACGGATAGGTCGATATTTGTACGGCCAAAGATGTACATAATGAAATACATACATAAGCAACCCCCATTTTTCCAGCAATTGGAATGGAAATAAAAAAAAACCTTTTAAATACAATATATTTTCAATACGCTTAACAAGAGATAGGTTATTAAATCAGAAAAAATATTGAATACTATTTCGGTAGCTCCTTTTCATCCATGTTTACCCCGCTAAAGATTTGTGATGCTTTTTGATAACAGCAAATGCTAAACAGTAAAAACTGAAGGTGAGTACTAAAAGTTTCTGAGTATTCTCAATTCGAACTAAGACTTTATTACCATGTGTCCTAATCTCGAATATATAGAGTTAAGTTCATCGAATATGAGTGATTGGGATACTGTGTAAGTTGTTATGCTAGTTGTAGATTTAACATTTTCCTATGGAAATAAAAAATAACTTCGACTTCTGTTAGCATGCGAGATCTTTTTACTTATTGTGTATTGTGATTTTATGGTTGCATGACGAGTGGTCCACAGACATCTAACTCCTAAGAAATTTTACTTAATTTTCAATATTACCCTCAAAGTTTACATTTTTATTATCATAAATAAATATTTAGTTTACTTTTTCCCAAAGAATTAGACCTCAGTACAGTTTTTTCTAATCATTTTATAAGAACACTCGCCTAGACCATAATTAATGTACAAATTAATGTTTACTTAAGTTTGTATCTATTTTATGTCATAATCGTAACATTAACCCTTACTGTGTTCATTTTGTCTTCGGAGGTCTTCCGCTTTTTTCAGATTATACAGTTTATTAACTTTGCCACTACTTTCAACGTTTTCATGTTTAATATAATAGGTAGGTATATATACCAGGAGGGCTAGGCTTCACAAGTAATCACGATGTAATTTTTATGCAAATTCTACAGGGTTTTATTATCTAGCTCTTAGAAATTTACATTTACAAAACTTTTGAATTAAAGACATTTCCTCTAGGAACATAAGTTCATAATTGGATATAATTTGATTTTCAAGTTCCGATTGATAGCATTTCAGTGCGATGTTTGTTAGTAAATTATTATTTTTGAGATGTAAGGTATGTTTTTAATATTGGTTAGTAGTTTTTAATGTAATTTAATATAATAATATAATCGCTATTTTTCTCCAGTATTGTAAATGGAGGTAAGTTCGAGTACCTTTATTGGTAATATAGTATTTTAAATAAACTGATTGTTTTATTTAATTATGGCATTCATTTAATAAGTCCAGCCAGGAATAGTGGACATTGAATATTGTTTTCCTTCCAAATGAACCGCATCTTCCTTGGTGTTATTAAATATGAGTATTACTGGTTGTCATATATATGTAGCTGCTTATATCAGTGGTGGTATAAAATGTGAGCTAGACGAGGTACGGTCAAATCTATTTGGAGCACGTCTGCGTCAGCGCAACGACGCACTGTCGCTGCGCGCCCCAGAATGTGTAGTCGCCGTACAAAATAGCGTACGGGGAAATAATATTAATTAAAACAGTTTTTTTCTTTGAATTCATATATTTTATCTTAAGAAAGTATTTTTTTCCTAATCTTTAAAAATCATGAAGTGCGAGGTCATTTAGAATTATTAAGAATTATTTGTACTGTTGACTTGTTGATGAACTATTTCGGTGGTTCTAAGAGTTGTGCTTCTCCTGCGTGTACACATTGCCCAATCCTTTATTGGTTGAATTCGGACCTGAAACAAAAGCACCGTTAAATTAAATACACTTACAGAATGTGCAATTACTCTTGCGTAACTAACTATCCATTTGTGATATAAAAAGTTTCTCTGCATATAGGCAATGCTAATTGCGGTTTGTAGCGGCCATATTTGAATTTACGGCTTGTGCGCGTGCGCATGGCATTCTAAACGCTCCCCAGCTGCAGATATTATTCGCGGGCAACCTGTCGTAAAATCTTGCGGATATAAAACACTCCGTGTACGGTTTTCGAGTTACCTTCTCGAATAATTTAGGGAAATATACATTAAAGTGTTAACGTGGAATACGTCTGGCTGTCTGTATGTAGTTTTGCCGTACCTACATAATCTCCTCGTTTATTTTTAAGTTCTCGGTTTATACGATATAAACAGTAATGTTGGCAAGTACCAAGAAACTTGCGGGAAACATCTACATGCTCCGTATTTCCAGGAAGCTTCCAACTAAACAACTCGCTAAAATTCCCATTTCAATTTGATTTAACCTTCAAACGCTCGCCAAATCTTCGTTCCGTCTGATGCGCGAGACTAACAATTTAAATCTTATTTGAAAATGAGTATTAGTCTGTGAAGCGAAAGACGCGGTGCATAAGCATAATAAATCATGTGCCATTCAGACTGTGTGTCGTAAGTTCGCGACGAGATATTTGTAGCACGTTATGAGCTACGTAGAGTCACACACGCCTTTTGTTTTTGTTGTCATAAATATAGACACGTGAATAAATATGACTTATCAGTCCCATTTTTAGGGTTCCGTAGTCCGACAAGGAACCCTTATAGTTTCGCTCTGTCCGTCTGTCTGTCTGTCTGTCTGTCCGCGGCATAGCTCCGTGGTTTTTGTTATTAGAAAGCTGAAATTTGGTATCAATATGTATATTGATCACGCCGAGAAAGTGGTAAAATAAATTTTTTAAAAATATTTTTTTTAGTGTAACTCCCAAACATGTAAAGTAGGGATGAATTTTTTTTTCTCGCGTACCCCTTCGTGTGAGGTATCGTTAGATAGGTCTTTCAAAAATAATATGGGTGTGTGAAGATCATTTTTCGGTTAAGCGAGCCATTTGCGAAATATCTAGATTTTAAGTGAAATTTTTTGTTCGATACGAGTTACCCCCCCCCTCTAACTTTTGAATGGCTGTACCTAGAAATGTGAAAAAAATCACAGATGTAGCACATGTAATAATAAAATAATAAAACGTTTATTTCAGATAACATAGATCCACTTTGTTAGTAGTAAATAACTTAAGAACTAATGTTAGTAAAACAAGTACACAACCTTAATCTACTCGCCCCCTGCCAGACCCATGAATCGAGGTATCAACACTCATGTGGACATTAATACATCGACCCATGTACCGGCAGTCCAATCTACTGGCTATCATACTTAAAACGCTGTTACGACTAGCCCGCACTCTGCTCAGCATTGACGCGCACCGCTTGCGCAGAGTAGCATAGAAGCAATCGATGCGCGCCTCCGCAAACATACGTGATGCACTACAGTGGCGGGGCAGCCGCAACATCGTTCTAAGCGCATTATTGTATTGTACCCGTAGGGCACTGTACGCCTTTTGAGTATAGACTGCCCACAGACTGCAGGTGTAAAAAGATGTACAAAAGGCCCTGAAGAGAGTGATTTTAACTTCCCTTGTACATCGAGCAAATCTGCGAGCAATCATGTTTGCTCTCACGGACAGTGCCCTACGTTCACGTTCAATATCCATGTCGTCCTTAAGGTCCTCGGTAATAAGGTGACCCAGATATTTGAACTGACGCACCCTAGCCAACTCAACTCCATTCAGCTTTATAGGGGGCACGCTAGAGTGACACTTATTACCAGCCTTGAAGACAACAAACTGTAATGAACTTACAAGGAAAACTATCACGGCTAAGTAGGCTTAACTGGTTACAGAGTTATAGTCGACTAACTGAGACCTACTACGGAACCCTACTGCGCGTGGCCCGACACGCACTTGGCCGGTTTTTATATGCAGTTTCTTTTATTTAGGAACACAACACGGAAATATCGTATCGTTTTATTGACCATGACTTCCTCCCGCTTGTACTCTGCTTGCTATATAATATTGATCTTATCGGTATCGTATAGTATACGAACGTGTACGGAAAATTAAACTGGTACGCATTTATGATTTGATAGATTCATATAAAGCCATAATACCTTGGATTAGAGTTCAGTTTATTTGCCATTAAACCTAACTAACTACAGGGTCCTTCAAAATAAACCGTAATTAGTCCTTTTCAGCGATTCTATAGTCATAATGTTTTATCATTTTGTATAAAGAAACTGCTAAATAATAATGATGCACAAAAAATATAATTTTGTGGTTAATTGGCAAGACTTGATCATAAAATAAAATTGTATCTCAAACCTAGCTATACTTTGGTGAAAAGTTGATAGTAAGTAGGTAGGTACTTTATAATTAACTAGCTTCTGCCAGCGACTTCGTCCGCGTGGAATAGTGATGCTCCGCTCCTATTGGTCTTAGCGTGATGATATATAGCCTATAGCCTTCCTCGATAAATGGACTATCTAACACTGAAAGAATTATTTAAATCGGACCAGCGGTTCCTGAGATTAGCGCGTTTAAACAAAATGACAACATTTCCCTTCACTGCTCTGCTCCTATTGATTGTAGCGTGATGAAAAGTATACTATAACCATCTCAGGAGTATGACAAATAATTGTACCAAGTTTCGTTAAAATCCGTCGAGTAGTTTTTGTTTCTATAGAGTTTATACAGACAGACAGACAAAAATTTTACTGATTGCATTTTTGGCATCAGTATCGATCCCTAATCACCCCCTGATAGTTATTTTGGAAATATATTTCATGTACAGAATTGACCTCTCTACAGATTTATTATAAGTATAGATATAGATTATTTGAATTGTCTATTTAAACACCAATGGGCATGTTGCCCATCACATCTCAGAAATACCGCTGATCGATCTGAAAGGTTTAGAGCCAACATTACATAAAAATGTTTAATTATTGGAATTTTTCGAAGACAATATATGTAGTAGTATTATTGATATCGTGCTCGTGCATGTTAAAGAATAAGCTCCTTAACGAGCCTACGAGCCACTTCCGGAGCCCCGAAAGGAAAGGAAATTCACTCGCAAATTTGCCATTCCGTGCACGATCGTGACATTGTCCCGGGTACTCCACTGTTCCCATGCTATCTGGTTATTAATATCCAACCATACAAAACATTTTATGCCTCTGTTTGATCATCATTTTTTTTATCACTGGATGGAAACCTAGGTAGGTGCTAGCTTTTTGGAGCTTCGTTAACTACACTATTAGGTAGGTAAAGGTTAGATAGGTTTATACATAAATAGCAAGATATAGGTACCCGATAGAATAGAGCGTGCGTAAACTTCGAAAATTAACGGTAGATACACGCACATTTCCCGCTCATGTAAATTCGGTTCGCTTCGTTCAGTTCATGTTATATTTATGATAGATGTATAAAACAGATAGCTTGGAATCTGATGAGATCTATTTATTGACTGCGCAAACATCGTGTGAAAGGAAGCTTTTGGGCCATTTCCTGGCGCTGACTGAAATGAGGCCGGGCGTGCCGTGACGCATGTTTTTACCTCTGCATCCGTTTATAATTATTAGTTTTTTTATTAGCATCCTATAGTAGCTGTTTCACCCGCGCGTCCCGAGTGAACTACTTAATGTACCCGAATAAAAAGTAGACTAACCGTTCTCAGAGTCCCATCTATCTCCGTACCAAGTTACATGCTAATCGGTTAAGCTTTTTACCATGGACAAACGAACCACTTTCGCATTTATAATATTAGAATAGGATTGTAAGTGGGTAAGCTTGAGGGAAGATTGCTTAAAATATTTTGCATTTTGAAAATAAGAAAATTATTTTCCAGATTATAAGAAAATATAATTTAATTGTTAATATTATGGTCTAAAATCAAAATGAACATGGTATTCCTAATTACACTATACACGTTTCGTGGGTGTACCTAACTAGTTCCTGCCTGCCGCCTGTTTAAATACAAGCACTGAAACAAGAGTTCCCAATTAAGACCTTTCAAAACAAGGAAACGATAACATTTAACTCGTGCTTTGTGTTTATCTACAGTCGATGGCTAGCTGAATTAGAATGTTCCTTTGTAGCTTTAATTACTTACATAATATTTCCAACGTAGAATCTAGTTCGACTTTGATGTTGAGAAGTCATTAAATCTTAACCTTCCTGGCCCAAAAGCGAGGGAAGTTAGTATTATCCAAGTATTCCATATCGTTGTTTTGGTAGACTTGTGAAGTATCTAAAAGAACACGACATTTCAGTAACGCCACATGATACTTTTCAGGAACGCTCAGCTTTTGTATCTACGTACCATACCATAACTAAAATCATCGAGTGGGTCATTCATTTGATTAAATAACTGCCTGGGGCTAACTGGGTAACTAAGTAGTCTAGAATCTAACTTCTTCAATTCATAAATTCGTCTAGAAAGGTTAGTGCAAAATTTCGAAACATTGTGAATTAATAAAATTTGTTTGTAATCTCAAAATAAAGCATTTAATTAAATGCATTTGAAATTAATTAATTTAATTTAAGTATGGAATGGTACCTACCTATATTTAAAATATATTTTTTGTCTGCCTGATAGGTAATGTTAAAAGTTTTTTCAGCAGTTTTCTGTCATGAAAAGGGAAGGAAAATGTATAGGTTACCTAGACCTACCTACCTTCACCACTTTGGCAAGTAGCGGTCTTATTATACAAAGTATTTAAAGGAAAACAAATCGGTGAATTTGTGTGTTGTAGGGATTTACAATTTTAAAGTGTGACGGTGTGGCTCATTATGTGGAGTAGGTACCTACTTACCTATCAGGCTATAAGCAGCATAGCTCAGACACGGTGTAATTTACCTACCTATAAACTAGGTCGCCTATACTGTACCTATCAAAAACGAATCATGATGGCAGTAAAGGTATGTAGTATTATTGTTCAATTAAATGTCTGCTAACATAAATCGTGTACCTGTTGGTTAGTAAGAAATCCCAAACAACAATAATGATTTAACCGTGATCACGATCTTTCTAACGTGCCTTGACTTTAAAATCTAAGCGTTTCCATTGTAATAAACTTGCTAACGATATTTTTTATTGGATGATTACAATTATAGGTATAATACAATACCTATATGGCTATGAAGTAGGTAAAGTGAGGTACCTAACTTCTCTTTTTATATTGAAATGATCGATTTACCAGGGTGCTCAAAAGAGAACATAATTATGGACCTCGCAATATCGGTAAAATATAGCTATGAAAAACTAGCTATAAGTAGCTTTATGACTCATCATCCTCCTGCCCTTATCCCAATTTTATTTGGGGTCGGCGCAGCATGTTTTCCTCTTCTATGACTGTGATTGAAAATTAATATTTCTATATTTTTGAGAAAAGTTGACTTTTATACATATGTATAATATGTAGGTACCCCTACTTACTTAGTTACAATTTTTACAGCTTTTAAAGTGAAACCGTGTATTACATCGAAATCGAACCTCGAACCAACAAGCTAGACCACATCGCTGCCTGATCATCCCACGACGCGCGCGCACCTTATAGAATGCATAATAGGTTAGCTATCGAGTTCAATGCACAAGGTTGCGCCTGCGACCACTAGCCCGCATCTTTATTCTAGTAGTTCGTCAGCAGATGCGTGTCGAAATTCTAAGATGTTAGCGCTGAGCTGCCGACGTTCAATAGTTTTTGCGATGCTTTATCTGGCGTTTCTGCCTGATTTTGTCTTAAACCCAAGCTAAAAATAGATATCGTTTATAGGAAAAAGCTATCGCGATCGGACAGCTCGATAGAATGAAGCATGAAATACGTTTAAAGCGAAAAAAAATATACACCGAACCAAATTTTCCCAGACATCATTCGGTAGATACCTACGCTTTTTTCAGCATAGTTTTTTTATTTCTTGACTTGTTCTCAAGTCTCGACTTCACGATAGTTAAACGCTTCTAGATTTATAATTATTCAAATAACTGTTCAATACACTAATAAATATCGAAAGGGCTATTTAGTATTTATTGTTGTCAAAAATCGGTATAAGCAGGAAGTGTGGGCCTTCCCGGCGGCTCGAGTGATGCCCTGGGGCGGAAGCAGCGGCGGTCGCCTCGGCGACAAGCTTGCATTACAAATAACCCCCTAATGAACACACGTGCGTTAGTTACTGCCAGATTGGGTCGATTACCTGCCTTCCGAAGCGGCCAAGATAATCCTACCTAGTTGGCACTGCACTATTACCCATTTTAACATAATATCTTACGCGGCAAGATAACTTGCAACCTATTAAAAATTATGATATTGATTATTAAAAATACGACTCCATTATAGAGCCATCAGTTAAAAATATCTGCATACAAAATATGTCGTCAAAACACATTACGAGAAAAATCTAACTTTCTTCGTAGATACTAAAATGTTTTTGGTATAGATACTCCGACTACGATGATTCGTTCGATTAGTCGTAATTTAGTTTTTGAAACTTGATGTTTTATTTATTTTGTTAGTTTATGGTATGTGTTGTGTACCCAAAGATATTCTTAATAGAAGTGTGCAACAAGTCCATATTGAAAAATACACGACGTATCGCACTTTTATTCGATATCCGAAATTTTATTAAAAAATAACTCTACTTTTGCTACGCCGTAGTCGGGTAAAAATATACAGGGTATACACCTACTTGGCCCCTTTTACGCAAAGAAAATACAGTAAACAAAATAATAACAATCGTTTGTTTACGTGAGGGGTCCCAGGTGCCTGCCTGCGTTCGCGTTGTTTCAACGCTCGCCCTTCTAATTTTGTTTAGCATCGGTTTTTATGTTTACATTATATATAGGTACACTGAAAAAATAAAAAAATACTGTCTCTCTGAGTGAGAGATACCGTTGAGAGATAAAGTTGTCCTTACAATGCAGCAGCATTGTAAGGACAACTTTACTTAACTTTTTGGGCGGATTAATTTATAACGCTTCACGTGATTTGAAAGTCACACTCAACGCAAATTGGAAAGCGTCCATTGTAACACCATTACCGTTGTCGAAGGTATCAAGACTGAATAAATGTATCGACAGAGCCATTAAAATTTGATCGACATCGAGCACAAGTACGTGACGGCATCCCGTGGCCTCCATGCAGCGCATCGTCGATCCATATAGCAACAATTAGGGACAAGGCGCTTGGATACTGGCCGGTCATTGTAGGACACCGCAGCGGTTGTGTAGAGTAGGTGTGATATCGCATCAAACTTCTATACTAGGGGTAATAATAACTAGTGAATGGAGAAAGGTACTTAGCTAGCATGTTAAGCTATCTAGGTACGTACTGTTGTAGTTTTCCTAGATAGGCAAATTTTCCTAGATAGGGTTTTTTCTTTCCAAAACCTAATTAAGCGGTATTGAGGTTTTGTTATCAAGGAAACTTCCTAAGATTAAGGTAATAAAGATTTAATTAGGCAAAAGATTTGACCCCGAGGACGTTCAATCAAAAATAAATAATACGCTGGCGCCATTGCCAGACAGACGCAAGCACAGCCCACGCCCACGTAAGACCGTATTTTAAACTTGACTGGAATGGCGCCAGACGCCGCACCGAAGATCCCTCCGATTCCACTCTCTCGACCTGCCCGTTAATGAGAGTTATGACCGCGTAAATATTCCTTTTTCGGGAACGCTTTTGTTCTCCGAGAATATTCATGCTGCTATGCTAATTTGCAACCAAAATAAGAGAAGCGTCTAATTATTCTGGCCAGCAAGTTTATAGTGCTACTTCTAATACAAAAACCAACAACAATTAGTACGTACCAAGTAAGGCCTCTTTTCCCAAGTTGTGAATGTTGCAGTAGATGTGGTGGTCAGCCGCCACGACCGGCTCTGCTGTCGTTTCACCTCCAGCCTCCATTAATTTTAGCTTCGCCGTCAAATCTTGTACATCTGTTAAAGTAATAAATACTTTTAGGAAATGCATTAAGGACAGCTATCTTGTTATCATATTATCATGGTCAGCGTCATAAAGGTGGGCGGATGGCGGTTAATGAAAGTAACTGAATCTATATTACAGTTCTAATTTTGGAATAGTCGAATGCAACCAAAACCGTTAGCTATTGTTACGCGTGCGGTCCGCTACGCAGGTCAAAATTAGTAGCGCACATGTTCAAACAAACTGGTATTGTTTACATGGGATCGGTGAGCGCGCGCTGCCACAGAATTGGGTCTACGCCTACGCCTGCAAGCTTAGATTTATGACTTTACATAGATATAGATCTATTATTTTGATCGAACACTTCAACTCCTTTGTTTAGGGCTTAGAGAACTTTTTGAAGGTGACAAGATAGTATGAAGTCTTGCGGTACTACCGCCCAAATGTAAAACTTTTTATGTATGACGTCATAAATGTAGTTTTTCTACTTCGGGGAGGTATGTGACTCTTACATGCTATAGGTATCGTAACGAATATTATTGGTCACTTAGGTACTTCATGTGCCTACGTATCTACATAATCTACTTAACTATTTACACACAAACAATGCACATACCTACATAAATGATTTCCTACTCCTACCCTGCATAATTTCGACCAATAAGAACCAAACTTTAAATAAATAATTCGCATGTAAACACGTTGGACGCGGCATAATTTGTGGTTTATTTATTCAGGATGAACGATCAGCTCGCGCGACCTCCGTGTGATGTCGTTTTTATTATCCAGACGCCGATGACGTCTTACGAATATCAACATAACGAACTTTGTGGGTCGTCTAGTAATAGTTTAGTTTCCAAAGCAGCGGTGAGACAGGCAATAAAATCATGTTTACAATAATAGACGCTTTGTTGTGCCACTTGACACATTACAATAAAAATAACAGGGCGCAAATAAGTGGGTTTAGCAAATAAACAAGGAACTCTTATTATTTCGCGTATTCCTTCTGTCTATATATAGTAGCTGTTTGACTATAAGGCCTACCAAGGGACAAGTACGAAAGTAATTAAATTTGGTTTTTAGTGATGAAATTATTATTCCAAGCTTTGTCTCTGATGAAATTATTATTCCAAGCTTTAATTTGTCTCTTAATCTAAGTGTTGGGGTTGTTTTAACCGAAAAGATTTCCCAATAAGAACAGAGACCATTTGGCCGATTATAAAGTTTTGGTGTGTTATGGGCATATCTCTATCGCTGTCACACCTGGTATACCATCATCTAATTATACCCAGCAATCAACCCTAACCCAGCTACCATACTGTATTATATAAAAATGTTAGGATACAATCTCTTAACAACAAAACTAAATTTTATTAACTAAAAGTTACAATAGACCAAATCGTAGTCGCACCTACTATGTGGAAAGCAAATGTTATTTCTTATGTTATGAAGCAAGCATCAAATTGCTGACCTGTGAGACTGGCGACCTCCGGATTGCGGAATAGCCATCCCACTGGCTAGTTTGAATTATTCTAATAGTCTAGACGTGACGAATAATGTTGGTGCTAAAGTGGTCTCGGCGCAATGTGATGTCAGTAAGTAAAGTGGCCGGTATAGCTAGTACCTCGTATCGTACCTGACTTAAGCGCTCGCTTAATCACCCTCCACTGCCTCGCATGGTACAGCGACATCACCAGCACCACGACGAAGAACACGATACAGCCACTCGCGGCCACGCTAAGGCTGGTTGTCTGCAGGTCCCACGACACTTCGCTACTAGACGTCACTTCACTATCGTAGTCCACATACTCGTACTCGTCATCACTGAGTAGCAGTTCACTGGTTTCATTGTTTTTTTTAAGCACCTGTTTCGGTGTATTGAAGGGAGATATTTGGGCCTCGTATAACGACTGGCAGATGGTGTCCCTGTGGATTTCGCAGGGATATCTGACGACTAGCCGCTTGGTGGGGTCGCATCGGGTGCAGGGCACGCAGGTGCCGCGCTGTCGGTCCCACCAGCTCAGCCCGCGCTCGCAGGCGCCGCTTCCCGCCACAGACCCAAGTGCCAGTGTAGCAACCAGCAAACACAACTTGGGTATATCTCCTCGCATTACCTGTAATGTGTTAGAATATGCTAAATGACAAGTATAATATGTAAATTAAGGCAATCAATTGATATTGTATTGCCTCTATTATATGGATGAAGCGTTCGTGAAGTGAGTTGGGAAATAACTCATGTACTACCTAGACTAGCATACGCATTGTTAGTACCTAAGTAGGTACCTACCTAAAATAAAGTATACAAATAATATCATCAAAATTAAATCTTAAGTCACTAATTGAACTAATTAATACTTTTGGTTTCAGAGATGGGATGTAGGCACAGACTGTACCAAATCATTAAACCTAATTTTAAATGTTTTTTTTTTCTATAAAAACAGGTGATTTTCAGCCATACCCATACACATTAAAAATTACGATAGGGAGTTCGTTTCCTACTTATGCAAGAACCTTCAACCGCATAACGTTAGCAAATAAATTATTAAATATCTGTGTAATAATTAAAGGCCCACCTACAGTTATTAAATAAACGAATAAATATTATTTTCATTACCTCCTTCCTGACACTCATGTATGCTGCCTAAGTATTCATGAAGGACCACATCTCAGTACGGACTGTATAATTATGGTCGTTTAGAAAGCTCACTTTCACCAGTGTCACTGTTGAATGATTTGTGCCGACTATTTGTATTAAACTTCTGTGTTAAATCCATTAACACTGGTTTATCACTCACACACTCACAGTCGTTGTTTTTGATAATGTTAGCTAATAAGAGTTAGCGCAAGCGATGCGCTGTGGCTTGACCGCGATCGCAGTGCGTTCTGCGCTGCGCGGGAGACGCGGCATCACATTCGACTCGACTGTTCTGAGCGGTCCCCTATCCCTCCTCCCACGCAGGATGCGCACGCGTTACCCAGCAATACAAGCGTACGGTAGATCTATTCGAAGTTTCTTTTATAAAGGATCTAACAATTTGACTATCTTGTAGTAATTGTTGTGGCGCACTTTCATAGGCTAGATTAATACTTGGCCGAAAATAAAGTTTTTTGAATTCAAGATTGTTTTAAGGTTGGAACTGCATAAGCTATCCTAGTAATGGGATCGTTGAGTTGAATACTATAACTTAAGTGAATAAATAGCAAAGAAAAATTAACACGCTTATTTTCTTCGACAGCTAGGGCAAAGGTGCACTTGTAAATTACATACATTTCAACATTTACGTATATTTAAATGTCCTATGATTTATTATTTATCAACCGGGCACAAATCCCCATACAGTATTATTGGGATTTTCCAGTGGAATTTTGAGAAATTTCGACTGGATCGAACCCTCATGCTCAGCTATTGCGACGACAACACTAATCCTATGCGGCATTATTATATTATCATCACGTTTAATTCTTAGCATCACAAATTATCACTACGAAGCGTCGAAAAAAGCCAAGACCACTTGATAAATCAAATTTGCAGATTATTTTTCGAAGTCTTGCTCTAGTGCCTTAACAAGACCGTAGGTAATGCGGGACACAGTTTAGTCCTGGCCGCATTTCTTTTGCTGCGTATAGTTTATCATCATTGAAGAGCCAAGAAGAGTGATATAGCAATAAATACCTTCTTGAATCACCTTATTATTAGCTGGATTGATATAATAATTATGAATTCCAGTAGCCCAGAAGGTTTAACCATGGTTTAGCACGGAGGGTAGACACAGATAAATTTAAGGTAGACAATAGAAGACGGTTTTGTCTACCCCCCGTGTTAAACCTTCTGACTACTGGCTCTGTAATATAAACCCGATCGACAGGATATCAACCAAAACCATAATCACTTCACAAATTATTCTGTTAAACGATCGTTGCTGTGATTAGCTTATAAATACATAAATATTTTATTTATTTTTAGGTTGACAAAGTTTCCTGAGGAATTTCAACACTCCAGACTTCCAGAGACATTGGAATTATCTGCGTAAAACAAAACTGACAAACCGACTAATGTCATTGCCTTGTCACTGTCAACCTGCTTGCAGACAAATGTCAATACATACTGACAGTTTTGTTCCATTCCAATAGTAAAATTTTGAAATATTTTAGCATTATTTTTATCTTTCACTCTGTCTATAAATCACAATTAGAAAGAAATAAACGATCCTTCAAAAGTAGATTTAACGACTTATCTGCTGATATAATTTATTAAATTTTCATGTCCTATTGGGCAATGGGCTGTTTCGAATTCCGAATCATCTTGTCACAGGGTGAATTCGTAAAATTTTAGATTAAACATTTAAGTTTTTTTTGTAAAGTGAGTGATATTGTATTAAACCTATAGGATATTTAGTGGAGGTAGGATCTACGGATTCTAATAATCTATTCTGAATAAAATAATTTTATTTTATTTAAGCAACAAATATGAGCGCAAATAATCCAAGAAGAAGAAATTCTCGTGTGCGAAACATTCAAGGTGATATTCAAGACCCCTATATTTCCTCCACGGTCCATATCCCTCACCACACCATCACTAAACCAAGAATAAGAAATATAAGAACCGATTGTATTGGATTGTTTCATCCTCTATCAAGTACCTATTCCTCATGTTCCTTTGTGTTTAATTAAATCGTTTTATTGCGTAGCTAGTTGAGTAATGTTTATGAATGAAATTCCTATTCCCTTCCTAATTACCATTAAGTATTTTTTTTGTGACAAACAATATGAATTTTACAAGTATTAACTAAATATTTCAGGTTCCACAGTTAATGTGACATCTACAGCAGAAGACTTGTCTACATCTAAAGCTTTAGTTCTAGTTGCCATAATATTTGTATCATCCCTGCTAGCCTTGGGACTGCTTTATAAACAGTTCCCAGATTTAGAAGAGTAAGTAAAGTAACAATCTTCTCATTATACCAAATTAAAACCCCATAAAAACAACACATTGAACTTATTATAACTAGAAAAGGATATAAGAATAGAATAGAATAAGCGTTTATTGTCTCCATTACTACAGCAGGTAGTACATAATACTATAATACTGTAAGCAAAAGCGTCAGCTATAAGAACAAAAGAATTATAGTTGGAGTATTTTATTACATACTTAACACCTATATTTGTTTTATCTAAAGGTTGAATTGAATAGGTACCTTGTTATATTAAATTTTTAGTTGATTGATGATTGCCGAACATTGTGCTCTATCTGTTGTTAACTGCATTTTTAAAATTTCCAGACACGAGAAACAACATTTGCATTTACCATGGGACCTTGAAGATGCTAAACATTTAGGTTTAGTACTAGACCGATATAAGGAAAAATATTTTTATGAAGTTTTATTTGGAGTCTTCCTAGTTTATATTTTGTATCCTTTTCACATTTTCTGCTACTGTTTTCATTTAGCTACATATTATGACAAGTAATAAATACATCTGGATTTCCTTAACTATATTCACAGTTTGCAAACATTTGCAATTCCTGGATCTATTTTCCTAAGTATTCTTTCAGGGTTCTTGTTCCCATTCTATTTAGCACTACTATTAGTTTGCTGTTGTTCAGCGATTGGTGCAAGTTTATGCTTCTTCCTGTCGAATCTACTCGGAAAGAAGCTAGTGAAGAAATTTTTCCCAGAAAAGGCTGCACAGTGGGCTAAAGCAGTTACAAAGCACAGAAATAATTTGCTCAACTATATAATATTTATGAGGGTGACACCTTTTTTACCAAACTGGTTTATTAATATGTCAGCACCTGTGATTGGTGTGCCATTAGTACCATTTGCATTAGGAACATTTATTGGTAAGTTGATCATATCTACTTGACATATACAAATAAAATGATGGATCTTCAAACAGATACAATTTCTCTACATACTTACTACACATAGTTACTATTAATGACCTTGCAGCAAGAGATAAGAAATCTAGTGCTATTTATGTTGATGGCCCTATATTTACATTATGTTATGGTACTATGCTTTGAATATATGCATAAAGGAACTTAATTCAATATGGACAAAGGCAATAAAAATAGTACCATTGTATAATGTTCTTGTTAGCTTTGGTTATACAATTTTATAATTCAGTTTTATTATGTTTTCCAGGTGTAGCTCCACCATCGTTTGTGGCTATTCAAGCTGGACAAACTCTACACACACTTACATCAACAAGCGACGCTTGGTCGTGGACTTCAGTCACAGTGCTCAGTGCATTTGCACTCATTTCATTAGTACCAGTATTTCTCAAAGAAAAGTTGAAAAAAAAGTTTGAATGAAAGCATTTAGTTGATTTTTAGTTAATTTTATTTATTTATTTAATTAATAAATTGGTGTTTTGTACATTCCATTCTTGTGTTTTAATTGTTGTTATGAAGCCATTGTCAGCAGTATGAACCAACATGTGCAATGAAAGTGTTGTTGCCCATAGAGTTCTGGACTGTAGGTCGCCAGTACCACCAATTATACCACACTGAAAAAAAAAAACAAATGATTTTCTACTCAATATATTTTTTAAGTTTTTTGGTTGTGTTGTTTAGATGTACAATTGGACCCAATAGCTAGTGCTGTGATCATGCAGAACAATGTCTGTCAGATCTGCAAGTTTATTCATACATAATTTATATTTTGTAGAGTTCAACTTACATAAATATGTTTCTTTTAGGTCAACTTTCAATGATTTACACTGGTGTTTACATTCTTCAGCTGGTACTAGATGTATTTCTCTAGATCCACTTAATGCTAATAGAAATGAAAAACTGCATTCTGTGTCAGGTATATTAAATGTCTGCTGACTTGTGTCAATGATTATAAATCGTTCCGTACTCTGTCCAAACTTAGGCACAACTTTTGGTCTTGGTACAATTTGCCGTAACACCTTGGCTACATTCATGTTATTGAATTTCCTGAAATTGGATAAAAACAAGATGAACATAGTTACCGAAATTAAAACTGGGAGTACAAATACTGGGTGGATGTGATGTACCTTACCAAGCAATGAAAAAGTTATTTTTATCCTTTCAATTTCTCTGCAACTTACCAGATATAAAAACTCTTGTCTTCTACTGGTTTGTCAATAAACAGTTCATGGGGACTTATATAATATTTATTATTTGTTAAGATCTTTGGAGATTCTCTGTCAAATGTATCTTTATTTCTAAGGTACATTGTCTTTAGTGCTTCCATATCAATTACCAGCTGTTCAGTCTGAAAGGAGATTAAACCATTTTCTAATTTAATTAACTCAATTGAAATAGCAAGAATAAATAGTTCAGTTTATAAAGCTCATCTACTAAAGAAAAGGAACAAAGTTTTGAATTCAGAGGTTTTAGTTATAACATTTTAACAATAGAAAGAATTAGAACCTCTAACCTCATAAATAAATGGTGCAGTTTGTTGCTGGTTGATAGGATTGGGATTGTTAACCTCTCTGACATTATTGACTGTACTACACGGCCAGCAGTCCATGTCCACCACAGCAAAGTATGGATTTTGGATCAAACATGTCTCATGGTAGAAATCTAAAATGTAATAAAAGTATTCAAATTATAGTATAGTAGTACAATATAGTAAGAAAATTGACCAAAATTTATACATTTTTGAATATTTTATTTACCAGTTAGGGATGGGAACAATGATATTAATGGAATTGACATTTTTCTTAGAAGTTTTAATCCAGGATAAATATACTCTTGCAAGTTGCACACAATACTGCTGTAAATAGTCTTATAATTGTATACTACACACACTCCTATGATAATTCCTAGGAGTAAAATTCGAAATTTTGTCACAATTCGTCGCGGAATAGTCGTTTCTAGGCATTCAGTATTCTCTAGTGTTTTAAGAGATTTAAAATACATTCTTCTAAACTCCTCTTCACTCATGCCAGCATCAGTGCACTGTTTCTTGAGATTTTTTATAGAGTTTGAATATTCTTGTAAGATTTCTTGTTTCGACATGATTGCAGGGTAGGCATTAATGCTAAATATAATAAAATTTGTTGGATATTTTTAATGCTTTGGTCGGCAAAAGCTGAATAAGAACTTCATAACATTCGATAACACGACAACAAAACAGATCAGCTGTTTGGTTGTCTGTTGTCATGAATGTCTAATGTCATTCTTGACAGGTACAACAAGTGTTGCCAGGTTCTTTGCGAAATAAGTCGTGGCTGCAATCCTAATTAAATTAAATAAACTAGAATAATGCAAATGTGTGAACGGTTAAACCGATTAAGATGAAATTTGGTATGCAGATAGATGGAACCTTGGAGACGGTTGTTGGATTTACTGCTTATCCGGGTGCGCGAAGCAGTTCCCTCAGGACGCAAGTGAAGCCCCGGAAAACAGCTAGTTAATTCATAATTATGTTGTAGCCCTATTTGTTAAGCTCGTGCTGCTCTTTGCTAGAAGATAGTAAATTAAATGACGACATTTTAATTAGTTTATATACCTACACATTCTATGGCCCAGCTACGTCGTACGTACGTTACGGGTAGTCAGAAGACAGAAAATCTGACTGGGTACCAGTCTTACCAAGTGGTATCGTGTTACCCAGCAACTGGGTTGTGGAGGTCAGATGGCTCAGTCGTTCCATGCAACACACTGGTACTCAGCATAAACTTGAAACCGACTCCAACATAGTTGGAGAATGGTTAGGTAGATGATGAGATTTTCCTTGGTGAGAGGGCAGTGGCGGGACAATTTCTTCACAGCTCGACATTCAAGTAGGCATGGTGGGTCGAGCGCAGCTCTGGGCGAAAGCGATGACTATTTTTGGCAATTCAACACAGTTTGCCTTTATAAATATTTGATCTTATTTGTTTTTGAAAGTCACATCATTAGAAAATTATCTATTCTTACTAAGGCCCATGTTCATCGACAAGATAACAGTCCGATCAACTCAAAACAGCTGTTAACCATAAATTCAAACTTCTGTCTTACGGATACCTTATAATTTGGGTATTTTATACCTAAAACGATCGATTATCCGGGGATGGACAAGAAGTAGATAACACAAAAATTCCCGCTTCGTGGTAAAAAAACGTTTTTATGTAACGGGCCGATTTTGGTAACCATCTGTCGGTGAACTTGGCCCTAAAAGCCACCGACCAGTCTATGAATAAAAAACCCAAATGATAGGTTATCCATCGTATGGTAGAAGTTTGAATATAGGGTAAACAGCTGTTTTCAGTTAATCGGACCGTTATCTTGTCGGTGAACTTGGGCCTAAATAATGCAATCGATTTACCTTTGCGATAGATTGCTACTCTAAGATCGTGCATTTTAACACTAATTTACGCACTTACGTAGATGTGGCCAACATTTAACAAGGGGTTAGCTACATACGGATAAGGGAAACTACATTTTAATATTCTTGGATTCATATTCCATGTAGTTCATTCATTTAGTAGTTCAGTAAGTGAAAAATAAATTATGCGAATAAATATTGTTCTCGTGTGCTTTCCGTCAGCGACTTCGCTCGCGTGGGCTATACGATTTCAAATTAAAAACGTCAGAGTTTCATATACACTTTTGCTCCTTCTTTTCACCCCTTTAGAGATAGAATTTTGGAAAATCCTTATCGGATGCCTACGTCATACAAAGAACACACCCCTCAAGTTTCAGGGCTCTACGATCAGCGGTTTAGGCTGTGCGTTGATCCGTCAGTCATTCAGGACAAAGCATTTTATATGTATAGACATCTACTAACTCGAATAAAGAAGAATTATCATGTTGTTTTATATATGACGGTAGATAACTGCACTAATTAGCAACAGAAACAGTAACATCTAAGTTATCCCATATTTCATTTGGTAATGCAATAACCAAAATAATAATTTAAAAATGTATTTAATTTGATTTAATAACTATGTAGATCATCTTAGATGTTGTGTCTTATTTTCTTAAGCCAAATGTGTTTTCTTTTCTCATGACTTTTTGCAGGGTGTTTAACCGGATAATCCAACAAAATGTATTATTTTCCTGAATGTTCTACGGCAATGTAAAATAGATTCATGATAGATTAGCTACAAATAGGAATGTAGCTAGAAATCAATGATCTCGACAATCTACGCAATCCAATATCTAGAAGCGAACGATCTTGTATCGTCCATTATCACCTGCCGCGATCAAGTGGGGAGTTGATAATGACTTATATTTTCTCTACGTTGTTATTATAAAACCGCAATGCGTTAACTCCACGCATTTATTTTCTTTGCAGGACGTCTGAATTATTTGTATCGGCAGTTCTATAAATCTGATAGATGGATAAAAATGTAAATCTGTGTTTTCCTGCAAAAGATATCTAAAACCCCTCTTATCACACACGTTATGTACTAAACTTTAGTACATAACGTGTGTGATAAGAGAATTTAGTAACTAAAGGGTAGACAGTCGGCGATAATTTTAATAGTGCACATCTGAAATCCGACCCTTGGCTTATGACCGGTTTTTCACCATGTCCAATGCAGTTTTAATTACATCTGAAAAAGCATATTCCGTTGGAAATAAAAACAATTAGAAGCTAATATTGGTTTCTTTCACTGAGACGATAAGATAAGACAAAGTAACTACGTGTTGAGGCCTTTTGATAACACGACTGATGTATAGAATGCTGTCAATACGACGATATGCTCTCTTACGACTACAAGTTTTAAAATAAACAACATATTTTTTCATTGCAAAACATTGTTAGTGCGGTTAAAGTTAGTGGTGATCGTTACTCAGTATTGCTGAGTCATGTGATAGAACGACTGTAAAGTTTAGTGCAATTTCACATGGATAATGTCATTATACTTCAGAAAATGCAGGAAAAAGAAGAATAGATGGAATTTGATGCAAGAGCGCATGGCGCGACGTGGCGCTGGCCTCTACTGCTATCAGTCGTGTTATTGAACGTGAGTTTGTGAAATTAAGCAAATATTTATTTTCATTTCTTGAATAATATTAGCAGAAAATATTTTATTTGATGTAGGTAATATTGACTTTATCGGTGATGTAACATACAAAATGTGCAAATAAGAATGATTTTGAATAGTTTGCTTATGGAAGTTCGCTAAGACTAATTCTGTCACGGGTCACGGTAGACCCAGATGATTGGTTTCATCATACTATTGAGTTGTTATTAGTCCATGAATTCGTATCAATGCCACAGTGACGCACGCAGTATCGTTTGTGTGAGAAAACACTCGTGTTATAGATGCACAGGTGTATGATAAGGAATTGCGTGATTTGTTCGCACGTCACACGACAATGGAAGTGGAATTGTCGAAAATGCTATTAAAATATAATATAATTATAAATATCTAATTCCCTTCCAGATTTTTATAAGTGTAGGCAGGTACCTACAATATTTAAATATGCAAAGACTGCATTGAAGTATGTATATAAAATCTTTTAATAAATGGGTAACGACGTATCTTTGAGTGCAGTCTTATCCTTGAATTAATTCTTGATATTTTTCTAATGTATGTAAGTGTTATTTAATTAGTACCATCTACTGATGTGTCCTATATTCAACTTACCCAACTTACTTTCATAACACATGTATTGTTAAGAAAGTAGATTGGTAGATATCATGCCAAAGTACCAAAATAAGTACGTAATCTAGTTGGTACTTTGACGCCTAATCTCATTGACGCACATGTCTGTATTATAGTTTTTTTTTAATTTGTACATAATTATATTAAGTCTTTAGGTTTATTTAAATATTGTAAATATGTTTTAAAATTGTATTAGTTATAATACGGGTAGTATTTTATTGTACTGCAAGCGATTAATAAATAGGTACCTGAACGTCACACATCAATCGTTTTAATTAATCGAGACACTGATAAATTAAATCGTTAGTTAAGTACGAGCGTACCTACCTACTTAGTATGATCGAATGCTAAATTATTAGATTCTCCTAGGAGAATTAATTAAAATGAGATATTTTGTAGTAGGTTGTCTACCTAAGTGGTACCTACTTACTCATTCATGCATTGTATTGTTACGTTTAGGATGATTCTCGACTTTACCGAAACAGATCTAGCATGCTGTAGATTAGTAAGCAGACAGTACCCACTGGTACAAACTGTGCGTGCACTTTTATCTACTCTGACGACAGATATCAATCAGTACGATAATAATTTGCATGATTGGGTGGGGAAGATTTAAATAGCCCCGAAGTGATAATAAATTATAAGCACGCTTTTCGCTTCATTAGATACGCACAATACCTAGGTTTGTCTGTAAAAGTTCGCTTTTAGCAATAAGACCGCCCATTGTGTCACCCTTTGTTACAAATATTCCGATGTGATATGTTTTTCTTTTGGTGTACACAAAAGAATATTCTAATAAAGGTCAAATCACATAAATATTGAACGAACACTTTACGAATGCCACGAAGCTAATGAACAAATAATTATTTTAGCTATTAAAAATATTGGAAAAAACCATTTACCTCATGGGTGCAATTAAGGGTAGGTGAAGTATAAAATAGTTTATATTAAGGAAGTCTCAATCTCTCAATATGTCCCTTTTAAATCTAATCAGGATACCATAGAAGACTTGCAACCATGTTACTTACTGATAGCGCAATTGGCGTGGTCACCCACTAGGCTAAACTATTATCATCGATAGGATAAACAGAATAAGGCTGAACTTGAGAAGGTTTTTCCAGGGTGCTGGGAGGAAATTCGAGAGATCGTACATTTATGATAACGACACTAGATGAAAATTTTATAATTAACCAGACGGGGCCGGTATTTTTAAATAAATATTTTACTACATCGTACATGTTAATATCGTATGATTTGTAAGATATTGGTTTTACTTAGTTATAGTTCCGACTTGTAACTATGACATTGAGATAGTTCTATGTATGATACCCCCTACTACGGGTTATCTATCGCCTCTATAAAATTGTTATCTTTTCAGATCTGCTTGCCGAGTCTCGTGTATGCTTACGGAGTGATATTGGTATATTTGAATGAGCTTCAAGTGCCAATCTGGCTCGGACTCTCCACTCCAGCAATTTATATACTCACCTACAACCTTACACGTAAGATTTGTAATTTATGTATTTTCTTACTAAACTGGTTTGGAACGTATGAATCACAGCTTATCGACTTACTGATAGGAAACTGACTGAATAATATAAAATCAATAGTGAAAAGGTACATTCCTTATTACCAATTTTGTACAGTATCCATAGGAATCAATTCCCACTTCGATTTCTATAATATACCTACTTATAAATTACCTTAGTGCTAAACACTCGTAGCTTCTACTTAGCTTATTTAGGTAGCACAGAAGTTTAGTTGTATGCGAAGAGCTACGAGTAAGAGCTTTGGCTCAGGGACTTTAATAGAATGAAGTGAATTAAGTATTTACTTTCCAGTACCTAATCATAACATATTTGAATAATATTTTTCGATAATTAATAAAATAACAATAGGGGTTTATGGTTATTTTCAACTGAAAATATCAACAATTCGTAATTTATTTTCAGAATGTTGGTGCAGGGAAGCAGCAGACTCTTGGGGCGGCCCTATCGGTTACCGCGTCATGGCGTCTCTTGGCCTCGCCATGGTCGTGGTGAGCTTAATCGTCTGCGCATTCATACCTTTTCATGTGCAGCCATTGGTATATGGAATCCTCGGAGGTAAGGATATAATAATTCGTTATTAAAATAAATGGATATTTTTTTTAACTCGGAATATTAAAACATTAAAAACTTTTGTGTTTTAGGATTCGGGTCATCACTGATATCAGCTCAAGTAGATGCAATAGTATTTGACACCTATGACTCTCGGCTGGGAATCATCCGTGGTGCATGTTTTGCTGGTCAAGCAGTCGGACAGTCACTGTTCCCTCATATCATAGCAGCACTGATAGACGGATATGGATATACTTTTTCATACATAGTCCTTGCAGGAATAATCCTTCAAACATTACCAGCAATAATGTTACTGAGAGTCGACGAAACTATACGCAGACCAATTTCCTTCTCTCGATATAGCGACGTCGCCAAAACGTATGCGGTATTTAGTAATGAAGGCATGGACAAGAACTACTACACGACTGAGTTGCAATTACATGACATGAGCCAAAAATGTTGGAAAAGTCCATCAGATGATAATCTGCATAGGGAACCGGATTTCACTGGTGATTTTGAATACGATGGTGATATAGTCGCTACAATTACGCCACCGCCTAGTCCAGAAGAAAAGAGGAGAAATATATTTGGCGTAGAAATACTTCCAGAAATTCCGGAGGAGAGCGAAGATAGTGAAGCTGAGGAACCTTCGGAAAAAGAGAAGAATTCGGCTAAGAATAAAAAGCGGCTAAGCGTCGCTATTAAGAGACTGAGTACATTAGGCGATAGTTTTGACGATTGTATATCTAAACAAATAAGACGAGACTCTAATCCCGATCGTGATGTTGTGGAACAGAAGGAGTATTCTGAGGTCGAAGTTACATATGAGAACGTATCACCAGTTACAGATATTCAGAGAGAAAAAATATTTAATTCATTCAGTTTTCGTTGTCAGTCTGCCTATGCTAGTATGAGAAGGAGAATATGGATGCCTTCCTATAGAGTTTATACGTTACGAAGGAGACTGACATTTTTCATGTATAACATTAATGATACGTTTATTAAACCACTGACTAGATCCCTGACCTGTTGGAAGTTCTATCCGTCATTACTGTTGTATTTCTCTCGACTGAGTTTAACTTCGGTGACAATGGTGTCGCTATCAATGATTGCTTCTGAAATGCATCCAAAGATATCTATATCCGATGCAAACTTTCTAATGACATTATACGGATTTACATGGATATGTTTTTTGTTAAGCACACCATGGCTAGCTCAAACGCCTAAAAGAAATTTTAAGTACGTCGCACTCATTGGCTTGATCATATCCTCAATAGGATGCTTTGGTACGTTGTATTTTATTGTTTTAATCTAATTCTAAATTTTGCATGCTAAAATAAACGAAACTCCGTAGTCGTTATCTAGCCACCCTCAATATCCTGCATGCAATGCTGATCGGTTACCGACCGTGCATCTGATATTATTTGGTAATTTGTTGACTGCTAGAGCCTGGTCTATACCAAGTTAACGAAGTATTAGATAGTACAAACTCATATCCAGTATGGAATCAATATTAATATTTACTCTTAGTTATCACACTTTATTTATTTGTTTCAGTTTTAGCAGAAGCAGACAACCATGACTCTTTCTCTATCGGATGCGTAATAGCCGGCTTCGGATATGGAGCCATATCTTGTTGCTGGGAGGCGGCAGTTCAAGACTTCGTTGGTGCAAGAAAGTGGCCGAAACTCCACAGCCCTCTAGAAACGATCTCTGGTACTCTACTAGCTGTATTTGTAGTTGGAATATCTTTCATTGTCGATCATGAAAGAGGTTTACAGTTTGCTATGTTCATTTTAGCCATAATATTATCTATTATAAGTTTTGTATGGTTAATAATAGCGTTAATGTACATCTACGTAACAAAACTAAAATCCGTAAGGCTAGGAAAACGATGGATGTTTTAATCACTGTATATTTTTATTGTCTATCAAATAAGATACAACTCTTTTGTATTGTAAACCGCGGAACAATTTTTCGGTTAATGAAGTCATATGATGCAGTTGTGAAGTTGTGATATGTAATATTAGGTGGATAAGTTATTGTCATGAAAAGTAAATGATTAAATTATATTTTTTAATTTATTTTACTAATTTTATTTTACTTCTGAACTGAGACATTCGTACCTAATTTTTGTTTTTGATAAATATTTTTTATATCTGCCTACTACAGTTGCCGTAAAAGCGGTAACAAATCGGTTTCTCCCAGTCCCTTCGTAATTAAATAATTGGAAATTGTAGTCTAAGGGCGGGTTGCACCACTGCTCAGTAACAATTGTCAATTTGTCACACATCACTGCTGTCAATCGTTGACAACACAAAATGATGTTTTAATTATACCTAGGTAACTATTGAGCTAAGTTATTTAGCGGTTTTGTAAGTGAATAATGGTTCAAGCGGTCTTAACAGACATTTGATTCTTGGCTTATTACCTCCTCTTATTATAATTTGATAGTATTTAATTAAAACTTTATTTAAACAGAGATCAGTGATCTGTCGTCCTCAGTCATCACATGTGGGCCTACGTAGATTGTTCGCATTTTTATTGCACTGAATCACTGTTCAGGCTCACGAGATTTCAGTGTTTTTTTTTATGACTCAAATATTATATACGGTGTCAACATTAAATTGGGTGAAAGGAATGTGTGAATAGGGGTGTCTTTGTATATTCAATGTTCACTTGGAAAACTCCTTTACCTGACATAATCTCATCTATCTAACGAAAGAAAGTATTTTATTAAACGCATTTTTCTTCTTTATGTATTTCTCCTTTCAGTTTTGGCTTTCGTTTTGGCCCTATATTGCCTTAAAGTTCCGAATTCCCATTAACTTGGATAAATGTTCTATTTATATACCGTAGTTTCAGAGCTCTAATAAACATATTTCTCTAAGAATACTTTATCTCAATAACAATACGTACTGAAACCCCGCAGGAAATAAGGTGTCAACATTATTTGCTTTCTGTCGGCCTAATCTACTTCATGATGTAAGTAAACGAATCGTTCTTGTGTTAACAAAGCTTGTCGTATGCCGTCATTCATATTTGTTGGGAGAAACACAAAACCGACATTCGCGAGAAAACCTCATGAGATAAACGACAAGCGTAAACGAAATTATAACGACTGTACTTTGCCATATTTCGAATTAAATTTACGAAAATGGCATACGAAATGAACGACCTAAAAGGAATTCTATTTCTGGTGAGTGTCAATTTGTTCATTACATTACTACAGATGGAGGGGACTAATTGTGTTTTTTTAACAAACACTCTAATAAATAAAAAATCTTTCATTGTTTGTTTTTAATAAGCTCGTCTTTTCTAGGTATTGTTCGCTATTCCAATGATAGCGTCCACAAATATTAACTGCAACGGCAAAGCTTTCCACTGCGTCAACTCCACACATTTTATGATATGCGTGGATTTGGGCGGCGGCGTCTCTACAACGATTGATGATTTCATCATACCGTGTCCAGCAACAACAGTGTGCCATGAACAAAATATTTTTGAGTGTGATTTTCCCAAAGAAGAAGTAGTACCTCCACTTCAAGTTTATAAACAAAGTGATACAAGTGAAACGACTTTAGTGACTGACAGTGTAACTACCCCAATGCCAATAAGTGATATAATCAGTGAATTTCAAGAAAATGTTACTACCACAACTTTGCCGATACCTGAAGAAGTGACATCTGTATTGAAATTAGAAGAACACATTAAGCAACCCACTAAAGTTGACGATGAAAACACTACTGATAAAAGTTTTCAAGTGACTTCTAGCTTTATCGACGTTACTAGCGATATTGTCAAAGATGAACGAATTAATAATAACACAATAATGATTTCCACCACCAATAATCGCAAATTCGATTCTCCTATAGAAAATTCGACAGATAAGGTACCTGGTTCTTTACAGGATCAATCTAAATTATTTGACGCGGTAAATTCCACTATAGCTGCTATTGATTTAATTTCTGATTTCCCTCAAAATGTAGCGATGACAACTTCATCTCCCGATGTTTTTATTTCCCTAGACAGTTTAAGTGCTAACGATTCTACTACAATTGACCAAAATAACATTCAACAAGTATCAAAACATGACGACATAGTCAAAAATGTAACAGATGAATTTAATGTAGTCCCAGAAAACACATTTGGTAAAAAATCTATTATTACGAATGAAGTAAGCTCAATATCTGTAAATGTGCATTTTGAAAATAATACAAATGATACGACGCACTTAAAAACCAACTATAATTTAAATAATCTAAACATAACGAATCGAAATTCTATTGATGAAGCCAACAGCTCAAGTGCACCTTCTCCTGAAATTACAAGGTATTTGACTTCCACGGATGTTGTAAATATTTCGGAATCGGCAACTGAATACGGGAGCTTCCAAACAACGACTGATAAGCCTTTATATACCTTAGGACTTGACTTAATTTCAAATATACCAAGCATAAATTCGATGGTGGATACTACAAAAAATAGTTTTTATGATAATGGTGCTCCTACAATAGACCCATATACTATTAAGCAAGAATCAAATGACGGTGACAGGGCTACAGTAGTTTTGGACGCACCTATGCCTACAGAAAGAATATTGTCGGAAAACGTTATTGCTGCTAACCAAATAAGCACGACTCCTACGTCCAATACGGAGGATATAACAACTTTAAACAGTGATTTCACTGAATCCAGTTTAAAAATTACAACAGGTGAAAATGTACCAAAAATGAACACAACATACTTTGGTTCAGAACACAAGACAGTTGCGAGTCTGCAAACAAGTACAGAGAGTAATATTGTTCCCATTATTACAGAAGACAATATTTTATACGCAGAACCTGTGACTACAACAGTCCATGACTCACTTGTAGAACCTACTTCTGTTGACCAGACCATGGAAATAAACATCACTACAGATTCACCTATAGAACTGATAAATAGTTTATATCAGATAAAGCAAGATTTTAACCAATCATTGATATCAGCAAATTATAATACGAGCGATATTATAAATGCCACTGAAACGATAAATACACTGTACAGTACTTCAAATTCAGAACCAACTTTATTTTTATCAACCAGTACAAAGTATCCCGTGATGGAGATAATACCCCCAGATGTATTACAGAATGAATTATCAGCGCCTGTTACCGATGTAATAAATGAATCAACAGTAACCGACTACCCTAATATTGTTAATGAACCCAAGAAGGAAACTGTTGAGAACGATTCTCTTTTAAGAATTTACAAGACACCGATAACAACCCCTGATAACATGACGACAAATTTATTCAACGAAGTCATACTTAAAGATTTGACAACAGAATCAGATATCGTTACAAGAGAACCTACAGGAATGATTTCAGAAAAAAATACACGTAATACTCTAGACATATACACTCCAATTTATCACGGAACTACTCAGAAAGTAATAACTAATACAGAAAATACAATTTCAGACTTTTTGAATCCGCTGGACAATTTCGAAACCACTACGTTACAGGATTCTTTTTATACCCATCAATGGACTAATACTGATCAAGATCAAGTTGGCAAAACCACAATTAATTTGAATACAAATAGTGCTACTACATCATTTCCAGTCAATGGTATTGATAACCATAAAAGTAATATTATCACATCTGAGAATCAGGATAATAACAATGCTCCGAATGTAGATATAAATTTTGATATATTATCAACAACAGTGTTACCAGAAACGGCTACTTCAAATAAATATGCGAGTGAAACTACCAGTACCATGCCAGAAATACTTGATATAATTCCTTCAATTAAGGATTCTATGAAGCCGTCTGATCAAGTATTAATCGATAGCCTACCAAATGCGGACAAAAGTGGACATTTAACGACGGAATACCTAACGGAAACTAGTACTACGTCTCAAACAGATTTCACACATAATCCTAACATTGAAAACGTATCAGATTTACTAATAATAACTATGCCACCACTAGATGTGACTAGCCAAAAAACATATACACTATTGAATAATACTAGCTTAACTACTGATAGTGACTTGATTTCTTTCCGCGGAATACCTGCTGATTTGAATACGTCAGATAGAATGGAATCAGTCAATACGGAAACTGACATTTCTAAAGCTTATTCAAACAATGATACCAATGGAACTGATACTGTTAACCCGATAAACGCATATACAAGCGATAACATTACATCATCTATGGTTAAAAACAATACGGATAAAAGTATCAAGATAGTGTCCGCATCTAATTCTATCAATTCTTCAGACGCAATTCCAAATGGTACGTTGCAACCGTCAAATTCAAATCCTTTATTATCAGATAATTATATCAAAACAACAATGCCACAGGACTCGGGCGTCTATGTTACAACAACTGATTATAACCCTGTTTATAATTTCGCTCAAGTTGAAGAACCGGTACCGAAAAAAATTGAAGATTTGCAACAGTACCCAAAAAATATTATGGATTTGTTACAGTTCACAACTAGTACGCAAACTTTACCCATGGTAGATACAAAAACAAATAATATTAAACACATAACAAGCACGGCAGCACCATTGCCAAGCATTACAAATTACGAATATATAAACGCAACAAAACCGAACGGTAATTATGTTACTGAAAAAATAAAAGATTATATTTTCTCGCAAGAACCCATATTAAGCAAGCTTAACAAACTGCCTAATGTGGATTCCCAGCCTTCAGTAAATGATGTTATGACAAGCACATCTATTTTGCCTAAAACATTATCGTCAGTTTTGATTAATGACAAGGATACGATCATTGATGCCAATGGTTTGTCACAAACTGTACCTCGAGATTTAAAAAATGACATAAAAATAAGTCAAGAATTGCCAGTTTTAACGTCAAAGCCAAAGGAAATGCAAATAAGTAAGTATTACAGCGAAAAGCCAGCGTTATTAATACCAGGATTTCCGTTCGTTAAAACTACCACTGATCCCACCCAAACAAGCAAAATATTCACGTTATCTACGTACACTACGGCTGGTAGAATAGATAATGATTTGCCTGAAATAAAAATTACAGATTTGCCGAAGTTTGCGATGACGACAGAAAATAAAAATTATTCTCAATCTATAAGCGATATAACAACCGAAACGGTTAATTTAGCTACTGAACCAGATTCAATGGTAGAAACTATCAAAGTAGATGGAGGTAAAGTAAAAGATCTACATCTCGGAGATACAATTTCAAATAAAATTGTATCTAATATTCAAACCGATAATAATACAAATAATGGAGTTAAAACAGGAAAAAACATAATTGATCATGAGAGTATAGTTATTAGAACTATTTATAAAAATAATGTACTAAATAAAACCACAGACTCCAAGATACCAGTGAATTATGAAAAAGAAAATCTAAACGCAAAATCTGATTTGATGAAATCAAATAGCAATGTAGACAGTGCTAAAATAAAAGACACCTCTGTTGAAGTAGAGTTTCCTTATTATTCAGTTTTTACACCAGAATCTGGCCACCAAAATAAAACATTTTCATCGAACACTCCAACCATCGCACAAGTTGAGCCCAAAGTTAGTCAAATTGATCATTACATTGAGCTTACTGCAATAACAACAAATCCGTTACTCGTGACCAAAACTGAGCCAATTGCTCCTAAAACTACGCAATTAAAAACTATAAACACTGAAGAAAATAAAAAAGAGGAAATTAATGACTCAATTAATGTAAATAATAAAACATCTGATGTTAAATCACAATTCCGAGCTGATTTAGAAAATAAAACTGATAGTTATCATATGAATAATGCAAAATTAAATGTTACATCATATCGTAATTTATCTCTACAAAACAGTACCTTCAATGATGAATTAGAAAAGCATCTTATATCAACGAATCATACCATTACGACAGAAGTACAAAGTCATTTGAATGAAAGCGATAAACAAAGTAATAAAACGAGTCATGTAGTAACATTAAATGGGACAAGTACGAACAATCTAAATATTACTAGTATAAAATTAAATTCAGACGGTAAAGACAATAGTTCTATAACCGTATCTGCGTCTAATGGTTTTAACTGTTCGAATCGCACCCGTGGTAAATACGCTGATAAAAAAGATTGCAGGAAATTCTACACTTGTATAGGTAATCTACAGCCTATGATAGGAACATGTCCAAACAATACCGTGTTTAGCGAAATTAATAAACAATGTACGAGGAATTTATCGCATTGCGTACGAAACAATCAGTTCCGATGTTTATTAGAGGGACGGTTTAATGACTTCTTTAAAGATAACATTTATTACATCTGCGTTAAAAATAGTATGCATGGTTTTATACGATACAAACTACAATGTCAGGGTGGTTTTCATTTGAACAAGGCTACAGTTAAATGTGAAAAGAATGTAGAGATACCAAGCCAATCAGTGTCTTCTATTAGTGAAGCAAATGATGAAAGTACAACACTTAAAAATAAATCAGAAAAACTAACCACAACAGATAGTTTTGAATGTGAGAGTGAAGGTAAATTTCCATACGATAAGGACTGCAAAAAATATTACATATGTACTAAAATTAAAAATGTTTATCAATGGAAAATTAAGAAATGTGCTAGTGACGAAGTTTATGATAAAAAGAAGAAAAAGTGCGTAGAATCTGATAGCGGCGAGTGTTAGTTATTTAAATAATAATATTTATTACCGGATATGTAGATACTTAATTTATGAAATATTTCCAGCTTGTGTTATCTTGTGCGGACATTGTGAAAAATAAATTAAGTTTATACTATTATCAAAATTACTTTTATTGTTTTATCGTTAAGTTTTTTTATTATTAATAAATGTACCTGTATACAACTTTTATTACTAATATTTAATTAAATACAGCTCTTTCATTTTTGACCAAACCTTAAATCTGTCTGTTTGCTTACAATCAGTCTTCATATTAGGAAGTATCGTGTGATTTATGTTACATTCTTGGTCTTCGGGACGGTGCACCTCCATCTATGATGAATTGGTCCTCGTTGTCTCTTTCTAAGGTGACGCAGAAATTATTAGAAAATATTGTGCAACGAATTGACGTTTCACCTCTCACAGGTCGCGGAGGGCAGAAATACGTTACACTGTTGGGAGTATCGTCTTGTGTCACTCTGAATTTGTAATTCTTACACTCGATTGGTGTTGCTCGTTGACCTGAGAACTGATCCCTCAAGGTTTGCTTGTTGTCGGTATATAGAGTATCCTTTCGGTTATCAGAACCAAATAAATCAGGATTCGTTTTCGTCGTATTGGCTACAGGACACTTGTACTTTTGTGGTGATGTGCAAGATCGGCTAAAACCGTTAAAGATAGTGTTCCCTGAGCATTTGAAGTTGATGCCTTGGAAACGATTGCCATTGGGGACGCAGAGGATGTATCCTTTACACCCGGGAACGTTAGGGTTAGCGATCCTTTCATTTCGGTGGCAGCGCAGACTTCTAGTCAATGCTGGGTCAATAAAGTTGATCGCATCCTCGCAAACTGACGTGGAGTCTTCGTTGCAGAACGTCCCGACTGGACAGACAAACGCCGGTCCTACTAACTTATTGCCTTCACATAATCTCACTCTGTTGTTTCGTTCGCACGTGAACCCAAACTTCCCACATTCATAGTTCGGGTTTATGTAGTATGCCTTTGTAAAGCTAGAGTAGATGGATATCTGTAAGATAAAATGTACTATAAGTTTGTCATTCATTTGATTAAATAATACCTATTAAGAATGCAGTTACATTCAAAGTATATGTATAAATTTGTCTTTTCCTATTCATACAATAATAATTTTGAAAACATCTTGTACTTTTACCACGTACCTATACACACGTGTATATACAAACAACAATGTAGCATGACTTTTTTCGGTAAATCGTCGTAATCTAAAACACAAATAACATAATCCCCGTTTACATTTCGAATGGAAAAACTGAATTCCTCAGCAACCACTTGACTGACACTTATCATTATTAAAATTATGATAGCTCGTAACATTTTATGGGGTACCATATTTTTTCAGTTTGGTGATATAGTACAGTAATAGACCTGTTATTTTTAACATAACAGATATATGTGTTGCTGGGGAGTTTCTAGAATTACTTTTTGTTCCCAGTAAACACACCAAAATGGTGAAGGGAAGGCGTGTTTTTGTAATTTTGAAGTTCAAAAACTGAAGTTTTTCCGTCTAATTTCGATTAATGATATTTGAAGATATTGATATATACCTAGATTAATTAAATTAATAATACAGATGATTACTTACCGATATTAAAGCCTTTATAAGTTGTGCACTAAACATTTTAAATTTTCACTATAACTTACTATGTTGCTTATATGAATTTCGGAACACGACTAACGGACAAAAACTGCTTTCTTAGTGCTATTGAGTTA
Organism: Pyrrhia umbra; assembly: GCA_963891755.1. Classification (NCBI taxonomy): domain Eukaryota; kingdom Metazoa; phylum Arthropoda; class Insecta; order Lepidoptera; family Noctuidae; genus Pyrrhia; species Pyrrhia umbra. The sequence goes on along the minus strand of OY982922.1, from coordinate 10,589,669 downwards.
AAGAGTCAATTAGCGTATTTCACACCTCTGGGCAATGTAGAGAAATGGGTGACACATTGTCACGGATACCTTGACAAATTCGTGTGTTTTAACGGTACACGGCTGCATAGGGGCTTCGAAGTAGGCGAGAGTGGTATAGTTGATAGGTGATAGTTTAGTTTTGTAATTTTTTGTTATAAATGGAGTAGCTAGTAATTTGTATTCATGGCCTATATTAATGACAGGATAAGAAAGCCAACTCCAAACCCATTTTAAGGGGCGACCTGTAATGTTGTCACTCACTGTATCTATTAATTCAACAGAGATAGAGTCATGTTGACCAGATCTGTACGGCCGAATAACGTGAACGCGGTCGGTGAACTTGGCACATGTGACTAAAAAAAAAACAGACTTCCAGAAGACTGAAAAGAGAAACATAAATTTACATTCTGCTGAAACGTTAGTGAACCAATACGTCGCTTTAGAAGTCGATGTCTCTAAGTTACTGTTATGAATATTTTGTCTTCAATCAAAAAATAATTTTCCAAATCGGTGCAGGCGTCTTCGAATCGGGGAACTTACATAAAAAAATGAAGTCAGTTAAAAATACCTTTCCTGGTAAAATGTGTGTGTAGTGTAGGTACCATAGAACACATCTCCTTACCCTTCGAGGCCGACAGGTGTGATGTTATGTCAGTTAGTACGACGCCAGGCAAATATAATATCATCTGCATTCTTCAGTATGTGTCATATGTAACGGCAAATGTGATCTGTACTTAGAAAACATTACTGTGTAAACAGTACCTACTTGTGTGCAATGTATTTGCCTTTCGATTGCGGTATGATAACTGTGAGATACAGAAGTAAAGCTTCGTTTACGATAGCACCGACCGGCGATGCTGTATGCTTGAAAGATGCACAATGATATTGTACACATATTTTTTTAACCAACTTCAAAAAAGAAGGAGTTACGCGATTTATATAGGTGTAACTAGGCTAGTACACAATAGCCTTCATTGTAATTAGGTAATTAGTAACCTATATGAACAAGCTTCCTGGTACTGCGATAACAGGAGGCATTTAGATATAATAATGTCTTTGTTACGTTACACCATTATATCTATCTATATATATAAAAGAAAGTCGTGTTAGTTACACCATTTATAACTCGAGAACGGCTGGACCGATTTGGCTGAAAATTGGTGGGGAGGTAGCTTAGAACCAGGGGACGGACATAGGATAAAAAAAGGTAGGAGTTGGGTAGGAGTTGCATACCACGCGAACGAAGTCGCGCGGGGCAGCTAGTGATTAATAAAATTAAGTTAGGAGCACACGTCTTTTATTGCTTTTTAAAAAGCCTTTCGCCTACGCCCACTATACCTAACTCGCGTAGGTACATTTTTTATGTATGATATGTATTTAGTATTTAAAAGCGTTTTTTATTATAAATATTCATTAAAATATTGCAGTGTTAATTCGTATTTTCCGTAAAAACTTTTTTGGATTGCACTGATCACTGTTTATGGAAATAAAAAAGTAAGTGTAAATAATACCTAAATGCATTTAATAAACTAAATCATACTGATATACAAATAACATAACTCTACTCATCGTCGGACGAGGATTCGCTGTCGCTGTCCGAACTTGAAGACGTTCTTTCTGGATCTTGTACGACTGGACCACCGGTTTTTACTCTGCAAACAATCACATCAATAGCTGAAATACTCTAATAAAGGATAATTTTATGTATAGTATCTAACAGCCGGTTGCACCAATAAAATATTTATTTATACGTGAAACGAAAGAACTGTAATTCAAGATATGTCAAAATGGAGGATTAAATTGAATAATTTTGCTATTATTTTATGTTATACGTCTAAATAGTTATGATATATGTTTACTGAATTATTATATCCATGTATTGAAATCATATAAAATATTAAAAGAATGCTAATTATTGATATTATGTTTTGTGATATTCGTAAAGGTATAAATGATAAAAAGTTTTGTGCAACCGGCTGTAAGTGTTGCCAGATGTCCTGCTTGGCGGGATGAATAAAATCCCGCTTTTTCATCGAGGTATCGAAAGTAGAAAAAATATGGGTCAGTGAACTAAGAATGGCATGGGCGAGCGACATAATATTTACGCATTTTTACTACGTCCCGATATTTGGAAAACGCTTAGGCAACACTTCTTATACTTATTATGTCCTTGGTCCACTCTAAAATTGAGGATAACCAACTCTGGACGAGTCAAAAGAGGTTAATGGCCTCCTCCAGAGTTACCTAGTCGAGATAGAGCGATCACAATTAAAAAAAAATAATTAGAGACTAATGGTGTATACACACTAACTGCTTTTATACCCATGTTAATTACCATAATCGAACCAGATAATACATTTTGTGCACAAATTTTTACTAATATAAGGAACAAAGTGCTTACCATTTCTTTATTTTTGAAAGGAAGTAGGGACGGGGAGGGGAGGGTTTTGAAGGATGGAGCGCCCTGGGTAGCACAATTTAATATGAATTCTAGTTATCAAGGTTTGTTCATAATTAAGCACATTTGTCGATACAAGAATACTTCGCAGGAGATATTATGCAGTGAACCTTTGTCTGCAGACAGTTGCATTCTATTCTATTACTCTCATAGTCAGATGGGAACACAAAACACTATAAAGAATAAGGCAGCTGCCTAATTTATTTATGAATTACCCACTGCAGGAGGAGTCATAATGATTTTCTATCCGAAAAAAAGTATGTATGCTTACAAGTTGTATGCTTCTGCGACGGCCAAGGCCGCGGGATGTAGACTGCCAGCTAGGCTGGAGTGTTGCTGCGTCAGTAAGGTTTCCACTTCCTGTTCGGGTCGGTTCAGCATGGTGCCCAGTACTTGTACGCTGGCTTGCATCGCCTCCTCGAAGCCGCATTCCGCTAAGTAAGTTACTGCAGCCTGGTAATATGATAAGATTTTTTTTAATTCCCCCAAAAGACTCCTCCGTCTAGGTATATTGCTACTAGAAGCATAAGGTTGACAAGTAGTCTGTTGGTTCGCGAATTCAATCCCTAGATTTGTTTCTGAAAATGTATCAATACAGAAATAAATACGATGTTACAATATGCTCCCTTATGAATACAATAAGCTCATTTAGACAACTTTGCGAAATAACCTCATTGATTGCGATAACTATTGAGTAGTTTCAATTTCGTCAAATTTTATATGAGAATTTCACTAGAGCAGCATGCGTCGTGATTACGTGGTGATTCGTGATGACGCTAACTATTTTTAACCCCGACCCAAAAAGAGGCGTGTTATAAGTTGGACGTCGATATCTGTCTGTCTGTGTTATCTGTCTGTGGCATCGTAGCTTTCAAACGGATCGACCGATTTCGATGCGGTTATTTTCATTTAAAAGCCAGTTTTCTTACAGTGGTTCTTAGCTGTTTGGTTAATATTGGTCCAACAGTGCAAGAGTATCAGCTCCCTCTTTACCAAAATGATGTAAGGCATTTTTGCGTAGGGGGTTAGTTAAATTTTTAATATATTTTATTTTATTGTCAACTAGCTTCTGCCAGCAACTTCGTCCGCGTGGTATAGTGGTGCTCCGCTCCTATTGGTCTTAGCGTGATGATATATATATATGATATATATAGCCTATAGCCTTCCTCGATAAATGGACTATCTAACACTGAAAGAATTATTTAAATCGGACCAGCGGTTCCTGAGATTAGCGTGTTTCAACAAAATGACAACATTTCCCTTCACTGCTCTGCTCCTATTGATTGTAGCGTGATGAAAAGTATACTATAACCATCTCAGGAGTATGACAAATAATTGTACCAAGTTTCGTTAAAATCCGTCGAGTAGTTTTTGTTTCTATAGAGTTTATACAGACAGACAGACAGACAGACAGACAGACAAAAATTTTACTGATTGCATTTTTGGCATCAGTATCAATCCCTCATCACCCCCTGATAGTTATTTTGGAAATATATTTCATGTACAGAATTGACCTCTCTACAGATTTATTATAAGTATAGATGTCAATATTTCATTGTAATCGTGCTAAGAGTTTAAAGATAGTGACTCACAGCAGCAATGCCGGGTAGCCCAACTGTGGCCGCTTTCTGAGCGACGTCGGCAAGTGCCTTTGGACGTTCGGGAACGCCTGCAGCCTCCTCGCGACGGAGACGCTCCAACGCCTCTTCAATATTTTTCCAATGAGGGTCGGCCTTGTCTTTCGTGTCAGAACACATCTCGATAATGTTGCACATTGCTGTCGCTGATAACCTGGATGAAAAAAATATGAAATCGATACCTACTTACATAATTTCATTTCAGTATCTAACGGCCATTTTCAATAATACGAAGATTTTCTTACTAGAGATTTTTTAGAGAATTTTGACATAAGGCCCATACAACTAATGTCAAAAACCTATCTCTAGTAAGCAAATAATAAAGATAGATAGGTTTTTGCAAATGGTCGTTAGACTAGAGGTGGGAATTCGGCCGGATGATAAAAGCAAACAATTGAAGTATTCATACAGTAAAGTAAGTAAATAAACCAAAAATGAGCGTATACCTAAACTGTCACATGAATACCAATTTTCAAAGCGTACATTGCGTTGATATAAGTATCAAAAATAATACTTTTTAAACATTATGAAGCAATATAATGCAAATCTATTAATCGTCTGAGTGTAATCAATCGTTACTGGAGTGTTACGGATAGTTACTCACTTCTGAACAGGCGACCTGATGTTCTTCACCTCCTGTTCCTCTGGAGTCATCTGTCCAAAGCTGAGCATATCAGCGGCGGCTGCGCGCATTTTACTTTTAACTTCTTCGTCTGAGAAGAGAGGAACCAAATGTATTGATATGAACTGAAGCTGAAGTCATACATTAACATAATATATGTCAAGATACTTTAAAAATTATAGATGGAAATATTATAAATATTATTCGTAAGGATATGGTTATGTCTCAAAACTCGTTAATTATTTTGGTAACCCATTTGACAAAGTTAACTACAAATCTAATTTTGTTTCAAGTCTAACAATACAATGTGATACAAGGGCTCGTAATAGGGCTATAGTTTGCACCAACCAATTTTAGGAACAATTTAAACAAAATCATAAACTATTTTGTCCTAATTTTACCACATAGATAAACAAATTGGCATTCAATGATGAATGATGATGATGTTTAGAGCATGAAATTGATATAAGTGCGCCATCCTTACGACATTTTGTTCATTTCTGTGGCAGAATTAGAACTAAATAGGTTACGACTTTGTTTACATTTTTTATAAAATTAATTGGTACCGACTATAACACATAATTCCAAGATACAAATCATCCAAAAATGAGCTTGATTTTATCCCTGAAAATCTGATAAATTTTGAATTTAGTTGTAAAAATTCGATTAGTGGCTTTGGAATCAATAGATAGTCAATTAATTGAGGTCAAAAATGAGTGACACCATAGTTTGCTATTGCCACACAAAATTGATATGAGAACGCGTTTTGACAGCTCATAAAAATAATCTGAATTGATTGGTAACGATAATACAAGTGGTCCAATCAGGCCTCCTCACCTTGACCATGGTAAGTGTTGCACATGGCATCCAACAGTCTTTCTACTAGCTTGGCTCGTTTCCCGTGACCGAACACTACGAGCTGCGACCACGCCTGAGCGAGGCGGTCTCCAGCACCGCCCACTTCCAGCGTTTTTATTATCTGTTAACATATAAAAAAAGTTGTCTTGTTATTGCTACTTATTGTTAAATATTATATGTCTATGCAAATGTTGTTTGATTATTAAATATATAGTATAGATAGTAAATGAGATCTGTAATCTGTATTAAGAATATGAACCGTAATTGGGTTTGCTTATATTGCCCAATTAGCCGTATATTTCTGTACATTAAATATGTTGAATAAAAACATATAAAAAAAACTGTAATGTTGTTACTTTGCATTGCAATTACGCAAGTCGTAGTTAATTATTCTCATTGTTATCGATTAGCATTCGAAATGTTAAATCAACAACATTAAATCATGCATGAAAAAAAAACATTATTTTATATCTAGATACCGAGCTACAATTTCGCGACATGCCACAACTGTCAGGATGGCCGAGCGGTCTAAGGCGCCAGACTCAAGGTTCCCTTGCTCACTGAACGTGAGTGCGAGTTGTTCTGGTCCTCTCTGAGGGCGTGGGTTCGAATCCCACTTCTGACAATACTTTTTGTTATATAAATTAATTAATTTTGGATTAATACATACTATTAATTCTATATTAATAGAAAACTACTGAAACGCAAAATAAAGTTTAGCCATTTCATTAATTCAACATACCTCTTCCATTACTGACGGCTCTGGCACATACACGTTGGGTACCAATGTGTCTAGTAGTTCTAGAGTTTTTTCAAATGGTGCGTGCCTGTCAAATTAAAATAAAAAGGATTTCAAATTACTTAAAACATTACATTTAAATAAATTATTTTGATTGTGTTTCAAATTACCTGCAAGCAACTGTAATGTAGTGCCTATAGTAAATACTTTCTTTGTACGCATCTCCAACTAATTTGTAGTTGTCGCCCTTCATTAGTAGCGCATGTAATCTCTCCGCCATTGTTATGTCCTGAAAAGGTTTCAGTTGAATCGTATATCTTTCTAGACTTTATTACTAATTTCTACCCGATCGCCTGTCTATATACATAACGACCATGACACTAAGGGATAGTCTAGTTATATATATATTAGCGAAAGATTGTTCGAAATCGGATGATTAGTTTTAGTGATTATCTTCTGTATACAAAATTATAATGTAGAAAATAGTATAGATGAACATGTTATTATGTAATTATGTTTATTTATTCTTACTTGTAGATGGTCACTGCATACACCCATAGCGGTTATAAAGAAATTAGTATCAGCTGGTTCTTTGGCATCTAAATGTTCCTTCTGTTCCAGCTCAGTGATTATCGTCGACAGGATATCAAAACGGGGACCTCCTGCAATAATATTGACACATGATTGATTTTAGATACTATTTTTTTAACTATGCTTTGCTACTAGATGAAATAACTTGATGAAAAGAAATAGTAGTAATAAGAATAGTAAACGAATATGACAAAGATATGAATAAGACAAGGGTGTGGGTTTCGAAACTTGGCAAGTCCAATGTGACCTTTTTCAGTCAATATGTATTTTCTAAGTGTCTATTGGACGCCACAGTGAAGGAAAACATCGTAAGGAAAATTGGTCTTTTTTTTATTCCATGTTTGAAATCGCCAATCCGCCTTGAGCAAGTGTGATGATCAGTGCTTGTACCTTCTCTATATGAGAAGAGGCCTTTATCCAGTAGTGGGATAGTAAATAGGCTGTAATGATTTTTGATAGATATCCAGAAATGTGTAACATAATATTACAATTTAATAATTAAAGAATGGTCTCTATCCAATAGTTTCCCAACAAACATAATTTTTACTTACTTTCCTTACAATATACACAGAGTAAGTAGTAGTAAGCTGCAAGGCCAGGCTGTATGCCCAGCTGCCGAAACTCTGCAACTATCTGCAGCGCCATCTGTTGCAGCAATTTCCCGCCACCCCACGAAGATAACGAGCGCAGGCATGCCGATAAAGTCTCATCATTTGGTGCTATACCCTGAAATAAAAAAAACTCTTATAATAAAATTGTAACTTGTTTATGTGTTTGAGCAACACCCAAAGAATACTGGCCTTATTTCAACTACCTACTACTAACTTTTTTCTACAACAATTGGATCTAAAAGTGTGGATGTGTTTACTTCCCTTGGGGCGAGGGTGAAACTGCAGGAAATACTCGTAGCTAGTAATCAATAATTGCTTACCTGTTCATTCATCTGTACTAATATTGAGCGAAGAGCTTCAATACGCAAGGTGGTTCCTTCACGCAGGAATCCAACACAACCCAGTAGAGCATTAAAGAGACTAGTGGATAAAGGAATACCCTTTTCTATAGCTTCCTGTGTCAACATCTGAGCTCTTTCTGCCTAAAATAAAAAAAAACAAAAGTTATTTTGTTCCGAGCCTTGATTTGATATTTTTATTAAGAGCAAGGGGTTGGAAGGGCTGTCTGTTTTAAGTTAGAATAAAGCAATCAACAGTAGTTTTATCCACAGCATTTATTATAGTTCTTTAAATATACATTGTAGTAGGAAAGCAGTTGTATTTTTTATTTATATTTACCTGGTAGTATTTAGCCATGCCTTGAATCATGGCACAATATGCTTCAGGCTTCTTTGGGTCCATTGATTCAAAAATCTGATCGGCGAGTCCACCAACCCTTAAAAAAATAAGTACAAATTATGAATAAATTTTGTATTTTTTTGTATTATGACAATGATATTTTTTTTAAACATGTAACCTTTGTGATAGTAAACTTATTTCTCAAAGTGTAACAAAGAAAATACCTCCAAGTAGCAGCCTGTTTGTCTCTAATATTAGCTGCAAACCACCTCTCTTCAAGCCACTCCATTGAATCCGGTTCCTTTTCATTATAGAAACACAACAGTTGAAGAAACTGAAGCTTTATTTCATCACTCACAGAGGTTGTGCCACCAAGTAATTTAAATATTGTTATTGAGTCCTCAATTAGAGCATTTTGAATTGTATATTTTAAGTCTTCCTCTGTGACCTGAAAGTAAAACAATGAGGCTTCAGAACCATAGGTGTACTTACTTACGTACTTATGACGAAGAAAGCATAGTGAAGAAACTAGGGTCATAAAATTGCAACTGCCTTAATGAAGTGTGGTGATAATGATCAATGCTAAAGCTGCTTTCAGACTATGCTATAATATAATAGCATATAGTATATATAGTTCATAGCACAACAATATCGCGCACCATACATGGCCAATAATATATAGTACAGTACAGTGTGAATGTGTCCATAACAATGTATGGTGCACGATATTGTTGTGCTATGAGCTATATACTATATGCTATTATATTATAGCGTAGTCTGAAAGCAGCTTAATGTTTTCTCTATGTTAGAAGTAGATCCACTATTACCTTGCTTGCATCATTATAAATAGGCTTTGGAGCGAACGCTTCTATTTTAGGGTCAGCATTGAAGTATGGGGTTTTTATTTTGCTTGGTGGATCCCATTCTCTGGTGGTGAATAAATCTGCATGTTCATCTCGGATCCACGCTGCGGCTTTGCGTCCAGCCTCTGCTGATAATGCGTATGCTCGTTTGCGGAAGTTCGACAGTGGTATTAAATAGGGATCATCATGATATCTGTAAACGTAAATAAGATACTTGTATTTTATGAATCAGGAAATTATGAAAAAGGTCATTATTTGAATTGATGACTAGAAAAATGTTATTACATTGTAATAAAAATAATTTATTTGGATTTCATGTTTTATTTGATGCATATACATTTGAGTGGTTTTTTAGTTATTTATCTAGTGTGTATATAAAATATGGGTTACTTGTAGTGTGCAGCTGTTGGATCGGTCCCAACAGTAGCTGCTAAAGCCTGTAGGATATCGGTGGGTCCTCTGGGAATGCGGGGAGGAGGCGAGATGCCATCACTAGATTTACCGCTTTGAGGGAGCTTCTGTCCTTCCAATGTTGTCAATGAACGACAGAGGCATGCTAGCCTAGTCCATTGTCTGCAAATAAAGACGTTTTATGTAATAAATAGGACTTTATTATTAATGATTTCTAACCTCAAAGGGTCGTCTTCGTACCTCTGCACAACGATGTTGGAATACATAACTTAGTAATTTACGTAAATGTATTAATTTCTATGATTAATAGCACAGACTAAGTTTTAATAAAATTCTTTATTAACTTATTTATCAATATTCACCAACATAACCTAAATCATAAACGTCAGTTTCATTGGTTATGTGAAGTTATGTCAATTGTTGTTTTGACGTTTAATGTGATATTGCCATGTTCAAATTCCATTTCTACGTCGATGCTGTCATTTCATGCACAAATGCATTGTTGAGAGATGATAGATGGCGCTGTAGGAAGCCTGAAGTTGAAATAAACGCTCTGATTTTAAAAATAATTTAAAAATAATATTAGTGCATGGAAGTGTATAAAAAGTAGTGTACCAATAAAACTTGAATCAATAACTTAGTGACAGTGTTTGCAACGACTTTTACACAGAAACGGTGAAGTTATTTCCAAAACAATACATCATACTCCGATTCAATAACAATCACAATAAAAACAATAACAAGTGACAATTTGTAAGAAACAACTAATTTTCAACCTATAAAACATTCTGTGACCCAAATAAATACCTAATAAGTGCAAAAAACAATAACAACAAAGACAAAGTGAAAAAAGTGACTAATTAGTGTTTGAACTTCAACCGTCGTAAACTCGACAAAAAAAAAGCGATTTTGAACCTTAATCCATATTTCGACCGACTTTTAATTCGCCGCAAGTAGTCAAAAAATTCAACACAATTTCCAATGCACAGGTGGCCTAGTTGTGTAAGCATTCTACTTTTGCCTATGAACTTTCTTGTTCAAGTGGTCGCGAGTTCAAATCCCAGTAACTATATTCACTTTTAGGAATATCAATTATTAAAATTGTAATTTTACAAAAACCTCACTGGAATATAATGTCACCAATCAGCACAACAAGCAATGGCAATAGTGGCCGAAAAATAATACCGTTAGTAATATCGCACGCTTAATAATAAACTGACCGTTTAAGTTTTAGGTCCAAAATGAGTTAAGCAAACAAAGAGATTCCCTTTAACGCCATCTATCTACAGACCTCAGAATTTTTTCAATATCTCATTCGTAGGCGGAGTTACAACATTATCGGTCTCTTTCACTCTCATACGTTTTCACCAGGATTATTACGGGACGTTGGCATAAACCATTATGTGCCAGATGCCGTTTAGGTCAACATGTCGTGATTTTATTTAAAAGTGGCTGATTAGTAATTGGTGCAAAAATCTGAGGTAAGTTTCATTTGAATACTTCATAGAAATATGACCCATTTTTGTTTGAGTCTGTTTATTACAAAGCGAATCAAATTATTCGTGGTTATTTTTAGTTTTACGTCTGTGTTTGATAAAAATATGATAATATTTGCGTGACTTACTATGTGTTGAGTCTGTATTTTATAAATGAATATGTTATTTTTCTAATTGGGTTAGTTGTCATTAGAAGTTCGGTCAGCCTTTTACAAAAATGTTTTTAAAACCCAAAGACATTATTTAACATAAGTCTATCTCTTATAAAGCGCTACTGGCCGTTATTTAAATTGTTTAGTTGAGATTGGGATTGAGTCACTATTCTTTAAACTTTTACTTAAATAAATAGAGTGTTTCATTATGTCAGCTAACAGCTACGTTCTTCTAGGATGGCTTCGCGAACGAGAAAGATAATGGATATGATTAATTCAAAATCAGTGTCACCAGTCGACGCTATTACGAATGAAAACGAGGCTCCAACTCAAGACTGCTTCACCAAATCTCCGATTAAAGATAGCCCATCTGATCCCAAAGAAGTGCCTATGGAGCTAGTTCAATATAATTTAGTTCAAAATCCTACGGCTAATGTTGTGGTAATGTTTTCGTTTTACATTAATTATTTTTAATGCTGTTAAAAAATATTAAAAAAAAATTGATTTATTACCTACCACTAAAGTTATTATATTGATGTGTTACAGATGTTATCTGACATTACTAATAATCCGGAAAATCAGTCTTATTTGGATGTTAATACCTTTTTTGACGCCAATGAACTTACTCATGAAAATCCTGCTAACCGAAAAAGAGACAATGTAAATTACATTGTCTCACCTATGAACTCGGACGAATCGGACGCAGATCTTAGTGACCAAGATCCAACGTATAAACATAAAATTCAAAAGCAAAAATTTAAGTCAGTACTACATCCTGTGTCGCGGCGATCATCTTCGGCTAGCTCATCGTCATCTAGTTCTAGCAGCTCATCGTCGTCTAGTTCTAGCAGCTCCTCGTCATCTAGTTCTAGCAGTTCTGCCTCTTCTCACAATTCAAATAAAATTACACCCGCTCATCAAGACTTAAATACTCTCAATAATTCAAATAATGCAGCTAATGAACAATCATTCGAGGTGCCGGGAACTAGTGTGAGAATAAATACTGCTGAAGAAATGGAGATTTGCAAGAAGAAAGGTAGGAAGCGCACTAGTAATCCTAAAAAATGGAAACAAAATATAAATAAAATACTAAGAAATACTGGAAATTCGTATGAATCTAAGAAAAAGCGAGTCGTTCCACCTCGTGAAGTCAAGCAACCTTGCACAGATCGTTGCAGACTCAAATGTTCAGAAAAGATCACAAACATTCAAAGACAAGCTCTATTTGACCTGTATTGGAAGATTGGTGACATTGATAAACAGCGTATGTATATAAACTCTTGTATGTCCAACGTCAATCCAAGGTATAAATACACAAACGCCATGCGTCCAAGGCAGAGTAATAAGGCTTTCCACTTTATCATGGATGACAAACCAATCCGAGTCTGTAAACAATTTTTCATAAGAACATTAGATATATCCGATCGCGTTATTCGTACAGTAAAACAAAAATCTAGCAAGCTTGGCAGTATCCAAAATGATCAAAGAGGAAAACATAATAGCCACCATTCTAATGATGAATCACTGATTTTAGACATGAAAAAGTTCATAGATTCTATACCAAGAATCGAGTCACACTACACTAGACAAACTTCTACTCGTGAATATATAGATGGAGGAAAAAGCATCATAGATCTATTCAAGGACTTTAAGGAATGTCAAGAAAAAGCCAATAAGCCTTTTGGTAAATATTGCACATTTTACAAGGTATTTACTCAGGAATTTAATATATCATTCTTTTCCCCGCGAAAAGATCAATGCGACCTGTGTCTACAGTATGCAAATTCAAACAATGACCAGAAGAATCAGATTCGTGCCAAATTTGAAGCTCATTTAGAGGAAAAAGTTCTGAGTCGCCAAGAAAAATACAATGATCGTTGCAAAATAAACAACAAAAATATAGTTCTGGTTTTCGATCTACAGGCCGTTTTACAATCGCCAAGGGGAGACACCTCCGCTTTTTACTATAAATCTAAATTGAACAGTTACAACTTTACTGTCGCGCTTTTGAATAAAAAAGTAGATGGTCAAATGAAGGACGCCTATGCCGATGTACACTCTTATTTCTGGAATGAAACTGATGCAAAGCGCGGTGCTAACGAAATAGGCTCGTGTTTACTGGATTGCTTTGAGAAGCTTTGTCACGAATCAAGAAATAGTGACGACGATGGTTTAAATCTGATTTTATATTCTGATAATTGTACTGGCCAGAATAAGAATAAATATATAGTATCACTTTATCTCTATGCGGTAACTCACCTAAATATAAAATCAATAACGCACAAATTTTTAATCAAGGGGCACACACAAAATGAGGGAGATAATATACATAGCCTTATCGAAAAAGAAATAAAGAAGAATCTGAAATCAGGACCAATATATAGTCCCCATCAGTATGTAGCTATAATTAAAAATTCCAAAAAGTCCGGCCAAAAGTTCATGGTACATGAATGTACCTACAATTCATTTCTGGACCTGAAAAAACTTCAAGAAGACTGGGGATACAACTTTAATGAAACTGAAGACAGAAACAACATAGCATGGAATGATATAAAAATTTTAAAGTGTGAAAAGAGTGAACCTTTTGCATTCTTTGTGAAAACATCGTACAAAGAAGAAGAATTCACAAAGATATGCCTAAGAAACAAGAGAAAAAAAATGAAGATTTTATCAGAGCTGTCACCAGTAAAAGCATACACAGGTAAGCAAGAGCTGAGTGAAAACAAAAAGAAAGATTTAAAGGAGCTGCTTGATAAGAATTTGATTCCCAATTTTTACAAAGATTTTTATGATACAATAATATGATTCTTTAAAAAAAACTTTTTTAGGTTTAGTTTAAACTTACAATGATAAACTGACTGGTTATAAAAGTTGATCTCTTAATTAGTTAGTAACTACAACAATTTTCTGTGATTATAGAAGACTACTTTTTCTAGAATTATGTAAGATGTTTTCAAGGTAACATAAGTTAGTGTAAAACATTGTCATCTCAATTTTGTCTGGTTGTCTTTAATTTTGTTGATTCTTGCAAAGAAATTTATATATCATGCCTATATTATAATAATTATTTTGATTGTTTGTTTTGGAGTTTAAATTTTATTTTCTGTAGTAAGTTTAGGTGGTTACACTGATTGTATACCAAATATTGCAGAGGTAGGTAATAGCTATAATCTGTTAATCGATATAACGGTTATTAATAATAATTAAGAGGCTTGCTAAAGTTTAACCCCCTTATTCATAAATACATTACAAAGAGGAAATAGTTATTAAATGTTTTCTCCTTGGCACACTTGATGAAAGTCACAAACTTTAAAAAAAGGATAAAACACTTTTAACTATTGCCCCTTTATAACTAACTTTTGCCCCTTAACTATTGCCCCTTTATTTCATGAATAAGGTGGTTAGTTTTGATTGTTATTTTGATAGTTGATTTTATAAAGCTCAGTTCAAAACTGTTGTATTAGGTTCTTATGTAAGGACTTATAAAATATTTCTTGGTGATTTATTTCAAATTTGCATGAAAAATTATGTGAAATAATAAGTTTTTTTTGTTGATTTTGTGCTAAAATATTATAGAGTAAAAGACTTAAAATATGAAAAATGTTTTATTTTTTATCCAATATAGACCAAAACCATAAAAATGTTACAGTTTTAAGTAGATGTTTAATAAAATACAGACACATTACCAATTGTGCCACCAGTACATAATCATTTAATTATTAACTTTAATAGTAAACAGACTTAAGTCATCAACATCATTTTTAAACTTAAAAAAAATATATAAAGAATTATTTTTTTTACAAAATTGCATTACAAAATTAATAATCAGTTCATTAACTATTTGCACAATACATTATTTCAATATTATTATTATTTTTGACTGAGTTATAAACTATTACACAAAACAAGTCAGTAAAGCCAAAACGTTTTTTGCTATTTACCAAAAAACAGGTTTTTTGAGTTAGGTCAGTCTATTATTAAGCGTGCGATATGTCACAAATGTAAAAAGAAGGTAGACATTAAAACTACAGCATTGTGTTCTGCATGTGATAACAGATATGAACTTGATTGCGATGAACACACATATCGGCTCAAGGACCCAGAAGCAAAACAGAAATGGAGATGTAAGACGTGTATCAGAAACAAAAGGTACGCTAAAACCGACTCAACATCTGGCATTACTTTACGAAAAAAACAAACTGTTTTGAAGACCACATCACCTAAGCAAAAAGTACCAAATATACAGTCAAATAGCACAATGTTATCGGATTCCCACATACTTACTGACTGCGTAACTTCTGACGAGTCATACATAACTCCCAACAAATTATCAAGGAGTGTTGACGGAACTGTAAGTGATATGATAACTATCTCAGAGATGAAAGAGACAGTCGCTCAACTCACATTCAAACTGGAAAGTACGGAAAAGGAATTAGAAAATGTATTGTTAGAAAACACGGATTTGCATAAACATATCAACAAATTATCCTCGGAAATCAACACTTTAAAGTCCCTGTGCCAATCCTCAACCAATTTTCAAAATCCGGGGTCAATTACAAAGAAAAAGAAGCAAGCCCTGTTACAGCAACACAACTTGGATTCTTTACCGTCCTCTCCATCGTCGGCCTCATTGAAAGTGAATACCAGTGAACACGTACTTCGCCTAGAACAGGAAATACTAATAATTCAAAAGAAACTACATCTCGCAGAACAGGAGATAGCAGTGCTAACAGAGCGTATTAATTCGTGTGAATGTGTCAATCAGGAAAATTGTGAAACTGCAGCACAAGTGAGTAATTTTGCTAGCAAAAATATTGCAGGCATTAAACATAAAAATAAGCTTTCTATCTTCAGCAGCAATTGCACAAGGGGGACTCTGCCCTTAATCGAAGAAGTATTCTCTAACCAATTTGAGTATTGTCATTATTTAGTACCTAACGTCACCTCAACAGATCTCTTAAGAACCATTCAATACAAATTAAAAGATTTCTCAATGAATGACTACTGCCTGATCTTCATTGGAGAAAAAGATCTGCAGAATTGTGACTATGCAAATATACTCCACAACCTAAACTACTCACTAAAGAATGTAACTCACACTAATATTGTTATCTGCACTCCGATCTACGTAAAAGGTGCATTAATACATAATTATAAAGTGGAGTTTTTCAATAACCTTCTCCTTGCAGACCTAAAAAATAATGAATACGCATACTTTTTCGATAGCAATGCTACCCTATCGCACGAAATGTTTTCCTACAATACTGGAAAAATAAATAAATACGGATGGAGAAACATATTTGACCAGATTATGTGCAGGATAATGGTTGATTACAAATTATTCGGTTCTCAAGAAGCTTTGTCAATCACAAAGGTTGATATTCATGACAACTCAACATCAACAATTACTGAGATACCAAATGAACAAGAGTGCATTAAAACAACGAGCGAACGGTTTTTTCTATTATAAATCATTAATTAAAGTACCTGTATCCAAGCGTGTTTGCCCAAATCAAACAAATGTGTTCATATGTCATCAAAATGTATGCGGTATCAGTAACAAAAAAAGTGAACTAGAGGTTTACATAAATTCGCTAGATAAGAGAGTAGACTTTATATGCATAAGTGAACATTTTTTAAATGATAAATCGATTTCTGTATTTAACCTAGAAAATTATAACTTAATCTCATACAATACTAGGAACAAAAAAATTAGAGGGGGGAGTCTAATCTTGGGGCACATAGACAGAAAAGTGGATAATATAGATTTTGTAAAAAAATTGTATAAGATGGAAGCCTTTGAAGTATGTTGTATTAAGGATACTAGTACTGGTCTATATTTGTGTTGCTGTTATCGCACCCCAAATGACAGGAATTTCACTGATTTCATGTTAAATATGGAGAAGTTGTTGGAATATTTGTTCAATAGAAAAAGCATTATTTGTGGTGATTTTAATGTGGATTTAATGGTTGAGAGCAAAACCCGGACTGAATTTATGAGTTTACTGGCATGTTATAATTTCCGACTGCTTATTAGTAAACCTACGTTTATTCGCAACAATTGTGCATCTTGTTTGGATAATGTTATAACTAATTTGCCTGAGGAATATGTAAAACAATGTGATGTAGACCACAATGGTTTAGCTGATGGACACGGTGCGCTATTGGGCGACTTTTTGTTAGATAATATTGATAATTCAAACAATAATAAATATATAGTTGTAAATAAAAGGGTCTTTAACAACAAAAACCGCCTAGCTTTTAGACAAAGTATTCTTGAAACTGACTGGATTGGTATCGGAATCAACAAGTTCTTGAAGACATTTGCTTCAATTTTCAAAAATTGTTATAAAAAGAGGGAACAAAAAATTAAACTCAAAAATGGTTTCAAACTAAGGTGGCTGACAAAAGGCATTAAAAAATCAAGTCAAATGAAACGTTTGCTGTGTGCTGGCGGTACCAAGCTAGAAGACAGTGTTAGGAATTATAAAAATAAATATATAAGAATATACAGAAGGGTACTATCTAAGGCAAAGAAAATTACAATAACGGAAACTATTAACAATTCTGGTAATCTGAGTAGAGAGGTTTGGAGGGTAATAAATAAAAGTACAAATAAAATAAAAGCACCGCATTCTGAAATTTCCTTGCTTAAATTTGACGGTAAAATTATAGAAAATCCCTTAGGTATTGCAAACGTATTGGTAAATCAATTTAGCTACAAATGTATTTTAAGTAATTGTGAGAATCTAGATCCCCTAAAACTTCTAGAACAAAGTACTAGAAGGGTTCAAAATGATATGGTTATTGCGCCTGTTACTCCAAATGAGATAGTAAAAATAGTTAATCGTATGGAAAATAAGAAATCATGTGGTTATGACGACATTCCCATAGCAGTTATTAAAGAAAATTTAGATATATTAGCTGAACCATTGACTAGTTTTTACAATAAATGTATTTCAGATGGTATTTTTCCAGAACAGTTAAAGATTGCAAAAATTGTTCCACTCCACAAAAAGGGCTCAAAAACGGATCCAAAAAACTATAGACCCATCTCTTTGCTCCCTATTCTTTCCAAAATTTTTGAAAAAATTATTAAGAGTAGTCTTGTACTTCATCTAAATTTAAACAAGGTATTGCACTTAAGACAATTTGGATACCAAAAAAATGTCGGAACAGGGGATGCTATATATACATTAGTGGAAGATATTATTAGTAAATTGAATAGGAAAAAGAGGGTAGCTGGCATTTTCCTTGATTTAAGCTCAGCCTTTGATACAATTGACCACAAATTACTTATTGCAAAATTGGAGCATTATGGTGTGAGAGGCATAACTTTACAACTATTCTCTTCATTTTTAAAAAACAGAAAAATGTATGTAGATATTAGTAATATGAGAGCAAATAGTAATAGTAATTGTAATAGATCTTTTATGCAAGATATAGTAGCAGGCGTACCCCAGGGATCGATCTTAGGGCCTATATTGTTTATTCTATTTACAAATGATTTAATTAATTACATGGTTTCAATATTTCCCGACACACAGCTGACAGTTTTCGCAGATGATACCAATGCAATAATTGAAGCTAACGATATACAAGAGCTTTCCGCTAAGGTTAATGCAGTTTTGAGAGTTTTTAAATCTTGGTTTGATAGTAACAAGCTTTTAATTAACACTGAAAAAACCAACATAATGTTATTTAGTACAACAGCTCGTAATAAAGACGACATGATGGTCGCACTTAATGAAGTTAAAATTAACATAGTTAATGAGGTAAAGTTTCTAGGGATATACATTGATAGATATTTAAATTGGAAAAGAGAATTGCAAGCCATTGATTCGTATATTTCTTCAGCATGTTATGCCTTACGCAGTCTTAGGGACGTAATTGACATAAAACACCTTAAAAAAGTGTATTATGCTCTAATAGAATCAAGGTTGAGATATAGTGTACGGTTTTGGGGGAACAGTTACAAGTATAACTGCCAGAGGGCCTTTGTGCTCCAAAAAAGGGCCATACGAACCATGGTTCGGATATCTCAAACAGAGAGCTGTCGGCCGCACTTTAAAAATTTAAAAATTCTTACTGTTCCCAGCCTGTATGTTTTAGTTTTGTTGGTGAATTTTAAAAAATATCTGCATAACTATGAAACGGATGAGGAGAGACAGTTGAGGGAAAGTACGCGCAGGAAAGATTTTAAAAACCAAATAATACCCCAACTTAATATTGTCCAACATAGTGCACAATATCAAGCAGTGCGGATTTTTAACAGGTTGCCATTAGACTTAAAAACTATGATTTATACAAGCTCATTTAAGTCAAGACTCAAAGCATTCCTATTGGAGAAATGTCTGTATACGATAGACGATGACATATCCAATCACAATTAACACATTGGAATGTTATTGCTTTCTTTGGTCATAATGTTTTTTTTTTTATGTAATGGTTTTTTTTTTTTTTTGTAATTTTTGAATTTTCTATAAGTAATATTATTGTTGATTGTGTTCGTTTTTTAATTTTAATTAACGTGATTTATTATTCTATTATGTATTTTTAGATTAAGATTTCAAACACAATGTAAATTGTTACTGAATAAATTGTTACTGTTACTGTTTCCAGCTTTGCTAGCGTTTATGTTCACGCTACAGCCGGATATAGTGACGGGGCGGATGGGCGACAGAGATCAAATTCGGGTTCGATTTATAGTATTCCTAGTACCTAAATTGTCCCGGCCCAACCTCAATGCTGACAAGGACTGATGATGGTCACGATCCCCAATCTATGGGGAAACGACTTTGATGATGATGATGAGTACCTAAAGAAAGCTATTTATAGTGGTTGTCAGTGGCGGCGAAAACAGCTAAAGGGGGAGTCTGAGAGATGTTTCAAAGTATAAACTCGCCAAACTTCTATAGAATAGTTTTATTTTTTTATTTAAGTTTCTTTCATATATATGGGGATTATTACAATCTTAAATTTTGTATATGGGATTTAACCGTATAGTTCGTAGCAGGCCCCTTTGGGGGCCGAACGTCAAAACCACCGTAAGCTCAGTAGGGGTACCCAGAGGGGCCGGGAATTTTGTCATGCGCCATCCTAATTATTTATGCCTATATTTATTTTGCATTCCATCGAATCTTATGTGTGTATAGTAATTTAAAAACTGTAATAAATATATGTTCAGTTAGTTCAGTTTCTTCATCAAACCTTTCATATTTAGCGTTAAAGTTATAACATTTACGTTTTGAAAATCATTACTAGAATTTCGTGCTTAAAATCCGCCATGTTTGTTTACATTAGTTGTTTTTTTAATTTAAAGATGTGAGGGAGCGATGGTATGATCCGATTATTATTTCAAATTCCGATCGAATCGATTCATCAAATTAGGAATCGTTTTATTTATTTAATTAAAAAACATTTTTTTTTAGGTGAAATGATGTAAAAATAAATGGAATATTTTTACATCATTTCACCTAAAAAAATATAAATGGGTAAAAGGGAGCGTACAGTACGCCCGGTATATTATTATAAAAAAAATAGAATTTGTTAATCACAAAATATTTTAAATATTTGTTATTTGTTTATACATGTTATTTATACGCCTATGACTGACCACTAACAAGGGCCGGGTGCGTCGACCCCCCCCCCTCCCTTCCTACCACGTTCCCAGATTTTTTTTTTGTGTGAGGTATCATTTGAAAGGTCTTTTGGCAAGAATTTCAAACATCAGTCTTCCAAAAGTCTGAATAGGGGTTGATCGTAGGTACCACTAAAAATAGTGTAATCTTTTTGACAAAAAATGCAACCGGCTTCCAAAACACTGAAAAGAGAAAAATAAAGTGTTTAGTGTTCCAACCAAAAATGGTACCGTTTTTATTGTCAAAGAATTTTCATTTATATGTCATGAATACGATATAGTTTCCTTTTTTAATTAATTTTCTTATAATACTACCGAAAACTGGCCCCAGTGCATAAAATTTATTTATTTACGTTACATGGCCGTCTTTGGATCAACGACTTAAATAAGTGTGCCGAATTTCAACTCAATCTTAACTAAACCCTTGTCGACTACGGAACCCTTAAAAGACCAAAACTATAAAATGTCCATATTATACATTTAAAAAACAAAAAGTCACACGTGACCTCATAACCGCGTCTATTTTTTGCATCTAATAATAAAATTCTTAATTTGAGATAAAGTTTTTTTTAATGAAATAATATTATATTTTTGTTCTCAAAAGTTTTTATTTTAGTTATAAAATTAATAGTGTAGGAATAAATAGTAATAATATTACTAAAATAAATCAAAAAGTTTTTATTTAATTTAATACAGTTACAACTTTTTTTATTGTATTCGATTATCGATTAGGCAGAATGCTAAATACCTAAGAAAATTTAAAAAAAAAGATGATTGGGCAGCACTAAACGAGTATTACTTTGTCTTTGATATTATGGTAATTTTTGACCGATTTTGATTGTGAATTACAAGTAACTTATTGCATGATTATTAGTATGAATGATACTGCAGGTCAACTGAAAATATTATAAATATGTCCTCGATACACTCTACGGGTGTAATTTTTGAGTAATTTAAAGTACCTTTGGGATAGGTAATAGATTTATGTAATTTATACTAATTTTGGATTATACTGACACAGTATGGCCTACTGCAAATCATTATTTATTAAATTTACTTCAAACTTATTGTTTAGACTTTTACAATAAAGTATTTTACACTTTATATTTGTAAGTTGAAAGTTGATGCAAATTCTTGAATTCCATGTCACAATTCAAAATATCCCGCCGAGTCAGGGGTAGTGTCATATGTCACAATCTGGTCGAGCAGAGAGGTAGTGATCAAACCTTTACCTACCTTTTTTTTTTTCGTGGGGAAGTCCTCATGGACGAACCCGGCCTGGGGAGGCCGGGAACAGTGCCGGACTCTTACCGGCTAAAACCACCCCGGTGTCGCTTCTCGCACGTGGGCGCGGGGCCGCGGGAATCCAGATTCGTCCGCAGAAACCTTTACCTACCTACTCAATCTAATATTTTAAAGTTGAATTATTTGTTGGATTTTTGAACGCGTTTAACTCTGGAACGATCCAGTCGGATTCGTATAATCATTTTCATCAGTCTGGTTCTTGAGGTTAGGTTAACCTCAAGACTCACAAAAAATTCAGTACGGGCGGGGCAAACCACAGGTTTGTGTTAACAAAAGAAAAAACACATTTGTTATAAAACTAATATTTATTTATTTACTAATGAATAAATTAAACTTAAATTCAAATAACCTATAATAAAAGTAGTTTTAACAAAACCGTTACGACTATCAAAGAAAATCTTAAGTTTGTTTTAACTGCTTGATTCACACTTGTGTTAATAGTCGTACAAGTGACTTCAGTTTTATTAACACACCATCCTGCAGTCGAATGGAAAAGCATGTCTGCTGGGCATCCGACCACTCTAGCAGTGCCTACGCCTTCTAAGCCTCCAACGCATGCTACAAACGACGAGCAATCTGTACTTTCAGGGAGAGAATAGTTCCCAATCCCAACACTAGTACAGTTGAAGTTCGGATAACATTTATAATTAGTTGAATTAGTACATTGTTTTTCTA
The DNA here is from genome assembly GCA_963891755.1 of Pyrrhia umbra. NCBI lineage: Eukaryota > Metazoa > Arthropoda > Insecta > Lepidoptera > Noctuidae > Pyrrhia > Pyrrhia umbra. The sequence continues at coordinate 10,566,912 of OY982922.1, read as the reverse complement.
TGTGGCTGTATACAGAACCCATGGGGCACATGAGTTTGTATTGCGTGAAGTTTGTGAGACCGCCCATTAGACACATCGTATAGCCCCGGCAGTCACCAGTATCGTCGTTCAAGAATCTTCCTCGGGCGGTACATTCAGAGGCCTGGCTTACTCCGTGACATAATCCCTGCAATAAGAAACGTTGGCTCTTATCAGTAATGAAATTAAATTTTATCTTGAACTAAGATTTAACATCTTTGAAGAGGAAGATAACATAACAAATGTTTATTACATGTGATGAAGGTCTCTTATATCTGGACTAGGAACCTAAATCACTTAAATAATGAAATCAGCTTCTAACTATTCAAAAGAACCCTGCACATGATGACTTTTGGATGACTACTTCTTTTAAGCCATTAGATGTTCCAGTACCGGCTATTATCTACAAGATTCAAAGTTTCCGAAATAATAATTTAGAAAGGTACCTACTTATAAATATATAAAATGTACTGAGGAGCCGTTCGCATATATACATATTTATAAGTACCTCTTAGATACGTATTATATAGGTCAGAGTTTTATCCACATGTTGACGTGAAATGTTAGTGATAAATATGATATTTATTTTACACAATTATGATAAAGCACCTAATAATTAATTTTGTACTACAGATATAATTGTTTGACATAGTGAGGTACTTACAAAGAATATTAAAACAATAAAAAAATATTTCGTTTCCATTTTGCAAAGTTCAAGCGCACCGTATAAATTTATATGTTAGTAATAAAATGTTTAATTTTCTTGCAACTGTTCAATAATTCACGACTGTTCAGTTGTCTGGTGTACTCAGTTTTATGGGTGTAGTGCTCTGCTAGATAGTTATGGAAACAAAAGTAGTCGTTACCTCCTGTAGCCGTTAAAAGAGATGAGAACGTCTCTTATCGATAAATTTGCAAAGTATCTCCTTAGCACATAAAACACAGACTAAGTAGGTATGGCAATGGCATATTGGGATAATGGGGTGAAAGAATTTCTAAAGTCAGTCCAGTAGTTCAAGAGATTACATTAATACATAAAACTTACACACTATACCGGCCTCTTTAGGTACCTATACCTAATAAGCGATTTCATCGCGAATTGTTCGCAATGTTGAGTAGAAATAAAATTCGTGTTTGGAGCTCTACAGCCCTGATTTCCTGTCCCTAAAAAAACCCTGCAAAACCTGATGTTTTTCGATAGCTTTTTTTATAGACTGGATATTTCAGCTCAGTAATATTTATCCAAAATAGGTATAGTTATCGAGCACTGCATCGCACCTCTATAATGTTGTGAGATAAAAACGATAGCATTGTTTGATTTCAACTCCACGTTATCATGATGCTTACTACACTTGTTGGTATAAAGATGTCTCTTAATGGCAGGCTTTTGTTTGTAATTCTAAGGAAAATGATGATAAAGAAGCTAGGAATGCTATTTTGGTCTAAATGGAACGACGTGGTTTCCGGCATAGACGACAAAATTTGCTGCAGCTTGTCGTAAAAAATAATCATAGTTTGCAAGCAGTAAGCGTCCTCAACAAAGGGGGTCGAACGGGTTCTTCAAGAAGTAGACCTAGCTCTGTAGTTTATTCACCACAGGGGTGGATAAACGCTCTGAAAAAAAAAGGTGGATAAACGCGTTTCCTCCAACCTATTGTCTTTAAATATCAATTACCTCACCATTACCAGGATAGCAGCAGGATTATTATGTTCGATGATCTCTACCATACACTATTCCATGATTATTATTAACATATAGGTATGAAACTAAAATATACATCGATCTTTCCGCTCGCTACAACCAAGACACACAAGTGTTATGCTTGAAAAGAAATCTTCTACTAAGTTGTGCTGTTGTTAGTCCGTGATTATCTTTCCACAAATGTGGCTGACATTGACATACTGGACAGACTACCTGGTAATTTGGGTTAATTGTGTATGTGGAGTGGATTAATTAAACTTGAATGTTTACTACTGAACGTTGTCAATAATTTACAAAACTAAAGGCAACGTTTTAAATTAACTAGCTCCGAATACTTCTGTATCTACAAGACAGGCCCTTTAGAATCAATTTCGTCCAAATCGGTTTAGCCGGCATACCGTGAAAGTGTTACAGACAGACAGCCAGACAGACTTTCGGATTTATAATATTATTAATAAAGTTTTCTCTACCATGCACGGGACTTACAGAATCCCAGACTTTTAATGACTTTTTGGAGGTCAACGTGGGACCGAATCCAACATAAAGAAGCCCTTTGAGATAATGAAAATAATTATGACCCATAACCATTGATTATCCCTGCAAACACTAGAAAATGCATCCAGGGACAATATCCGTAAAATAGGGATCCAGAAATAGTTGCTCAAATTGCAACGAAAAAGGGCAAAGGGGGCGTAAGCGGCTGAAACGTAAAGATACTACAGAGAGCTTTAAACTCAGAATACGTGCGAAAAAAAAGAGAACCAAAATCTCTTACGGACGGCACCTGATTGACTTACGTTTGTCGAGGTCAATCCCTCGTGTGGTGGGTTTCCTACGAATTTACGGGCTTAGCTAGTAATAAACCTTTGCAATAAACCAATTTAATTTTCATGAAATAGCGTTAGTTATCTGTTATCTCGACGATTATATTAATCTCATTGGACCTAATAACTCTACTAACACTTTGAGGTATATAAGATGACGTTTGACGAAACTTGCATTCACTAAACCATCATGAAGACCACTATTGCTTTTCTTGTGATCATTGTGAGTAAGGTGTTTAGTAGTTACTGCAGTTATTCAGGCAAAATTAATTAAATTTATTAATATCTGAAAATTTTATACTGCCTCATTGGCTTAATAGTTGTCAGAGCGTCTGTTAAAAAAGGCTTTCTGGGTTCGATTCTCAGGCTGTGTAAAGTCTTATGAAATGTTTTGCCTGGTCAAGGGAGAGTCCAACTTTGAATTTAGAATCCGTTTACCTCTTTCTAAAGTTATTTTCTCAGTATGTATTCCTGAGTGTTCTTCAACTAAGAAGAGGGAAGTTTTCTCGACTGGCGTAGGCTTAGATGCTGCTTAGATTATTTCTGAAATTGTATTTTTTATTTTTCCAGAGCTTATGTTTCGCGTGGCAAGTATATGCTACAGCGAACTGCACAGCGACAGGCCCCGGTCGGTACAGCGAGCCCACAGACACGGCCTGCAAGAACTACACCCTGTGTGTGTATGTCAGCTCCAACAACACTTACCTGGCATACGACTATATATGTCCCACGACTTCTCTCTTCAACCCTAACGCAGGACTCTGTACTAGCAACTACACTTGTACTGCTACCGGTTAAATTGTCAATCGCTTTTTCAATCTCATTGCACATGCATTTGGCGCATAAAAAGGCATCTAATTTTGTGGAAATGGCTGCCACTGGATAGCTGAATTTAAGTAGGTATTCTGCTTTAGGTTAAGTTATTCATGTAGGACGTGTTTGCTCTGAAAAAACAGTTTTTATGATATAAGTAACACGCTGTTACCAAAGCAATAGGTACAGTGATTCTAGCTTTATTCTTCCTATAATTAACTTTTTTGTGAAAACAGGCATGATGTTCTGTTATAGAAATGGTTAGGTTACCCTCATGCGCATACTTGTAAACCAAGATTTTATAATTAATTTGTTATTGTATAAATATTTTTAACTATGTAACTAGCGATTTATAAGCATTCATATAAATAAATAAATCAAAATAAATAAACGGTTAACTTAGATATTTTAGAGAAGAATACGTCATAGATTCTTCAAAATCTATAAATAAACATTTTGAACAACAATGACTATTGTTTCCTTCACTTCATTTATCTTTTTCCTAGGTGTTTTCCATTCAATGAGACTGTTTCAATAATATTTTAATTGCTAATACGAATTGTAACTATTAAATATCTGACAATATTGACGGAGCTCCGTTCGGCGCAGCGCTATCTGCCGCTGGCACCGGTCTGGAGCCCCGTGCCCGCTCTTCCTCGCGCCACCGATACAGCGCGACGCGAAAGCGACGGCCCAGCTATAGCCTGCTGGGGGCTGCGGGATGTTCGAAAGAGTTACCGGATCACCAGAATAAAGCCATCCACATTCATGCTCAGAACCTTTTTTGTCATTATTGTTCCTACTTGATTGTACTTATACAAGTAGGTAACCTATCTTTGCATAAAATAATTAAAAGAAAGGGTTGGACAAGTTGAAGGTAGAATAGGTCAGTAAGGTGCTACTCATATATATATCGAACATTAAACTATAAATAGTGTGGTTTTTCCATAATTGATGTTGGTATTTTCCTATTTGTATGATGTTGATAACTAGATATACGAACGAATGATTAACGAGTAATAAAGCTTATCTCAAATGTAGTTTGTTTAATTGTTGATGCAATGCAGATTGCGTTGTTGATAGCTGCAAACTTATGCTAAGCACTTTTTAGGGTTCCGCAATAAAACTACTCTTTCTGGATACATTTCCTAAAGACTCTTTTGAAGTGAGGATTATGACTAGCTTTGAATTGCATATTAAGTTTAATTTACTTACTACAAAGGTGAAGTAACTCATTGCAGTCTAGGCAGTCCTTCGTCAATCATGACTTTAGAAATACATAAGACAGTACATCAAATGCTGAAAGTACCAGTACTGAATTTGAATCCAGAAGTATTAGTGGGATTTTCCATGTGGAAATTCTCAGAGTCTGGATTTGTGATCGTTAGATAGCAGGAATTCCATGTAACATACTGATATTCAGCTGCACCCGGTTAGACTGCATGCTGATCCCAATGTGCTAAAATAATAATATGGAAAAGGCACATGGCAGATGAAGATAGCAATGGAATCATCCCTATAACATGGGACTTAAGTAACTAGTGATAAAACTTAATGTACCTACTCTAGGTAGATAGGTACGCCTCTTTCTAACGGGGAAAATCAAGTGAGATGAAATGTAAATATGTATAACCAGCATATTTTTATTAAATAACTTTATACATGGCCTACATACGGTTAATCCATATTTTTGATTCAGCATACTATCATTACCATCCAAGTTGCCGTGATGAAGATGTTGCGATGGATGTGCGGAGTAACGAGGCTCGATAAGATCCGTAACGAGTACGAGCGCGGTAGCCTTGGAGTACGCGATGTCGTCGACAAGATGCAGGAGAACCGGCTGCGATGGTACGGACATGTAAAAAGGAGACCACCTGAGTACATCGGCAATGCGACACTCTATCTCAACATACCCGGTCAGAGGTGCAGAGGGAGGCCAAAACTACGGTGGATGAGTGTCGTAAAGAAGGATATGGAAAGCTGCAAACTCGAAGAAGAAGATGTCCAGGACAGAGCGAAGTGGAAGAAGAGAATACGGAAAGCGGACTCCGTCACGAGACGGGACAAACGCTAGGAAGAAGAAGAAGATACTAAAAACTTTTAAGGATATCCTTCCTATGTTCGACAGTGATGAGTAGATTATGATAGTTACTTGGTAATCGTTATACAAAAATATAAACAAGGAAACATTTAATACGACATATTAACTTTTACAAGCGATTACGTTTTACTATATTTTGACACAACCGACTGTTAATATATTATCTAATATAAAAGTATTATCTATGAAACTCTATCAGATTAATTGCTAATTGACCACAAATAAGCTATTCAATTGATTTTTTAGACAGAGTTGGACTGGATACAGTTGACTTATTTCCGTTAGTATGCAAGTGAAGCCTTTGTAAAACAACTACATCGTAACGTATTACATCATCATAAGCCTATCCAACAAGTCAAGCAGTGAACCAACCACTGTTTGATATAGTCCTTCCCTAATAAATGTGTGCCATATCGCTACTATTACATATTCCTGTTATTTTATTTTAAATAATTTTATATGACTCTGTAAATACTGACTTTAGCATCTAATATTATTGGTGTATTTGTAATTTCATAATATTGGCTCATGAAGGCGCAACATGGGAAAATAAGAATGCCAATGTTGAATTTTACTATCTTGTAATGTAGGAAAATTCAAGGTTTGCTATTTTGCTAGATTATATTGAGGTGAACGCACCAAAAATGCGCACATGCACATCATTTGCAAATTATGAACAAATAATCTGTATCTAAATATATATAACATTTTATACGAGTATAACTATTAAAATTAAACTCACTCTTTTTAGAGCTCCTACTGAACAAAAATATTATTTAACCACTCACAACTATTTTGTTTAATATATTCATTATAATTATATTTAATTGTACATGAGATAAGTTATTTGAATTTAAGTATGTTTTATGCATATAATATTTTTGTGTATTAAAGAACAAGTTTTTTTTTGACTGGTATCTTTCGAAAATAGGCGTATTCACCTTACAAAGGTAATGAAGGAGATAATCCAACAATTATAAGATCTACAGATTACTGTAATCTCACAGTTCTACGTATTTAAGTTTACAATACATAATGTTGGTATAAAATCAGAAAGTCGGCGGTATTTTATTTACAACACCAAAAATGGCGAAACAGTACATCATAATAGTTTTTGTGAGTATTCATTTCTTGTTTTGTTACCCTAATTTATCATTTTATTTTGGGTAAACTTGAGGTATTATACGACCAACATCAGCATCGCCTTATTTACTATACCTCTGTTAGTTAGAGGCCTCTCCTCATATAGAGAAGGCATGAGCATTCGACGTTTTCTAAAGGTGAATTCATGATTTCAGACATATTAGTCCAGGATTCCTCTCGAAGCCTTTCTTCACAGATGGTGGTATGTGGTATTTAAGATACACTTATAATCATTATCAATTTTTCAAATGCTCATTGGCTTTCTCTGAGGATGCGCCATGAATTGAAATCTTTTATTGCAGAATACTGTCCTAAAATTATACTATTTTTATGTTTTCACTAAAGACTATTGTTGTCTATATTTTCTAGATCCTGTCCGTTTGCGCGTGGCAGGCGCATGCCGTTGTGAACTGCACGGCCACCGGTGCTGGTCGCCAAGCCGACCCCGACGACTCGACCTGCAAGAACTACACACTCTGCGTCTACGTCAGCAGCACCAACAGCTATGTCTCCTACAACTACGTCTGCCCCACTACTTCACTATTCAGCCCCAGCCTGGCACAATGCACGTCCACCTACACCTGTACTGCAAACACCACAAACACAACGACGTCTACATCAGTGTGCACAGCTGACGGTTTCTTCGCAGATCCTAACTCCTCAAATTGCTCTTCTTATATAGAATGTGTGAATATCAATGGAACCTATACCGAAACGACGTACACTTGTCCAGATACTACTTACTATAATCCTAATACTACTCTATGTGATTCTACTTATAACTGTACGACTACTAGCACATTCACGTGCACGGCAGCTGGTCGATTCGCCAATACCGATGATACCACTTGTCAAAGTTACTACTACTGCGTACTCCTGAGTACCGGGGCGTACACTCAGTACAATTACACCTGCCCCAGTACTTCGTTGTTCAATCCTAATTCAGCACAGTGTACGTCGACTTATACATGTACTAATTAACAACATTACATTTCAAATGGATTATGATTAAAGTTAGAATAATCTTTGGCACCTACTAAACATGATAAATTATAATGTTATTTATGATTTTCCTTTTGGACTAATATATTTCATGTCGTAATATTTGTGATTTTTACTCTTTCTCCTGAAAAATAAATATTTTTTGTGGCATTTTTTTCAGAACAACAGTATAAATAAAACTATTTTTTTTTTGTGTATGGCATCTCGCAGGTCAACCTAGAAGGTTGTCGACTGCTCAACCGGGCTTGCCTGTGAAGTGCCTTAAATAAATTTAGGGCCTCCAGCCAGGGATAAATAAAACTATTGGTTACGTTTACGTACGATTAGATTGAGAAATACAGATACCACAGTCGGTGCGCACTAAAACGGATATTTTCAATTTACGCGAGAGTAAATTGAATTGGTCTGAAATTGGATTGGTTTGTCGAATCGAATGCATGAATGGAGTGGGCGGACAAAAGCCATCTCACAGGTGGTGATGACCTTTTGAAGTTGACAACGAATCCTTTAAATTCCTACATAATCATTAATGAGATAATCTCAATTTATTAAACACAGAATCTCTGACGATGTTGTAAAATGGTTTGCCGAAACGCATTACAAACATAATTGACATGATTGTATATTGTACTGATTGTTGGGTAATCCATTGTGTAAAACAAATAATAATAGTCTTTTGTTTGTTTTTCATTTTGCTCTAGTTATAAAAATGAAGAGGTATTCTATGTGTGAACTAGTATAGAAGTCTTAACGATGATGTGACGATGGCGGCTCGAATTGTTATCCCTTTTATGGTAAGTAAATATTAGTTAATATTTTGTGGATTAATAAAAAGTGAAAGATATAATGCTGTGCCATGTGATTTGAGACTCCAGTAGCAGTGAACAGATATTCTAAGAACCAAGTACCTAGATAAAGGCATTGAAATTGTTGGTGTAAACAACACTATTATTTTTTTAAGCCGTAAGTGTTCTAAGTTATCAATAATGAAAATAATCATTTACATGTAAGAATACGATATAACAAATAAGGCCGGGTGTATATTTTCTAAAAAGGTTCAAATTATCTATACAGTCTTATACATATCCGCGTTTCTTTCTAGCTATTGTGTGGCACGTGGTTGGCCCAAGCTGCCGTCGATTGCAGAGCAACTGGAGCTGGCCGATTTGCAGACTTAGATGATGGAAAATGCAAGAACTACACTCTATGCATCTATGTGAAGGCCACAGACAGCTACCTGGCGTACAATACTATCTGCCCCAGCATATCTGTGTTCAACCCTCAAATATCCAGATGCACTGCGCCGAATAACTACATTTGCAACACCAGCGTCAGTGTCCACAAACCGGCACCTTCCACTATTTGTACTTACGACGGGTACATTGCAGATCCTGACCCTACGAATTGCACTACATACATACAATGTGTGAAAATTAGAGGTGCTTTTACTCAATTGAAGCATCGTTGTCCTCTCACCACATACTTCAATCCAAATACGACTTTATGTGAGTCCAATTACATCTGTACAGAATTCGCGTGTACTGCTCCCGGGAGGATAGCTGATAGAGCAGACTTCACCTGTCGAAGGTATTACTATTGTGTGCAATTGTTCAATGGGACTTATGCCCAGTTTAAGTACAGCTGTCCTGAAAATTCATTTTTTAATCCTGAATCTAAATTGTGCACCACACATTATGTATGCAGGTAATGTTATCCAGCTGTTGTTAATTTAAGAAGCATGTTAACTGTGACCTGTAGAAGTAATGTTATGTAGTTAGTAGGTTCTTACTTGTAAACTGTATCAGTCCGAGTCTTAACGGCGTTTATTGATGGCAATTGTATTATACTTCTTTCAGGCGATTGTCACCCAACAAACGTATGTAAATATACACTAATATTAATTTTGTTATAAGCAAATATGTTTTTATATTCTTGTTATCGAAAACATATAATAAACAGTAGAAGGAAATAAATAAAAGAATGTCTAGCAATATGGTTTATTAATTTAGTTATTTTATTAGGTCATTATGTTTACTTGCGTAAAAAAAAGTATATCGCTTGTAGCGAGAAGAGATAATCAGGGACAATTGAAAATAGTTGAAATATTTTAGTTTACCTTTTATATTTTTTTAAGTAGAAATGAGTCGTAGTGGCTTAGTGGTTAAAGCAGCCCCGTGTACTAAGAGCGGGTTCAAAACCTTGCAAGTACTAATGTGATTTTCCTAAAGTATCCTTTATAAGAGTATCTTAGACTAATGTTAGTCTGTAAGGATACCTGGCCTAAAAAGTCTGAAATCGCCAATCCGCCTTGTGTATACGTGGTGATCAATGCTCATACCTTCTCTGTATGGGAAGAAGCTTTTACCCAATAGTGGGATAGTAAAAGGCTGATGGAGTTGATGATGTTTTTTTTTCGGATGGGAAATCATCAAACGCCCCACCCCGTCGTTGGTGGGGCGCAAGGGAGTATATTTAAGTTCCGGGAGCGCGGTAACTTTTTCTATTGTCCGGCTAAGCAGGTCGAATGCTGTTAGAAGCACCCTGCAAGAGGTCATGTAGAAAAAAAAAAAGGTAACTCTTTCGAACATTCCGCATTATTCGCTGTCTACCTAGACAGCGCATACATTTTCTCCTATCAGGGACAGCTGCGTTGCCATCTTAAGTTGGCTTCTCACTCCATTAACATTCACCTTAGACTGATGTTGGCAAAACCAAATTCAGTATTTAACTATGTATTTTTCCACGAGAACCACAAAACTTGCAAGTACATTATTATATGATTTTACAACGAGAAAGTGACTTTGCATTATTAAAACAGTAGATACGTTCTTAACTGTTCCATAGCGCTATTAATTATAATGTATTTTATTACTCATCCAATACAATTGTGTTATATTAATGTGAAACAACATTTAACAATCAAAGATAGGACGGATCAGTCTCTACTACAGCGAACGATCCTAAGATGACTGTGAGCAAAATCATCGTTATATTATATCTCGTAAGCGTTATATATTTTTTTATAAATATTTAAATAGATTTAATAGATTTAAGACGTCCTCTCACCGAATAATGGTAGACATAAGATGATATTTTATTGTTTTAATTTGCAACTCACTAGCAATAGGTAACATCCTAACATTTAAGTGATACAATTCATTAACTGTACAGGTATTCTGTGGTATTTTTTACTATTGTTTTCTGTGTAGGTGTTGTATGTATTCGTCATGGTGATCCATGGTGCAGTGGAGTGCAAATCAACTGGGCCAGGACGGCATGCCGACCTTACAGACAAAACCTGCAAAAAGTACACACTCTGCATTTACGTGAAAGCCACCAACAGCTACCTTTCTTATAAATACGAATGTCCCAATACATCTTTATTTAAGCCAATAGTTTCTAAATGCACGTCTCCTAGTAATTACGTTTGTGCTATCAAACGGTAATATGGGTGGTCTTGACTCCATCAATAGGTCCGGTCGAGCGGTTGGTAGTGCAGTGTTGCATATTCCAATAACAATTTATGATGATATTGGACCAGTGAACTATTAAAAAAAAATAAAAAAAATAGATATGTATTTAATTTTTTACAAATTTTCTTGATGCAGTAGAAGAATTGTCTGACGGTTATACAAAATCAGACGATTAACGTGTAGTATTTACTATTAAGTATATATCTAACAATAATCAGAGATGTAGGGTGTACATTAAACGATCAAGAGGAACTTATTAATTTTGATAATAATGACCAATTTAAAAGTCATTGTTTCTACGATTATAATTCTGTGTCGTAACAAATAATGTTTTTCATTTAACCACTTTAATTTAACGCTTATTTTGATTATGAACAAACAAGAAAGCAACGAGTCATAAGTAATTTATTACTGCGTGGGTGTAATGTAAAGTCAATATTGAATACATAATTACCACTGAGACATCAGATTTTGATAACGTGCGATATAATGTGAAAAAAATAGTTATTTTCTCTATTCAATTTTTGTAATTGAAATATTTTTAATACAAAAACTGCCACGGCGTTTTGTTGAGCTCTGACAGTCATTTTGCAATGAATCAATTTTACATCTAAGCCAGTATGATCAGTCGTTACCTCAACACAATCTTGTCGTTACTATTACTATTATTACATTAAATTAGTTCTGCCATTAATGTTCAAATTAATAAGTGACCACAAAACCTAGCTACAGTCAACAGTAATGGATGTTCGAGAACGTTCTTGAAAATTCAGGATTAAAGTTAAAACAGATAATGTGATGTATTCCGTCATGAATATAATCTTTATTAATGTTGTTAACTTAAGAATAACGAGATAACCGCATTATCTCTTGATCTTACTATATATTCTTCAGTACTTGAAGGAAATATTTAGAAATTCAAGATGCAAAGAAAGATTCCTGTAGCTGTTTTTCTCGTAAGTACCTACTTTAGTTTAGTTTTAACCGACTTCAAAAAAGGAATTTCTTAAGTCAACGGTTTTTTTTGTATGTTTTTTAAGCGATTACTTCTCCGGTTATGAATTGATTTTGATGATTCTTTTTTGCTTGATAAGACATACTTCAGAGGTACTCATATAAATTTTGTCAAAATCGGTTCAGTAGTTTTGTAAAAATATTAAAATAATAACTGTATAAGGGTATCTGCCCATACTTAGATGATTTGATGATTTTTGCAATAAAAGTGGTGCGTAAGTTTTATGTTTATAAGACACGAATTTATGTTTATAAGATAATAAGATCGAGACACTGAAAGCAAAAAAATAAAATAAAATAAAAACTTGTTATTTTTTCAAATAATACCTACAACAGTCTTCCAAAAATACTGAAAAGAAAAATTAATTTACTTTTTGCTCGAGACATCGCTCTAGAAGACTGGCAAACTATTGACAACAGTAACTTCTAGACACTGACTTCCAGAGCGATGTATCGGTCCACAAGCGTTTCAGCAAGAAGTAAATGTATTTTTCTTTTTTCATTGTCTTTGGAAGTCGGTTGTTTCTTCGTTACGTAAACTCTAGTTTCTCTTATATTAATTTGTCGATTATTATATTAAAATTTATATTATTTATAAAATATACCTTTGTCTCCAACTCTTCCATCTGTCATTAAGGAAATGTATATTGGATAGTGCATTTATTACCAAGAATGTGAAATTTTATTACTACTAATCTTCTATACTTATAATAAATCTGTAGAGCGGTCAATTCTGTACATGATAGATATTTCCAAAATAACTATCAGGGGGTGAAAAATGCAATCAGTAAAATTTTTGTCTGTCTGTCTGTCTGTCCGTCTGTCTGTCTGTCTGTCTGTATAAACTCTATAGAAACAAAAACTACTCGACGGATTTTAACGAAACTTGGTACAGTTATTTGTCATACTCCTGAGATGGTTATAGTATACTTTTCATCACGCTACAATCAATAGGAGCAGAGCAGTAAAGGGAAATGTTGTCATTTTGTTTAAACGCGCTAATCTCAGGAACCGCTGGTCCGATTTGAAAAATTCTTTCAGTGTTAGATAGTCCATTTATCGAGGAAGGCTATAGGCTATATATCATCACGCTAAGACCAATAGGAGCGGAGCACCACTATTCCACGCGGACGAAGTCGCTGGCAGAAGCTAGTTATACAATATAAACTTTAATAGGAATGTTCAATCCTAACTAGTATTATGAATGTAAATCTGACGCAAACGTTTGTTTGTTTATTATGCTATCGCGTCAGAACTGGTGAACCAATTTATATGAAGTAGCTGTTTCCCGCGGTTTCACCCGCGTCCTAAGGAAACTACTTCCCGCACCCGGATAAAAAGTATCCTGTGTTAATCCAGGTTGTAAGCTACGTGTGTACAAAATGTCATCCAAATCCATTCAGTATTTTTGCGTGAAAGAGTAACAAACGTACATCCATACATTCTTACAAACTTTCGCGTTTATAATATTAGTAGATAGATTTGGTGATAGATAGATACGATTTGGTGAAGGATCTATATATCACCAAATCTATCTACTTTTTTACAGATGCGTAATTTTCTCAAGAGGCAAGGGATACCGCGTTAAACAACGTATTGTTATTACCTAATAATAAGCAAATCTTGTATTTACATTTTGATTGTTTATTTTAGCTAATAAACACACAAAATACAGTAAGGCTATGTTAGTTTCCATTTATAACACGTGATGCCTGGTTTACCCTATTTTATATCATTAATATTAATTTAATAACCTTCTTTTCTAACAAAATTGTATCGTCCATTACTGATTAGCAGTTTCTGGTTTCAGATTTTCATAGCAGTATGGAATACTCATGCTGCAACCACTCAGACATCTTCAAGCAACAGCCAGTCCTCATCAGACAGAACAAGTCTATCAAATTCAACTGGTTACATAACTAATGATACTTCTATAAACACATCAACAGCATCGAGAAGTACGAACACAACTGATGCATCAAACACCGACAGTGTGTCTATCGCGTATTCTTCCAACACAACGGAAAATTCTGCTACAGAAAACATTGTCAGCGCAGTTAATTCTTCAAATACTGACGTCACATCTGAGGCTAATGTTACAACGACATTATTGTCTGCTTCCACTTTAGACAATGGCAATGTTACCATATCTACGGATAGTTTGACCAAACTAACTTCAAGCTCAACTAATTCTACAAATGCAACTTCGGCCATTTCCGCTGAGAGTTCACTAAACACGACTGACAAATTACATACACTTGTTTCAAGGATCTCTGATGACAGCACAGAAAATTCAACTTTGGATTCTTTGATTTCATCTAATAAGACGTTTATTATTGATTCTGCAACCTATACAAACTTAACGGAAACTTTAGATGCCTCTATTTTAGAAACATCAAATTTTACGAATAGTACAAATACAACAGATACTTCAAATTTTTCAATCTCTTCTCAAAATTTAGTGTCGGCTGATGTAAATACGACAAGCTTTACAAACTTCACATCTAACTCAGATGGAACAAATTCTACAACTATTTTGGAGTCAGCAGAGACAGAAATTTCAGATGCTTCAAATTCTACAAGATCAAAAAACATCACTGGCCATAATAATCATAATTCCTCAAAGAATAACATAGAAATGTACAATGTTACATTATCTCAAGATTCTTCAAACACATCCACTTTAAATTCAGCAAATTCAACAAATTCAAATGATAAAGTTGTTACTATAAATTCAGCAGACTCGTTGGAAAACGTGAATTCCTCATCTTTAGATATATTAAACCTGATGAATTTAACCGATAGTACAGAAAAAAATAGCTCTTTGGCTACGATGGATATTTATATTTCTTCCATTTTGAATTCTACAGCATCAACTAATATGACTTTTGGTTCAGAAGACGCCAATTCATTAAGTTCAATAAGGTCTTTTAATGATTCGAAATCAGATACAGCAAATATGACCACTTCGATTGACCTTACAGAAAATTCGAAATCACAATCTACACGAAACACCTTGGAAACCCTTAAAAATAAAAATTCGAGCGATTCAGAGGAAGTTTCTAGTTTACAAACTAACTATCTTTTAAATCTGACGTCATCTTCGGAAAAAGAGAATTTTGCTAACTTAACAAAAGCTTTAGATTCTTCAATATTGAAAACAACTAATTCTACAAGTACTTCCAATGCAGAAAATGCTTATAATTCATCATATACAACCGATGTTTCAATATCATCATTATCAAACTCTACGAGTTTTGTAAATTCGAAGTATGATTCAGATACCACAAACTCTTCAAGCTCATTGAATACAACAGAAATATCTACATCAGAAAATTTAAATTCAACCATCTTTACAGATAACACACACAATGCCGGAACTTCTAACTTTACTGCATCTATTGAAAGTAATAACATTAATAAATTAAACGATTCTACAATATCTTTTATATCAGATTCGCTGTACTCTTCAAATTTATCTTCGGCATTTGATTCTACGAATTTAAACAATTTAACAGATAGTTTGGCTTCCTCTTTGTTGCAAATAGTAGGTATAATAAACTCAAATAACACAGAAGAAACAAATAATGTTTCCAGTTTAGAAACTTCTGTAAAGTCAAGTGCATCAAACACTACAGTATCAAATAAATCAGCAATTAAAACAAATGTTAATGATTTCTTACGTTCCAAAAATATCACTGATGTTCTAACTTCAGATACGATGCTTTCTTTAAATTCAACAGCAGTGTCAAATTCTTTAAACTCAACTTATACAGTCATTAACACGGACTTAACAAATTTTGTAAGCGATAGTTCAAATACTGCTAATACAATTGAAAAGTTATCAAACTCTACATCGAGGGCAACTAGTAGCAAATCTTCAAGTACGTCGGTGCCCACAAGCAGTTCAAATTCGAGTACTTCCGAAGAATCTGCTGAATCTTCAACTTCTAATGTCACCAGATCTGTAAGCTCAATTGCTAATAGGAATACTACAAGTTCAATATCAACCGAAGATATAGTAACAACCTACTCCAATGATATCGTTGCCCTAAAGAATGTCACCGCTATTACAGATACAGAAATTAATACAATTATAAAAAACAATACTGGAACAACAATAACAACGGTCACTACAGATACTGCTGATAACGAGACTGTAATAACAATTGTAACAACAAATATGACTATTACGGTTGACGATGATTTAACGAATATAACAAAAATTATTGTTGTGACTAACATAACTAGTAACACAAATACTACAGAAGACACAATAACAAGTGATATCATCGACACAGTAACCACCATTATTTTTACAAATACTACAATAATAACAATGACTATTGATGGCAACGACACGACGGTCACAACTACAAATTTAAATAGTACTGATATTATTGAAACTACGTCTGTTGATGACTCAACTAATTCAACAACAACAGTAATATCTACAAATAGTTCGGATACAGCAACTTCTATCAGAACTTCGAATGTTTCAAATAAGACTGTAAGCAGTGAATCAACGAATACGACAACAGCACTAACAGTTTTCAATGACACAGAAAGTACTACTACAAATTCGACCGAAACCACAAACTCTACTGATACAAACAATTCAACTGAAACTACTGATACAGATGATTCAAGTGATAACTCATCAACCAACAACACAAACTCAACTACTTTCTGCACCTCCCAAGGGTTCTTTGCCGATCCAAGTTCTACTAATTGTACCAGTTACATTGAATGCATTCAACATGGAAACGATAACTTTACGGAGACAGCGTACACTTGTCCTGACAGTTCTCTTTATAATCCCAATACAACTTTGTGCGATTTCGACTACGAATGTCCAACGAATTCTTCTGATTCAGGTGAAAATACTTTCACGTGCTCATCTGCTGGAAGGTTCGCGAATAGCGCCGACGCAACCTGCCAAACATATTACAGTTGCGTTCTGTTGAGTAACGGAACCTTCGTTCTGGATGAATACACCTGCCCCAGTGTATCAGTATTCGATCCTATTAAAAAATATTGTACGACGAGCTATGTGTGTGCTTCTTAAATATTTATCAACCCATCATTTTAGATTAATACTTCTTAATCAATGTTGTGATGGCTGAATGTATAATAAACAAGTTATCTTGTTAATAATCATAATTGAATATCGATTATTTTTATTTCATATTTTTTACTTTACATACAATTGAGGAATAACAAGAATGTATTGATAAATTTATTGCCGTTGTAATATTGAAAAATATTGTTCCTTCTGAAAGTATATTGCAGTAGATATTTATTTAAAAAGAAAGCATGATGCATTCCAATCTAATACGTAATATATTAAAATACTTACTGTACATAGATTACAATATTTAAATAAATCTTAATAAATGGTAGAATTCCCTTAAATGATTGTTATCACACCAATTACTTTTTACAAAGTTGCTGTAAAAATTGCTCATTGTTTGTTAGCCTCATAAACTGGATGTTGACAAACTGCTGCAAAGCTAAAAGCGCTTAAAAGTAAATTCCATACAATTAATTTTCTATTATTGTTGCATAGGGGCCGTGTCAAAGGTGTCAATGGCGAAACCCGTTTGATTGTAGTCAGGTATGGTTTTCAGTGTTTCGAGTGCAAATGTCTCCACGCCAAACCTCCCAAGAACGTTCCATGCCTTGGTTTTCTACGCAAAGTTCTTCTTCTTCGTTTCACCTCTTCTAAAAACTTATCTTTTGTCTTCAAATCCGTCTGGGATTGAGCTTCATTGATTAATAGCGTTGCGAGTTTTCTTGCAGTCACAAGATTTTGCTTGAATTTGACAGTTAAAAGACTAGTATCGTTATTGATCTCTACTAAGTTCAAATAGGGATTCAGCTTCTCTGGTAGCAAACTGTAAGTAATGTTAGTCTTCTTCATGGTTGCGTAATAAGTGCGGAAGTAGTTTTCTCTAGCTTTTTTGATAAGATCGGGTGTAATGGATTTTGGTTTAGCCTTATCTCTTTTTTCTCCCACAGTTACAGTGCTCATGGTGGTCTCATATTCTTCGGTAAATTTCTTATCATCATTGAGAGTAACTATTTTATTAGGTATGTTATTATCGCTATAGCGTTTGTGATTTTCGTTATCGAATTCAGGAAAACTTGTTACCAAATACGTGGATTCATTAATGCGTCGCACCTGGTATGTTTTTACACTTATCGAAAATGTTGTGAAACTATTGAAAATTAATTGTATAAATAATATATATCTTGTAATCAAAGCAATCATTAAAACCTATTTAACTGTAAGAATTACACGTCATTTTGGCATTGTTTGACACATTTCTAATCGTATAATAGACTAATACGTTGTGAACTATTTGGTATATTTGAGGGATTTCATTATAGACAAAAAAGTATTTAATAAAGATTAGGTAAGGAGGACGCTATCTTAACTGACCCAAGTAATTTTGAATAAGGATGTTATCCGCAGAATGTTATTGCATATTTCTTGATATTGAGGAAGGTTAATAACTAAAGACTCGGTGCTAACTAATAAGCGTGATATTATCGCGTATGGCTCTTAGTAAAAAGTGAATGAAAATCACACAATGGACGTCGAGAGTCAGCTCCCATCCCGCGGAATCAAGGTCAAATTTGTCTGGCAAATCATCCAAATACACTTTGCATCTCAACAAAGATTTACAGAGTAAATTAAGCTTTAAAGTCTTGTTCTTTAAGATCGATTTCATTTGTTAAGTGTTTTTCTTATATCGAACTGAAGAAAGAGTCTGAGATAGTTCCCGATGCTGTTATTGTTTACATTGCCACCGAGCTCACGCTTCTTAATTGCCATTTCCGGCAATGCATAAGAAAGCAATGGAGAAGATAGGAACAATTCTACAAAATATTGTTATTTTTTTAAGTATTCATTAGGTGAGTGAAGAATAAAATATCGTCAACTAAATACGAGTAGAGTTTTTAAGGGACTACTTGATGCACCCGGATAAAATGAAATGTAATATTTTATAAACTTCCAGGGTTCAAGCTTTCTCCATACCTTTCATCTAAATCAGTTCTACCTATACCGTGAGGGAGTGACAAACAAATTTCGTATTATTGTATTTTTTCATCTTCTATTCAAATATTTTCGCAACTGTTCAAATAAGTAATCAAAGTATACTCCACTTCCTTTCTGTTTACATAGAAGCAATATTGTGATATGCGCTCGGCGCTTTCGCTCGCGTGACTTCTTCACTACAAATTGATCGATATGTTTTAAATTCCTTCAATTTGTTGTTTAAAACTGTCATCAGTACAAGAGAAAAGATGGTAATGATAATTTCTAAACCCGGCAGTGTCTATTTTACGAGTCACTTTCGAGAGGTCGGCGCATGCGTCACAGAGACACCGTCATCGGTCATTCTGGTTAAGTACAGGCTCAAGCATCGTTTTATACAACCCAAACAATCGGAATAGAAACATCATGAGATTGCGTGACGTGATTTCTAAGCATTATCGTCAGACACGGTACAATGATCTGTGTCCGAATTCGCATATGTTGTGTGTTCGTTCGAGATAATTTATATAATTTAAAGGTTGCGTTAGTGTGTTTGTGTGGTGATCTTCACCGCATTATCTCCATTACAGTATTTATCACACAATAAAGATCAAAGTTAATATTTAAATATCATCTTTTTATCTTGTTGGCTGCATGTTTTCAGCGATGACTGAATGCCGATGCTATCCAGTTAGCAGCCCGGGGACGACAGATAATGATGAAGACACCTACATTTTATTTTAGTAAAAACAGCACCCAATTCGGTTCACCCGTTTAAGAGCTACGGTGTCACAGACAGACACACATTATTTTTTCATAGGGGGTTCTGTTCTCTATGGTCGGGTGTTAAACACCTGGATCATTATGCTTTTCCAAAAATTGCACGTCCCTTCTTAGATTACTCTAATATTAAATGCATGTACCTAGGTAGGTTTAAACTGATGAGGTAACCGATAAGTCCTAGAAAATTACATAGATCCGGGTGTTTTTCCAGCGGCTGTTGATAGCTTCTTAAGTAACAGAATTCGCTGTATACGTCCAAACTGTCACAGCAGTATTTCTTGCGGCGTCTGCCTTCCTGCTTACTAACGATGTCATGCACTGCAAGATTGCAGCGTGTTTTGCGTAATCGTCGTATAAAGTTGCATCTCACATGCAGACCCTAACACTTTATTGCCCCATAGTTATTATCTTGGACGATTTGTTTTGAATCTTTATTCTTTGATACTTATATTTTTATGCCACATAGATTTAATCTATAAATAGGTACAATAATTTATTTATTTCGGGATAAATTATTAAATTTTTACTTACAAATTAATGTATTTTTGTATAACATAAAACCAATTACACTTCGCTCAAACATGGAAATTAGATTGAGTAACAGACTTGAACTGCAATATTCACTTTAAAACGAAAAATCATGAAACGAATCTTAAGTATCTTGTAAAACATATTGTCCTTATGTTACGAACAGCCAAAAACATGACCATGAATAAACATGCAAGTAACATTCATTGCACAAAATCGAAGAATGCAGAAATGTGTATCCGAGTAAAAGTTCGCTCATATTCAAGCCGTGTGCCGTCCCGGCCGTTATTTGCGAAAGCCAACTGCTTTGTAAATAAAGCGCGTAGTTGCTCTTCGAAATTTAACAATTTCACTGAATAACAACTTAACTTGGAATACTAAGTGATCATGTGTGTTTCGTAACATCTGGGCTTTTCAAACCACTTGTGGGTTTTCGATATTTACTTATTAGCATTGCTCTACTTTTGATTGCGCTTCGGCTGGTTTTAATTTTGATTAGTTACTAACTGTTTCCCGCTGTTTCACCCGCGTTCTGAGGAAATTACTTGATGCACCCAGATAAAAAGTATCACACACAGTTCAATCTATCGAATTCCATCTAAAGAAATCGATCCAGACGATTTACCATGAAAGCAAAAAATAAACTCACTTTCGAATTTGTAATATTTAATTTAGGATTTAAGTTGTAAAAATACCCTTAGGCACACTTTATCTTCTACAATAGAAGGATAAACTTTTTATTTTGCCCGTGGCTGTCGATTTGTTTGTCTGTCAAAGACGCTCGTAAATGTGGAGATCTAAAGTGTCCTTTAAATTGAAGCTTTTTGAGTGGGTAGTGGGCGGTAAACATTCCACTTAAAATAAGTTCAGTGATTGTCCAGATTAAACTTGGGGACTGGAATGTCAGACATTCTTACATCAGGATCAGTTGCATGTAAAAATAATTTAGTCTAGCAATTTAAAAGAAATACTTGTTAGTAATCAATACGTTTTATTATAATTATTATACTTGATTAGATCGATGAAAATTTGATAGGTGAGATAGGGAAATGTATAAAGATACTGCGGAAATAATTAATAGAAAAAATCGTTTCTCGTAGTTCCATAAATTTGTCTCATTAATGGGACCACGAGGGATAAATAACTATATATATCTCATGGTCTTATTATATTTTATATGTTTAGCTGATTTTTCATGAAACTGGCACCACCAGGGAAATTTATTACTCGTAGACCCATTGATTGATACGAGTCAGCGTTGATCATTAATGAACTGAAAATTAAAAAATCGACTAAAAGTAAGTACTCAAAGTAGCTGGTATTGAGGTTATAATTTATTTTCACACGAACTACTTACTGGCTTGACTCTTCATAAGAACACCAACAAACCATCGATTTAAAAGTAATTTGATCGGTGTGATGTATGCGCGTGCGCAAAACACCGCTTGTCTTCCGCAAAGCGTTACGGAAAGGCGATGTCTCATAAATAACTTTTAATATGCTAGTAATTTGCACATAATGTGTTTTTTTCATACAATTTATATTGTACTACTTTTTGTTGATGAATGATGGGTCGCGTGAATGCGTGTATTACATAAATATTCTGTCTGTTTATGATGGTGGCACCATACTTTACTATTGTTTTATAAGTAAAATAAACTAGCTGTTTCCCGCGGTTTCACCCGCATCCCGAGGGTACTACTTCGCGCACCCGGGTAAAAAGTAGCCTATGTTGTTCCTCAGGGTCTATCTTATCATCTCTGTACCAAATTTCATTTATATCGGTCCAGTAGTTTTGGCGTGAAAGCGTAACAGACAGACAGACAGACAGAGTTACTTTCGCATTTATAATATTAGTAAGGATGTCAGATCTGTTTAAATTGAAGAAACAAAGTGGTGCGACTATTAACGTATAAAGCAGAATTTTCTTTAAAGGCTTAAGATAACCGGCTAGGCTTTGCAATGATTAAAATTAGCAAAGACAGTATCGTAATTACCTCGTAATTCGTAGGTTCATCTTTTACCGTGGACTATTATAGTCTGAAGTCAGATTTCAAAAGAATTGTAGTCATGGTGGCTTAGTGTTTAAGGCACAGGTATCTCGTGTACGAGAGTGCGTGTTTAAATCCTGGCAAGTACCACTATGACTTTTCTAAAGTTATATCTACTTTCTCAGTATATCTTAGACACCACTGACTGAAAACATCATGAGGAACCCTGGACTACAAGGTCTTAAGTCACCAATCTGCCTTGAGCAAGCTTAGTAATCAATGCTCATGGCCTCTCTGTATGAGAAGAGGCCTTTACCCAACAGTGGGAAAGTGGAATAGATTTTCCTTTTACAATTCACGCTTACTTTGTTTTGTATACATGAAATACATCCAGATAATTACAAAAATATAAAGATTATGTAAAACAACATCCATTAGATAAACACGAAAGTGTAATCAGACGGATATGGATGATTTGATTAGGAATTTTGATTCATCCGACCGATAGCTAACCTAAATGTTGTATAACAAAAAAAAAAAAATGTGATAAACAAAGTAAAATGTGGTAGGTACAATGAACCGGAAAATGAAAGTAGTGGCCAGGAACAACTCTTGCTTCGAGGAAATTACAGCATAAAAATATAAGGTATCAATCTGTAGTAGTTAGATGATAATCGACATATAATTGGCGTTACATTAAATTATTCTGGTTTCGAGTTCCTGTTCCTACACGAATAGATGCTTAATTAAAATAACTCTGATCTGTATTTACCGTCATTAAATAATTAGGTAAGCATAATTACAACTGAACCTATGATTAACTGATTTGTACTCAATTATTTTTATCAATGGCTTCGGCAAGATGAAGTGACGATCTTGTATCGACGTGAAGTTAAATGCGTCAATGTAAAGACCCAAAAATTTGGCAAACGTGGGAGGCCTATGGCCAGCAGTGAACTAGTGTTGGATAGGCTGATGATGAATTGCTTGAGTAAGGTCTCTGGTGTAGGGTGTACAAACATAAGGGAATTAAAATACTGATCTGATCTGAGGATTTTTTATTCAGAAGTACCATAGATACCACAGAAAAGAAAGTTTATCATATTTTTATCAGATTATTTTAATAAAAAAGCTTATTTAGTTTATCGAATGAACTCAAGAATATTGAACAAAGTTAACTACCGAATTTGTTCACGGTGTGTTACTAGATCATCATTTAACTTAATCTCCTAAAACTAGCTCGTACGAGGAATTAAGGCTAGTTCGGTAAGGTCAGAAACTATTTATCATACTTTATTATTATCTCGTGTTACGAGATGTGCATTCCAAATATATCCTTTGATCCTTAAGTTTCACGGTGAATATAAAAGGGTTTATTTCGACTACCAAAATGATCCACATTTATAAAATTTTGAAACTGTCTAAATACATTTTAGAAGATCCAAAAATATTTTGGTATAAAATTCATTAAATATAATAATATTATTTAATTGACGAATAGTTTTCTCGAATATTTAAAATCAAATAATATTACTTCAGTTCATCATTCACCATTATCCATCGTTTGTCATTTATTTATTTTATCATAACATAGCAGATTTCGATCTGGAAACGTTTTTATCTTTAATCGCATAGTTCATGTATAACACCGTAACACGTGATTTAGATATTGCTAAAACATTCAATTGTTGTCATGTTCGCGTCAGTTAGCACGTAATAATTATTATAAAATCGGTTTATCTTAAAGATATCTACGTATACTATTTTTCGATAAGGATGGAATTTATTAAAAGAATAATGTCAATATTTGTAATTCAAAATTGTTTATCAAAATAATGTCAAGAGAGTTCTTTCTTGTAACTAAATATTTTGCAGCTTTCTCGGAAAGCAAAACACAAAATGCTATGTTTTTTTCTCAGCAGAATGCACCCAAATTCAACTAAGGGATTAAATTCCTAGAGTGATTGCGGTGAACATTAAAAATGGGTCAACAGGTACGGGTTCCCGGCGGGGCGGCGTAGTGTGCGCGGCGCGCCTGAGCTCATTCGCTTTTTGCCCACCTTTCGACTCACGCGCAGCGCAGCCTCCACCATTGTTCGCCACGCGCATTTCTCTCACGTGGGAACTGTTGACTTCTTCGTGCTTTACCCGCGGCGTCATTCATCTACATCGCCGGTGGGGACCGCACGTTATGCCATTACGAGTACGCGAGTACTTCACTAGTGCGAGCTTTGTGTTATCACCTCGAGGGTGACTGTGATATGAAAACTGAGGATTATCGGCATGTCGGGTGATGTTCCGGGACGTTACCTGGTGAAAGTTGAGTGATGATCAAATAGACACAGTGATTGGGATCTTGTTGACAGATAAGAGGAGACATGGCCGTCGCGCCGGTGAGTTACTGAACATTATAATACCTATTTTAATAGTTCACGCTGAGCTTTTCATTTCAAGCTTACCTTTTTACGTAATGATAAGGAATTCTTGGTTAAATGTAAAGCGTTGAAGCTATTTTCCTAGCTCTATGATTAGATATTGATCTTAAAGAAGGTAGTCATTATCAATTTCCTTTAAAAAGCTACTTGAAGATATGCGTTTAATTGGTCGTTTCATTACAGGTTTATCTTTTATAACATGCTGTCTTCTTTATTTTTTTCTGAAATAACTTACTTGTAGGTCGAACATTAATTAAGTTAAATTAAGTATTTAATATGTTTATGATTTAATAAGCGAGGTTGAATGCTTTGCTTTCGGACATTAGAGTTTTGACGGTTTCCAGATGAATGAAATTGTTTAAAAAATATCTGTTGCTTAATAATATTCAAAAATAAATCATTAAAATACTTTAACTAGAGTTATTGAAGTATTTCTAATAAACACCTATTAGATTTATTTAAAAAAATCATTATGGTTGAGACCTTATCAAGCACCGATTTATTAATTGAAAACTTATCAAATTACAAGCTGTTTCCGCGGTTTCGCCCGCGTCCCGTGGGATATACCTACTACTTCACGCGACAAAAACTATGTCCTTTCCAGGGTTCAAGGTTCCCTTACCAGACTTCATCTTAATCGGTTCAGAGGCTTAAATCATGAACAGCTAATAGACAGAGAGACACTCTTTTGCATTTATAATATTAGTATGGATACGTATAGGTATCAGAAATTTATGTGTTCACTTGGTAAGGAACAAGAGGAGCTCGTGGCTAAGAAACAGCCGCACGGGTCGACCGATCAAAGGTTAAGCTGCGCTTGGCACGGTCGGTCCGTGGATGGGTGACCATTTATGTCATAGTGGACTCCTCCGTGCCTCGGAAAGCACGTTAAGCAGTCGGTCCCGGTTGTCATTTGTAGCATCTTTGAAAATCGTTACGGGTAGTCAGAGCCAGAAAGTTTGACAACCAGTCTTACCAAGGGGTATCGTGTTATCCGGTAACTGGGTTGTGGAGGTCAGATAGGCAGTCGCTCCGTGTAAAACACTGGCACTCAGCTGCATCCGGTTTAGACTGGAAGCCGACCCCAACATAGTTGGGTAAAGGCTAGGCAGATGATGACTTGGTAAGGAACATACAACAAAAATAAACAACACAACACAGACATCGCTACAAATGAGGGTCATGTCCCGAACAATAAACAAAACAAGTAAAACATGACCAAACGAACAAAACCAGTCGTAATATAAATACGAGAAAATATTTTACGAGTGTAACTTGTCACGTATGAAATTAAAAAAAAAGCTTAGTCAGCAATTATGTTCGTAAAACAAGCTCACTTTCCATTATCTTGACGGTAGTTCATGAGCACCCAGTAAGCTGTCTAATCTACGATTACTTAACGAGCTGTCACAAGTTACAACTAACGACAGTTTTCCTAATCAGAGTGATGTAAATTAAAACTTAATCTTTAGAAAATCCTGCATCTTAATGTCGATGTAGCTGTCTTTTGGAATAATGTTGACGTTGAACGGTTGGAAGTTTTTATGTAAACTATTTCTAATAGTTTTAGTACTTACATAAGGATATAATATAATCGTAGACACATTGAACTCGATAATTATAATAGATAGTACGGTTTTTAGTAAAAAAAATATCCGAGTTAAACTGCAAGGTTTCATTTATCCGATAAACTGGAAGACATATAACTTTTTATATGGAAACTATAACGCCAGACAGTTTATAGTCATATCAGCACCAAGTTATTGCAAAACTTACAGATTTCACCTCAAGCATGACACTTCAAATATTATTTTATTATTATTCAAGAGCATCTATTTATACAAGATATAAATGAAATGATGCTTTCAAAAATTAAAATTGAACGTCTAGCTTTATGAATATGAACCAATTTGTAAAACACGTACAGAGTAGTAAAAAGTTAAAAGCATTTAAAGGGATCTCATTTTGTAACAAGCGTTAAAAAGTCCCTAATTACTTCTAAACTTATTGTGAACAGTGTAACTTTGGAAGCATCTTAATACGTCAACCGGATAATTCGGCTTGGCAGGTGACAAGCCAGGACAGCGACAACGGTATCTTAAAATAAACACAACCCTTTTTTGTGACACTGATGAGAATCCAATGAAGGCTTTGAAACTCACTGATAACTCTGTTTGTGTTTGTAGTTAACACGAAAAGAGTTTTACGACTAAATCTAATGGAACCCTTTTACCACGGTTTTGTTGATTGTCGGAATAGCCATGCAGAGGAATTAAAGGCTATTGTGATGGACTTGGATAAGTCAACGGCAGCGTGTCTAAGTATTTTTGTTATTAAATATTTTGTGTACACGTTATTGTTTAATTTGATGATGTTTAAGTTAAACAGATCTGAACATTATTGCCAAGAAAATATTTTTGACAAGAACATAAGAAATTCCAACACAGTTCACGTGTGCACTTTGACTTTCGGCTTCGACTGTACGGGTGAAATCTGAGAACAAGTTTTATTTGCGTGTGCTCTTGATGGACTTGAAGTGTCCGTCTAAATAAACGATATTCTTTTAGGGTTAAAAAGAGTTGAACTGAAGGATTTACCAATAATTGATAGTACTCTAGATGTTACGTTATGCCTAAGGCTTAAGGTTCAAGTTTCTCTAGCAAACAGTGGGTATACTCCATGTCGCACGTGCTCAAGTGTAATTTCTTAGAATCTACACATTTCTCACGTCGCATTTTATTTTCTTATGTATACACCAGGTTATTATCACGAACATGATTCTGGACTTCTACTTGAATTTGAACAGCTGTCGAGGTAAACAGATTATGAGATCCGGTTAGTAAAGTCTGAGTCATCACAAAATTTCTTTAACTTTCGGTGAATATTAATTCAGTTGATTGTCATCTTCAATACCATCTTAACCCGCCAATGCCGTTAATGGTTCATGATTTTCCATTTGTAAAACAGGCTTCTTTCAGCGATTGTGGCTATAAAATAAGGTGAGATTTCCATAATATTCTAGTTCATAGTATTTCTATACGTCTAAAGATGAGAAGTAATTCTTTAATGAATATGGCTCAAGTCTTCAATTAATGAATACTCTTTTATGGCGCGGGGAAAAATAGTAGTAGTAAATTCTGTATCCGATTTAATTCATTGGACGTATTTTTATTAACGAAATATCAATTCCATATTATAAATATTAATTAGCCGGTCGGTAGTACGCGCCCGCGCATCAAGCAAACATTTACGATACGAGCGCGCGTGAGTTGCGTGTGATTCACTTTCCATTTCGATACATTTACTTGCTCTACAATTCCCTAATCCAATGTCTACCGCCTGTTTGACATGTTTAGCATAATTTTAAACAATGTGCATTTGTCAGTTGTGGAAATGATTTAGCAATTAGTAGTTCAGGAAACACGTGTCGAGTCGCGACTTTTGTGATCAAGGATATGACAGACTATAATATTATGATATGGCTATGAAATAAATTATGATAAATTGCACAATGAGCTGTCCCATTGTGGCGATGGTTGGGAAGTAGACTTTCTGCAAATAAGATGATGATAAAGATGTAGTAAGTCCATCCTTCCTGACTAATGTTATAAATGCGATTAAATGCAGAGGTATATTGAATTTCAAATCTTAAGAAGAACTTTTATCCTGATACATAAAGTAGATCTCTCAGGATGCCAGTGAAATTGCTGGAAATAGATTCTTGTCTATAAGCAACAAAGTGACAGTATCACGGTAATAGCGATAAGAGAGAAGTTTAGTGTAACTCCACTAACAAGTGACCTACAAGGTACTGAGAACAATACGGTGCGATACACGTCAAGTCAGTGCACTTGGCTCGCGGATCATTGTTCTGCACAATTGTTACATCTGTGAATCCGCGCTTGCAAAGCTCTTCGTGAAAGCGTCGCTTCTCACACTCGTAGTAAACGATATTACTGTGATATTACATTCAATGTTAAGGTGTTCATTTCAAATATGTTGTTTTCTCATTGTAAGGTAACGCGTGTAATTTAATGTATCAACCGTTTTGTTGTTATGTTAGTGTGTTGTGAGCAAAATTCTTTATATTTATTTCAAACTTACTTTGTTGATTTTTAATTCATATGTTCAGAAAGATAGGATGTTATCCAAACACAATATGGCGGAATGCGACATGCTTCCTGATTACATTCAACAATTTTACATAATGTAACGTAATATTGTAAACAAAGCACGGAACGATGAATATAATGATCGTTAATGTGCGACTAACAACCGACTAATAGTCGTTTGTAATTAACACTCACTGTCACCGCGTCGCCACTTGGATTATTTATGAAGAAATTTATTAACATCAGGATGGCCACGTTACCCGCACCCTAACTATTTAAATCCTCTAGATTCTATATTTTTATGTTGTCTCTACCACTATCATAAATCTTGGTAGAGTAGCATATCCATTGAATAGTTTAGGATTCTAGGGGTTTCTTCTGCCTTCAGCTAAATATGAAATTCAGTTTGTGATTTTCTACTAAACAATATTACAACTGTCACTTAGGCCTTGGTCCAGTGGGCTCAAGCACACCAACAGGTCTTTAGGGCTTTAGCCTT
This sequence comes from Pyrrhia umbra, assembly GCA_963891755.1. Classification (NCBI taxonomy): domain Eukaryota; kingdom Metazoa; phylum Arthropoda; class Insecta; order Lepidoptera; family Noctuidae; genus Pyrrhia; species Pyrrhia umbra. The sequence continues at coordinate 10,537,426 of OY982922.1, read as the reverse complement.
GTAGTGGGTATGCGCGTTCTCTTCTATTTTTCTCCTTGTTCGGTACAAATCTATGGTGCAAAACACGCGTTTTTTCACCCTCGTACTGGTAGGCTGTTAGGTAGGAGATCGATGACAGAAAGTTCTGGTCGGGCAAATTGTCTATGGATATTTTATTGTTGAATGCCTCCGTGGTACTTTTGAGTCTTAATTTTTGTTCGGTTTATGAAAATTGCTTTACCCGTAGTTACAGTCTACGACCTAAGCATAATGGCGAAATGTGCGTACAGAACTTCCTAACTCGTTGTTGAAAATGGAATTCTTTCGTGGGACTAGGCTTCGGATAAGTGAATCTAGAAATAATGTAGGTACCTTTTTTAAAGCAGCAATATGCTTCTCACTTCCCTAATAACTCCATGGTTTGTTTTGTTTTCTTAATATTTTTTATTGCCAATGCATCGTGTGTTAGTTAATGTTTAGACTGATATAGTGTCAGTACACACGCACAAACGTCTGCTTCCGACATGGTAACGTTGTTATATCTATTATTTAATCATTTTTATTGTGTTGCGGAAAATATTATAGATCCTTATGTGCTAGAAGCAAAACGAAAATATTTTCTACGTATTCTAGATATATAACACTATACATTTTAATTTGTTCTAGACCTCTTGGTATATTTACTTTCGTGTTATAAATTAAAAGAAGTAGACTGAATTTGGAACCTATTACGTAACAAATTATAAACTAATAATTTCTAAGTTTAGGTAAGATAGTATGGACCATGGAGCAAATATAAATTATAAGACACTGATATAATTTATTTATTCTCACCAACAAATATAGTAATTTCAGCTTTTAGCAATATCTAACAAAATGACTCTTCGTTGCGCTTAGTAACATGGACACAGACAGTTTTAATTTGGCATAAATTCTATGTCCAGTGTATCTAAAGAACAATTCAGATACAAAAGAAAAGCGTATACAAATAAAATTTGCTACAGAAATTACATACATCTCATCAACATTACGACCTTTCACCTTCAATGAGGCAATAATACTCAAAATATGCCTCGCTCGACCCGTAATGTTGTACCATTAATATTACTACTTTCGTTTGCTGGTTGATATTGTATACGGTAAATCAAACTCGTTGATAATGATCATCGTTTACTATATTGTGTTAAATCGTTCTTAGTATTTTTTTAAACGCTTAATTTATAAAAATAATCTACATAATTACCATCTGTGCTACTTATTTTCAAGAGGTTTTACATTTTCATTTTTTGTTTGAAAGGTGTACCTACCTACGTAATCCATATACCTCATTCAAATACAGACTGACTTAGTTAGAAAAATTTCGCAAGCAACAATTACCTACTGCATAGTAAGAGCTAGGTAATTCAAGAAACAACAAAAATGACTCAATAGAATTTGATTATAATAAATTACAACAATAAGTTCCCTGTGGTCTACGACGCACCAATAATGTGCTTCGTAAACCCATACTTGGGTCAGGTAAAGCACCACAAAAAATAGATTATCTACGGCATCAATCGTATCGTGTGATTGCACCGCGGTATTCAAGTTTACTGACGTGATGGACACGGGTCAATGCATCTGTCAATCATTACATTATATAAAGAATCATATCATGCTGTAATCAAAGAAGCATTTTGAATCATTATCAAGTTCAATGTTATGAATAATATCGGTCGGAACTCGTACACATAACATGTGGGTGTTCTGTATACGACCGCATGAGGAATCCACTCTCAATTTCTAAGTTGTTCAGGCCTGACGCAATGAAGTTATAATTTATAGGATCGCTTTCAATAATTGTGGTGTTCGGAATAATAAATTGTGCATTGGTAATATTAATTGATGGTTATAAAAATATTCAGATGATGTTGTGTGATGTAACTTTTATTACATTGGAATTATATGAATAAGATTCATCTAATAAGAAAGAACAGAGGTATCATCCCCTTTTAGTAGCTTAAAATCTGTTAGCGACGTTCGATTTATTTCTAAATTTTCCTTGTCCGAAGTCTTGTGGAAACGGTATACTAATATTCCAAGCACAGAGCAGTTTACAGAGGTTACGGCTCTTAGATTAAAAGCGCGACATGTGAACTGCACCGCATTATAGCTCGTCTAGTCACGCGCTATGCTTTCTCTGTTCCCACCCTGTGCCGAGGACTGAACATCCGTCACTTTGTTGACAAAGGATCACAATAGTATTGTCATTTCGCTAACAATGTTCTTATAATGACCCCCTTGTTTGAAGTGGTTGTGATCATCAATGGGTTTTCTTTTCGTGTGTAAGTTGTGCAAGAATATTTTCGATTGATGTCCACGTAGGTTGAGATACTACCATTAGTCGTTTCGTAATGTTAGTATTGTCTATTTTTAAGTTTGGCTTATAGAATTAGGTTAGTTCTTAGCTGCAGGTCAACTGATATCACAATAGTTGATATCTCATCTACAGATAATTTCATGAAAGAGTTTGTACGTATATATGTAATTGTTTATTGCCATGGTAAAGTATGAAGTGATAAAGACAGATGTAATATTATCTCAGCTAAAAATCATGCTGCAAAAGGTGTCTGTTAGAAGCTAATCGGGGGCAAAAGGTTTACTAGCAAGAGTATAGAGTTATTGATAGCTACGTTGCAATATTTAATTGACATAATTTACTGATGTCTCTTCATGCCAGTGAGATTCTACTCCTTAAAAATTTATGGAAATTGAATGTTGCAAGTACAATGATGTGGATAAGACCCAATAAAAGCAATCATAAATAAAAGACGTGACTAACTTAGTAATTTTGTTTATATATCACATTTAAATGTAATTGTTAACATACTTGTTTCTAATGAGGATCTACATGGTATCCAAGTAAATGAGGACGAGTATGTATATGTTGCAACAGTGAGTTACGAAACAGTAGTAATGGGAGGCTCCGCGATGCCCCGCCGTGCTTAGCCCTTTGCCCCTCACCATGAAACGCGTTTATCCTACAATCTCTCTAAAGCAAGCCACTCGCTATTATCTTTAACTTTCTTTGGCATTTAGAACATCCATTGCTACAAGGTCCTCGCTAGTTAATGTTGCACTGGTATTGAAATAGCTTTTTACGATTTTTTTTGTTGTATTATTGCAATTTACTCTTTTCTGTTTTTGCTTTGCTTTCAACATTCGATGGAAATTGAATAAGTTGTCAAAGATTGTCTCTAAAAAACATTGTACATAGCATGTGCAATATTTTAGCATTCTTTCCTCCTATTTTAGATAAATATTTCTTGACGATAAACATCAAAATCAAATATTTATGAGTTTCTAAAGTATGTTGATTGCTCGGTGACGCTGTAGCCATTATATTCAAATATACTTTACCGTTTGAGCAGGTCCTAACGTATCAATTGTCAGTGGAACAATACAGACCACTTTTACTTTCAACCTGACTTGTATATTATACATAAATAACGACTGATTAATGTGACTAGTAATGTTTGTTGATGTTCTTGACTTATTGACAATTTCCTTCCTGGAGAAAGTTAGACTGTAGACATGGTGATAAACACAAAAATGCCTTCGTATATTTTGCTGATATTTTTAGATGAATTTAAGGATTTTTTTTTTATTAAAGTTCCTTAATGACTTTAAGATTTTTTTTGGGATGGGAAATCATCAAATGAGTCTCCCCGCTGTGGGGAGGAAAATGTCAGACTTACTGACTAAAACCCATCCATGTTCCTTCCTTCGCCCGGGGCTGCGGTAACTCTGTCGAACAATCCCGTAGCCCCAGAATGACTGTGATGAACAAAGCATTTATGTCAACAAATTTTATGTAGCAAAAAGCTGCTTTTAAAGTATTTATTATTGAAGACTTATCCAACCTTACTCTACATATATTATACACAACCGTTCATTAAAATCAATAGTCACCTAACTTTTTAAACATCAACGATGATGATGTTCTATAAACTGAGACGTAGATCACGATAGTCTAGTAAAAAAACAAGTCACGATCAGTTCATGACATTCGAAGTATTGGAACCGGCTCTTCAGCTTTCAACGAGCCTATTGTTGCTATCACTTTGTAAATAAAAGTACTGTGTCAGAGTATCAGACCGTGCTGATTGAAATGTTACAAGATGAATTTGGTCATTTTATTTTTATTTGTGTGCCGTTCAAAGATCAATTCTTCACCTGCGCTAGAATGTGTTTGATATTTTTTTAATGTAAAATGTTTCCTCAAACAAATTGAAAATAGACTTAAATTGTATTTTTTTTTGGGTTGTTGTTAATGAACTTTTTACGAAGTGGGTGATAGCGCCCTGAAGAATGGCTGCAGGCTTCCAGAAGATGTAGTAGGTACTTTAATATATACGATCATGTGAAATGATCTAAGTAGAGCAGTTTTGTAAACATTGCAATAGAATATAAATTGAATAAGGCATGTTTATAAAATCAACAGCCAGAAGGAAGTTTCAGAATACATAGACTTTAAACTGAAGTAAAGGAAAGTAAAGCCGATCCAAAATATTTTAATGAACTGCAACCCCCCTTTATAATCACAGGGAAAATCCCATACCACAAATTGTTATCAAAAATACTACAGAAGTGATTAGTTGATCCAATTATACGACTTAGCGGTGATCTAAGAATTTCAAATGTAAGTAGTAAACTTGATTCACCTAGTAAAGTTCATTTTCACTTTCAATTGTTTTCGTCTGTGAGAAATAACATCACCGTTTTATGTCATAGGAAGAAAGCATTGTTGCGTTTTGACCGTCAATTAAGTAAAAGTTTGGTACAAGAGCGTGCGAACTGACGGGCTGGAATTCTTCATTTTCGTGATAATGACCTGTTGATATGAACAAAGGATTTACTACGAGTAGATATTAATTGTGTCGGTATTAGTATTTTACGGTAGGCTATGGGTAGGAAAAGCTTACGTCATTTATATTCACGCGAAGATGCTATCAAGATGTTAGATGCCTTATGCGCAAACTTTATAATAATATAAGGTGTGGAAGACAAAGCTGGACGACGAGCTGGACTGAAGACAGGCATTATAAACCTTTAACGTACAAACCTAATAATGAGCAATACTGCGTCATCTTTTATGATTTTTTGATGGAAATGATCGCAATTGTCTCACGCATCAGCGTAAAGTAGATAAATCAGCGAAGTCTGCACTAACTTCATTATATCCAAGTAGAATTGTGTCTAGACTTTTTATGCATTAATAATCGTAGTGTTCACCTCCTGGTCATGATTCGACCATATTTTTTTTTAATTAACATTCTGCACTTCTTCTCCGTGTAAATTATAAATATGTGTGCGCCCAATGGGTTCAAAGTTTTCACTGCACGTATTAATAGGTATATAAATGACTACAAGTACGTTATTTTAGATTATACAGTAAATGTCAATTAATCCTGAATAAATGATTGAATAGGACCATGACCTACTGATTCAGATGATGATATTTGATTAAATAATAAAAAGAAAATTTATTTCTGTCGATGAGTCGCCTCTGAATTTTCTAAACGAATTTACTTTTCTACACGTATTTATTCAATTGATGATGCGCATACGCATGTGGGTAGCATACTAGTATTGTAAAGTTTCGAAAATCGAACGCAATACGAGCGTTGAATTGTTCATTGTTGATTTGGTTACAGTTTGTGCCAAAACACGCAGTTGCGCGTGCGCGTACTTCAAAATACATACAGGCGCACCTAGAATTTACAGCAGCGATAAATGTAATAAAGTTAAACATTATGTAATTGTGTTATTTGCCTGTAAGATGCAGCATATTATTCAAGTTACACAAGTGCTTGCAAATGTTTCGATGGTCACTTGTTACTAAGTCTTGTTGTAACTTGTGCAACTTAGATAGAAGTAGCAATAATTATAATCAGTCACATATTCTCACGGCACTGACCTCTGATTACAGCACATCGTGGTAAACAGATGCATGATGATTTAATTACAATATTCATGTTTCTTACAGCTGAAACGTAGGTTACTGTTTAAGCCGTTTACTATGAACCTTATGGAAATCTTAGGCTCTGTCTGTTTAAGCACTTGATGGAGTCAATACTTATACGCCTATTTTACACAATTTACATTGTAATAAGTTTCTAATAAGAAAACATCTAGATCATAATTCAATTCAAAACGTGGCGTCTTCCGATCGCGACCATTGACGGTATATTATGAGAAAAGAGAAAAGTGCAAAGAATGGCAGCTCGTGGGAAGCGCCTACAATGGCCCCGATATGTCACGACGAGTGTTTCACTATATTTTCTAATTCATCATCATCCTCCTGCCCTTATCCCAATTTTATTTGGGGTCGGCGCAGCATGTTTTCTTCTTCCATACTCTTCTATCTGCCGTCATCTCGCTAGTAACATTCATTCTAATCATATCAACCTTCACACAATCCATCCATCGTTTCTTCGGTCGTCCCCTTCCTCTATATCCATCCACATTCATGTCCAAAACCTTTCTCACTACATAATCCTATATTACTATATTTTCTAATTGTTAAATTAAATATACTTATATCTTGTATGTTTGTTATCCCCCGAAGGATCCTGTTCATAAATAAATTTATTTTTGTTTTTTTTTTCCAGATATTTCCGGTGTTGCTAATAGCTGTGGTCACCAGATGTAAGTGCGATCACACAAACGGGTTCAACACCCACAGTGGGAATGGCGCAGCACAATTTGGCACGCTGCTCAAGCCGCCTCCGCCGCCACCGCTACCACCCATCGTGCCCGTGCCATTCCATAAAGGCGCAGACAGAAACCAGCGACACAACTCAGATGTCGGCTATCAATACCAAACGCCACCACCCCCACCTCTAGCTTCTAGTGACTTCAAATTTCCAGCCCCTTTCTACAAGCAATACAATTTTAACTTTGTTCCGCCCCCGCAACCATTCTCGACAACACCATCACCATCTTTATTCCAAAAAGTTTCTGGATGGCTTTTCCCTTCGCAACAAACTAGTTACGAGGGGTCATCTTTATTTAATAACGTAGCTCCTATAAAAAAGGATTGCAATCCTTGTAATTTAGTGCCATGGTTACCAGTAATTAGATACAATTTAGGAGCTAAAAATGTATATCACAATTCATTGCCAACATATGGACCACCCAGTCCTACAGCTTATGCCAGTTTATTAAAGGTAAATCCGCAACCTTTTAATTCAGAAAATCAAGATAAAAGGCCACCGCAATTATTACCTGGAGTGCCGCATACAAACTATGGCCCGCCTAATTTATATAACGGTGGTTCAGTTCATATTGTTAGCTCAACATACGGGCCTCCTAGTGCCACTCATACTTTAGATGTTGTATCACCAAACCCTCCGAGTTCTACATATTCTCAGCCGAGTTCATCTTATGGCGTACCTAGTTCTTCTTTTGTTTTACCTAGTAACTCATTAGATTCACAATTTTTGTCTACTCCATCTCAAGGAATATCAAATAATCTCTACAATGTAGCTAGCTCAACTTACCAACCACCCTCTTCTTCGTATGGGACACCTTCTCCATCGTATGGAGTTCCTTCTTCATCCTATGGCACTCCTTCTTCATCTTATGGCACTCCTTCTTCATCGTATGGAATCCCATCTTCATCGTATGGGACTCCATCTTCATCTTATGGAACTCCTTCCCCAGGATATGAAACTCCACGTCCCATAATTACAAACTACCAACCCATTACTCCAAAGTATGAACCTGGGATACTTAACAAAGAATTACCCCCACAAAATGATGTAGAAATATTAGATGATATAACACCTGATACAGAATTACAGTTGCCGAAAGTTTCTCACCCAACTACATTTAAAAATTCTTACGGTGAACCTATCACTAATACTCATTTATTTGATATCTCATATCCTGTGTCGGCTACAGCAGCTGAATCAACCAAAGTCAAAACACAAGTATTGCCGCATGATAATCCAAAAATATCAACACCAAATACTTCATTTGCCTTAGCAAATCCAGCTCCATTTACACTTAACAGAGGCAGAAATATTCATACACTACAGCCTGTCGCACTTCCTAACCTTAGTGTGTCACCTTTGCCACCCATATTTAATGCAAGACCTTTTCGACCGATGCCACCGCAATTTTCTCCAAATATTTTGCAAGGTATTAATCAGATGCAGCAGTCTAATAGTAATGTACATGTAGAACAGAGTATACCCCTCGCAGAATTTACTCATTCAGTTGACTATCCTGCTACAATTATTCAATCGCCTATTATTGAAATAGAACCCCCATCGCATTTTAATCAATCAAAGGCATATAGAAATATTCCAAATAGTTACGTCGTAGATGAAATTAGGGACATATCGTCGCAGGCTTCAGAAGACCATATTTCGGCAACCAAATCAATTTCAGATGCAAGTTTTGAAAGTACAGGTGCCGATGTTGGCAATGAACTTTATGATACCAATGTTCCTTCAGATTTAAAACCTGTTTCTCGAGTCCCTTCAAATCACAAACCTAATTTTGCTGATCTAAGAGGAGTGAATGATGACGATGTCGATAAGTACCGCTCAGAAAGTAATTTACAAAACATAGATTCACCACTCTTGTACCTCAAACCAAGTGCACCACATAAAAACCATGGTAACTTTATACTGGCCATATCATCACCAATACCCGACAATGAATATGAAATTTATGATGATATTCCTACAACTGCGGCACCTCAGACTCCCACTATTACCACCAGTTGGGACGAAAGCAGAACTGATTATAATGAAGAGTCATCTCCGCAAAGACAGGAAAATGCATATAAGCCTAAGATAGTCCAAATTATTGTGCCTTATACTACTGGAAATAAACAGGCAGACACAAACGATGACTTCGTACAAATGTCAGAAGACTGGCCCTCTACACCAAAAGATGAATATCAGGCCCGAAAAGTGCCGTCTAACACAGATAATTCTCATACAAGTCCAATAACAGAAAGTTATAATACTGTAACATCAACTACGGAAGAAACGCCGATAGCAGAAAACTATGACTCTGACCGTTCAAAGGACTTTTACGATGTGAAGGAACCACCATTTGACATTATTAAACTCCAACACACCATTGATGACTGGACAGAGCAGGAATATGCTAAACAGTACAAAACTCCACAAAGGACACGAAGCAGTGAAAAGCATGCTAAACAAATTCCTGACGACTATTTTACGACTACCATGCCAACCAGTTATGTAACAACGACAAGCAATTACGACTTCTATGATCACGAAGTTTCCAGTAGTGTTCAACACACAGTCACCGATGAGAGCAATAATACTGTAAGCAGGCCACGAAAAGAATACAATACTATAGAGAGAACAAAGAATAGATACAATAGTGGTAAAAATGAAGAATCGGATGAAGTGCAAAAACTTCATATTTATACAGCAGCATCTTCTTTCCGAACCACGAGTACATCTAGCACTACCACCCCGGCACCATGGGGCAAAATACAAACATCTATATCACCGCTTACGAAAGAAAAGGTGTATGTGGTAACATCCAAACCTTGGAGAGAATTGAGAAATGTATCGACTGAATGGTACGAAAACGAACCTTTTGAATCTAAGAAAACGGGATCAGACAATGAGTTCTCAGCTTCTAGTAATCTTCCATTTAAGTCTCCGAGGTTTATGAATCGACCATCATTTGGCTTTACTTCGGGAGGAAAGATTGAGTCTGATTCATCGTTTGGATTTTCTAAAAGCTGGTATCAAAGCAGTGCGTATACTTCATTATTAATCAGCATCTTCTCCTTATCAATCAAAGTTTTAATTAAGATGAAATATTATCTACTTTCAGTAAACGAGCTGGAGACACAGAAAGAGAGCAATAGTATGTCCTTGCCAGAAGCTACCCAACCGAAAGATACCACTAATTTGGACGAGGTTTTATTTTTAATTTACTAACATTCAGTTTTCTTTAGCGAACTTATCACACAATTTAAAGAATCTAAACTTTTAACAAAGAGTTTAGATTATTAAAATGAATTTTAATCGACAGTAATTATATGCTGTGTGCGATACTAAATCATAATTATGATCAGAACTAAAGATGCACCTATTAAGTGGATACATCTGTCTGCATAAATATGTACATGTCATTTTTTTAATAACGTTAACCGTCTGTTAATCATTAATCACGTGTATATAAAAGCACTACTGTTTTCTAAAATTTCTTCTAGATCAAAATAGCACTTTTTAATTACTTGTTAGAGCACCAAGAGAAAACACACTATATGCTGTTGGTAGTTAGGTCGTTAATTCATCATAAAAAATAGCTTTGGCGAGAATAACCTTGGGTTCTAGTATAAAATAATAATTCAAAATCTTCTGAATGGTAGTGAGTACCTAACTGATTTGTGTTTTGTTTCTCTTTTCAGGACACGATAGCCACGACTGCAATCCCTCATAACGGCTGAAAAGTGTGAAACAAAGTCGCTCAAAACAAAAAACAGAATCTGAAACATTTCCTGAACCAGGTGACAGTGATAGTTGTACTATAGATCATCTATAGAATTGTGGGTTAAAACTGTAGTGGAATCATCAAATTAAGAAGAACGCGAACCAAGTGTTCTTTTTATTTTGATTAAATGTTTTATAGTAAGTGTACATGGACACTATAGTTAATAGGTAAAGTTAACCAAAGTGGGACTTCATTTGAAATTCAATTAGATATTATTTTCATTAATTTTAAATGTAATCGTTAAATATTCATCCTCTATAATATGTTAGCTTTAATTTAAGTAGATCATGTTTTCAAGTATTACTTATATTGATATCTAAAATTGTAATTTTATTGAGTATTAGAAGTACCTACTCGATTTTTGTAAATATTGAATTGTAAATAAATGAATGAATTGTGTAAATTACTTTTAGTGACCCTGCAAATGAAAGGCATTAAATTTGATTAAAATAAAATATACTTAAAGTATAATTGTACAAAGGTACTATGTAGCAGGTTGTGGATCAGATTTTGTTCTGTCTTTTAATCTGAAGTATATGAACTCTGCACTCCACGATATTATGGTTATAAATGTAACGAAGTTCAACACGATGATTGGCATGACGTAGGATCCAGACGCCTCGCGAACACGAGCTGTAATAATAAAAAAAAAATCTAGAAAATTCTAAAACATAATGAGGTACTCAAATCTGTAAAGTATTTCATATCTCCGGAAATAATTAAAAAGTGCGTATCAAATCTAGACTGGAATGCTTATCTTCGCACGTAGGCCTTGAATTTTATTTTGAGGAAAACAATGCAGATATCGAGTTATAATGCCAATTAGAATTATAAACTTGAAAATATAAAGTTTGAAACTTTTTTCAACAAATAATCAGTAGATAGGTACAAGAGTTACCCTGTCGTCTGGCGTTGTCCGACAAAATAATGAAACTGTTATTCTAGATCAAAGATCAAAATAACATGCTGATATCGACAGTGTCTAGATAGGTATGTAACTTTAGTAAGAATGATTTTATAACTTTTTTATCTTATTTTATAAATTCTTTGTTATTCCTGATCAATTTAAAAGCAAAATGTTTCGGGGTTCCCTTGATTATAATTTCATTTCCCTGCTTCTAATACAGTAAAATATTTGAAGATGGTAGACTGGATTTTGTAAAGATATATCTTAAATATACTACAGGCCCTGTGTGCCAGTAAATTGCCTGATTGTAAAATCCTAACTAAAATGCGAAAGTAAGTCTGTTTGTTACGCTTTTACGGTAAAACGGCTGAACCGATTAGGATGAAATTTCGTATGGAGATAGAGGGGACCTTTTATCTAGGTGTATTGACTATTAACTAGTTCTCTCATGACGCAGGTGAAACTGCGGAAAACAGCTAGTTGATTGCTATAGCGGATATATCTAAAATAAATATCTAATTAAAATATTGCATTTTTCCAGTTAGTCTTTCCTTTTATCCCAGTTAGTAGTCCTTGTTAGTTATTTCTCTTTTCAATTATTATTAGGAAAACAGGACAGAAACCGACTATAACCTTATCAGTCAACAGTAATATAGATACACTTACTCAACAAAGTTCCTATAGTGAAGATAGTGATGCCGCTGAAGAACATTTGGATCCCGGAAGCGAAAGCCAGTCTATGGATGGGCACGTAGTTAGGTATCACGATGTTAACGTACACTGTCCTCATGGCCTTTGTGATGCCGAGCGCCAGCGATACGAACAGCATGCCCATGAATGATGACGTGAACAGCATCACTGAAAGGGGAAATTTAATATTTAGTATAAATGAGAATGTGAGTTTGTTTGTTTGATACGCTTTCTAAATAAAATAGCCTGAGTCTGAACCGATTTAAATGAAATGTATGTAATATATTAAATATACATACATGTTTTTGTACAGCAACGAACAATATTAAATGTCCTTGCATCGAACTTTAGTCGTAAATGTAAACGAAGCAAATGCATTAGCAAATTTTGGCTTTTACGTCGTTTTATCATAAATCATTAATATTTGTGCATAAGCAACATTTAAATATAAAAAGTTTAACAACCTGTTAATGTCATTGATATTATACAGTGACAAATAAATTGTTTATTTGTCTATATCACTAGCTCAGAACATTAATGACGCAGACGGTCATTTACACTAAACCTGGGCTGATAAATATATAAAAAATAAATATATAAAAATAAAATCCTGAAATTGATTAGACATAATATATTTTGTTAAGATACTTACTACTTCTAGTGAAGATTATCATTAGCAAGCTGACCATGTACATGAACCGCGGTGACTTATTGCACCATTCACCGATGAATGGTGACACAAATCGAAATAGCGTGTCCGAAAACCCAATGACTGACATAAGTTTCGCTATATCGCTTGTTTCAAACTTCATCATGTCTTTGAGTATAATGGGGAACAAAAGTGAGAAATTCGTTTCCACACAAGCGGCTATTGATAGTCCAAATACAATATTTACGAATATTGGATCAGTAAGAAGCGTTAGGTCAAAAAACTGAACGAAATGTTCCAAGTAACCCTTTTTCTCTTTTTTTTCTTTTACAATTTCCTTTTCTTGAGTATTTATTGTTTTCAGATTCTCGGTTTCATTAAATATATTAATGGAACTGCTTAGATTTATTTCTTGAGACTCCCACCACTTGTATCTTGACTCCAACAAAGGTGCGTCCTGTTGTTTGTTTCGTATATCTGGATGCGATATGGCATTTCTAGTTCGAATGCTTGAGTTACTTGTCAGGGATCGCATAGATAGACTCTTTGACGGAAGCACACCATTTTCACCAGATTCTTCTAGTTGCGGTAGAGAAGCTATACCTGTAAAGTTAATGATTACAATAAGATATTGGATTTAAACTTAAAATTAGTATTTCTAGAATAAACAAGAACGTACCAACAACTTTAGACGCAGGAGTTACACTGCCGTTAGGTAGCTCTACCTCTGGCTCATTATTAAGAGGCACCGCTTCTTCTGATATTGGTGGGTCCTTTAAGTACCACTTGGCGGGCCTAAGTAAGCATGCAGCAACAAGTGAATGGAGGCAAATTGCACTTATTATTAATACTGCGTATCTCCATCCGTATAAGTACATCAGAGTACTCATAAGTAAGGGCATGTATATAGATCCTAAGCCTGTGATAGACATGCCCACGCCAACGGCTCTTCCTCGTTTTTCTTTGAAGAATGAATTTATTGCTAGTGTGAATGCGGCCATAATTGCAGCTACACCCATTGCTGAAATTTTAAATAATAAGTATCAGCTACGATCATGTAATAAAATCGAAACCCATCAATGCTATCTATGAAATATACTTACAACATATAATACTGTAAGACAAAATGAACTGCCAGAACTCAGTAGCCGCTGCCATGATCATAAGACCACCTGATATGCATATGGCGCCTAATACAGCTACCTTTCTGTACCCGAAGCGACTTAACATGGGCCCTCCAAAGAATGACAAGAGCATTCCAATGCTATGATTTAATACAATAACAAAGGTCACTTGCGTGGCTGTTAGGTCGGTATCGTTCAACACCAGAGCAAAACCGGCGATTAGGGGTAGCACAACCACCTGAAAAGAATTTATTTTGAAATGAAAATCTATTTGCTCCAACCTCCAAGAAATTTTTCCTTGTTGAAAATTTTAAGAACATCTTAAGAGTAAATGAGTAGCTTAATATTTTTTCTGTTAAGGATACGGAAAACATGAATCGTGTTACAGAGTTGCAATTAAATATGAAGCAGTAATGGAAGAAGATCGTAAACTCAGTGTATATGGCTAGTGAATATAGATAAACAGGTGTGGGGACATTTATTGTGACATAGCTGCATAACAAAGAAACTTAAGAATTTATACATTTATGTCGCATTTACTGTCGCAGTGTAAGTTGTAGTTAAGAAATAAACTCATAGTTACCTCTATAATACCTACTAGATAGGCTGGGTTAGCCGAAGAGATGAACACTAATACAATGATGTACTATAATCGTAGGTGGAAATCCTTTTAAGTTCAGACGAACATAAAATACTAATGCATAGTATTATTTGAGAAAATCGTTTGAATATCTCAGTTGCTAACACAGCCATAATGATTACCTACTGACCAATATTATGTAAAAATGTAATAACGTTGATAGGTTTATCAATAATATCGATTGCTTTTCATGATTGCAATACGATTACTGATTAGTCAATAAAAATCGTCTTAACGTTCTCAGTATCCTTACTAATATTATATTACAAATGCGAAAATGGCTCTGTCCCTTTGTCTGTCTGTTACGCTTTCACGGCAAAACGGCTGCGCCGATTAAAGTGTGTAATATATACATACAAAAAGATAGATTACACCCTAGGGAAAAACATAGGCATTTTATTCAAGGGTTCAAATTAGCTCCCTTAGACTTGGATGTGGTGGACAAACATGTTTTCTGTTTATCTAGCTACAAATTGTTACCCGCGGTTTCATCCGCGTCCCGAGGGAACTACTTAACGCACATAGATAACAAGTAGCCTATAACAGTCTTTAGAGTCTCCTCAATCTCGATACCAAATTTCATACAAATCGGTGTTGCCGTTTTACCGCGAAAGCTTAACAAACGAACTCACTTTCGCATTTTTTATATTAGTTAGAATGTAGGATCGAACAAGGATACATAAGATTGAGAATACGCGTTTATCCACCCGCTTGCTAGGATTTCAGGATGTGGGTGAAAACCGCAGGAAATACTTAATTCATAACAAGAGATCATAAGAAGTGGTGGTGGCCTAGTGGTTAAGGCACCTGAACCTCGTTTACGAGTGTATGGGTTCGGAACCTGGCAATTACCAAGGTGACTTTTCTAAAGTAATATGTACTTTCTAAGTATATCTTAGACATCATTGACTAACGGTGAAGGAAAACATCGTGAGGAAACCTGGACTTAAAAAAGTCTGAAATCGCCAATCCGCCTTGAGCAAGCGTGGTGATCAATGCTCATGCCTTCTCTGTATGAGAAGAGGCCTTTACCCAGCAGTGGGACAATATATAGGCTGATGATGATGATAACAGGAGACTATACTAACAATCCAAGCCTTATTATAAACGAGACAATGGACTGGGTCACCAGTTTGACGAAGCTATTCCACAAAATGTGTGATGCATGTCTTGTCATTGTAGTTGTCTAATAACAATACTTTATTGTTTCGTAACTATATAGTTTCAAGATCCAGTTATCATATATCACCAAACATACAGATGATAATTTTTGCCCAAACATTTTAGCGTTTTCAAATTATTTTCCTTATTTTTGTACCATAAAAAATAAAGATTACATCGATGTATTCATCGGGACAAAGTAAGAATATTTTTTTATCGTATCTTGCTGAAAGCAATCACGTTTGATTCATGAATTTCACGCATTTTCACGACTGCCAACAAAAAAGAGTGTTAAGCTTTTAGTGTTCATGTATGTATTTATATATGCGTATGAGTTTCTTTGTTCCACCAGAACTTCTGAATGCCTGAACCAATTTAGTAAGAGGTATACCCTTCAGATCGTATCGTAGACTGCTTCATCACTTCGAGTAACTTTGTTTATGTTTATATCAACAATAAGAGAAGCTTCCTTTTTATTGTCTGTAGAGTTCTTCCTACTAGCACTTAAGTGCTTTAAGTGCCCGTAAACTTCTTGTCATACAGAGAACTAGCATATTGCTATGCTTGCTCAGCGCTGATTGGCGATTTTCTATACGTCTAGGTTCTGTGTATCTCACAATGTGTTAAGTAAACATTCATCGTTAGTCCAAAACCTTAATAAGTACACAACACACAGACCTTAAAAGTACCTTAAAGGTATTATTGGTGCCAGGGTTAGAACCTGCACACTCGAGCTTGAGGTACGAGTTTCTTAACCTCTGTGCTATTACGACATTAATTTACTCAGCTTTATTTGTTAGGTTGATGTCCTAGTTAGACTGATTTCGTTGGTGCAAGTCTTTGTTCACGATAAAGACAGTTGTTACTTATGTACCTAAAGAAGTAATTACAGTTGTTTTTATTTTAAGAGGTTTCAAACAGGATTTGTTGCATGCATGACTAGTGTTTCTGCAAACTCCTTCAACGTGAGAGTAATACAATTATTATTCAGACACAGTATTTAACTGATAAGACTCGTACGGTGATTTAATTAAAATATGATAAATCTACTTGTGTCTGTTTTTGAGTTTGTTGATCAATTAAAACGGACTTATACTTAATTAACTCTCGATAATTACATAAGTAGGTATCTGTGTTTTTATGTCCGTACATTAATGACTTTACATGCTTCAAAGACACATTATACAAATTAAAATACTATGGTATGTTTTATAATAAAAAATATACTTACATTATTCATAGCGTAAGCTATAGTAACAACCCACCCGTAGCCCCCATCGGGGGGGACCTTATTTGTTTCAACATTCGACATTTTCAATTCAGAATCACTAATCACATTTCTTCAATCACAAGTTTTATTTATAAATATGATATAACATTTTATATCAACGTCAAATCACAAATAAAGCACATTTTCCATAGTTTTGTTAATTTTCCACTGTTCTTTTGATAAAGATTATTGACCCCTGTTCCAATTTAAATTTGATTAGCAACAAACTAAATACGTGAATGTTCGTAGCACTGTCTACATGTTGTGTTAGTGTGGTGACAGACACTGTAGGCGCATAGCAAATATTCACATTCGTTATCGGTTTGACTTTAGTAATGTGTCTCGTTATCGTTAAAATGTTATTACGTGCTCACACGCACCTATTTAGGTCTATCTCAGTCAATTATCAAATCAATGTAGATCTTGCTATACTACTATTTGAGAATAGTTTCAAGTGATGCTTTCATTTGACTACTGGGAACTTAGTTTAGCTGAAGTTGGCGTAATCTCGAAAGTTTTCGTAGCACACTTATTTAATTATTTTCTTGGTTAAACATACGTTTCTTAACAGACTACTGCGTACAAACTCCCAACAAATGTTATGTTGCTACGATTTTCTTATTTGGATGTATTAATAATGTACCTAAATTATTAATTATCCTTTGAACCTTCCACTTGAAAAAAAAAAGTGATTTTAATTGTCATGTTGGCCAATCCAACACGCCATAAAATAATTATTTTTTTATTTAAATTTTGAGCGTAATGATTTACCAATTATTATTCGATAAAAAAATAATAATTAGGTATAATCTGGAGTTACGAAACATAATAGTATATGTAAGATATCTATGTTATATATGTATATTTATACAAAATTTTATATGTAAATCCTTTGATCATATAAATGTAAGTAAGTAGTTTACAAAAGCATTTAGGACGCTTTAGTAAACACTCATAAATGTATCTGACAATGATAACAAGTTATTTGGGTCGCAATCAACAATTATGCTGGCGCAGTTTGGAACAATGATTTTACTAATCGAACTAATAGGTCAGAATTATCATAAGAATTGATTGATTGAATGAATAACCAAAATTACCTGAGTAACAAACCTAATCGCCGATTAAATGGTGACGCAGGGTGTTAATTTTTTTTCACTATCTATGTTTATCGTTTGATAAAATATGGAATAAGAATAATTTCTAACGGGGATTATGTTTTAATGATAAGATCTTTTTTAATGTAATTGTTTTTTTAGTGTTCCAAGAGTTTCAATGGGAGCAATATATAGCGCTCGAATTCGCCACTAGAGGCGTTAGTGTAGAGTGACGATCTTTCACTGAGAGTATTTTTATCACGGTTTGATTGTTGAAAGATGCCTTGAAAATAAAAGGCGCCATCCCTGATTAATTATGGCAGACATTCTGATCATCTCTATATATAAATGTTAGTGCTTTAAATGCTAATAAAATAGCTTGAACAAAATAAGTGGGCTTTAAAAACTGTTAAAGATATAGGCATTTGATAGGTGTTTACTACAAATTAAATAAATGTTCTAAATAAATAAGTTGATATTGTAGAGTTGTGAGCTGTTTCTCTTTTGACTGACAGGATCTTCGCCGGTTTCGCCAACAAACGATAATAGCTAAAAAAACATCCTAATAAATTCTCAAGGGGTGAACTTTCATACATGTGGCAATTGATTTGATTTGATTTACTACCAACCTTTTATTACCTAGTTATAGGTACATATCTGTAGAATGGATATGTAGTACTTGTATCTTATGTACTTTGTAATATTGACGTTATGTTATCATTTAATAACTAATTTATAAGATTGTCGTTGAAATGACCTCATTTCGTAATCTCGCAAGCTATGCACCATTATCTAATTGTTAGAGAAAAATATAGAATTACGATTTTACAAGTGTATGATCAAAATTAAATACCTACTTAAAACAATCCAAAAAAACATTTCGTTGATTAATACTTATCGACCAGACCTTTGTTTTATTATCTTCTAAAGATTTTGGAAATTTATTTATTAATTGATTGAAATAAATAAATTAAATAAATTAATTAATTTATTTATTTAATTTATTTATTTCCCCCTTAGTTGATGTGTAATAAAAAAATGTATAAGTATTATCAAACTCTATCTATCTGTCTGTGATGGTTTACCTAAAATGTATTTTCAGAATATTGGGAATTGAAATCAAAAGACCGATTGAAATGAATTGAGTGCCTGCAAAATAAATTGTACTTCCAACAGGTACCTATACTAATGATTGCTAAGATTAAAGACACTGGCGCCATACACAAATGATGTTGTGTAGTGTACCTATTTCGCCTACAAACCCTGACCGCCACTGCGCCGGCGCAGCCAGCAACTTGCACTATGTTCTCGCTGCCGGTGGAGTACTATTTCATTATTTTTTATTATAAGTAGGCATATGAAATATTAAAATAATAAAAAAAATCTATGTCATATGATTGATAATAAACACCGAAAATCACATTATTACTGTCACAACACACTGAATGTCACACACTACGCACACTTTAGTTTCAATGTTAAATGCATGATAAAGGGCACACACGTCAGGGAGATGCGCCCGCGCAGCAACGAATTCCGTTTGACCTGTTAACACTGCCATTGCTCGAGTACAAGCGACACGGGTTAATCAAAATCCGGCCGCTATTAACCAATGATGCATCATTGCTGTATAGCAGCCATACAAAGGTTATTTCCTTCATCTAGATGTAAATCTATTAGAGGCTACCTACCTACAGAATGAGAATACATTAATGTTATAAAACTGGGATTATACATCTATAGACAATATTTCCGTCTACCAGGGAAGGGTTCTGTTCGCGTGTATTTACCTAACTAAACAAACAGATAGACAGAAAATAATTAAAAAATTCGCTGATTTGTGTTCTTTTATTCTTCTGTAGTCTTCTTCTGTTCCCCTTTCTTTTATTACTTTTCTTTCAATTTACATACACACCGGGATCTGCTGTTTTATTTTACGTATGTATTGTATCGCGTGCATTTTTATTGAATAAAGTTAACTCATGGAAATGATAATATTTACGACAAAGATAGGTTATCCGTTAAAGTTAAGTCCTGTCATAAAACTATCATGGACACTCGCTGTAATTACAAATCTAAAATTTGAAACAGATTACTTGTGATCGAAGATAGTTTGGGTGTCGATTAAAACGCAAAGAAAAATTTTGAAAAATTATACTAAAATATAAAACACTTATTCTAATTAAACTTTAACTACGTCTTCTTCGACTGTTTTCTGTCGTCTTGCTGCGATGAACTTCTCAAGTCCCCAGGATAAGGCCGTCAACCACGTGAATATGTTGAGACAATGCAACGTTACTGCTGTTGAAGCGTTGTCTTTTATCCAACCTGTATAATAACAATATACCTAGGTAAATACTAGCATAAAATACACGAAACTACTCTCATCGGGTCTCTAGCCTTCTTCCAGCTATATTGCCTATAGGGGTCGGCTAACGTAGATTGACTGCGGGATTGACGTCCAAAACCTAGTTACTGGGTAACACGACACCCTTTGGTAAGACTGGTTATTAAAATTTCTGGCTTCTGCCAGTAACGACTGTTGAAGATGCCAACAGCTTTACATGACTTCGAAGCATGGAGTCCAGGCATGATACAGATGGTCCCTTATCCATATTCGATTGTTTCGGCCGGATGTTACTAAGTCATGAGCCCACATACATATAATACTCAAAGAAAACAATTTATCTAAAATATGGCTTCAGCATTCTTCTAAAGTTAACGTGCCATATATTCTATGAAAATAGGAGCATGAATGTAGCTTACCAACAACAGGTCCTAGAGTTAGGTAGACCATTCCAGCTGTTATTAGTTGTATCCCTGTTGCTCCTGGTAGCTTATGCAGTGGAACATGAGTGGGTATGACCAGGGCCATGAAAACTGTTCGCAGTCCCTTGCCAAAACCAATCATCACAGCCACCAGAATAACCACATAGTATTTCTGGCAGTATGCCAAGACTGAAAGAAGAAAGGTAATGGTTTCATAAGTAATTATAGATGTCTAAGAATATACATCTCATCATCTATCTATTGGATACTAGACAGATCCAACTAGATTCAGCATCGATGAAATTCTAATATATTTCAAAGTCAAAAAATACACACTTTATAAAAAGCACAAGTTATACTATAAAACAAACATATTACAAACTTATTTCTCAATTCAAAAGTGCATGATTATTACAAGCATTTACACAATAGAAATAAAGACATATTACCTACTCTTCCCATAGCCATCGACATTACTCCGAAAAGGAAGAATGAATTGTTGTCCCATCCAATTTTACCAGCAACGAACGGTATGCAGAATCTAACACAAATATCAACACCAGCCAGAAGCGACATAAACAGGGCTACTTCAGATTTGCTTTTCCCATAGTCACCAAGAATAAATGGAGTCAAAATCGAAAAGTTTAGTTCATTGAAATTAGCGAGAGTGATACCCAACATCAAGTTGATGAAGGTATAATCTTTTAATAAATCTAAATCAAAGAACAAAGCAACTTTTTGACAAAACGTTAATTGTTCCTCTGTCTCTTCTTCAACCTCTTCCTTTTTCTCCTCAAAAACATCATCATTCTCATTTTCATTTTCTTCCATCTGAGTCATCAAAAGTTTCATCTTTTCAGTTTTATCTTCGCTTTCTTTTAAATATTGCTCTAATTTTAATGATGCCTGTTTCAATACTTCGCTTTCGTAATTAAAGTTATTAGATTTTCTTCTGTGTCGTGTACGATACGACTGATTGCTGTGATTATCTTTTAAATATTTATTTTCATCGTTGTCTTCAGATTTATTTTGATTTCTAAGAGAGACATTACTGTGATTGTCCTTATTATACTTTTCACCGTACTGACCATCCATTTTAAACGATTTTATACTCTTACTTCCAGCAAAATGTTTTTCGGCTCTGTCGGCTATAACTTTAGCATGAGCTGGATCAATTTTCTCCACAACTGCCTTTTCATCGGCTTTCAAATCTTGAGGAGCTTTAAGCGTGGGACAGTCTTCTATTTCAGATTCAGGAATTTGCGTCTCTAGTGTAATAGACGTTTTGCGTTTAGGTTTATAAGTATCACGCTCTTGAGCCAGGGCTCCCAAATTTGCTGATGAGTTTTTCTTAGATTCATTTAAGTACAATGTTGATGATTTACGCGAACGATTTTCTAGTAAATTAGTCATTGATGGTTTTTTTGAAGCTAAACGTGAATTCATTTGAGAATTTTTGTTCGAGCCTTCTCTTGACGAAAGTCTACTTTTGGATTGCCTAGATTGACTGAAATAGCCATCATTAGCGCGCAACATCATTGGAATACCAGGATCTGTAATTTCATAGCCAGGATTCACTGGGTCATCTTCATTATAAAGATACTGGCTTGAAAAAGCACTTAAATTTTTAAATTTTGATACTTGGCTGAAATATCCACTCTCTTGTTTTTTATTCTCAACCGGAGCATCTTTAGTTTCAGTCTTTAACAGTTTCTCCTGATCTTCGTCTTTATCGTTTGGTTTTTTAGCGTGCCATTCCACAGGTTGAAGTAATAGACCGCCAGCTATGGCATGCAAAGAAATTCCACTTATGATAAGAATGGCTCCCGTTTCGCCAAAGGCGGCAAATAGGGCGGTAATAATGTGTGGCCACATAATAGGCCCCAGTCCTGTTGTCGTCCATGATAGTCCAGTTGCCAATCTTCTCCTATTCTTCCAGTAAGTATTTAGGGCGAGGGCATTCGCCGAACTGCTTATACCATAGCCAGCTCCTAAAAAGAGAAAATCTCAATTTATTTAGATCGAACATTTAGATTACAAATACCCAAGATAGAATGTCTTACCGTATAATATTGAGAACGATATAAGATAGGTGAGGAAGTTATAGGAAAATGTGGTCAAGATCAGGGATATGAAGACAATTATTGCTCCAGCCAGAGACACCTGCCTATAGGTGAATGTTTTAAATAGAGGACCATTTGCTAAACCTGCAACAAAAACAAATGTGAAAGTTAGAGATATTCCTCAGATTATAAATATTTGTTTGGAAAATATGGCATCTACGTAAGTATTCAGATAAATGCTATAAAGTATCCAAAACATTTTCATTGTGTTTATCAATATTTAGTTTCAATTTTTTCCTTTGATCATAGTTTATATTATTGTAATGACCAAATCTTAACACGACTTAATTTATGTACATATTGCGAAATTACACTTTATACAGACTGATAACTTATGATAACTTTTTAATCCTCGTAAATGTAAATACAAAGTAAATAAACATTTTTTGTAAACAACGTGGTGTTTGGAATTATATTAGTCAGTAATTATAATAAATACGTAGTTGTAATAACAGCTAATTATGAAGGGGCCGGTATGGTATCAGAGAGTTACCATGCAAGGCGCGTCACGCACCGACGCAAGAGGTCAGGGCAGAGTTCATGTTGATTATAGTGGTCGTCTCCGAACTGCTGATGCCGAGACGAGTGAACTTGTCCCGAAACAGGAGCCCGAACTGTTGTAGTATCGGCAATGCTGACAGCTGAAATACGACATTTAGCAAATCAATGGAAAATCGTTGATTGGTTTGTTAGTGATCATGACTTTCCACAACTTCAGCAATGCTAGGACGTGATAGGTAGCGCTACAGTTTAGCTACCCACCATTTTGACTCATAAATCATACTGCAGCAATTGTTGTGTGTTAGTACATTTTGTATGTTTGTGTGTACATATATAGTGATGATACCTTTAAACTGCAATAAGTACCTATGCAAGTGATAGACATCTATACTTATAATAAATCTGTAGAGAGGTCAATTCTGTACATGAAATATATTTCCAAAATAACTATCAGGGGGTGATTAGGGATCGATACTGATGCCAAAAATGCAATCAGTAAAATTTTTGTCTGTCTGTCTGTCTGTCTGTATAAACTCTATAGAAACCTAAACTACTCGACGGATTTTAACGAAACTTGGTACAATTATTTTTCATACTCCTGAGATGGTTATAGTATACTCTTCATCACGCTACAATCAATAGGAGCAGAGCAGTGAAGGGAAATGTTGTCATTTTGTTTAAACGCGCTAATCTCAGGAACCGCTGGTCCGATTTGAAAAATTCTTTCAGTGTTAGATAGTCCATTTATCGAGGAAGGCTATAGGCTATATATCATCACGCTAAGACCAATAGGAGCGGCGCACCACTATTCCACGCGGACGAAGTCGCTGGCAGAAGCTAGTAAGGAATAAAATGCATTAATCTCTATAAATAAAACCTGCATAGTCTATAGAGTACCTATGTAGTACTTAGGTAATTAATATTTATGTTGTACTCATGGCGACTCATAGCTATACACTTATGGATTCTCTGTACCGCGATGTGCTGTTTATTTCGCTTGGGTTTATTTTCAAAGGTTTTGTTCCACTAAGATTATGACTTCAATTAGTTTACGACTACCAGGGAAAAACGTTAAGATGACTATGGACGCCACTCAACGCTTGACAGATTAGGTAATAAGTAATTAATTTTTAACTGAATTTATAAGTAGGTATTCCTTATCGCTTAGCGGGAATACTTACATTATCAATGAAGTCTAGACCACTTAAAGTAGATACCGCGTGGCCTAATAACGAGTTTAGACATATTATCATGAGAACTAAATCAGCATAGACTAAACGTAAAGTCCGAGATCTCAATAATAGGAAAATATAGGTGATCAGCTGATTCATATAGACTATTGTGATTATGCATTATATTTGCTGATGTATTTTCCTTAACACCAGCTTAGAAATAAATTCTATGAGGGACTTGGATGTAATAGCTAGTTTTATTTTCAAGGCTCGCGCGGCGTCGCCCGCGTTACAAACAGGCTATTTCAAAATTTTAATTTGTTCGTCATTTTAATCGTGTGGACTCCTAATTATTTTTCATAACTGTTGTATGTCTATTTAGTAAATTAATAACATCACTAGTTTTAAGGAACAACACTAGAACATTTAACTTGTAGACATCATGGTCCACCGGCTCTGTATATGAACATTATTATAAATTCTTATATTGATTAAAACTCTTTATTATATTAACCTGTGTATTAATGAATACATAACAATAACATTAGATATTATTTGCTAGCGAAAATCCCATCAAAACTGTTAAGATACTAGACACAGATACTAAAGCTTTGCGTACGATGTCTCCATTTTCAATTTGCAACGTAAATTTATTTAAAGCCGTAACAAAGGAAGATACTATAAAAGAAACGATAACCTATTTCTAGAAAAAATAATAGCATCCAGGTACCTACCTACTTAATAATTTCCTTCAAATTTAGATAGGTACCTACATCTACGTATTGTTTTGATGCAAACGATATTGCAGAAATAAGAACTTATCCTTGATTAAATCCTAATCAAGGAATAAATCAAGATATGACAGAAATCCATCTTAAACCTTGTTATTGATTGCTGCACATTTACAATTAGTGCCCGATGTAATCTTTCTGATAAAAAAAGAAATTTTTTTCTAGCATTTTTTATGGGTGTGTATGTATGTCGAATTTAAATTATACGAAACATTAGATTGTATACTTCTTATTTGAATCTGCATAAAACACCGACTTTTCTTTAAATTTAACACAAAATAAAATCACACGATCAATTTTCTCGTGTTTTCAAAACATCGAGACATGATAATAAAAAGCTGAACAACGATGAATTGATCGGATTGACCGCACCCATATTTAGGAAAAGTGCATTTCTCAGGATGGGGAAAAACAATATGGGTAGACCTTGTAACCCTTGAGTGCCCACACCCGAGTATTTGCTATGGTGAATTCTCATGATCTCTACCTAGAATATCGACCCTAGACTGGTAAAGGTGGGTAGTTAAAATTCTACACAGAGAATAAATGCAATCATATAGGTACTTGTATAATAATAATACAGCCAGCAAAATAAGGTAAGGTCAGTCGTGTCGATCTAAAGAGTTTTGATGAACTAATATAGTTAGAATACACAACTATTATTCAGGTGGTGTTTATTGTTCAGGTTGTAAAAACAAAATGTAATACGTAATAAAAACATTAGTCCCATTGAGTGCAACATTTGTACTTTGCCGGCTTTGTTGAGTACTTTCGTGCCTGTGCCTGCATCATATTAATTGATGCTCATTTATTACTTCGCTAAAACTAAACGGGCATACGAAAGTAGATTTAAATGAGAGCGACTTACGTTAGAGAATCCTGCAGCAATGACGATCATCCATCCCCAGCCACCATCAGGAGGGACAAAATCACCTTCCTTCTTCAACTTCGTGTTTAACTGCTTAGCTTTTGTCATCCCAACTTATCCAAGGCTCATATACGAAACCCACTACAGTCTCCGAATACGTTGCGGACGAAACTGATAAGTTTTCAAACAGTAATCACTTTAATATGACAAATGAATCAAATGAGTTGGCATACACGTTTCCTGGAACAAAGAGACTAGTTCACTATGCAAACATATTAACTTGAATGACTAAAGCCATTGAGCGTTTTGTGTAGCCGGTGTGTATCCGTTGCTACTCTTATCTAAATGCGCACTGTGTAAATCTGTGTTAGTAAACTGCATCTACCTTATGCATGCCATGGCTGGTGCCATGTCGACGTCTGATAGATGTACGACTTTATTTTAATCTGCATATTTAATCAAGAGATGTTGCGTTGCCGCAATAAATGCGTTAATCTTCCACACGTGATTAAACAACTCAATGTATTCAAAGTGCAACACTTTAATAAGTATCAAATAGCATCAAAGTTTACTTATAAATGTTTATCAGCTTATCATTATCGAACGGTTGAGCAACGCCCTTATGTTACCTATCAGTCTTTATAAACGTGACGACTTAAGTAGGTAGCCATAAAACACATCAAAATTATTAATTGGGGTCATCAGACATACAAATATTTATAACGGATATCAAACGTACACGTAACACGAGATACGAATATTTTCAATACAACACGTTTCCGAGATAACAGATGCTTCTCATCGTTTTAAAATAATAGAAGATTGTACAAACTGATGAATTATTAGTAGCTATTGAACAGGCGAGAATGCAATAAAAATCTCGTCATAAAGTCCAAATTAAAATTTTATTTAGTATATAAAAATAAAAAGTCAACAGGAGAAACAATTCCATGTCGGTATCTCTTGTCGAACTTTTGCTTTAACAGATACTGATGGAATACAGAGCTGAAACCTAGCAAGAATAAAATGACATGTCATAATTTCATCTATGTTTTCCTATAATGATACCAAGTAAATCAGTCGAAAGATTTAGGTAATAAAAACGATTTTCCAAGTTTTTTCAACATTTCTAGATTATGCACTTGCAGGTGCTATTTGAATTTCAAGCTAGGTTTACACTACGACACCATACACTCCACGTAAACGACGAGTGTAAACAAGTGTAGGACATACTGTGACACGAGAAAAAGTGAAAAGTATCGACGTGTGAAAAGAATAAAAAATCGCAATTTGTCGTAGTGTAAACTTAGCTTTAGTCACATAGCCCCACGGATGACACATAAACAGTAGTTACTGTATGTATAAGACTACAAATTAAAGGACAAAGGAACTGACCTACTCATAATCTTGTTTCTATATTTAGATAGGCAGGTCCCTACAGTGAGCCATTAACACCTAAAACAAACCGTATCACTTCAGGGGTTATGATATAAAATTATAGTTGGGCTCGAGGTAATATGAATAGAAAAAAATAGTTTCATAAACATAGACTGCGTCTTCCTTCTTTCTGTCTTCTTTCAGTCTACTCCTTTCTACAGATTTAAATTGAGACCCGAAATTTTATGTGTAGTTAACATCATAATATTTTCCACCCTGTAGTATTTTGGATATGGTTTATATATTGGAATATACTTAGGTATGCTTGTAATATACCTAGAGAAAAACGTAAAAAAAAAACATCATATTTTATACATAAATTAAATGTGCTTACACATGTTCTGCTGAACAAAATAGAACAAATATTTAAAGTCGATAAGTCTACCGCATAGGTACTTAATATTAAAAACTTACCCTAGTTTGGAAACCAGATTATTATTTAATTTTCACAATTTCTTTCGAAAAAACTGTAAATAACTATATACCCATATTAATTCTTCATAAATGTTTCCATTGATTTTATTGCAAATTAATTAATACTCGTAATAATTGAACGATGCAAGCGCGTTCTTAAGACACGCTCGTCGCGCGTGCTTCCGTAAAATGAAACATGGTATTGCGAAGTTTACTTATCTGCCTATGATTGTTTAGAGCGAAACGGATACTTACTTTATTAACTGGTCGTAAATGATAATTATATACCTCATAAAGAGATTTAGTTAAGACATTGTGACAAAATAGCCTTCTCACAGCATTCGGATTTTTTTATCTACATACGACGTACAACGTGTACAGTATCATTTTTTTATTGTTATACGGCTAAGATTTTAATTTTACAACTTAAAAATATTGTCAACTTACTATAAAAAGTAGCCTATGCCTATATCTGTCTCCAGAGTCCCCTATCTCCGTGCCAAACGTCAACCAAATTGCTTCAGTCGTTTTACCGTGAAAGCGTAATGAAAAATAACACAAACTCACTTTCGCATTTAAAATATTAGTTAGGATTAAAATTACCACTAGGAAACGGACTTCAAAATTATCCATTTTTTTTAAATTTACTTTTATTTGTTTTTATTTTTTAAATTTGGCGCGCTAAGTTTCCTTTTGTATTATGTAGTTGCTAGGTTGGTACACCTATAAAAACGGAAATGATAAAGTTCAACATGGATCTGACTGTGGTGAAAACTGGAACTAACATTGTCATTTTGGAATGAAAAAGTTTATGATACCAATCTGTGATACCAATTAATGGAAATTTCCATTTTTTAAAGTAAAACTTGTCATGATAAATAGCAAATTATTAATTCATTATTTACGTCACAATAATAATTTAAAATTGGAAACAATAAAATGTGATATTTAAACATTTAACACTCATTTAGTATGTTAGTAAGCGGCTTATTACCCGAGACGCATCAGATTTTATGGAATCACCGCGGCCGATGGACATCCACGACACCAGAGGCATCGCAGATCATCATTGCCCTTTTCTAACAATTTTGGGAAAAAAATACATTGTTATTGAATACTGATATTATATTTTTAGTTGGGTATGAATTTACCCTTGACCCGTATCACCAAAAATCACCAATTTCATGCTCTAAACATCACCATTCATCATTTAATGCCGTTTTATTTATATGAGTGCGAAAATTAGAACAAAATAGGTTAAGATTTTGTTTACATTTTTCTTAAAATCAATGAGGATCCGTAACGTTTTTAGTTGAAAATGCAGATTTGTAGAGCTAAGTAATCCTTAACATACAGTGCAAAAATTTTTGATCTACGATAAAAATTGACGAAGTTATGACCAAATTACTAGCGAAGTTCACCGAGCGGTCGCCGCGATAGCTGTGACGTCACTCCGACGGTTAGCCGTTGGCAGCAGTATGGCGCGCAGTGTTTTGTTTGATTAATTGTGACTTTCAAACAAATTAAGTGTCCGATTTGTGTCTAATTCACCTTTTCAAACATGTATTAATATTGTATAGTGTCAAAATGTACAAATACTTCTATTATTACCTTAGAAGAACTATTTTTAACGTGCCGAAAAACGCAAAACTTCTTCAAAATGGTATCCTGTTGTAAAGAGATGATTGATGATGATTTGAGGTGGCAAAAAATAGCCATTGAAAACCAATATTAAGGTTTCCGTTATAGATCGACAAGTATATAGGGAACTATGAACTAAATAAAGCGCAAGTTGGTTAAATAGCCATCCGCGAAATGATCCGCATAGGAATGAACGAAACCAACATTTGTTTATCAAGATCTCTGTACCAATACATTATATTCATTATTTTTTACACCTACCTACTGCTGCCTCCACACAATCACCGATGATCGCGGTGATTTGCTATACATTGCTGCGTTGGATGGATATCTCTCAAGAGTTTTTGAGAGTTAAACAGCAATCTACAGCGAATCATCGCGATGATGGCCGAATAGGGCACGCCGCAATGAGGATCCGTAACGTTTTTAGTCGAGTAGGTATGCAGATTTATAGAGCTAAGAAATCCTTAAAATACAATGCAAATTTTTTGTTCTACGATTAAAATTAGCGAAGTTATGACCAAATTACTAGCGAAGTTCACCGAGTGGCCTCCGCGATAGTTGTGACGGTCGCCGCCAGTTGGCCGTTGGCAGCGATAAGGCGCGCATCGTTTTGTTGTGATTTTGAAACAAATTAATTAAGTGTCCAACAGCCATTGAAAATCAATATTAAGGTTTCTGTTATAGATCAGCAAGTGTGAAACCATGCACAAAATAAAGCGCAAGTAGGTTAAAAAGCCATCCGAATGGAAACAACATTCGTTTATCAACACTTTTTTTCTTAAGTCCTGAATACGTCCCTGTACCTATCATTATTTCTTACACGTACCTACCCACACAATCACCAATGATCGCGGCGATTTGCTATACATTACTTCGTTGGATGAAAAACTCTCAATAGTTTTTGAGAGTTCACAGCAATGTACAGCGATTCACCGCGATAATAGCCGATTGTGTGGAGGCCTAAAGATTTTAAACCAATATCTTAAGATTACTAATAAGTAACGTAGATAGATATAAGCAGCACCCTTACCTTTTTAGTTTCCAACCACGGATTTCAGCGCTGGTGAACTTAGAATGATTACTGAGATAATCAAATATCATGAAAGAATCCACCTTTGGAAGATTATCTGATTGAGCTTGCACAAAACCAGCCTCTACTTTATTAGTACTCATATTTTAGGACGTTTAATACTCAAATATCACAAAACACACTCTAACAACACTTTACGTAAAATAAATTGCCAAATATAGTGACCAACCGCGTCGCAGCTCCGCCGAATAGTGAAATATGAATGCAGACTGCGCTCGGTTCCGTAGGAGTGACGTCACACGCTCCCGCGGACATTAATTTTTAGCGGCCGGAACGGCAAATGTTTATTACTTAATATCTTCATAAGTAATGGTCCGATTTCGATAATTCAAAAAGATATATCATTCTTATGTCATAAAGAATAACATAGATACTAGTTTTATTGAATTTGCTATTACATTACTGATCCTCATTGCTACAGACTATAGTAGTTTTTTTCATTACCTGGTATCACCAGATATAATATTAAAACAAATGCCAAGATGGCGGTCAGCGTTAGTGTGATTTTTTCACACATTTATTAAGTGTTGTGTATTAATTAATTATTGAAAACTTTTTGCTTGACCTAATCAGAGTATATATTTTAAGTAATAAATAACTTTAAAAGACGCCTACTGTCAGTAATTTATTAAAATAAGACAGCTAATATTTTATCTGTTTTTAACAGTCAAACTGTGCAGGTCGTTCTGTATACTCTATGGTCGGGTATAGCGGATGCCCCAAATGGAAGAACCTACTGTATACATGTATTTGATTTTTTTTATTGTCCTAATTCTATGTTGCAACGAAAAAAATAACTGACTACACTCTTACCTGGTTTGGTAATCGATCGTTTCAGGAATAAAAATCTCAAATAATACGTTATTCGTCGAATGTTTTAGGTTTGAATTTATGGTAAACAGCTGTTTTCTATGTTAATCAGACCGTTATCTTGTCGGTGAACTTGGGCCTTAATTGTCTATATCTTGAAAACTACACAACAAATTTTGATGAAACTTGCAGTATTACCAGTATTGTACCTATAACCGTAATATGACCTTCCCTAATATGAAGAAAACGTAATGTCGTAAGCCAGTAAACGGAATGGTCACCATCAGACTTATATTTCCCGAGAAATACGCGGACAAACATGCATACATGTGAGAGCACACAACAGACGTGTTTAGACCATTTTTAGACTAACATCCACATGGAATTCAATATTTATGCGAATATTATTAAATTCCATCCAACAAAAACAAATATTACAAACATACGGGTAGAATTTTTAAGCGCCTTTTTATGAAGTCGGTTAATATTAGTAATTATAGCTTTATTTTTAGGGACAGACATATATCGGTCAAACTTATAACACACCTCTTTTTGCGTGGGGGGTTCGATTGATTTGATTTTATTGTGTAACTGTGTAACGTCTCGATTTGTGAGCCGTGCTATGATGTGCTTATGTAGTGGTACCTTGTATAATATGTACATGAGTACACCACACAGCAGTCACACACACACATACTAATTGTAATACAAATGTGTGAAAAGTGATGGTAGCTCGTCGTTCAGTGGAAAGACGGATTGTTTTGTTTTAGGAAAATAAGTGTTGCGTTACCTAGGTTATAAAAATGTGCTTCTGATTTATTAGATAAACGCTAATCTTTTCTTTTTTAAGCCGAATCATTTAAATTGATTTAATAGCTCATAATTTTTTACGTCAAGTATTTGTTTTATTTGGTTTTAGAACACGAAACAAGTGAAATTCTTTGTTTTTACAAACTTGTAGAAGGTGTTATGTTTTCGCTGCAATTTTGAAGAGACTTTATGGAAATTATCTTTGGAACGGTGAGTGCCTTGCTTTTACAAAAATGCCTGTAAGGATAATTCCTTGACCTTTATTTAATTAACATAGTAGCCTGGCTTTAACTTGCCTTACCCGTTCCTAATATTTATTAAAGGAAGTTTGAATGGAAAACCTGAACACATACATAAATAACGTATAATTTATTATCTAGGTACTCCGCGATTATGTACCTACTTTTTTGATAATAAACTTTTAATTTTTGGTTTTCCGACGACCCCTGTTCGTATTCTAAATTTGTATTCTTACGGTCTTGGTTTTATGCAAACTTTTAAAAATTATAATTCATTTAATTGTATTGAGTTCTTCATCCTGAAATGTAGGTACAACTTAGTTAACCACCTAAGACTGGTAAATGAAAAAAAAACTTTCAAAGTTCTGAAATATTTTACTAAAGAGGTAATATCTTTTACTAAAAAGGACCTTTGTTCCTGCTAGATTGTAAAAATATCTTGATTAACCTGTAGATCAGTATTATCAATGTCTGTAAAAATATATCATGAATAATTTTGGGATTGTTATTTTTTAATTGTTCAGAAGTAAAATATTAAACAATATTAGTTCATAAACCTAATCAGATCAGCCTTTATAAGGATTATTGAAAGTCAAATGCAGCTATTGCCATGTCATACTGTCTTTTGTTTTAATTACTTCCTTTGTCACTAAACACTTGTAGGTACAGAGAAGAAAGAACAAAGATTAGATTAATTTTGGTTGTGTAATATTATTTAATTTTAGGAATTGTCAAGTTTTGTGTATTTTTTTCTTTCTAACACTTATTTTAATAATCCTAAAAAGTAACTATGCCAATTTATTTTTATTGACACTGCAGTGGTCACTGACGTTTAAATATTTATTTTAACCTGTTACTTTATTATTCTAATAGTTCTTTATCATCATTTGTTGTCTGAAATACAATGCAAATCAATTTATTTTGAATCATTGACGCTGTTGGATTTATATAGTTTACCATAAAACCAGCATAGCTAGCATTTTCTAGATGTTTACATTCCTATATTAAACCATGACAAACAAGCTGTTCTCTGTAAGTGTTGCATCCCACTTTTAAAACCTAAGGCGATAGTTTTCTTAAAGTCCTTTATTTTTAGCCAAAATCTAATTTTGTAGCCCCTGCGGTTTAGGCTCTGTGTTGATGAATCAGCCAATCAGGACAAATATTTTATTTATGGCTCATCTGCATTATTAATTAATTTAATAATATACTTGTAATTGGTGTAGTCTACAATATAAATCAAATACGGCTTTGTCAGTTGGATTCAAAGCCTTGATAGTATTAATTGTGGATAAAAATGTTTGAAAATGGGAATTTATGGGTTGTGTTCCTTTACAATTAAATAACAATAAACATCATCAATTCATATATCAGCTATATTTATAGTGCTTACATATCAAATTATAAATTATAATTACAACTGTCCCCAATGTCATGTTGCCAGGTGGTTATATTAAATTGATATTCATAAATGTTTATTATGTATTGTGAAACCAAACAGGTTTTAAACAAATTTAGTAACTTTAGTACCTACTTATTTTGGTTTAGCTAGTTAGAGAATGAATAGCAATAAAGAGTTTAGTAGTTAAAAGTTTAATTAGTTGTGATGTAGTGTTTACTGAAATATTTCCAAAAAGCACAGAGAAGAAATGTTAACGCTTAAAAGATTACTTAACGGATACTTTGTAAATCCTTACTAATATTATAAAACAAAAGGAACTCTGTCCGTCTGTTACACATACAGTTTGAAATCAGGGGAAAGACATGTACAATAGTTTTTGTCCAGATGTACCTATGAAGATGTTTCCTCAGAATAGATAAAAATGTGGGAAATAGTAATAAAGAAAATAGTAGTAATAAAAAAAAAAATAATAATAAAGGGAAACAATTGATATTTTTTATCCTTTACCAAATTTCATGTGCTTTTTACATGCTTATTTGATTTCGTAGGATCCGGGATCCAATTTGCACAATTGTTTTATTTAAGGATAAAGAATCAATTATTATTTTCATTCATATCTAGCTTTCCTGTCTGCTAATTAATGTTTAATATTATAGTTATGTGATGAAACTCTATTTATTAGCACTGCCTAATTAAATATTTTGTCTTTCCTGTTCATCTTAAGGTTGTCTGGTCAATGTCACATTTGACTGTTGCTGTTACACATTGTTGTTACAAATTGTTTCCTACACTTTAATTTAAATTGTTGATTTTTATAATTTACTTTTGCACAATAATACCAAGCTTAGGACCTAGATATAATAAAAAAAAAATACTTTAAATCTTTCGCACAGACAGTTTGTTTAATCTATCGACGCGTTTAATGACTAGAATACCTACTTATTATTAAACACCCATCGCATGTGTTGTCCTTATAATCAGCCCGTGATCGTATTTTTTTATTTGCGTATTTTTATTTTGAATACAGATATCAATGACTCATAATACTCGCAAACTGTATACGTGCATTGAGTCTTGTAGGTAGGTAAAAAAAAGTTTGCCGTTTCCGAAACAAATCTCCCAAGTGTGCATTCGTACAATCCGTCTGTGCTGATGCGACATTAAGAGAAAGTTACTAGAAACTGTGAGTCCTAGATTGACTACATACACTGCGTTAATGTCCTCAATAGTCTCTACTTTTTTTGTAAATATACTGGTGATCGAAATACCCATGTGAAATGTACCTACATGTGAACATGCTAATAGATGAAACTGCGGTTATTCTTTCTTTAATTAAACTGGTTCAGTTTTGTTAGGTACTCTTCTTAAGTTAAGTAATCAAAGAAAACTAAATAAATCTTAAGCAAAAATAATAATTCGGAAAATAATGCTTCAATTTAGTCAATCCCTGTTAGCCACCAAAATTAAAACCCCGTAAAAGCAGTTAGAAATACCTACTTGAATTTGTATTAATAAATGGTGTAATTTAATGGTGGTGTACATAATTCAATGTTTACCATCACCCTTGGAGACACTCCTCGTATTACATGGACGGTGTCAACGATTAAGGCAGGCGCGTACTTAGAGGTGATATCTAGATTAAGTCTAAACTATTAATTAAATATGTAGGTAGGTAGGTACTTTGGTTTTGCGTAAAGATCATTAGTTTCAAGTAAATCTGACTGTTTCACTAAACCTGTCGACCACATACCTATATTGTTGCCAACTAATAGATATAAAAGAAAATAATGAAAAGTATTCTAACTAGTAATAATAAGACGAGTGTTGATTTTAAATAGAAATAAGAACACGCAGCGATCTTAGCTAAAAATAATCTATTAGAATAACAAAGCAGCATTGATTAAAAATAACTGATTTCGTATGCTAACTTAAAATTAACTGTTTTAATTACAAAACCTACGTAGCTGAATAAATGGATGTCCATTACTTTTTCAGCCGTCGTAGTTTACTACGTTAGTATCAAGTAGTTACACAGTAGTACAGTTTATTTTTATAGCAATCATCAGATTTACGTGAAACAAGTTCTGTGAATATTATTTAGGTGTGAATATAAATGAATCACATCATTGTGTCAATTACCAACATTCAGGTTTATCAAGGGGATCCAATACATATATAGTTCCTCACAGCGTTGTTTTACATCTGTTCATAAAATGTTTTTGAATAATGGACGTGCAAGTTCTAAGACTAAGGAGAATCCCCATCTATTTTCTGATTTTCTTTCAAAACAATGGTTTTTTCAGACATTTCGTGTTAGCATTATCCGTAGCTCTCCTGTTTTTTTGAACCTCCATGGTCCAAATCAACCGGCACAAGCTTCAAAACGTCTTGTCTTTAAATCTGATGAACTATCTGATGATAACTAACAGTCCAACTTTAGATAATAGAAATGAGGTCGCGGAAATCAGACGATCAGATCAGTGTTGTTTGTATCTGATTGCCAGGTCTGAATCTGACCTCAACATATTTCGCAATGAGGACGTTTGGTGAATCACCTACAAATTCATCTACATAATTTCAGCTACACAATACACATCTCCCCTAAGTATCATTAACGGTCGGTCATGAGTTGCTGGCATTCTCTGAGTTAACAGATCACCTTGTTTACCTATGCTGAGCCTTCTGGTACTATGTTTTTGCCACTTCTAAACTATTGTATGAGAAGTGTGTTTAGTCCAATGTCCTCTGATATAAAAATTTTCAGCAATTCTAAAGATTAAGTCGATTATCTTGACTTGCAAATACCCTCGTCCCGTATCCCAAATCGTATCACACACGGAAATTCCGAGCTCTTGCCCTTTGTGGGATTTGAAACCGTAAATTTGACCATTGTTTGATGAGGATTTCTAAAACTTGTCGTAGTTATTGAGTTTAAGTGTACGATACTATAAAAAAACCTTATCCAACAAATAATAAAGATAATTTCACGTGATTTTTCTTTTGCAATAAAAATAATTTTATCGGCGATGATAATGTAGTATTACTTCAAAGATAGCACATCGTAAGTAGCCAATTGACCGAGATTTGTGGGAGTGATTAACGAAACAAATGTACTGAGTTCGCTGTTACAGTCTATTGCATTACAAAAGTGTGAACAAGAAAAATAACTTAATACTGCTAGAGTTAGGTTTTACTATGTTTACATGTCTGTATTGTCATGCAGATTCTTTGAAACTGAGTTCTTATGATAAAGTAGGGCTAGCCGGGGCTGTGCCACGATGTGCCCTGGGAACACAAAAAATATATTATAATATCCTCGTTGAATAAAAAAAAATATTTAGCTCATATTTAAAAAAACAGTCAAGTCAACAGCCTACCGTAAGCTTTGCTTTCTTATGCCGCGCAGTTGGGGTTAAGGAGCTGATGATGAAGTTTTGCATCTATAAAGTCTGGACTTGCGGTTGGATTTGATGGGGTAAAAACTGTCGAATACTGGAAAAATGTTACGGTCGGAGACGATTAGTCGACCAACTAAACTACAGAAAGGATTCTCATTCGGACACCGCGTGGTCTGATCGGCACGCCGGTTTTATTTGCTACGAATTATTTGCATAATTGATGCTGGTGTCAATTGATTGTATTTAAAAACTAGAATCTTCTTCATGCTCGTTACATTTAAATTATTTTTAAATATGTATTAAAAAATACCTTGAATAACATCACTTAACAGTTTAGAGGCACGCTATGTTTCGGTTTTGTTTTTTGCCAACACTGGGTTATCGTCCTGCTGCCACAAGTTGTATGGGCAGTTTTTTGTTCCTATAGAGCGGTAGTTACGTAACTTTACATGCTAAAATATTATGTATATATGCCAATGTACAAGGTCCAATATGATTACCATTATTTGCTCTCCATTCAATCGCTTATATGGAAAATATATTATGTTCGATAAGTCTTCTCGGAGCTTTCATAATATTTAGATCAAATATGCATTTGATCTTAATATTCATCTTCTTGCGTTTAGGCATGTCCCTAAATAATAAAATTTCAGAGATATTGTCCTAAGTTCCATTATTTAATCATGAATTTTCTCATATATGTATTATTATTTATTAACAGACATGACATCGGAATTCGTGAAATGAATAATGTAATTTCTGTTACTGCTCTTATTGAGATATATTGTCCATTATTATGTCATCAAGATATGAATAAATTATGTATTATTGTTCAGAGCAAGTTTACAGAGATAGCTCAGACAGAGTCATGAGTTTATGAGTGCCAAATATGGACTTAGTGCAGTGTCCGTGTGCTATGAATTATGTTCATAATAAAGTTTAGATAAGACTTGTTAGTTCACGTGTGGAAGATGATAAGTAGTTTAACATTTTCATGGGTTTGTTGAGTACTGCGACATATATCAATACGAGGTCACAAGTGGGTTTATATGGGATCGTGAAATCTATTTTAACCCGTACTTTGCTGTTAGTTGATATATTGCTGCAATCTTTGTTTGCAGCATCGTCCTTTCATTAAGCAGATTGTCCTTTGTTTTCTTAGCGATTGTGTGAACTCACGACCTTTAGAAGGTCTCATCTGACTCATTTATCCCTAAGCATAGTCTGAGAACTCACTTAAAAGATAAAAAATGAAAATGTATAGCGACTATGCTTAGTAAAGTAGAGTAAGAGACAAATGCACTCATAGCAAGTCATGATTTCGCGTCTTCACTTTTTGCTTAGGTAGCAGTTAGTTTCGGAAGTGCTGTAATTTATAATTCAAACATATAGGTTAAGGCAAAACAAACCGGAATAGTCAACGTAGAGCGTTACTGCTACACAACGTGGATTTTTATAATAATTTTCACCTACTTTACTACAACAGCAGTACGTTCAGGCTCAGAATGTCCCTTTCCCAAAATGTCCCTTGGTTTCAAATAGTCCCTTTCCCGAAATTTCCCGGGAGCATTTTGCGAAATGATCGGTGATCAACGTCCCTTCTTTAAGGACTTTTTGAGAAAGGGACATTTTAGGAAGGTAGCATTTTGAGAAATGAACGTTGCGGGAAAGGGACATCCTGGGAAATGGTCATTTCGGGAACGGGAATATTTGAAACCAAGGGACATTTTGGGAAAGGGACATTCTGAGCCTGAACGTACTGCTGTTGTAGTAAAGTAGGTGAAAATTATTATAAAAATCCACGTTGTGTAATTAAAAACAATGTATCCAATTACATCAGTCAACAATTTGTCATTTACGTCGAAAGCTGTTATCTTGTAAATGATGTTTATACTTTTATATTATTGTTGAACTTACAGTCACTATCGCTGTTCTAAAATAAATGGAACTTGAATTTAAGTTATGGAGCACGTATATTGTCACTCATGGTCGTCTGCCTTTATTTTGCATTCTGTATGTATTATGCACGACGTTTGGTGAAATTCTGAATCGAATTTGGTGTTTGAAATTTTGTTTTGTCAACCTCAAGGCCTGCCTTGTTTTACTTCATCAAAAATGCACGTAGTGAACACAAGAACTTAATTCAATGGAATGGAATGTTTTTTTAAAATTGTATCACGTTGTTCATCTCAATCACTATTTCCAAGAACCTTTCTGGCGTGTTGATGGAAATTCACAATCAGTTTGGAACTTTTTTGTTCCTTTTCTTGCGCCAGTTTCGCGTACCTATTTTAGGAATAGGAACGTGAATAACTATGATACTTGACCAGGCCAACATAATATGAATTGTTGTTATTAGTATTGTATTACATACAGCGTGTTATCGTTTATAATTTTGTCGATCTCGTAACATGAAGTTAGCGTGTGGCGGCCAAAGGCGTTGCACGTGCTGACTGAGTGAGTGGGTCGCAGTAGCACGTGCTAACTTCGTGGTTCTTTTTCTTATGAAGCTCAAGTTATATTTTATGTTTATTGTTTTGTTGCCGAGCTGTGGCGGCCGGCCGGCAATCAAATCAAAACATGCTATCGCTGCGCTCGCTGTACTGATAACTCGTTGTGCCGCGATGAGTCTAAACATCGACACTTCATTTGATTGTGATAGAGTTGTGTTGAATCAAACATGACACGTTACTTATGGAAATATGTAGAGCTGTTAATAATGTAGAAAACTGAAAACCTACATATATTATGTAGAAATATTTTTTTGTGTTTAGACATGACTTAGATAATTTAAGTCTTTTGATAACACATTATTTACTTGATTTTTGGAAACCCAACACCCTAAGTGCCAGTTACCCCACAATGTTTTATATTATAATGAGCGTTTTCCTGACTGTGCTACCACTGCACCAGAAGTGCTGTCACCTGACCTGATCAATTCAATCTTTATCTTGAGTTTTTTTTGTTCCAGGCGAGGTGACAAAGGCTGAAAATGACTGTGGAGAAGAGCAAAGGCCTAGAGCCAAAAAAGCCACCGGCGACGAGGAAGGTGGCGCCTGATGGAGGGTGGGCGTGGATGGTCTGCTTAGGAGTCAGTTTAGTTAATGTGAGTGTCAAAGAAATTATGACGAATGTTCCGTCGAACAAGTAGGTAATGCATTGACGAAGCTTCTATCAGAAAGGAAAAATGTGGGGATATCCATGCAACAATTTTGCTATTCAGTGCGGAATACGAAAGCATTAAGCAGGTTTTTTGATAAACTGATGGATTGTACCGATGTTAATCTTTATCAAAATTAATGGGACATAATAGCTTAACAATTAGTCCAAAACAACACCAGGAACGCGTAGACTAACTTAGGACTTAGGAGACGCTTTCGACAATGTCTTGAACATTTCAGTGAAACTTTAAAGTTATTCGTATGTAAAGCCTTTCTATTTTTGAATTTTACAGTTTCAGTGCGTATAAAAATATTCCCCCGATCCATTTTGCACAGAAGTTCCCCAGGGCCGTGGGGAATTACCATTTGATTCTTTTGTACGGTCATTTATTCATTCAAAATCTAAATTTACAATATCTACAAAAAACATAACAAATAAAAATGTAAATAAAAAGGAGTAAGGCATCAAAATGTTCGTTTGCATCGCCGTCAATAGGAAACCTGCCGAAAAGGCTGGCTCACGTTTTATGGATGGAAATGCTGATTCTTTGGTGGAAATATAGGCCAGTCTTTAGGTCACGTGAGAAGTTGACTTAATTTTACCGTCCGTCATGTAACGCAGAAATGTGGATTTAGTTAAATCTAACTCAAAACTATAAAGCGGCGCTGCTCTTCTCTTATTTGTATTAAACAAAACAAAACCTTTATCTAAGTTTTATATGAATGTTAAGGAAAACGAGGATGGACTGTGACCTAGATTATTGAAGAATCGTTAATTAACATATGATCAATATACCAAAACCGTGTATTTCATACGTAGCGTTTTAGTAATTCACTCGAAAAATCTAAATTGATGGTCTAAAGGCAGCTAATGTGATCCAAGGAATACGTGATCTGGCAATATGTTGTTCAAGTGATTTTATTCAACAATAAGTTTTTTCATTATGCAGTGCCCATTGTCAGTCTGAAATATAACGCTATAATACTGCTGTATATATTCAAGTACCTATTGTCGAAACGCTTAAGTAAACGGTTTGAAGATGAATAAATTGAATAATTGATTGAATTGATGAAGGTAATATGATACTATATAAATAATCCGTCATGTTTAATAGTTGTAAAAAACACAGTATCACCATCCACGCTTAATAATCTTGAAATATGGGCATGGACATCAGATGGTTATTGAAGGGCACTGCAATGCGTACGTGACGAGATCTCGAAGTCTCGACTCTCGACACAATAATTATGATTGCCTAACTAGTCACATGCTCTCCTACTGTTGACACAATTACTAGTTCGAGTGATTGTGTCGAACTCTGGAAGATCTAGCTAACTTCTATATATATGTATTGTTCTTTAGTTACGTATTCAATTTCAATTGATCCATAGTAAGCTATACTTTCGATAGTGAAGGCGTAAACCACTTTAGTAGCCAAGCAATAAGCCTTTTACGACTGTTTTATTACATCAATAATACGAAAATTCTTTTTCCGTATTTACTTACTCGCCTTCTGAGACTGGTTACCTTCATTATCCTAGTTTATTCTTTACGGAACATGTTATCGGTTTCCTTTTAGTTCGTTTTAAGTTCTTATTATAATTAATTATGTAAACAATATGCTGTTCATATTATTATTTTAGATTATTATGTGCTCTCGTATTAATTATTTTTATCGTCTTTACTGCCGGTTTTCGACAAACTTGTTAGTTAACATTGATACTAAAGATTCATCTGCGCAAAATCGATAATGTTTAAAACGAGGTTCAAATAAAATTTTGATTAAACAGGTTGGTTTCTGATTTCATAATGAATTGTGGTATTGGACTATGAATTTACTAGATATTGAAAAGTTATTTATACTTTAAATGGTTACAGTATTAGATCACGTGCTTAGATACACGTTTTTTGTTGAAATAAAATTAAATATTAGCAAAAAAAAACAAACTCAAAACTAAACCTTTCAGGATTCTAAGACACATAGTCTACTCATCAATCGAAAATGCCCTATACATAAATTATTTTTATTAACTGCATGGATATGGGAGCTATGAAAAAATTCACTCTAAGACTGAATGATTTATGATTTAGGTACCAAATGATGAATTGTGCTTTTGGTTCGTCTCGATAAATGTTGAAGTTATCATTAGCCTCACAGACAGCCTTGATGACATCTTTTTCTTTAACCTTTATGAAAAACACAATATTATCACTTGTTATGACGAATCAGTCCCATTAATATTGGACTAAGATCCAAATATGTACTCTGTTATGTTCTTTCGAAACCTAATAATTACAATTATTGATTTCAGTTCTCAACACGTTCCCTAGAACCGTCTTTCGGTCTACTGTTCAAAGACCTTCTGGATGATCTCGGCGTCCACACCACCGGTGCTTCAGTCATCGCCAGTACATTAGACTCAGTGGTTAACTTCTCTGGCTTCTTCGTGGGGCCCGTGATAAAGACCTTCTCGTATCGGAAGGTTTGCTTCGTGGGATCCACAATATGTGCTCTGGGTTTGCTGTTCACCGCGCCAGCTGCCAGCATGGGTCACATTATAGCTACTTACAGTATTTTGGGAGGTGAGTTTCAAATTGAATTATACTTAATAATATTTAAGTATTTAACACGGATGATTATTTTAAAATAAATGCAGTTTTATTCACTGTTGATTTGGGTTATTTGATTCATAATCATAACTCATAAATAATAAAGATGAAGATATTGCGTGCGTCTGATGCTGTTAAGACACGGTAAAATTATTATCCGATTCTGAATAACTACTCTAGAAAAATTTGTTATTTGTCAAATTATAAAAAAGACAATATTTACCACATTTAATTAAATCAATTCTTCTTCAACTATTCTTACAATTTTTCGTTTATGTCGTGTCGGTATTTCGTTTGATGGTGTTATACAAACAATTAGCCACATATGGCAGTGCATCACACTTTACACTGCGCTTATTATTATAACCTTCTTAAGCGTCTTGAAGGTTTCGTGGAAGTTTCCCCTTTATCATTTCACTAAACGGGCTCGACTCGAGTGCCTCACATGTGTGTAAAAACTATTTCAGTATCTTCGTAATATAAATCTTTATGCGCGATATAGACATATTTTTTTAATATTTTTACATGAATGTACTCTTATGCATAAATAAACCGATGTCAATGTTCTTTTTTTAACTCTATAAATAAATGCATATGGCAATTTATACCATTAAGTGTGTATTTTGTTATTGATTAAATATTGCGTAATTTAGCAATGACTCAATGAGTAAATTTAAGTTATCGATAGTAAAATTAAGCCTTCTCCTGTATACTTTTCATGCTACTTCGAACGCACCCGTGACGAAACATACATGAACCCAATATCTGTCAATATCCTCTGCAAATCTAATTTCATACCGCTCGCTCCCGACTCAGGTTCTCGATGACAGTTTATGCACTGTCTCGTATTTAAAAGAAAAGGGTAAAGGTGAAGAATTCCTTATGCAGTATTACTTTCATTGAAAAGTCTGATAAATGTAGAACGTGACCAAATAGGGGTTGTGCT
Source organism: Pyrrhia umbra (assembly GCA_963891755.1). NCBI lineage: Eukaryota > Metazoa > Arthropoda > Insecta > Lepidoptera > Noctuidae > Pyrrhia > Pyrrhia umbra. The sequence continues at coordinate 10,493,184 of OY982922.1, read as the reverse complement.
AGCCTTCTTAGGTGACATGCGTGACTCATGGCCGTGGACCGTGGTATATTCAACACAACATTCGCAGACAGTGTTGTGTTGTTTGTAGTCTAGAAAAACTCGTGGAATAGTACGTTCGTTTGTAAATCATTTAATCATTATGTAACTATTATGCAACAAACAAAGTATTGAGGTATAATTGTGTAGTTGATTCATGAACAATTCGGAAACAAACTTAGATATTTATTGTTTAATTAAGCATTATTATTGAAATTTGTGACAAGGCGCATATTAAACAATTCAGAGCAAAACTCTTTTTTATGGGTCGTAACGTAAATGGTCCGCAAACGCTTTTCATTAATTCCGTCTCTTACGTCATCTGCGATTCATGTAATTAACAGTGGCTGCTAATCGGAGTCATTATTATTTCAAGTAATTAATATTTCCTTTCCCAGTTACTGGAATTGTGTACTTACGCGTTCTATTTGTAAAGTCTGACCAATTAGCTGACCATTACATCAGTTGGTTTTTTTCATAATGTCAACATCCAGTATATAAATACATATCTTTATTATCTTTACATTTGGGGTTGTGGTGAATGTAGCTATAAATATAAATAAATCAATGATGACGTTTTTTTAATTGATTTCGTAATTATTGTTCTGTTTGGGGCCCTTTTGTATCTACATCTACCTACCTACCCAGGTTCGCGATTTCACAACTTAAATGTAGAACGGAAAACTGAACGTGACCGAGTTTCTTTCTGGGAAGGGTTAAGTAGGTACCTATATCTATATCCCTATAATCTACACCTGATAAACCAGAACTATAAAATACTAGCTGTCTCCCGTGGTTTCATCCGCATCCTGAGGGGATCATCAATTTACGCACCCGGATAGTGCTTGCTTACTCAGGATTCAAATTATCACCCGTGAAACCGTTACAGACATACATATATTTGTTTAAATAATTATAATATTATCAAGTAAGGATAAATAAAGGTAAAACACGATTAAAAAAAAATTTTTTCTTGCAATGTATTTTTATACCAACTAAAGAGCATTTCAGTACCTAGCTGAAAATCATGGCTCGCATAGTATTTTTTACAGATATTAAGTAAGTACCTAGTTATACGCGAAGTATTCTTAGTAAGCAAGTACGTATTATACTCGTAAGTATATTATGATGCAGAAAATTATGTTCAAGGTAGCCACGCTGCCGCCGTGTAACCGATTTCACGCGTCTAAGGCAGTCTCTGTGTCTGATGTCACGTTGACGTAGAAACTTCGATACGTGACGTCACTTTAGTTACGTACGATAAACCCTACATTTTAATCCATTTTACGTCTAAAGCTGGCTGTATAATCGTAGTAACGTCTTGGACATATAGGAACGGGGCTATTCGTCGTTTAAAGCTCCATCTGCACCTATCTTACATTAAAATCTGCATTAATTTTCTGTTTGTCATGTCGAAATAGCAACGTTTTACTAAATACTTATTTTTATTCTGGTTGTATGTCTGCTTGTTCTCGGTAATCTCCTAAAGAACTGGACTGATTTCGATAAGAATTTTACTGGCAGATAACTGATGTTATAAGACGTAACTAAGCTTAACTAGGTACTTAATTTTTAGCAAAAAAATAATGGTTACACACGAAAAATTAAAACCCTTGAAATTGTAGTACGCGGCAGGGAGCAGCGCGTCTGCCCACCCCATTAATTTTACAATATCATGCAACTTTACAATAGAAAATCTTTGCCAATAAAAATGTATGCCTTGTTTCTAACTAAAGTTTCCACGTGACTATTTGTTATTCAAGGAAAGCATAATGGGTACGACAATTACCTTCCCGTAGTCGGTAGGATTAGGAGGTAAACCATAGCAGGTAAACTATTGTTGAGTTTTAGTGGATTAATTGCCTCCTTAGACAGACAGACGGACAGCCAATATAGGGAACAAGTGTTACGACTCGTAACACATGGTAGTTACCTATGTTTATATATACAGTACACTATTAATCTTATTATAACAGAGGCCTTAACCGTACTAAAGTACCTATTCTTCCAACAGATAATTAATTACGGACGTTCGATTATGACTGTACAAATACTAATTGATGTTTGTTATGGAAGACTAATTAAATATTGCACTTGTAGGTAAAATAATAATTATAACGTAATTGTGCATGATTTATTTAATTACTAGCGGTCGGTAGCTCTTTACTACTCATAGATATGAAAAAAAAGTAATAGTAGAATGGTAGCATTGTAGTACTACAATTCCGCGGGAAAATAATCTAGTTGGTAGTGCTGTTGTCAATGAAAACTACTAGATTGTGCCTTTTTATCTCACCTTGTGTGGTAGGTACTATCCGTACTATGGCATAGTATGGTGGCCATAATTATGTATTAGCAAAGTCCCACAATCGTCCTTCAAAAATTACGACATTGCCATTTGAATAAGAATGTCATTACGGTCACATTGTTTTCCTCGTAGCAACGGTTTGGTATTAATGTAGGAAGGCCAAACTAGGTACGTGTTAGCTAAGTTTGTTATTAACTCATATGGATTAATTGGGGCAGTTGATAATACGGTAAAATATAAATTAATTAGAAAAGACAACTGTATAAAAAAAAGTCAGTAGCAATCTGTTTAAGGTTGATCTAAATTCCTCTTTAACAGGAAACATGCACAACTCCTCCACCTACGTATTATATCAATCCTTCCAAAATTACATTTATAGAAATTAGTGAAACCTATGGCAAGCGCTGTAAAAAAGAAAGAGTTACAAAAGTAGCAACACTCTGTACCCACTACATTGATACATTTTTATAAATAAAAAACAATGTTTGCATTTATGTGGTTTTCACTGGTCGACGACTAAATAGCCTTGTATACTGTAAACAGTGACAGTAAAAATAAATCTTTAGGTAATTGAATACCAAACATTGTAAAACGATGTCTTTTTACAAGCTTTTATTTGTCGAAAAGTCATACTTAACTCGTGGCATTGACGAGTAATCTGGTGTAAGAAAATGATACATTGAAATATTTGATTTTTTTTTGGAACTACATAGAACAAAAAAGTGTAAAGAATACTAATTTATTCGGTACATACAAGTTTTATGGAGTCTCTATTTTTATGGCCATACTATAAAGTTAGGTTTTCTAATGGCTATTAGATCATTTACTAGTACCTACGTGTGTAATAAAAATGTTGTTTACTTGCGTGGTTAGCACAAAAATTGACAGATCCGCCAAACAACTTTAGAGCTATTTTACACCGACTTCAAAAAAGGAGCATTTGTATTCGACCCGTATGTATTTCCGCTATTTTCACCAAAACTACTAATTAGTTTTGGATGTTTTTTTTTTATAATATGAATCTAATCTATTAAAACCTCTTTCCAGGTTTCGGAGTGGGTCTTGCATCGTCATCATCGTTCGTGTCACTTAACCATTACTTTTCTAAAAAGCGTGGTCAAGCCGTCGGACTCTCGATGGCTGGAACTGGCTTCGGGCTGATGGTGATGCCTCAACTAGTCAAGCTCTTACTAGGAGAATACGGGTTCAGATGGACGGTTGTCATACTTGGAGCTCTGGCCTTCCACGCGGTGTTAGGCTCCTGTCTACTGCAGCCCGTTAAAAGACATCTTATTGATGAGCCGGTTGACTGTGAAATGCAGACAGTAAAGGTAAAAAAACCCATTGTCTTTTATTCATCATTCATTTATCTAAAGATGACGTCATGAAACTATATTTAAACTTCAATTTATTTAAATAAAAATGTTGATTTAGGCACTTAAAGTTGGATAACGTATATCCTTCCGTGCAACATTGACGGTTTATTTTTATAACCGCTGCTCGATAATATTTTATTCGTAGCCGAAACGACTCTGTAGCGTTATATATACATCCACATAATGATAACGTTCAACTATTAATTCCAGGAAATGGAGTGTATATTAGAGAGCGATGAAGAAAACGAAGACAAGTTTGAGATAAATCCACTTGTTTCACCTCCAGTGCCAAAGATAAAGAAGCAGAGATCTCACACGAATATGAACCATCCTTCGGTTCGGACTATAGGCTTGCCGAGGGCAAAAACCTGTGATAAGCCGTTACAGGAATTCGAAAAGTTTGAAATAAATAACAGGCTGTATCCAGGGCTGACGTCGGCTGCTTCTGTGGCTGCGATGCCGCGAGTGACATCTAGCGGCAGTATGAGCGAAGCTGCTCGCAAGAGGAAAGTCTCCGTCATCTCAAACATATCTAACATGGATTTCACCGGCAGTTACTTACAGTTGTATCTTGATGTGAGTAATTTGCTCTGTGTACATTACTGTTAAGCCTACTTAACGTAGGTTTAATTATTTAGCAATATGGACTTAGTTTATGCTGTTTTCTTAAATCAAATAGAACTAGGAATTACCCGCAGCTTTACACACGATAATACGTGCCATTTTAAAAAAGAGCACCAAAATTTGCTAAAAACAATTCACAAATTGTTACCTTTAATTGTATAGGCGTGATATATTATATTGATTAATTATTATTAAACGTATTTACAGACGGTGGTGGACGACGATGCCATACAAATGAAGCCAATCAAGAAAGTAGAGCCCGAGGAAAAGAAAAAGGGATGCTTTAGAAGATTTATCGCTCTAATGGACTTAGATTTACTTAAAGACTGGTCGTTTTTGAACCTTTTACTAGGACTCTCGCTCTTTTGGAGTGGAGAGCTACAATTTAGGATGTTGACTCCATTCTTTATAAGAAGTTTGGGCTACAATATGAATGATACGGCGTTTTGCCTCTCCATGACTGCCATAACTGATATTTTAGTGCGGTTGATATTGCCGCCTATATTTGACAGGACGACAATTTCCAAGAAAATGATTTTCTTTATTTCTTCATTCTTCTTAGCGGCTACGAGATCCGGTGAGTAGAAATACTATTTTAAAATAAGTAGCTTGTATTGTGATTTAATCAGAATAACTGTCTGTCTGTGGGTGAACTGTTGGTACCCTTGTGATTTACTGTTCGAGGAAAAACATGACGTCATTTTATATTAATAACATGAAGGTTCTGTTCAAACAACTCATTACTTGAGTGGACCACAAAGCACCAATACTGAGAATACTTATTGTGAATTGTATTGTTCATACACGGGTAAAGCATGCAATTGATTCGGTATATTTACCAAATACTAGAAACATGACGTCACCTATGTATTACCATATTTTACGAGCCTAGGTCATGGAGTCGTACATAAATCGAGAAGTCTAGTACAATTGGTTATTGTAGTATGTTGTTACCACTGCAGTTTACCAGTTATAACGAGAATATAAATTGATATCGGTAACCATACATTTAATTGAAAGAAGCCAGTACACTTTCATTATTTTGGTTTAGCTTATTTGTTCCAAAGCAAAGCATATTAAAAAAATATTGCGTTATAAAGAGCGAATGTAAACAAAAACTGACTAGGTTTAATAAAATATTGTTTTAAGTCACTAATTTTGTGAGAAATATTTCGATATTTATGGAGCTTAGAAAGGTTGATGGTGTTTGAACTCTTGAACAATTTATAACAAATTGTACAACTGAATATGTTTCAATTCAGACTGGATGCGTGCTGTTGCAATTTTATTGCATAATTAGTTTGAATGCGCATTATAAACGTGTAAAAAATATTCGAGGCATGTTGTCTTAGTGCATGCATGCCAAGCCGGGCCTGTGGCTGGGACCGTATTACGACACGATATAGCGATACAGATTCCAGTGCGAAAGAGGAACGGAGTTGCATCTATATGACCGCAGTAGGCCTAACACGGGGGGTGCACAAACGTATTTCCTCCACCTTTTGTACCCTTGTTTGATACAAAATCTATAGATAGAGGCTGGAGCAAATGGTTTTGTCCACCCCCAGTCTAGTACTAGGGGCCTGCTGGAATCTGTATCATTATAACCTCTAACAAGGTCCCAGAAGCTTCTGTCCTAAAATTTACAGTGTGTTATAATAAACTAGCTTTCCGCCAGCGGCTTCGCCCGCGATATTTTAGCCAACGGATACAAAAACTTGACAAATTATATACTTTAAAACCTTCCTCATGAATCACTCTATCTATTAAAAAACCACATCAAAATCCGTTGCGTAGTTTTAAAGATCTAACCATACATAGGGACAGACAGCGGGGAGCGACTTTGTTTTATATCTATGTAGTGAGTTAAAATTCTTTGGTACCAATAATGTATTTATTATTTCATTTCAGTGTTGGCGGAACAAACGGAGTGGGTTCCTCTTATGATCTGGCTATCCATCTGCGGCTTCTTCCGAGGCATGTGTCTGAGTAACTTTACGCTCACCATCTCGGAGTACTGTCCGCTGGAGAAGCTGCCTGCCGCCTTCGGACTGCACATGGTCAGCAAGGGAGTCTTCGTTGTTGCTATTGGACCGATCATTGGTAAGATTTTTTTGGAATAAAATAGGAATTTGGTAGGATTATTTAATTCGTTGCAATACCGCTGCACCCTATGTAATTTATTTTTATTCGCTTCTATTTTGTAGGTATTCTATACAAATTGACATAAAGTGACAAATGTAGTGACAAAGTATCAATATCAATTTCAAAATGGCTCTTGAAAGAATATTATTAGATTTCCTGAGAGTACAAACAAACTTACCCTTTTCATAATTATTGTACTAAAACTAGACTTCGTATGTAGGTACTTTATCTAGTAAACTTTTCAGTCATTTTTCTTAAGACATATTAGGAATTTAAAATTCATGAATTGTTAATTATTTAGCGCGACAATTTATAGTGCAAGTCTTAAAAAAATTTGTACATTTATAAATCAACGGTGAATTCATCTCCTTACAGGTTACGTAAGAGACTACACAGGTAGCTTCGCGACCTGCATCCACGTGCAAAATGCTCTAATAATGTCGTGCGTCCTCGTGTGGGGCGTCGAGTACGCGCTTGCCTTCACTCGCCGCAGGAAAGTCGTCCAGATTTAGCGACAGCACGGAACACATTCGAAGCTCAGCGTATTATTGTTACAGTAGTCTGGGTAACCCACTATATAGACATTTGTCATATTTCGTTTTGTCTAGCTATGCTTTTATGAGTACTGTGCAAGTACAGCCAAATAAGTTTTTAAAAAGCAGTGCAGCTGATTAACTCTTTTGCGTATCAGGCAAGTATCAGATAATATAATAAGTATCAGATATATATATATATATATATATAATATAGTATCAGATATTTTTATTCGAAAAATTATAAATATATTACAGTCCATATCGATGTCATATCAAATTGAAGTTGATTTTAATCGAGATGGAGTTAGTTGGCTGCACTATGCATTAAGGGAGAAGACCGCAATGGCGGTAACATTGAAGGTATAAATGGCAATATTGATGTTGCAGAGCGGACGCTATTCGTAGAACAGTGCTTGCACTTAGAATTTATTAATAAAAAGGTAGCATGATTTTATTTCCATAAATACGTATGTATGAAAACCAGCGTAAGTAACGAATTTATCTTTCAAAACCTCTCTAAAATTAGCTCTCTAAAACATAAATTGGATTGCATGGCGTAACAAATCATAAACATTAATTCATTCAAATAAAACTTAGAGAAATTATCAATCAATATATAATCTTCCGCATATATGTGTCAAAGCTTAGTTTAAGCGCTAGAACCAGTGAATTTGGAAAGTGGAACATCTTATAGATATGAATACTAGTTACTTAGATCGTCACTTTTAGACATTGATTTTAACGATTAATATTTTTAGACGGCTGTTTGTAGTTCGGAAAGTTTTGTAGGAGTGTATTTTTAGATGATATTAATTTACACATACCTTAGCAGTAGGAAATCTATCTTCTAAAGACAGGCCTGAAGAAGAGTAAGGGAACAAGACATTTTGAAAGACAGTGACAAACTCTTAGACTATGCAAGTGTAGATGTATGACAGTTAATTTGAATTGAACTGCATTTCTTTATTTTAGACTTTTAGTCATGATTTCATGTCGTGACTTAAATAACATGATAAGTACAGGCTTCTAATTAATCGGTGACCGCAATTTGCGGCGAGTGAAGTACAGAAATAGGTATACTTATTATTTTATTAATAGTGCTTTGAGTTTCGTTTTAAAAATACTATTGTCACGTTTTGTAACTTGGTTTGTATTTTGTTATCAGTCTAATATAGATGTTTATATTTTTTAAAATACAATTTTATCCGGTTTTGATGGCATTTGACCGTAATGTTCGATGTAAAATAAACAACTTTTTTTATATTTACTAGGAAACCTGACACGAGGTTTTTAATACATAGTTATTTTTTTAACTTAATATTGACTTTGTATAGTCTGACATTGCAGGGTTGGCCAAATTAATACGGACATAATTCAACAAAAAGGAAATTTCTTTTCACTGCATAATTTGACGTCATGCTCGTTAACGTAATCATGTGTTGCGACTAATAAGTGTCAATGAGACATAAGTTTTGTGTTCGTGGATTTTGATTTCATATAACGCCTATTTATAATTGCAATAAGTATTTACTTTTGTAAGGAATATTTCGAAAATGTTTATTTTTTTGTCAGTTCGCTTATACCACATTTAAATTGTAGTATACTGTACTTAATTATAAGGATTCACAATGATTCCAATTTGGTCAGTCTATATGTAACCCAAATTCTCTTCCAATATTTCGTCTTCCAAGGACTATTACTAATAGGATCTTATCATGCAATGTGCGCTTTTAATGTGTGATTTAATTGACCAAATATATCGTGTACTTACAAACCTTTGATAAAAATGTAGTACTTACATTAAAATAATAATTCCTAAGCAGTTGTATTACGTACTTATATCTCTTATTATTTTTTGACTACTTGTAGGAAAAAGATAAGAGTGCCATTTGACGTCTGTTGTTTAAACATAATAAAACTAATGCAATCAATTTTTAAAACTATGTGCCAATTGTACATAAATCTTTGTGTGACGTAAAATAGGTAACTGTTTAGAAAAAAAAACTTTACAACTATTAAAATATGTAATCAACATGATGTGTACTTATTATATAGAAAGTATGAAAAAATATTGAAAATACTATTTAATATTCCGATGCATTTTTATTTAGTACTTACATAAATCTGTACATAAAATAGAATTGTTTTATCGTTGGTTTATTGACCTTTGCAAAGTATAATAATAATTTGGACTGTCTGTTATCACGCAATAACACGTGCAACTTAATTAAAACAAGATGTCTGCTGATGTTTTTAATTTCCATATTGACTAGCTTTCAAAGTAGGTATACCTAACTTAAATAAACCATTAAGTTACGCTAGTTATAATGCGTCAGACAACATAAAACGCATAACTAAACCAGAGAAAAATAAAGTATAGGTCACATACTACAATGTCTATCTAATATGGAAATTAGTTTGTAGTTAGATGTCAGTCTATCCGGAATATTGACTACTGTTAGATACAAACAACTTACTTTTTTTAGCTCTACAACAAAATTACGTATTCAGCACCAACTAATGGATACCTCACTTAATTAAATATGATCTACAATTTTAACCACGGTCTGTACGATTGTTTCATATAATTTAATGACAATAATTTTGTTGAGTTTTTGGTATTTAGATGTAATGTTGTTGAATAGCTTTGTTTTAATATCAGTTGAATCTGTTATGAAATAATGGGTGTCTGCTTAATAGAATGCCGTATGCTTTAAGCTTTTCTTCATTTGCTATCATTCTGATACTTAGTATCTTAAGATAAAATATTCATTTAAATAGTTTTAAGTATTTTATGTAGAAATGTAAAGTACAAGATGAATTAATTTTACTGTAGCATTATAATAAGCAGACATCTTATACTTTTATGAATGGTGCGAAACTTAGCCTGTATGTTATATACTTAACCTATTTTATTAACCATGTAAAATTTATAGGGAACATTTTATATAAAAAATAATGAAAAAGACAATGCATTAAAGTAAAAGGTGGTTACCGAGATATTTTGTTTTATTTTTGTATCGGTGACATACCTACTATTTTCACTAGCTTCAGTACAATTTTCCTGCCTAAATATTGTTGATAGTTTTAGAGTCCAAACATGGAGAGAAGGCCAGTTTTTTTTTTTTTTTTAAGTTCAGATTGGGACTCAATTGCAAAATGTATATAGGTTCCTACATTAGAAAAAGCCGTGTGCACAAGCCTTAATAAATATCATAATATACAAGAGGACTGGACGCTGGAAGGTATCGGCCTTGACGTACCAATAAAATACATTTTAGCTTTGGAATTTAATAAATAAAAGCAATTAAAAATAAGAAAAAAACACGTATGTATTCAACACGTTCTAAACAGGTTGCACTTTTGTTTTACATAATTGCTTTGCCTAAATACCTACCTAATTTTGTTAGAGTACAACTGTATTATTATAGCAAGTTACTAGACAAACTAATCGCTCAACCAGACGAGTATATACACTAGAGACTTATTCGTAAAAAAGCCGTAATTTAGATTTGAAATAATAACTTTGTTCTGCTAATGTTCTGTTTCGGCAAAAAAGACATTTAATTAGGTAAGTACCTACCAAAATCTTGTAAAGTTTTGGTGGACGGAGTACAAATTATCAAAAACCACATAATTCGGTTAACAACTCTAACATAACGTTGTGCCTTAATTCGATATAAACTTCATGTTAAAGCTTGGTACGTGTTGTGCCCTTCATGACAATGTTGAATAGATCGTGAAGTTTTTAGTGGGGTCTTTTTTATAGCCTAGCTTGATAGGTAATGATGCAAAAGGTGTCTGCCAAATTGCGTACATATTTAACAAACAATCGCGACGTTAAAGAAAAACTCTTAATTGTTTTACTGCGATAAATCTTTGCAGTTAGGTACGTACCTACCTATAGATTAATGTCTTGGCTCGTGGTTGTGACTACGTAAGGTCTGCCTAATCTTTGGAACACCATTCTTCGTACCTCGGTTCTACTGACGATTATAAGCAGGTGCATACTCACGTCTCTTAGGTTTGCTATTAGGCGACTACCAAGTTCATTTGTAATGTGAATACCAACCTTGTCACTCTTACTTAGTAAGTAGGACTTAAGGATACTTGGATACTAGGTACCTATTTACTAATATTAAGGCAATCCTTTATTTTGATTTTACGTTGCTGCAACAAGATAAGTTCTATAGTGTTGTTTTATCATGTAAATTGCAAGCACGTTTGAACTTCGTGACAAAATAGAATAAATTAAAACAAACACGTTTTCGTTCTTAATTGATAGAAAAATAATAATTTTATTTTCAAATTAGACAAATTTGCATGACCCCACACGTCATGCAAATCAAAATTTATCTTCTCACCGCCCACAGCGGAAGTTATTTGATGATTTCCCGTCCCTAAAACAACCTTACACCAGCTAGCTAGTAAATAACTGCCTACTTATACGAGTATGCTATAGTAACGATGGCGTGGTGTAGTAAGTGATAGTCTATGATATTAGAACGGATTAACTCATTTTTATTGGTTTCCCACTCCTTCACGCTTCATGTGACACCTAATTTTGAAGAGGTAACTGGATACGGTTACTAGAACGTAATTTTTAACGGCAATGAAAAACACCAAAGGCAATAATATTTGTGAAACATTAGCAGCCGAAACTTAGGTGGTACGAAACGTTTTCACAATTAAAATTTCATAAGTACCTATATAAAACAGTCCTAAATATGTGATATACAAGTATCATAATTCTCAGACCCTAACTATTTCAGACTAGTAAGTTAGACTATATTATTATTAGGTAAGTAACTTATAAATTATTTTGTGTATTGGTACGGTATATAAGTAGATATTTACTAGTTTCATATTTTACAGAAGTTGCGTTTCATTTCATTGTACCTACCTAAAAATAATAGTACCTGTCCGCAGATTGGTTGACATTTATTTTAATATCCGGTATAGAAAATATAACGTGTCTATAAAATTTGCATAGTATTTGTATAAACTTGCGGTTAGCATGTTATTTATCTAATATGTTTAGTAGATATACCTAATAATACTGCATTGGTTTTTTTTAATAATGATAGCAAAATATTATAAAAAGTCAGCTAACAAAATGTCATGTGTATGTTTATCCCGTATCAAATACCACCTTATTACTCTCGTAAACACAAGTAGGGTAATAAGGGGAAAAAGGCATATTTTTTTTAAGTCACAGGTTAATAAAATATCGCGCTTCCTAAAAACTATGGCTCCGTGGATGCGGCAACTTGTTATTGTAGTGTGTGCAAGTGATCCCAGTAGTTTTCTTATTTTTTTGTATTATTATCACACAGCTTCACCACAAAAACTGGCATTTTACTTCGGATTATGTCAAAAATTATATAAATCGCGACGCCTTCCTCGCAACGGGATTGGCTTCGGCTTGGCTGCCGACTTCAGCATAGTATTGTTGTCACTGTTTATAAGTACATTGGCGGTATCTAGTCGAAGCAGTGCGAAGACTTTTATTAATTTAAGAAGAATTAACAAATCCTCTAGCTATATTATATGTAGTCATATTGTGGTAATGCCGCTCATAGGCCATACTTGTCGTTGTCTGTTAAAGACCACATCTTCCTCTATCCTACTATTTGCTGTGACCATCAGGGTCCATGATTGTTACTATTTTTATACTGACAATTTATCTGTACATTATGGAACGCAATAAAGAATATGAATATGATCCTCACCCCAGCCTGTTACGTGTCGGAGTATATCACTATGTAGAGCATTTTAATAGAGTTATTAATATTTTAATGTTGAGCGCTATTCCCCCTGCCTACCCTTAATGACAAACATCGAAGACAGATATTATTATCAATAAAAAAATACCAATAAAATATAAATGCAACATTGTGCAATGTCCAATCGTTAAAAAACCGTTTTAGGTAATTAATTAGTTTAAATCAAACAAAAGCGTAAACACTCTTTCTTAAAAATAATGAACAGCATTTAGTAAAATTTTATGTTAATTAAAAAATGTGATTTTAGCGGTAACTTAAGATTCTTATCTATGCATTTTAGTCATTGATTTATCATAAAAAAAATTAATTTGTTTTTTTCTTCTTCATCATTGCTGAAGGTTAACAGCTGTTCAGTGAAATATTACTTATTGGCATAGGTATTTTTTTCCTTCGGTTCATGCAGTAATATTTAGAAATATACAATTTATACAGTATATCCAAATACAGAGTTCTATATAACTTATATCTGCGCAGGCAATTTAGATAATTTATTTTGAATCTTGTTTAACGTTACGTTGAACAAATGTAAAGTTTGACAACTTTTTGTTGCTTTGAGATTTTTACATTGTGTAGCGATCTAGGAAAGGCTGCAGAAGGAAGTTGGATGCAGCTGAAGACTGGGAGATATTGCACATGTTAGGGGAGACCATGTCCAACAGTGGAGGAATATTAAGTAGCTAACGATGGTGATAATGATGTTACTTTTAATAGATGTTTGTTTAAAAAAATATAGGTAATTAGTTACTAAATGCTCAACACCAAACTAAAAACTCTGTCGTACAAAAAATACCTTATGTTTGTGTGAGCTTCATCTTAATTCATCTCATTGTTCTGTGAACAATTTGCACAAAATATAAGAAAGCTTTTATTTTTCTGTGGGCCATCCTTTATAAAAGTTTTCTTTTTATGAGTGAAAGATTATGTGGGGTCCATATGTGGGTAAGTCCTGTAAGTTTAAAATTTAATGAAACCTAACCGTTGATACTTAACATTGTGACGCGAAACATATCTAACTAAATATAGGTCCTACTTCACCAAAAACTCCCTTCTTATTCTTTTATGGTAAATTAAGGCGTATTTTTGTTATTCAGGATTTGTATCGTTGCTTATTTTTATAGTATGTTATAACTATAAGCTGTTACATTACAACACAGTTATAGTGATTTGAATAAATGAATCTATCTATCTAAGAGTACCTACCAAAACATTTTCATACATACATTTTTTTTCATGACAGAAGTAACATGAAATGCTTGTCGCTGTTCTACAATGGTCCGTTATTAATTTGAGATCAATGGTCAACGTTTTGGGTTTGTAAGTATTACGCAATATTATGTTAAAAATAATTCCGGTCTATGTAGCGAAACTTCAATCTGGCGTATGAAATTGTTGAGCAACAAATACGTAACAATTGCCTTAGGACACGTGTAGGAATATTCGTAAAGACACGTGCGCACTGCGCATACATGCCAATATCTGTTCCAATCATCCGTTAGTAGCTGATCTCTATAAATTATTATATCACCGAGCCTCATAGGGATTCCTAAAAACTCGTTTTGTTTTATTAATTAAGATCATTAAGAAGTAACACAATCCAAATCAAATTGATTATGGTTGCGATGTGCTGTGTACATTCTCCGAGAGTATTTTCATTGTAGACACAGTGTCGTGAGGACGTGCGTTTGAAACTCTGTCGCTCGTTTATGCAACCTACGTTAAACAGTTATTTTCTAATGAATTTGTTTTAAGAAATAGTCACACAATATAACGACAACTTGAGTCAATGTTTGATGCAAATATTTGGTGATTAAACATTGTCAGATTTCAATCTTGTGAACATTTTAATATAGTGGTCCGGTAAATATGGATGAGGCTTTCGCACATTTAGAAAGTGATGAAAAGAAATGCAAGAAAGGGTTAGTACCCCCAGACGGGGGCTGGGGGTATGTGGTCGGCCTAGGAGTGGGGTTTACTTTCGTAAGTATACCATTTTGTGTTACTTTTCTGTTATGAATTAGCACATCTTTTCAAGTAACCATGGAGTTTCTTGCCCGTTCTTCTCCATAGGAATCTACGCTTTGGAACGGGCAAATAGCTTCAACTTTCTTTTCGACAAACTGACAGACTTATGACTCTTTGACAATTCAAAAGTGCCTGTAAATGGTCTAGTTGAAATAAATGATTTGAATTTTGAAAAGTTTCATTAAGAAAGCCGGTATAATATTTATTAGATAGTTTGCAGATATTTCCTTGCAAAAATGACCATAACCTAACAAGTCTTCGTTCGATTCGTATTTAAATTAACACATGGCAGGGTCAGGGAGTCAGAACTAAGGCATGCAGCACCAATTGCCTACCGAAGCCGAACACAACAGAAATTATAGGAATTGAATATGAGCTATCTAAATGTAGGTTTTAAAGTGGAAGGGGTCTGATTTGTGCTTGTTTTAGAGTTCAGTCATGAATAATTAAAAAGCTTTTTGTGTTAAAAGTACCTGATAGGTTTTAATTAGGCACCGCTATGTTATGAAATACATTCATGGGTTACATGAAATATAAAAAAAACTGTATTTAATATTTTGTCGGTAGATCATCGTAATAAAAGCTAGACCATATATGTATAAGAATTAAATGGTCAGGATTTTTAACAGACTTCAAAATTGAGGTTCTGTATTTTGTATTTAAGTATATAAGATTTTCGGTATTTTAATGCATATTTGTCAAGGAAGTTTTAAGTATGTAATATGTTAGGATCCGATGAAGATTTTCGCCGGAAATAGCCAATGGAACTCCCCAATTATTAATTGATAAGTTTTAATTAGTTACCGCAACGTTATGAAGTACGTTTGTGAGTGATTAGGTACTGAAATAAAAATACTGTACCTAGTTAATTATTTTTTTGTCGGTAGACCACTGCAACAAAAACACTGACAATAAGAATTTAATGGTCATGATTTTTCTTTATAACAAGATCTTTATTATGTTACATTTTCATCCCAACCTAGTGATCTTGATACGTACGTACTTGATACGTACCTAGGCTCTACTACCCTTGAATGTTGCATAAATTATATATTATGCAACATTAATAGTACTACTAAAAATCTAGCAGATTAATCAATGTCAATCAAATAATAATTAAGTAGTGCAATTTTATTTGTGAGAACTATGAGTTAATTAATATCGGGGTATAAAAAAGTTTAAATATCAATTAAGTAATTAATTGGTGCGGTTAGTTGTTAATGGCCACAAGATAGGTATTTTAGTTCACTCTTTCATAATAATTATGAAATAGAAAATTCTCACAAAAATGTCAGAAAATGACACTTATGATGATATTTTATTATTTAATAATATTTGACTAGATTAAAATATTAAAATACTAGAGTTTCGATAATAATAGGTTTACGTAGGAATAACTAATATTAAACTTATTATAGAACAGTAAAATTGTAGAAATTTGTGATTTAACGTCTAAACGTTAAATCTGGTAAGATTTGAGATATAAATTTATATGACTTTAATCATATAAATTTATATCTCAAATCGTCAAATACATAATTACTTTTATGAAAAAGCGCTATACGCTGATTGCCTTTTATATAATAAAAAACCGGTCAAGTGTGTGTTGGGCCAGTATTAGGCGGTCAGTATTAGGGTTCCGTAGTTGCCCGTCATGAGAATTATGTGAAGTAAGAAGGGGAATTTTTGTCCTTCTTACTTTCATAACCTAAATATTTTGTATTATCTACCTGTTTTCTACAAGTACTTCTTCTAAGTAATATTCTATGGAATTTATAAGAAATTATCAGTGATATTTTTTCTTTTAACTTTGTTATACACAAATATATAGCACTTTAAAGTTAAATATTTTGGCAAAAGGATGCCTGAATCGAATAAAAATGGTTTTCATAAACCGTCAAATCGCAATATTTTAAGACCTATAAAAATATAGGTACCCTACATTATAAAATAGACGAGAAAAAAATGCAATTTGTCGGATTTATGCGTAGTGATTACAAGTGTTTTTATTTCAAAATTTAATTTTACCACTTGACTGCACTTACTGAATATACAGATTTCTAGTACATTAGACTAGACTCTCTAAGCTAAGTCGCTGAAATTCAGCGGATAGGTATATGGTGAACGCGTCCCTTGTTGACCACGGAACCCTAAAAATATTCCTAGCTTAGAAACATAATAATTTGTGTATAATCATGTTTTTAAGCTAGGAATATTTTCTCAGGCTATTTATTTACTTGAAAACAAAAAGGCAGTCGTCATTTAAAAATGTGGGGGATGGAAAGTGGTGGTAATTAATTTTTAACGGTCGGAAAGTTCAAAAGCAGCGAAACTTATCTATTATTGGATTGTGACTAATCATCGAGTTGCTAGATTAATATCTTAAATTGTAACATAATAAGTATCTATTATTTAATCTACTAAGTATAGTTTTACTTGATATTGCAACAATTAAATATAGGTATCATTTTTTGTGGGTGATATATCCGGGTGGCGCAATCAAAGATTTTTTTATCTAATTTAATCTTGAATTACATATTTATAAAAAGTTGCGTGTGGGTTACGCTAATTTTTTTACTTGTTTTTTCCTTTTATTTTATTTGAGAATTCTTTTTATATATTTCTTTCTATTCTATAATTGTGTAGAATTTTAGGCGTAATTTAAGAACAAAGGAGTGTTATTTTAATAAATCTATTTTTACATAAAACATTCAAAATGTACATGAGAAATGATTCTTGGATGTCCTTATTTTTAATAAATATATGTGTACAATGTTCAGGTTTTGGTCAACATGCTTTTCTCATTAGGTGTAACGTTTTTTGTTTAAGGCTGAATAACAATAACATATTTCTTTTTAGATGCATTAGTCCATTAGGTCTCGTTTAAATAAGTGCTTGACTGCCATTAAACTGGTATAGGGTTTAAATTTATTATTGTATTTTTTTATTTGTTTGTTTACTTACGAAGCATTTTTTTCATATTGTAGAGCAGAAGCCAATGACCAAGTTTGCATTTTTTGCGAGCATGTATAAAACAGTATGCATAAACACTTACGATAATAATCGATCACAATTACGTGAATCATAAAACAGTTCTCTGTACGAAGTCCGAGTCGAAATATGTATCAATGAGGATTTCATAATGTAACTCATATATCAAAATAACTATTTGATTGTTTTTTAGCGAAACAGATGGTACGTAATCTAGACAATTTTGTTTTATATCTATACTAGAATGAATTATAAATAAGCGGTTCAAACGGATTATTTTTGGGAAAATCAAGCAAAAGATTAGTTTTTACGAACATAAATGTACTAAACAGATCCCTTTCCATATGCATGGCCAGGGTATGTATATATGAGGGCTTTAACATATTTCTACTTTTCCTGATTCCAAATAAGTATATAACTTAATATAAAAAAAAAATGTGAAGGCCTTCATAAGACGGCAGTTTATGTGAAAAGGGTCTACTACTTTATACGACATGGCATTCAGTATCAGGACCTGAGGCCTTACCATGACGTGCCAAAACAAGATTATTTTCGTTATGAAATAGAGACAGAGCTATACGACGTTAGTAGCTGTGTCACGCTCTCAAACTTGAATAGTGATTGCAAAAACACGTGTTGGTACAGCCCCTGTGCAGTGTGCATGTACAATTGTGCAACTCGTAATCCACAAAGAGCAAAATTATTATATACTAGCTTCTGCTAGCGACTTCGTCCGCGTGGAATAGTGGTGCTCCGCTCCTATTGGTCTTAGCGTGATGATATATAGCCTATAGCCTTCCTCGATAAATGGACTATCTGACGCTGAAAGAATTATTTAAATCGGACCAGTGGTTCCTGAGATTAGCGCGTTTAAACAAAATGACAACATTTCCCTTCACTGCTCTGCTCCTATTGATTGTAGCGCGATGAAAAGTATACTATAACCATCTCAGGAGTATGACAAATAATTGTACCAAGTTTCGTTAAAATCCGTCGAGTAGTTTTTGTTTCTATAGAGTTTATACAGACAGACAGACAAAAATTTTACTGATTGCATTTTTGGCATCAGTATCGATCCCTAATCACCCCCTGATAGTTATTTTGGAAATATATTTCATGTACAGAATTGACCTCTCTACAGATTTATTATAAGTATAGATAAAGATACTAGCTTCTGCCAGCGACTTTGTCCGCGTGGAATAGTGGTGCAGCCTTGATTTCTGTGTAGCTTTAACCATTATGGTTGCACATGCGACGGAAGCTTAAAAAATGGAGTAACTTCTCCCGTTTTCCCAACATTTCCCTTCACTGCTCTGCTCCTATTGATTGTAGCGTGATGAAAATTATACTGTAACCAGCTCAGGAGTATGATAAATAATTGTACCAAGTTTCGTTAAAATCCGTCGAGTAGTTTTTGTTTCTATAGAGTTTATACAGACATACAGACAAAAATTTTACTGATTGCATTTTTGGCATCAGTATCGATCCCTTATCACCCCCTGATAGTTATTTTGGAAATATATTTCATGTACAAAATTGAACTCTCTACAGATTTATTATAAGTATAGATTTTTACGAGTAGGTATACATACTGAATTCACTGAGTTCTCGAGCAAAATTAATAAAAAAATATATAATTAGCCCTGATTAGTATTAGTACATTTAACTGCCGTGATACATCGTCTCGTATGTTATAAGTAGCTCAGTTAGAAGAAGTCAAATATAATTGCTATAGATTTCAGATAAGTGTCATATGCTACAGGATATGATTAATTTGTGTGTTTTGACTTAATAGCAAGGCCTAATCCTAGAGACGAAGAAACATGTTTTGATCTTAGATTTTATTACAGATAATTCTTAAGTTGACATAGCAGTAAAAGTTTTAACTCAACAATAACATAGGAAATAGAAAAGGACATAAATAGCATTATTTATTACAATGCCTACCTTGAAACTATTTAGTAATTAATGATTCTAATAAGATAAGTGGAACTAAGGCGAATCATAATTTGTTTCGTAGATTTCATAAAATTCCATTCATAAAAGAAACTTGACGTTTATAACCGTTCAATAAATGCCGTTTTAATTTTCATTCATGTCATTAAAGAGGTTAATTATTTGGAAGATCATACTTTCGGTTTTTATGAAAATAATTGGAGTTACTGCATTGACTGTGTAAATGGGAATGACGTTCGTATTTTTTTTTAATATATTTTCCGTAGAATTACTTGACTTGACTTGACATTTTAGTAAAACGATGTTTGGTGGACAATAACTTACATGACTATTTATAATTCATGAATGCGGTTATAGACACCGACACACGTGAATTTTTGGGAAACGTGTTCAGCTGCATAATTTGGCTTCGTCGAAATATGGACGATGTATTGCATATTTTATTATTACGTCAGTAATAAATGAAACATTTATGGGCAATAAAAAGCATTTAAATCGTACTAGCCAATCTATCTGTCTATATCATTATCATATCAGTCTATTTCAATTTCTTATATTTAATTTTCTACTATAATTCCAAGTAGCATTTGATAATGTCTATGTATGCACATTACAATACTGTACCTAATGCTGAATGTTTATTTAAATCTGTTGTAAATTGTATTTGCAGTTGATATCAAAAAAATCTTTGATATTTTTACATACCTATGTAAATAGTCAAACTATAGTAACGTTTATAGATATGATATTTTTATATGGTAAGGAAATAAAAAATAGTACTAGATATATAAATAATTTCGGAAATATGTATGTATATACAATATAAGTGCTGATTTTTATAACTATCCCAAATTCGTTCTACGGAGTAAATATTAGATTTTGTGATTTCAAGAATACAACTAGGTATATTAATTAATTTATTATCTTGTAGTTCAAGCAACTCGCTGTATTATTATGCTGTTTATTAGTGATATAAATCAGAACTATATTGAATAAAAAACAGAATATAATATAACTAATTAAATCTATGTGATGTCACGTTTCTCTAATCGCAACAAGTTCCACAAAGTGCCTTAAAGTTACTTAAAATAATAATATGATTGTGCAAAATTTAAATCAGCAATATGAAAATGCTTCCGTCTAGCCAAAGAACACAGAACAACGCTAAATGAGGTCACGTACAATTTTAAACCTAACCTAAGCTAAGGATATAATTTTTACATTTAATAAGGATATAACATTGGTAAGTTATCATCAGAATGTATCGTTTCCACCATAAACCTTGTGTACAGAAGACAAAATCTGTATTAAAGTTTGTTAGTTAGTCGACAGTAGAACATTATTCGACTATGGCCGAAAAAATAAGAGATAAATTAAGTACAAGTATAACACTTTTACCCCTCTTTGCGACACTCACAAACGAGTAAGGGCAATCTTGTTGTTTTGCAAAATTCCCAAAGAAGTTTTATATCAATTAACGTCAATTATGAACTTAATGACAATTAATTTATTATTAACATTGAAATTTAATTGAAGCAATATAAACACGTAGTTTACTGCATTATACTTTGATATGACAATATTTATGTTTATTTTATCATTGTTTTTTAACGTCTTACTGCTAAGAGATTTATGATTTTCAGTGAACCCAACCTTATTAACAAAAGAATAGTAATTCTATAGAGAGGTGTTAGGGATCGCTAATTTAATAAAGTGATCCTGTACTAATGATTTGAGGCGTAACCTTCCAACAGCCTACCTTGACAAATTATTTGGTCAAGGTTATAGATTAATTAAAGTTTTTCTGCAACAGAAATATATTATTATAAAACATTGTTAAACTAAACCCTTCGTGACTAACTGTATACTTCAAGAAATAGAAAAAGTGATTGATATTTATTCTTAATCAAGTCTTATTTAGCTTTAAATGGAGGATAATTTTGTGAACTATAGACCAACACCCTAATTACGTGACTCGTGGCATTCCAATTGATTTCGTTTTCCAGAAACAGTTAGATAATAGTAGACTATTCATCAGGGATCAGTGATGTCGGCGGCTTGTATTGAATTTCGAGCGCAACGAAGGAATCACGCTTAGAACCCAGAGTGAAGCGCGATAATCAAATCATCTTTTTTCTTTCTTTAATTTGTAAATAATATTTTTTGTTCAGGTCTCCAAATTTTATGCCCAGCTAGATCCTATAACTATAATGGCAATAATAGTTAGGTTTCCATGGCATGTTTATAATGAAGCAGCAGTTGATGAGAAAATATGTTATTTTTCAGATGCTGGGTTTCGGTTCCTCCAATGCTTTCGGCATATTGTTCCACAACTTCTTCGTGGAACAGGGTAGCGGCAGTGGCCTGCCGCTAGTGATAGGGGTTTACAATGGAGCCCTGTCTATTTCGGGTATGTATTAAAATGAATAGTGGGATCAATCTTTCGGAAGTTTTTACTATAAATTAGATAAACTAAGCAAACTAAAAATAGAAACACCTATTAACCATATACTAACAAGAATTAATCTCCCAAAAATAAAGGTTGACAGACAAAACAAAATGTTTGTGTTTTTTAATTGATCTGAAACATCATGTATTTGTTTTCTACTATTTCCCCGAAAAGGGCCTTTCTTTTCTGGTGGTATTTTTTAGTCCTAAGTCGTTTGAACATTATTTGACGGTTCTTAACCCAAATTAATTTCTTAGTCAGATGCATTGAACTGTGTGTAATTCCAACCATTTCAAGTATTGATTATGGCTCAAGTTACCATTTCTAATAAAGGATAGACAATGTAGTACAGCTCAAATCGTTTAATCAACTTGGATTGGGCAAAGAGACCGATAGAGGAATTTAATGTTCAATTATAATTTGGTAGGTTAATCGTGTACAAAGAGATCGTAGTGAACGTTGTGAAATGTACCTATGGGATAAAGCAAGAAATGTTGATCTATGGCATTATTAATATCTTCCACCAAAATTCTGTCTAAAGAGTCTTGGAAAACACAGCCTTAGTAACAGTACCTATATACCGGTTTCAATCTATCTTGGACTTCTGAGGGATCTCCTTTTTTTGGGCACTCATGGCTACAATTTTGCTCCGGGATTATTGTTTCCTCCTATTCCCATAATTTAATAAAAGCTGCTACATTCAACCATGCAAGGGAGCAGTCAATCAGAGAGTGTATTTCACATTTAATTTAAAATAACATAAAATGTACGAATGTAAAGGCCACCATGATTATAAACAGTATTAACTATGATAAAAAAACAAATGTCAGTGTAGCTCTTATTTAATTAAGTAGTGTTTTCAAACCTCTCTTAATCTGTAAACTGATACTGTCCGCAGTGTAAGTGACACCATTTCCGTGAATTACTTCACTCCTGTGCGATACGGATCTTTTACTTATTATTAAGCAATGGTTTCGAATTATACATACATTAGCTATAATACACGTATTTATTAATTTAAGTACATTGCCATTTGATGGGATTGTATTACTTATTAAGTATATTTTTTATGTAGATTATAAAAGCCGTCCATGCCATTGTTTAAAACTAGAAGTATTAAAATATGTTATTCCTTTGCCTAAAACACTTGTCTTATGTTTTTTTACATGTTCAATAATTTTGGTGTAGGTTTCAAGGTGTAGATTGTAGATACCTTGAATTATTTTTATAGTTCTAAAACGTATGTTTGCAATTTACCAAAATCGTAGCCAGAATTATAAATGCGAAAGTAACAGTTTCACGGTAAAATTGCCGAAAAAAAATCGATGAAATTGGTATGGCGGTAGGCTGAACCTTGGAAAAGGGTTATTTTATTGGGATATATGTATAAACTTACACGGTTCCTGGCGTCCCGAGTGTACTTTTCAGGACGCCAGAACCATGGGAAATAGCTAGTATCTAAAGTTGTGTATTATAATAATAATAATATATTTATTCAATGATGCTACAAAGGCTCACTTGTTAGTAATGCTTATGTCTACGGGTTAGTAGTTTGGTTTGTCCTGACGCACTAGGACCTTTATAAAATGACTCATCATTGGGGAGTCATAATAATCAGATAACGTCTTCAAAATGCTATTGGAGCTGCTTCGTAATCTACTCAATAGAGAGGCGGTCTTATTTCTCATAATCGCATAGAAGTCGTTTGTATGCGCTTCAGCAAACATAGTAGACGCGCTACAAAATCTCGGCAGCCCCAACAGCACTCTGAAGCCGTTATTATACTGCACTCGCAGGACATCAAGGGCCTTCCGCGTATAGTTGACCCACAGGGCGCCCGTGTAGAAGTTCTGGCAGTAAGCTTTGAAAAGTGTTATCTTCGCCTCTACACTACAGCGGGCGAACCTGTGGGCCAACATATTGCATCTAGCTGCTAGAGTCCTGCGCTCACGATTTATGTCTACCTGATCTTTAAGGTCCTCTGTAACATAATGGCCAAGATATTTAAATTGGCTGACCCTTTTTAGTGGCACTCCATTCAATGAAATGGTAGGTTCGTAGGAAATTGGTTTACCAGGGACCCCAAAGATCAAGTATTCACTCTTCCGTACATTGTATATAAGTCCATGTCTAACTGCATATTCCTCGCATGTTTTTAACATGTCCCTAATCGACCCTGCCGTTGGACCCAGCAGCACCATATCGTCTGCATAGCTCAGATTATTTACCATAACATTGCCAACTTTGCATCCGACAGGTTTACTGCTGAGTCCAACGATCAGATCATTCAAGTACAGGTTGAAAAGCTTGGGTGAGCTTATACCCCCCTGCCTCACACCGCACTCCAACCTGTACTCATCGGACAAACTGTCTTGCCAACGTATCTGATTAATCTGGTTACTATACCAGTACTGAAACAGACACAACACTTCCAGCGGTACGCCCACTTCCCTGAGCTTTTCCCAAAGGACATCATATGAGACCAGGTCAAACGCCCTTGAGAGATCAAGGAAGCAGGCATACACCGGAGTACCTCTATCTACGTAGTACTGAACAGTCTGCTTGAGACCATAAATTGCACTTTCTGTTGAGAGTCCAGATTTAAAACCGAATTGTGCATCATGGATATTTAACCAGTTGTCAAGTCTAGTGTCAAGCAAACTGTCCAATATCTTCGCAATGATAGTGGCTAGTGAAATGGGTCTGTAGTTCGCCGGTTCTGATATGTCACCGGTTTTGTTTTTGAGAATTGGCACCACTATTGTCCTTAGCATATCAGAAGGCAAGTATGAGTGATTCATACATAATGAAAAGAATAACGCCAATACTCTAGGTAGATGTACACCAGCATAGCGCAAATGCTCAATGCTGAGACCATCGTGACCAGGAGATTTACCGCCAGCCATTTTTGTAATAACTTTTGTTATTTCTTTGGCAGTAAAACGGATAGGCTCACTGCCCCGACAGATCTCAGCACCAAACACCGCGTCGCTAGTGCCTAGGGGGGATGTCACCTGAAACTGGTTTTTAAACAGATTGGCGATATCTTTCGGCGAACCACATTCCCCGACCTTTACAGGAAGGCTTGGCCTAGCATCAAGCTTATTTGTCGATTTCCAAAATTCTTTAAATTTTTTCTTGGATCTGTGCGACGCAATTATATCCATTTTCAGTTGATCCTGATGCTTTTGACACCATTTAACTTTTCCTCTGAATACCTTTTGACAGGCACGCATTTCGTCCCATAATCTACCCGACTTTGGTTTATTGTTTTCAAACCAAGCTTGATACTTAAGCCTCGCCTCCGTGCGTAGTTTACGCACGTGCCTGTTCCATCCCGCAACTCTTCTACCTGATTTAGGCCAATTTTCACTACAGGTTATTTCTGCTGCCTCAATCAACGTGGTCACAATTTCTTTGTACATATCATCCAGAACACTCTTATGATCAACCTTATGACACATTTTGTCACCACATAATTGAAACGTATCTGGATAATTAATATTTTTAAGCTTACTGTGACATATGTCATGATACTTACTAATCTGTAATTTACTTCTTTGCCTCCACAGTACTTTATTATAAGTCTTATCCAGGGTTACTTTTTTGGATGGAACTATTATGTGTTCTCAGGTTTCTTGGGAGGGATTGCGCTGAAGCGGTATTCCTTTCGACAGGTGGGACTTGTTGGAGCAGGACTGTTTGTGCTTGGAGATGCGCTCACAATCTTTGTGCAGAAGACATATCAATTAGTATTCACATTTGGAGTTATCAGAGGTAAGAACGTAATAAGAACAGAATCAGATTTTTTTTAATCATTCACAAACAACAGTTAATTACTCCATACTTGAGTTTTTGACATTGTATTATTTAGTTTATGAAGACTTGAAGAAAATGATGACTGTTTTTTACCAGGGGCAGGCTTTGGTATGATGATTCCCGTCAGTTTTACGGCATTTAATTGCTACTTCACGAAGAAACGGACTGCTATGATGAGCGCCAATCAAGCGATGAGCAGTTTGGCATCTATTACCTTCCCAATGCTGGTCACGTTTCTACTGTCGGAGTATGGATTAAGATGGACTCTAGCTTTAATTATGGCAGTTGACCTACACTTGGTCTTCGCCATGCTAGTCATGCATCCAGTTGAATGGCATTTGATCAGGTCTGAGGAAGTTGTAGAAAAAGGTAGCACAGATTTTTGTAGCATGATATTCTGGTTATATTTTCACCAAATCGTTTTCGGTATTTAATGATGACTGTAATATTTTTTCAGAATTATGTGATATAAACAGTATTAAAAAGAAGAGTAAAGATAGTTTCGATGAGTTCTCAGTGCGGATGATACCAGGTGGTGAAGAGGATGTGGAAATAAAAAGTGCAAAGAAAAGAAAAAAAGAGTCTAGGACAATGAATTTAGTGTGAGTAACAAGAACTCTGATGCTTGAAGTAGGTTTTTTTTCAGGAGTAGGAAGATAGTAATTGCACATAATAGGAAGATAAGACTATCATTGTCGAATACCAAACTAACCCATTTCTTTAAGATGATAGTGCATGCTGTAAGATAGGCAAGCTTATCTTTACTTATCTTAATTGTCGACCATATTAATTATGTTAAAAATTATTTCAGAAAAATTGTATGTGAAAATGTGGAACTGGACTTGCTGAAAGACCCTAAATTCGTTAGCACTTTAGTTGGGCTCGGATTCGCCTTTGTGTCTGATGTTACATATCTAGCTATGGAACCAATGCTTCTCTTCTCCTACGGATTTTCTAAGGTAAACATAAGACGATATACTTTTTACCACTCTTTAAAACCTATATTTATAATATATCGTTTTCATCAAGGAAAATAACTAAGTTATAAAGAATGTTTTTTTCTTTTAATTTTTCAGATACAAGTGGCTACGTGTGTGATGGTCGGCGCGTTATCAGATTTATTAGCAAGATTGTCGCTTGCTGTCATTACTTACTTCTTTGTCGTTGATAGCCGGCTAATTTTCTTCGTCGGCACTTGTGTCACCGTATTCCTTCGTATCGGTAAATATACTTTTGGTAAAAGCTTTTGAACTATCACCTCACAGAACATGTATCACCCTGACCAACCTCATAATTACTTTTTTATCAGCCTTTATCAATAACACTGACCGCTTATTTTAAATTTTTAGTCCATTATTGAGTAAAATTTATCTTCTTGAAATCCTTGGAATTCCAAATGTTGGGGGTATAATTATGTCGATTTGTAGTATAAGTTATTATTATAGTTCTGTTTGTACATTGTTATTTCCTGCACTATGGATTGAATTTCGACTATAGTTCTACGTATGATTCCCATGTTTCGATTTAAATTATTTTCAGCCTTGGTGACTTCAAGCTCGCTCTGGTTTGTGTTTGCAATCACTGCCATATCTGGATTGGTGAGGTGTTCAGTCCAGGTGCTGTTCCCACTCGTCCTAGTCACTGCAGCACCAGATCGGTTTCCTGCGGCATTGGCGCTACACATATTGTTCTCTGGTACGCTTATGATGTTGGCTGATCCTATGATTGGTGAGTATCCATTAGTTTATCAATAAATCAGCTACTTATTATGCAAATGTAAGGATGAGGCGTTTATATATATTTAATCAGTATAATATCTCAGATTTGCCTTGATAGAATCGATTTATATCTATGAGACAAAGATCGAAAGATTAGACTGGCCATTTATTGTTTTAAATGATGCATTAGGTAGGCAAATCGAAAATTTTATCGTTTTTTATTTTAAATTTATGCAGATGATAAAATTTAAACTTATGCAGATTATGCATTGTCATTTTGATATTAAGTTATCAGATAGATAAAATAATCAAGTAAAATCTTAAGGTATTTTTGCTAATGGATGAGCTGTTTGTCATCGATGTCACGTATGTGTTATCTTTTGCGGAAAATCTTTTGTGTAAATATAGATGGTTTTGCTACCACTTTATCGGTGCTATCAATGGATCTATACATAACGACTTTATGATTTTATGAACGATCTTTGAAAGTATTTATCCTTTCTCGTTAATGATAACTTACGAAGTTAGTTTAATATTCTTGTATCGGAGATATAGAGATATAGATGGAGAGCTAACGGTAGGGTAGTATTCAATTAGCGTATAGCTAATATACTCATAGATATGGATGAGAGGGTTGGTGTAAGGGTATTAAAAATTACAGCTCCTTATCTTCTTCATTAAACGCCTACAAAAAAGAAGTATTTCATCCTATTATTAAAATATATCTTCTCAAGGGTTTTCATTTTTTTTCAGGTGTACTTTACGAAACAACCGGGCGTTACGTATACTGCTTCTTCGCAATGAGCTTCTGTTGTCTAGTGTGTGTTGTTTTGTGGACTATTGAATACGTAGTGTATCGTAAAGGTAAAAGTAGATCCTAAGGTATGCCTACTAATAGGAATTCTAAAAGAAGTAATATTATAAAATGCTGTAAGCCAGTCTAAAACGTTTTTGATGGATTTGCCAGATTTTGACCTAATCTGGCGTAGTGATTAAAAGGATCCAAAGAAAGATGTTAGTGAAGGTGTTTTTCCATCGAGAATGCGCCTCCCCGCCTAGGCGTGCAGTGACAAGGCGACTGACACATAAGATTGAAGAAATTATTTTTTAAATTACGAAACTCGTGTGTTTTTTAAGAAATTTTTGGCAAAGAATTTAAAATTTTGTAATCCTTGGAAAAGTTCCTTTATTAGATATACTTATTGTCAAGGTACTTAAAGTACTTAAGTTTCCATAAATGAGATTGAAACTGCGGGCTGCTACTAGATTTATATTTTAAAATTATAAATTTTTGGAAAAGATAAAACGTTGAGAAACTTTATAGTTTTATCATGTGTGAAGTTCCTTCGTCATACATTAGTTGGTATTTGTGGTGTAAGATAAAGTGCAAATAGAATTTCATTATAAGTTGATAGTCCAGCCTTGTTCACACTAGGGGCTCAAGCAATGATGAGTGCGTGCGTTTATTCAATTTTACTTAAAGCTACTTGTAAGCAAATCGTGTTTATTAAAAAAATAATATTGATGTAAATGTTTATCGGTGTCGACGCAGCTGAGAGTTTATTCAATCCCAAAATACGAATTGATTACAACCTGATTGTATTAATTAAGGTACTATTTAAACTAATACAAAAGTCGCATTAGAACAAAAAATGCAAATGTTTATCATCGTTCGGGATCTGTGTCCAGATTTTATTGGCAACAGTGTCGTGTTTTTGTATGGAATAGCATAACTGAATAAATATGCGTGTCTAAGACCAATCTGTTATACTATTATTAAAATATATAATTATGTATGTTCTTACACTGGGAAGAAAGCTGACTAGTTAAGTAATTACCAAAGATAATTTTATATGTAAGTATGTAGCAACAATATATTATGTACAATTGTACATATTTACCTACTAGAGATTCTTATACGCTTTTCTAAAAACGATGTGAAACTCGAGATTTCAAAAGAATGTCTCTGACCTATAAGGTCTTTTATGGACTTTTTGAGATAATTAAAATATTACGAATTCAAATTTATATATGATTTGATGAATAATGTAACTTTATTCCATAACTTACTTCATTCCATAACTTGTTGTATTATTTTTATTATGTGAGTGTGACTGAAGGTATTATTGTAATTTGCATTTTATAATAAAATTTAATTTATATTCTATGGTTGTTTTTTCAAATAACTACTATAATAAAATAAATAAATAAATAAATTAATGCATACTAATTTTTTTATAGAAGGTATATTATTATGTAATGTTTAATAACAAATTTGAATAATGAGTTTGTATTCATTGTTGTATTTTTAATTAAAAACAATACACATTAATATATGTTATATTAAAAATAACTAAATGTGTTACCGACTCAATAGCTAATAACAATTACTGATGTTTTATGTGATTCTTACATTATTGTTGATAGCACGGTTTGATATAGATTTTTTATATTGTGTTATGTGAAGAAATTTACTTACTGTAAGCATATTAAAATTCCAGTTTGTATAGTAGTGTATATAGTAGTGTTTGTATAATAGTAAACATTAGATAATGAATATGGCCAGACCAAAAAGTGCATTTGGATAGACTCAAGGAATTGTGCATATAAGTATTTCCGTGTCCGATAAAAAAAAAAATAAACAACACTTCGAATTTTATTTTAAAGGAAATACTAGTAATTTTCAAGTTGTATAAATAAATGTTATTATAATATATAATTCAAACGTGAATTTATTGTATTTTAATTTGTTATTGTTTTTTTTTGTATTAATATGGAATGACTGACAGGAAGGCCGTCTACTGTTTGTTATTACTACTACTACCTAATAATAACTATCTAGATTCTTTTTAACCGACTTCAAAAAAGGAGGAGGTTCTCAATTCGACGGTATGTTTTTTTTTTTTGTATATTTGTTACGCGATTACTCCGCCAATTGTGGACCGATTTTGAAAATTATTTTTTTGTTCGAAAGGAGATACTTCCGAAGTGGTCCCATATAAATCTTATCACTAACAGTTCAGCCGTTTTATAAATATATCAAAAATAACGATTTATCTCTACTTGCTGATATGCCCAAATACTTAGATGATTTGGTTATTTACGCTTATTACAACCTAAAAAAGTGGTGTGTTTATTTTGTTAAGATAGCAAGACCGAGACACTGAAAAGCGAAAAAATAAAAAATCTATTACAAAAAAATAAAATCGACTTCCAAAAAAAAACTGAAAAGCAAAAAATATTTTTTATTTGAACGCTTTACGACCAAAAGTCGGTTTTATTTTTTTGTAAAAAGTTTTTTTAGAATGAATTTCTAAATCAAAACGTCATCAAAACCTTCAAATTAAAGCTAAAAATAATTAAATTAGCACGCACGTGACCATCTATGTTATAGCGAACTTAGCCTCTCGGAACGCACGTTTAGCTGTTGGTCCAGGTTGACAGATCTTTGACAGTCGTTACGGGGTCAGAAGACAGAAAGTCTGACGACCAGTCTTACCATGAGGTATCGTGTTACCCGGTGATTGGGTTATAGAGGTCAGACAGGCAGTCGCTCCTTCTAAAACGACCCCAACGTCGTTGGGAAAAGGCTAGGCAGATGAAGATAGGTTAAGTAAATATTTCATCATCACTAAGTTTTTTTTTCAAAATGATATTTTTTGAGATAGTTTTATACTAATTTTCTTCCATTTTTTAATTAATTCTGTTTATACTGATTGCGAAATTATGAAGTAAATATTTTAGAAAAAAGAACCGGCCAAGTGCGTGTCGGGCCACGCGCAGTAGGGTTCCGTAGTAGGAGTTAGTTAGTCGACTATAACTCTGTAACCGGTTAAGCCTACTTAGCCGTGATAGTTTTCCTTGTAAGTTCATTACATGTGCTACGTCTGTGATTTTTTTCACATTTCTAGGTACAGCCATTCAAAAGTAAGAGGGGGGGTAACTCGTATCGAACAAAAATTTGCACTGAAAAGCTAGATATTTCGCAAATGGCTCGCTTAACCAGTTTGGGAGCTACCCTAATAAAAAATGTTTTTCAAAATTTTATTTTACCACTTTTTCGGCGTGATCAATATACATATCCATACCAAATTTCAGCTTTCTAGTATCAAGAACCTCGGAGCTATGCCGCGGATAGACAGACAGACAGACAGACGGACATGGCGAAAGTATAAGGGTTCCTTGTCGGACTACGGAACCCTTAAAAAATAGTTTTTCTTACTTCTGTTCTTATATTGCTTGTTAGGTATAATACACTAGCAAAACAAACACTATTTTTCACTTTGTTATTTAATGACAATAACTGGGCTTCTTTGATACAAGTACACGAATTCATCAATGAGATTTATAAATTATTTGCGTTTTCAAAACAAATAAATATTTTCGTTTTCCTTGAGATGCTTATAAGTAAAGCAAAGCCAGGTGTCTTTTTCTGTTTTACAGTTAAAACTAAATAAATGTTAAATATTCTTAATTAGGACGATAATACTAAGTTTTATTTTGAGTTACTCAAGCTGAGGATGGGACCCGTATTCTTGGTTCGACCTTAATTCTAAAGCCATCAGATCTCTTCAGAATGATATCTGCTTTCAGTTGATACTCTTTTTCAGGTACCTCGGACACACATTTGTAGTTTCTTAGGATCGTTGAGAGCAGTATTTTCAGCTTCAGTAGTGCGTACTTGCGTCCTGAAAAGTAACAAACGGATATTATTTACTTGATATGTAAATATGGCAAAATTTCAAAGGTATTATACCATTATTACTAAGGATTCGGAAACCCACTGTTTTTTGAAATAAGAACGCAAAGAGACAAAGAGTGGAGAAAACTCGGTATCCGGGTAGTCCTTAGGAGGCGGGCGAAACCGCTGGGAACAACTAATTAGAGCATATATATCGCCTACACCTGTATAATACTAAGAAATGATAAAAAATATAAATATTCTTCTATTTATGATACTTAGTTAATAATAACGTTAACGAGCTCACCAATTAAACGTGATTAAATTAAGTGAATTCTAATTCACTTCCAAAGAATCCGCGGATTACCGTCGCAAAACCACTTAAGATTATTAAAAATAAATGTAGGTGGCTAAGGTTTCTTTATATAGGTGGTTCTGTTTATAATTCGTAATACTAGTTGTAATAAGATGATCTGTATCCACTTATATAAATAACCGGTATAGGTAACTGGAAAATACTTATTTCTAGGCATTTAAGCTGTAGCCTGGCATACACTTTAAATAGATTGAAGAAAAAAAAAACATATCTGTGTTTTCTGATAGCTACAACCTGGGGGTCTTTAAATGAAGAGTGAACAGGTTACTTCTAGGAACACGAGTTCCATCGTCGACCACATCATCGCTTACCAACAGTTGAGGCAGTGGTAAAGCGTATGTCTAGCAATGATATATAAGAAAACAATACAGGACATTGCTTTTTAGGTCAGCAGAACTCTAATTACTTTTCAAGTCTACGATCATTCTGTACTAACCAACACAGCTCCTGGGTCCAGCGCTGAAGGGAATGTAGCTGTAGTAGTGTCTGTTCTGCATGTTCTCTGGCAGGAAGTTGTCAGGATTGAAGGTGTCAGGGTCCTTGTAATGCTTGGGGTGGCGGTGGATGCCGTATGTGCACACCACCACGGTAGCTCCAGCCGGGAGGGTGTAATTGTTTGTAACTGGTATAGGCGGAAAAAAATGTCAGATTTGTGTCATTTCTTTGAATGTACCTACACTAATTATTTAGAAGATGTAGTAAATACCCAGTCAGCAGGGTTTAGCTTATTGTCCAAGATGTACTGGAAATTTCACAACTTCACTACTTATAGTAGTCTAAAAGTCAGTCATAAGGGTATAAACTGCTATAAGTTTGAGCATCTGTAGGTTATGCCTGGAATTCTCGGTAGAACTATACGATCTGTTAAAAAATATTAATATTCTTACCAATCTTAGCATCTCTCTTCAATTCTCTCGCAATGATAGGTACTGGAGGGTACATCCTCAGGGTTTCAAGGATGACGCGCTCGAGGTACTTCATTTGAAGAGTGTCGTTGAATGTGGCTGGTCGGTCCGAATCTCCGAAGATTTCGTATAGCTCGTCGTAGACTTTAGCTTGCACGTCCTGGTGAAGTCCCAGGAGGCACAATACGAAGCTGGAGCCGGCTGCTGTAGTGTCGTGGCCCTGTGATCAAATTAAATATTATAATTTAATTACCAAAGTCATTTAAATTATTTTTTTTGGGCTTTCATAATTTCCTACATGTTTTGCAAAGATCATTAAAACTTTGCATTTTGATTCAATGCAAGTTATTTTCAAATAAAGCTAAAGCCAAGTGTAGTTAACTTGTAAACTATTACCTCAAACATGATGGTGTCCACTTCTTCTTTGATCTCATGATCACTAATCTGGTTCGTGCCATTTTGAGCTGATTCAAGCATCAGGTCCAAGAAGGCCAACCGTTTTTTCTCACCTGGAATATTTAGATCAAATTAGCAAAACAGGTTTTTTTTACCAGTTTTTTTTTGTTTGCTACCAATATCTGGTTATGCACACAATTCGTTGCTTTATTGCTTTTAACTGGCTAAAAAATAATTTTAATTATATTCTACATATGTGACGTGTACAGGTACAGTGGTTGCGACTCATTTGCGCGTGTTGTGGATTCGAGAACTTGACTAGCGAGTATGAGATTTTTCTTTAGTTAAGTACTGATTTATCAACATTCTTGTAAAGACATTGAAAGAATACATGGCGTGGAGACAGATCAATTCTAGACCTGGAAATAGAAAAAAACGTAGCTAGGTACTGCCTAGCTATTCGTATTGCATTCACTTAGATCCACCACGTGGTAAATTTTCAGGGTCCCTTGAACTCTATCTCTCTCAGAGAAAATAAAGAGGCTACTTATGTTGTATACACCAGGTCATCAGGACAGGCTCTAGTTCCGCGAGTGACTTACCGACATCGTTTTCGTCGTTGAAGTCCAAGTCATCACGGTAGCCTTTGAAGACGGTATCAGACAGCGTTTTGCTACTATTCGCTAGAACATCACTGTTAAGCTTCTTGCCATCTGTCAACTCTTGCAAAGTAGGTGGGATGATACCCTTGGCCTTGTTTTCGATGTATATCTTCTTTTTGAGACTTATTACCTTGAAATTGTATAATAGTATATTTAATAAATGCCTTTGCATGGCGATTGTTATACCTAAGCCCAACTATAAATCGCAAGTATATTAGTTGTATCACATTACTGATTAAATATGTGGACTTTCGACATATAGAGCAAAGTAACACGTATTGAATGTTTTTCGAATAAATCAAATGAAATCATTTGCAAATTATATTTGCTAATGTTAAATTAGTAACGTTATTTATGGTCGCGTTAATTATATTTTAGTTTTCTGAGGTCTGTTATCTCTATTGAAGAGTTTGGGGAATTAGAGCAAAGAAATGATTAGTTATATTGATTAATGTACATGAAACGTAGAAGGTGTCACCAACAGTTATACCTTTAGGGTATGTCGAGGATTGGCATCTCTATCACATATCTTTTTTTGTTGGATGGGAAGTCATCAAATGACTCTTCCCGCCGTGGGCGGGTGAGAGGGAGTGTCAGACTCTTACTGACTATAAAACTCATCCATGTTCCTTCTTTAGTCCTTTGTGTTCTAGGGGCGCGGGGTCTTTCGAATATTCCGTAGCCCCGCAGGCTAAGGCTCGTTGGAATGGCCGCGTCATTTATGCTAACATCTCTTTGATGCGCAATAAAACTTCTAGACTAAAGAAATGTATTGTGGAACTATGGTCACTAACCGATGCACCAACGATTACCTACTTTATAATAAATGCAGCTCACATTCTCACTTTAGTTTTGAATATAATTAACATCGACCATTGTTAAGTTAAACAAAATTACACTCACTTTACAATTATTAATCCAGTGTACATAATAGGCAACATTACCTAAGTTTAAATAGGTACAAGTTCTTATTTTTACATTAATTAACTTACGTAAGCAAATATAAATATACTTCAAATTAAATACGTACCTTATTTGTGAGTCCATGAATAATGTTTAAAAGTTTCTGTTGAATTTTATATAATGGATGCAACTTAAACAAGAAATCCAATCTAAGCCAAAATTTGTAATGTCTTTGATGGATTATATCACACATTCTAGAACAAAATAATGATAAATAAACAAACAAGTTAGTGCATCTATTAACTTAAAATGTATGAAAGTTCAATTCATTTCAGAAAATCGATTACGACTTGCAAAATAGTACATTTTGAATATAAAAGAATAAATAACTGTCTATAATAGATAAATATGGTGAATCAATTAATACAGACGGAATATTGATTTTTAAAAACTAGAGTCCAAGGAAAAAGATGTTAAAATGACTTACTTCATTACTGCCATCGCATAGTCGAAGCCAGATTTATCTTGAGTTTTCTTTGTGATACCCATAGCAGTCTCTGTAACATAATAATTATTGCATGACTTCAAGGTTCCTCAATAAATAAACTACTAGACTGTACAAATAAATAAAGAACAGGGCAGGGTTACGGCCAATACCTAAATTAATTAGAATAATTAATAAAACATGATACATTGTACCAAAGTGTTTTTTTGACAATTATTTAATGACTGTATCATGCGTAAGCTTAAGTACTTACAACCCTAACTAATATTATAATATGAAAGCAAGTTTGTTTGTCTGTTGATGTGTAGATTTAGATGAAATTAGGTATGGAGATATATTGAAAACTGGGAGGAGCTCGTGGCTAAGTAACAGCCGCACGGTTCGACCGAAAACTGGGGTAACACATAAGAGATGATATGGAATGGATCTTCATTCTCAATATTGGGCAAAATCTAAGTATTCGCGCACTTATCGTGAGTTAAGACTGGGGTTTTTGTATTAGCCTCTCCATTTTCAATACATTCTGGCAAGATATGCGTGACGCTTCGGATTAATCGAAAAAAAGTTATCTTTTTT
The DNA here is from genome assembly GCA_963891755.1 of Pyrrhia umbra. NCBI lineage: Eukaryota > Metazoa > Arthropoda > Insecta > Lepidoptera > Noctuidae > Pyrrhia > Pyrrhia umbra. Next base: position 10,456,414 of record OY982922.1, on the reverse strand, counting down.
TTCGTACCTACTTATGAAGTCACCTGGATGGTTATTACTACCTACTATACTTTACCAAGAATCGTAAGTACCCGATCGGTACCCCTATCGAAGTAGATGGCCTCCTTAATAGATAGAAGATGATAAATAAAATAAATAACAAGTTACCTAGTAAAATGTCAACGGTAACTCCGCTCATATGGTCGTGAACATCAAAGGTCTTGCCGATTTCAGGACGCATTTTTTCTACCACGCTCTTGCTGTTCTCATTGAATACGTCAACGAAAGACTTCAAAATGTTGATATGGAATGTTGGAGCTATCATTTTTCTGTGTGATCGCCATTTTTGACCTTAAATGAAAAATATACTTACAACATTATTATTACACGTATAAAGTACTACGCTAAAAAATATTATATATATATTCAGAGATATTCTTTTTATGTCACTATAGAGACTTTGTACTTAAGGCGTAAAACGTCTTTTAAATGCTAGAACACTTATTATCATAGGGTTTATCGAAGTCGATGAACTAACATCTATAATCCCCTGATCCTTAGTGAGCAGTTGACAAGCAAATTATTTCAGATGGAAAAGCAGAGCTTATATTTTTTTAAATATTCACTCTATCGAAAATAAAGGTTGGTATAAATAGAATTATATAGTCTCACCTGAACTGATGAGAAGACCTTCGCCAAGCCAAGGCTCGAAGAATTTGTAATCGGAAGCTTTGTCGATGTGGACATTACTATTCAAAATCACCTCCACATCTTCGGGGTTCGCAAGGAAGATGATCAGCTTTGACCCCAACCAACCTCGGATCACGTAGCCGTACTGGTCAGCGAGATCCAAGCCAATACTTATAAATTCTGCAAAGGGATTAAGTTCATTAGATTTAGACATACGACAGCGTATGAGGAAAAGTTACATAGTCATCGCCGTTTTGCGATTCACGTATTACACTGTGCGAAATTTTGCTATTGAATACATTTTGGGTAAAATAAGCAAGGTTCAAGAGAGGTTTTTATGAGCTCTTATCGGATAACAGTACTTTTAGAAAACACATGTACTCACGTTCAGGTTTCTTGAAAAGCGCCATGAGCGCGTTTCCGAAAAGCGGGAATGCTGTGGGCCCAGGCAGGATGTTCCCCATCCTGTAAATTCTGGACTGCTGCTGCCATCGGTGGAATATCCAGACAAATGATGCTATTAGTACCAATGGGTAGAAGACCAGCCTTGTAGAATAAACATTCTGCTCGACGTCCACTACCGACGTCATTTTGCTGGAAACAAAATGCAAAATTCAGAAAAAAAATAAAGCAAATAATTATGACTGTCCAAATTCACTATGGCAATGTAATTTTTATGATTTAAGTGTGCAGTTTTTGTGTTCCCATTTAGATCACTACAAAGTTTTTGATATGTAAGCGCTGTTGCGTAAATTGATTTGCTTGCTGCGATATTTTGGTGGAATGGTTTAATATTTTTTTATGTGATTATCACTCATTAAACTATGTTTTTTTAGAAATTTAATTATGTATTTACTACTGTACCTAGTCGTAATATAAATAACACACAAAAAAGATGATCTCTAAATAAATGTTATTAGTACGGTCTTGCAACCATTACTGAGAAAGTAACCTTAATTTGTCCTCATTTTATTTATATCGGTAAATGCGTGTCGCAGGCAAAATACATTTGTGGAGTTTTAATTAAAATACTAGTTATTTAGGGTAATCGGTGCCAATAGACAAACTTGAAACTATTGAGGCAGGCAAAGTATTGAGGTTTTTTTTCTATGAAAAAAAAACAAATGCCAGTTTACAGCAGGATCCGTCGTAGGATGCAATGGCTAGATAGCAACTAAAGTAGAGTAGCCGAGCATTACAGTGCGATAAAAGGGCTGATGATGTTTATTCCTCTACTACACATTTGTGTAACATAACTAAATATCACGCTAGTTTTCTCCGAAGGGTTTTTGCAGAAATATTTTTTATGTATGAGAAATCATAAAAAGACCCCTTCCGCTATGGGTGGAGCGAAAGGGAGTGAAAGTCAAAAGTCAAACTTTTACTGACTAAAGGCCATCCGTGTTCCTTAAATGTCCCTTTGCGTTTTAGGGTTGCGGTAACTCTTCTGAACGAGCTCGCAGCCCGCTTAGTGGAAACCTAAATGAAGATTATGCAAGTTATGTATATGTCTCACGTTATGAGGTGGGCCTATTGTGATCAACCGGACACAACACAAAGTCCGGGCTGCTGCTGATGGAAACCTTATGAAAAATCCTAATAATGAATAGCACGATTCGGGAAATGAACCCAGGACATCGAGCTCACCAGTTACTCTTCCGATATCAGAACCAAAGAGAGAGTAACATATTAATATAATACGGTAACATATTAATATTTAAGTAACATATTAATATTTTTGTTTGTTGCCATTCTAAAGTCAGATGCTGAAAATTATAGTTTAGTTATGAGTAATTTTTCTCTTTAAATAAAACTATATTTTAGGTAAAAACCTATTTTTCTTTAGTTTGGGTTTTTTGCTAAATGACTGAACATTGTGAATGCCTGCGACATTTACATAATACAAATGTAATGTATTACTTGTTTCATTGTTTAATAAACGATTACTAGGATCAATTTCTGGGTTATTCAAAACCGACGTTGTTCTTAATGTATGTACTTTGAATAACTAGCTTTCTGCCAGCGGCTTCGCCCGCGTGGACATATTTTTTCACACTTTGGGTAACATTATTCAAGATTTAGTAGGAATGCCTAATTATTTATGGAGATAAATATAGCCTATGACACTTCGTAAAGATGTAGCTTTCTAACGGTGAAAGAATTTTTAAAACCCTACAAGGTTTTAACTCAAAAACTACTGGACCGACAAACTAACAAGAAAACAATTCTTTCTTCTTTATAATATTAGTATGATTGATACATTTTAATTGAATATGATACATTTTAATTTAATACCTAAATTGAATTGTGATGATTTATTTAGTGATTTTTATCCTTTACTATTATATTATACTAGATAATTAGACTATTAATCCTTTACTAGCGTTTCCCACGGTTTAACACATCCTAAGAAAACTATTACGTGTAAATCAATTAAAAGTATCCTATGTGATCATAATTATCACTACATAGTATAAAACAAAGTCGCTTCCCGCTGTCTGTCCCTAGGTATGCTTCGATCTTTAAAACTACGCAACGGATCTTGATGCGGTTTTTTTAATAGATAGAGTGATTAATGAGGAAGGTTTTAGTATATAATTTGTCAAGATTTTGTATCCATTAGCTAAAATATCGCGGGCGAAGCCGCTGCCGGAATTAGTTATAAACTATACGTGTACCAAATTTCATTCAAATCCATTCAGTAGTTATAGCGTGAAAGAGTAACAAACATACACATATGTATATACATCGTCACAAATTTTCGCACTTAGAAAACTTATCAGTCGGATCCTGGAGAATTAAAACTTTAACTCATAAAATAGGTTAAAGGCGATTAACATTTATATAAGTATCTTTTAATGATGTACGCATAATAGTAAATAATAAGGTTTTTTTTTTATAGACTGAATCAAGTTAAAATTCCGCGGAAGGTAGGAAAGTTTTGACGAGATGCGTCATCGGTCAATAACTACTCGTAGTAGGCTATTGGCCGCTATGGTCGATCTGATTGTTGCCATGGGAATGCTTACACACGTATCTTTATTCGGAGGTACCTATCTCCTTATACATTATAAGCTTCAATTGAATGTCTTGGGCGCAATGTGTATATATATTTACTTGTATAGTGTACTACTGTACATTATAAGAAGTATTTTGTTACCCCAATATATAAAACTTTTTTTTAGGGTTTAGGCTTTCTTGTGTAGGTACAGTCTTTACCATAAGAGTACACTGGGCATGAGTCCAAGACCCGCCGGTTTATTATACTATACCTTATCAATCAATTTAAAAATACTGGTACTCAGCTGCATCCGTACCGAAAGTCGACTCCAAAATAGTTGGGAAAAGGCTTGGGAGATGGATGACATTGTTAGGCTAGTAAGTACCTGTAGGTATGTAAACATAAAGCACCTAATGTAAGGTTTCACTAGGTCGTTATTTAAGAGTTTTCCGCTATTTGAAGAGTCCCAGATTCTGTGCGAATGTCGAGACGGCTTCGTATCGCAGCTCTCAAACTAATTGACCAACTTTAATGCGGTTTTTTCATTTGAAAGCCAGTTTCCTTATGGTGGTTCTTAACTATGTTTGGTTAATATCGGTCAAGCAGTGTAAGAGTATCAGCTCTTTTCCAAAATGATGTAAAGCATTTTAATATATTTAGAAAACGACTGAACCAATGTTGATATAATGAGATATTATCTATACGAGACCACACGGGAAGCACCAGCTTTCAAATAATAAAAGATTCATCAAAATCGGTTCACCTAGTCGAAAGTTCTGAGCCAACAAACAAAAAAAAAACAGTCGAATTGAGAACCTTCTCCTTTTTTGAAGTCGGTTAAAACCAAGTGGCGATACAGGTAAAATTGAATTGTTTGCTTGCTTATTTGTTCCGTATTAGTGAACTTTCAATAAAAGAGGTCATGACCATTAAGAACGTTGACTGCCCTTGTGTAATGTAAAACTGTATGACATCACAATCCCGTTCCGTTTTAAGCAATAAACACAGTCCACTAACTAGCCTCGTGATATTTGCTTTTAGTCAATAATTTAAAAAATCTTATTGTAATTAATCGATAATTGAGTTTAAAGATTGCATTGCTTGATTGCTTTATTATCACTACATAGTATAAAACAAAGTCGCTTCCGGCTGTCTGTCCCTATGTATGCTTAGATCTTTAAAACTACGCAACGCATTTTGATGCGGTTTTTTTAATAGATAGAGTGATTTAAGAGGAAGGTTTTAGTATATAATTTACCAAAATTTTTTGTTCCGGTGGCTAAAATATCCCGGGCGAAGCCGCTGGCGGAAAGCTAGTAAATTTATAAATAAATGTGTATAGTTTTAAAATACAGGGTTTTAACTTTATAAATTAACTCGCTGTTTCCCGCGGTTTCTCTCGTGTCCCGAGGGAACTACTCAATGCACCCGAATAAAAAGTAGCTTATAGGTCCCATCTGTCTTTGCCGTATTTTTTCTAATCTGTTAAGCCGTTTTACTGTAAAAGCGTAAGAAACAAACAAACAATATCACTTTCGCATTTATAATATTAGGTTAGGATAGTGTTAAGTATTTATTTTACCTTACCTGTATCTATATACATACATACATAAAAGAAAGAAAGAAAAAACATTTATTTCTGGACACGCACAGGAAATGCACTAGAGATGGAAGAATAAAATACACTTGTTATATATTTTTTTATATGTATAGTTCTTGGGTTCCAAACCAAAATGGCAAAAAATCTCGTCTTTAATTTTTGAGCCGGTTAATAAAGGTTTTAATTAGGTAAGCTGTGCTCGTTTTAGCAATGTTTAGGGGAAGCCTAAGTCTACGAGTTGAATACTTTGCCATTTCTACTGATACGAGCTATAACTTTTTTATTTCTATAAGCTCTGATTGATTTTCATGTAGGTAATGAAATTTGTCAATACGTAAACCATAATTGTATCTTTATATTTTTAAGAGAGGCAATTCGAATAGTGTAAGCAGTGTTTGATTTTCTGTATTTCGATTAAGTACCTGAAAAATATCTATGCGTTCTCATGCGTTGGAGTATTATTTTATTTGAATCATTTGCTATTGTTTAACGGTCAGGCGCTAACTGTGCTAGGTGCAAGGCATTTGCATGCGTTGGTTCTTTGGAACTACGTGGTTTCACAGGGGCGGGGCCCGCCTGAATCCCAGCATCATACTTATTAAATAGGATCACTGTTTTTTTGCGATTTTCCCTCGCGTCCTATGGAAACTAATTAATGTACCCGCATTTAAAGTCTTTCCCAACTATCTCTTTAAACATTTTTAAGTCAATCGGTTCAGCCATTTTAATGTGGAAACAACAAACACACTTTCGCATTTATAATACTAACATATATTAGAATTTATCTCGAAGATATCAGTATTTTTCATAGCACTTATTTCACGGAAATTTATGTTTTTTGTTATTTTATCCACCCTAATATTTTACTAATGTTGTCACTGGAGTGAAAGGGGTAAGGTAGAGGGTAAGTGCGTGGATGTGATGTGCCAACGCGGGTAGTGAAGGCACCAGCGCGGCAGCGCGGGCCGATTCGGTCAGCATTACAACTGTGCCGCAAATGCTTTGGTGTATTTTTTGTGGAGACTCTGCTGCGGAGAGCATTCGTGTTAGAGGAGCTCGTGACTAAGTAATAGTCGCATGGTTTGATCGATCAAAAGTTAAGCTACGCTTGGCGTAGTCGGTTCGTGGATGGGTGACCAACTGTGAGATCATCTACCTATATCAAGACTCCTCCCTGCCTCGGAATTTCATTTGTAGATCTTTGACAGTAGTTGCAGGTAGTCACTAGCCAAAAAGTCTGACAACCAGTCTTAATGAGTATCATGTTACCCGTTGTGGAGGTCAGATAAGCAGTCGCTCTATGTAAAACACTGGTACTCAGCTACACCCAGTTAGACTGGACCCAAACATAATTGGAAAAAGGCAAGGCAAACGATGAAGTTCGTTCATGCTAGGCCCACACGGTGCCGATTTTACCACCTAGGGAATTTTTAAGGGAATGAGTCAAATAATACAATATGAAATGCTTTTTAAGATTGGTCATTTTAAAAATAACTCTGTTATCAACTCAAAAACGGCAAGTTGTAAACGTAGACCTTCGTACAGCGTGCTCGAGTTGGTAGGTACCTAAAGAGCGTGCGAGTTTATTGGATCGGCGCATGAAGTCAATGCCCGGCTTTGCGTTAGAAAATAAAATCGTAATTAAGTACCTACTTGCGTGCTACACATTAAGTGCCTACCAGCTATTTTTTATTTATTCATTCGGGCAGGGTAATTCTGCAGGTCATATTGGAATCCTATAAAGGACTACAGAGTCTATAAATTATCTTATAAATTATAGTTCACAATATTCTAAGGCGTTAATATAATCTTAGTTGTAGTAGTTGTGTCTAGTACCTACGCAAAATTCTTAGTTGTCCATTCTTAGGTGTAGTTTTCCAGCTGCATTAAATTGGCCTCGATGAGTGGTTCTCCATTCATATGTGAATGACAGTTAAGTCGATACAGGCTGATATATGTACGTACCTGTGGCCCGTTTCTAACATTTACCGGCTCACTACTTTTAATCTAAAAAAACTAACACGATTAAATGTCGCATTTTTAATGGACTTTTTCTATTAAAAGTTACATATTGTATGACAATCACATTAAGAATTGATATAAGTAATTTAAATAAATGACTTATTTTATCTTACATAAAAATATATTTTGAGCACCCTTAAGTCTTAATGAGTGTTCGATATCGCATCTTAACAAAAGAAATCCCATTCAGGCAATAAAAGAGAAAGTTTTATTGGTTAATTTATGCGACTGCAGTAGGCACTCTCTGCCTAGGCTCAATCTTCAGCCTGAATCCGTCAGTCCTCTTCAGGATGATGTCAGCTTGCAGTTTAAACTCGTCTTCAGTCACATCGGAGGTCACCTTGTAGTTACGTAGGACGGTTGACAGGAGAATCTTTAACTTCAAGATGGCGTATTTGCGACCTATAAATAAAACAATAAATTGTTGGATAAGTATCCTGTTTTACATGGAATATTGTTATTGCTAGAGATGGAGAATCATAGTTTACTATGATTGACACGCTGCCACTGTTTTTCTTGTATCCCGGAAAAACTGCATTTTTACCCATGGGTAAAAAATATTTAGTGCACTGTCTGAGAGATAAAATCGGGTCAATGGTTTAGTCGCCAAAGAGCAACTAACCGATAGAAAAAAAAAAAATAATACAACTTAAGGGAATTTTCTGACTTCTAACGGATTCTAAAGACTCTCAATTTAGTGTACTAACCAACACAGCTCCTGGGTCCAGCGCTGAAGGGAATGTAGCTGTAGTAATGTCTGTTCGAGGTGTTCTCAGGCAAGAAGTTGTCGGGGTTGAACGTGGTAGGATCCTTGTAGTATTCAGGGTTGCGGTGGATTTTAAATGTACCAACCACAACGGTGGTACCAGCCGGCAAGACATAGTTATTCGTTGCTGAAAAATGTAAACACATACTTGAATATACATACGTAACATATATGATATACAAGATGAATACACATGTAGAACGTGATGCAATTTGGCCTTACAGTCTAATTAAATTTCACTGTACAATTTATATCCTACTAAAGGTTAAATGGAACGACGTCAGTAAATCCAGAGATTTGCGTCACTTGTTCCACTAAAAGTTAATCTATTAAAACAAAATTCTTAAAAGTTATTTCGTGTAGTTTTCGTTTGAGTCTGTGGGTGTTTTAAATTTTCTAGTTGATCAGCTACTTTATAATCTTATTTATTTATTATTTTAGGGACATTGTTGTAATTTTCAGCAATGGACGAATGGTTGAAATTGTCTTACAGGGATAATGAAACAATAGGTACCTACTATATTAAATTGTGGACTGCTATAGATTGATAATGATGAAAGCTTACCGATTTTGACATCGCGATTAAGTTTTCTAGCGATGATGGGCACAGGTGGGTACATTCTGAGAGATTCAAGGATGACTCTCTCCAGGTATTTCATGCGCAATGTATCAGCGAAGGTGGCTGGTCTGTCAGAGTTGCCGAAGATCTCGTACAGCTCATTGTAAACCCTTTGCTGAATTTCCTTGTGGACGCCCAGGAGGCATAGCACGAAGCTAGAACCTGCGGCGGTGGTGTCATGACCCTGAAAATCAAAATAATATCTTCTTTAATATATAAAACAAAGTTGGGTTTGTTCGAACACTTATAACTCTAGAACGACTGGACCGATTTTCATGGTTTTCGGTCCCGAATATTAGAATAACATTTAAAACATCGGAAAATTTGTCGAAAAAAGATATGATGAGGCTGCACGAAGTTCGCCGGGCCGACGAGTTATTAGTATAATTTTTAAACGTAAATTGTATGCTTTTGCCAGCTGGTCCTTTCAACCTAACTTTAATCAAGGTTTACCGATCGAAATATTTTGTTTAGCACATTTCAACTAATACTGACGATTGACAACCTTAATTGTATTATAATTCATTCAGCACTAAATGTGTTTTCTGAAACAGTAAAAGTAGGAAGGAGCACTTACTAAGGACACGTTCTCCGCGATTAAAAATGTTCTTATATCCACATATAAGAACATTTATACTTATTCTTATGACATACGTACAAATAAGTATCTCATAATGAACGAGTTATGCGTAACTAGATATTGCTAATAATATGGTTATAGACGTCACAATTGACGTCAGACCATCCAGCATTCAAAGGTTGGATTTAAATTAGATTTTTTTATTACCTCAAACATGATAGTGTCGACTTCCTCTTTGATTTCATGATCACTGATATTGTTTGTACCATTCTGGGACGATTCGAGCATTAAGTCCAAGAAAGCTAGACGTTTCTTTTCGCCTGTGAACATATAGTATTAATTTTAGTATCTACGTATCCACGCTAAAATATTTTATTGGTATTAGTTTCTGCATTTTGATGCAGTTCTTAGAATATTCAAAGGTATTTGAGTATGTTATTAATAAATAAGTATTAAGATACCAATATCATTTTCATCGTTGAAGTCCAAATCATCGCGGTATCCTTTGAAAACATCTTCGGATAGGGATTTGTCATTGTTTGCTAGTACACCGTCGCTGACGTCGGGGGTCTTGGTGAGTTCCTCAAGAGTGGGTGGGACCACACCTTTGGATTTATTTTCTAAGTAAGTTTGTTTCTTGTTCTTGATAACCTATAAAATAAAGATACCTGTGAGCCTGTATTGTGAGCGTTGATTTGAAGTGTCTTATTGATTTTGAATACCTACTATAAAAAACAAATATCTAAAGAAAGTTCTCATATACCTACTACTTATTTGATAACGTGTTTGGATTTTGTACACCATAAACTACTTGAGAGTTACTATTCAGTGTAATTTTGTTTTATTAACTATAAGAAAATTGTCGAATTCTGTGAACTCGTAAGTCCGGAGGTAATGAAAAAGTCGTAAGTGAAGTGTTAATCGGTTTTCCAATCACACTTAATATTTGGAGTTAAAATTTATGTGTGGCATAGAGCAGCAACTATTACATGTAGGTGCTATGAAGATATAAGTTTCCAACCTTACCTTATTAGTAAGACCATGAATGATATCTAACAGTTTCGTTTGTTGCTTGAAGAAAGGTGAAATGTTGAACAAAGCGTCGAAACGTAGCCATAGTTTGTAGTGCCTCTGGTGAATAATGTCACACATCCTGTAACATTTAATAGTAATCTTAAAAATATTGACCTCTTATTTATATATAGTAATAAATTAGTTTTTTTTTCCGCATTGACTGCATTCTGCCTAAACGATCGACTACATGTTAACGATTCAAGTGTCTATAATTGTTCAAAGTTAAAATAAATAATTTAGACGAAATTATTTATCTAAATAAAGAATAGTACTTGTTTTGAATAATATTATATTTGTTAGTTTTTGTAAACAATGATTGGTGTCTTTATAATCGCGTTCTGGCTTAATGATTTCATAAGAAATTCTTTATAATTTTTTTATTATGTGAAAAGCTTTTAAATTAGGGACGATCTTCTCTAATAAGTTGATATGTGATATACTCACTTCATGACAGCCATTGCATAGTCAAATCCAGATTCATCTTGGGTCTGCCTTGTTATTCCCATCGCAGTTTCTGAAATTAACATAATCATTTTCACGTTTGTTTCTCAAAGGCTTAGAAGCCCCAGTATGTATCGTGCATCAATACTACAACAAATAATGTTTTAAGTTCCTTTATGTGAGTCATCCATTTTGACAGCACGTTGCTATTTACTGATTCTGGATTCGAATCCTAGGTTCACTTACTAAGCATTAGTTAACACTAAACCAACAAAGTTGTCATCGGTAATTGCAAATTAAATTTTGCATTGTTACTTACAAGTCATGCTTACTTACATAGATTGGAATGACTTTGAAAGAGGTCACCATAATGTTGGAGGCATAAACAAAGCAAGTCAAAGTTGAAAAGGGCAATTAATTTGAATTATAGTATTAGTTTGCTATTGTACTGAAATATTAGTTATAATTTACATTATGGCTGTGAATATTTATAAATGTAAATAATATTATTGATGCAGAAAATTTAATGAGCGTTACTCGCCACTATAATTTCAATTACATTTAATGCAACTGAGTATTTTGGAATCCTATAAAGTTAACCTAAAGTATCTCGTTAAATAGTTTTTTCTTTTATTTGTTTTTATTTTAGGAGAGTTCAATGTTCTCCTGACTTTATGTTTCGTCTTTGAATGTCGTCATCTGCCATTATAGCGCAGAGTTATATATTCTACGTTTTTTGGTTGAAAATATTATTGCCTGACTGGAGCTAACGGTCCAGGGGGGTTAGACAAGTGGCAAAAACACTATAGAAACGCTATAGAATAGAAAACAAAATGTATGGGAATGACATATAGCTAGTCGTAAACGAATGTCATTCCCATACATTTTGTTTTCTATTCTATAGCGTTTTTGCCACTTGTCTAGCCCCCCAGGCTCCGCCGGTGAACTTTTATGAATCGTCACTCAAAAAGGAATTTTTCTATAAAGTGGATCATTAATGTACAGTTCAGCTGCAATAATTATGTTAAGAAGTTAAATCAACTGTTTTACTACAAAAACTGGCATTTTACTGCGGATTATGTTTAACATTATTTAAATCATACAGAACGCCTTCCTTGCAAGGGGATTGGCTTTGGACAGGCTCAGGTATGCCGACTTTGGCATAGTATTTGATGCCGCAGTTTACAAGTACACTGGCGGTATCTAGTCGGAGCAGTGCGGACACTTTCATTAATTTATGTGAACAATCTTACCGAGTAAGATATCAACAGTGACCCCGCTCATGTAGTCGTGCACGTCGAACTCTTTGCCGACCTCTGGGCGCATCTTTTCTACCACGTTCTTGCTGTTCTGGTTAAACACACTCACGAACGACTTCAGAATGTTGATGTGGAATGTTGGAGCAATCATCTTTCGGTGTGAACGCCATTTTTCACCTACAATTTTGGAAATTAAAACAATGGAATACGCAGTTTCTAGTGATGGATTACTTAAAATTCATCCAGTAATAGGCAATAATATAATTTTCGATCGGTACAATGGTAATGCCGTCAGATTTTTTGGCATACTAATAAATTAAAGCAGTGTGGACGAATATTTCGATCTCGATTTTTAACTCATTGTTTTATGTTAAATTATTTATCCGATTTAGTGATAATATACAAAACAACATCATTTGTCAAGAAGAAAGTCTATAAGTAAAATATGACAAACAGAAATAAAGCGGATTGGGTGTACCTGTACTGATAAGAAGACCTTCTCCGAGCCAGGGCTTGAAGAATTTGTATTCGTAAGCTTTGTCGATGTGAACCTGGCTATTCAGGATGACTTCGACGTCGTTGGGGTCGGTGAGGAAAACAATCAGATTGGATCCTAGCCAAACTTTGACCACGTTACCGAACCTCTCACTATATTCCAAACCTAATTGAACAAGCTCTGCAACAAATAAGTGTATTATAAAGATATTATGGAGTATATAGACCTCTTCCAGTTTTTTGTCTGATCCGGGAAATCTCGCGATTGGACTGGTTTTTATGGGACCCTGCTTCCTGCAGACAGCTAATATTTTAAGGACTAACTTAGGCTACTCTTATTTTAGAAAAAGACAAAAAATAAAACCCTCCAAGTTGTAAGTAGCTCTGTAGCCCTCCTTTCGAAAAACATCAATATGATGATAATAAGTAACTCCAATTTACCACTAGGTTTCTTTCTTAGTACAAGTAGAGCATTTCCCAGAAAAGGTATAGCAGCTGGTCCCGGGATTATTTCTGATAATTTGTACATGCGCGACTTTTGTTGCCATCTGTACAAGATCCAGATGCTGGATGCAAGGAACAGAAGGGGGTAGAAGATCAGTCTTGCGTTGTAGCTCGGCACCTCGGTCTCGTCGACCAGCGTCCCCATTGTGCTGAAATTATAGCTGAAATATAATAAACGTCGTGGTGTCCTGGAGCCTTTGTCATAGCGAGACTCGGTTATCATTTGTAGATTTTGATAGCCGTTACGGTAGTCAGAAGCCAGAAAGTTTGGCAACCAGTCTTGCCAAGGGGTACCGTGTTACCCAGTAACTGGGTTGTGAAGGTCAGATAGACAGTCGCTCCACGTAAAACACTGGTACTCAGCTGCATTCGGTTTAGACTGGAAGCCGACCCCAACATAGTTGGGAAAAGGCTAGGCAGGTGGACATAGTTTGTACCTTTACACAAGTATTAAATTCATACATGATTAGAATCTTTGGCTAAATCATCATTGTCTGCATAGCCAAGTATGTTGGAGTTGGCTTCCAGTCTAAATGTGTGCAGTTCAGTATCAGTGTTTTACATGGACCGACTGCCTATCTGACTACCACGATCCTTGGTAAGTCTGGTTGCAATCGTTGACTAAAGCCGAATTTACATTACGAAACAATTATCATGCATGATGAAATTAATTATTTTCATGACACTACTTTCAGTACCTGTGAAACTAGTTTGATTAAAAATAATAGTGTCGTGAAATCTACAGTATGTCTGTATTAGGTACTGGTTCCGCAAACACCAAAGCTCTTGTTGTGCTCTTGTGTTGTCAATAGATGTTATTGTATATAAAATTAAGAAAAGGTTGTCTCGAAAGAAAAGACGTTGGTTTGACATTTTCAATTAATTATTATTCAACTGACAGCACCCACACCACGACTAAAACAAATATCCTATCAGTGCAGGCACTTTTGGGACACTAGATTCGCTTTGCGTTTATACGATGACGTTAGTTGCATGACAGTTTTATGCAAAAATCGCGCGTAACACGAAACTGTTTCAGTTTCGTGAAATCGTATTTTAAAACTTGACGTTTACACGTGAAATTGTTGATGGAATTAATGTCACGGCCATGCCACTAGTTTCGTAATGTAAATTCGGCTTAAATAAACGTATTAACTTATTATAGTACTTACTTGTTTTAATTAAATGCTAGAGTATCAGTCAAACCTATCACCCAGTGGTCCAATTACAATTGACTTAATAACTTAAAATTACATTTTATATAGGTGCGGATGACATTAATTACGCATGCCAGCAAATATATACTTATTAACGTCTTTCCCTATTGTTTATTCTGAATAATTAAAATGGTTAATGTCTTTCTCTGTTGTATTCCTACTAATGGTATAAATTCGAAAGTCAGTTGTATGTGTGTCTGTTACAATTTCACGCAAACCAAAAAAAGAATTTTGATGAAATTTGGTACACACATCGTTTATAGCCTGGATTACATAGGAGATATAAAAATTAGACTTTTTATACGGGTGGGCGAAATAGTTCTATCAGATGAAAGTGACGCCGGGGCTGCGAGATCTGCTGGAATGCAGAATACTAAGCTAGGAACATGGATAGGTTTTAGTCAGTAAGAGTCTGACACTCTCTCCTGCTCCACCCATGGTGGGAGGTGTAATTTGATAATTTCCTATCCGAAAAAAAAGGATCAATGTGGCACCGCGGGAGACAGTAAGTTCTGAATAATTATCTAATCGAAAATCAAAAGAGAAATTCATATAGGTACCTAAAGAGAAATACATTTTTGTTGCATTATATTGCTGCCACCGTTTAACCCATAACCTTTTGTTTTATGTAAATTATTCACGTCGTTTTGTTATTATATACTATACTAGCTTTCCGCCCGCGGTTTGCCCGTGTGGTCATTTTTTTACACCTTGGATTACATTAGTCAAGTTTTAATAGGGATCCCTAATTATTTCTGGAAATAAATATAGCCTATGACACTTCGTACAGATGTAGCTTTCTAAAGGTGAAAGAATTTTTAAAATCGATCCAGTAGTTTTTGAGTTAAAACCCTACAAACAAACAAATCTTTCCTCTTTATAATATTAGTATAGATAGACTAAATGTCTCCCGCGGCTTCACCCAAATGCTGAGGGAGCTACTCCGGGCACCCGGATGTAATTATCCTATGGGTGAATCCAGGTAATAAAATATGCATGTATGTACCTAATTTCATTCAATATCATTCGATAGTCTTTGCGTGAAAGAGTAAGAAACATACACAAAAACTTACATAAAAAGTTTGCATTGCATTTATGATATTAGTACCTAGGGTAGCTGTTTCCCGTGGTTTTACCCGCATCTAGTTTTTAAATTACCAGTTGCATCCGGCATGCAATGCGTTGCAATGCCAATTTTATTTTTATTTTTTTGAGCCAGAACTCTCTTCGGGCCTCTGTAGAACATCTCTCTCTGTTTAGGAGCGCATAAAGGACAAACATATTTTTTTGTATATATCTATAGTAGAAAGTGTATACCAAATTTTATCCAAATTAGTTTTTGCGTGAAGGATTATTTTCTCATGATTCTGTCCTTTTGGAATATAGTTATAATTTCAATAAATGAGTTCGATATTTGTATGGTACGTTTATATTCTTCCCTCAATATCAGAGGCGCCAGGAAGTCCATTTGGATGTCTCGGGTTGCTTTAAATGATATTTAAATAATGTAAGAATATTATAGAAAATATAATATTTATAGGAAATAGAAGTAATGTTTATATTAAACAGAGTACATTGGACATACCGGGGGGAAAGTCGCGGCTAGGGTCATAGGAGTTAGTTGTGCATTTGCCTGCACCCTGCAAACTCATAACTGGGACAACTCTTTCATATTGCTTCCCTAGTGAAAGGAAATCTATATTTATGTATATTATTATCCTCCTTTCATCCGCGTGTCTAAAGGAACTACGAATTAAAAGTATGGTCTCATCTATCTCCGTTTTACCGTGAAAGTCGAACAAACAAACAAACAAATTCACTTTCGCATTTATATTATTGATTGACGTAATAACTACATATTTAATGAACATTATATAATGGAACGAGCTAAGGTATCATCAATAGTGATTATTGTGACAATCAATAGTGTTAACTAATGAATTAAATGTTACTTCAACACAGCAGCGAGCCTGTTCCATAGGAGCTACTTCTCAAACGTTCAGTGTTTGATGTTACATCAATCAGAAGAGAATCAAGGAATTTCTATTCCTATGAAATGTACATGAAGTTAAAGTGTGTAGGTATTTACCAAATATGTATCGTTGAAGGAGACGACGAAAGTACAAGTCTTTGAGTAATTATAATTGATTGGCTGATGCCCGCAGTTTCTCCCGCATCTCAAGAAAACTACATCACCTACCCTGATAAAAACTATCCTATGTCGTTCCCCAAGATTCTATCTATATCTATACAAAATTTCATCTAAATCAGTTCAGCCTTTGAATCCTATGTAATATGCTATGGAGATGATGGAACATACATTTTATAGAAGCCACATGAAGTTTTTTTACTTTATATTGTGTTGCTAGTCACTACTTGTTTAGAACACACTTTTATAACCGACCTTAGTTTAAATTTGCCATGAAACTAGAAAGATAAAATAATTCATCATTGACTCAGGCTGTTATATAAAACAGCGTGAGTAGCAAATACGTACATTAAATGTTATATATTTATCGTTAAGTTATAAATTGCTTATTTTAACATTAATTAAAATTATATTGTAATGAAAATTAGGTACTATTGTATATTATTTGAACTGCAAAAGTAAGTACTTAGGTACTATTTACCTGGCATTTAATCTTTGACTTATCGTGGTGCGTCAGTCAGCGTCAAAGAAAATTGTTTGTAGCTACTGGTGGTTGTACAATTCTAACTCAACGAAAACGAAGATTCGATTGAAGTTTCAGAGGTAAGGTGCAAATAGTTGTTATATATGGATAGTATAAGTATATCCCTCTATATACAGAGTATCAGATCGCACCTTATCGTACCACAAAAACAGTTATCGTCTATGCTCGGTCTTTACGAAGTTTCGTTTCGGTGAGTTAGAGAAGGCCACTAAGTTTGTACTAAGCAAAATAATGTTTTACATTATTGTTTATTGTTTTTCGGATCAGTTTTTAAGGGCGAAAAATAAACGAAATAAAAGAAAACATGTCTTAAGTATAAAACAGAAAGGTATTTAATCAATGACAACTTCTCACATTACTTGAGAAAGATATGTATAAGCGAATACGCAAAATAAACCCTGTTCCTCACCGTAAAACTACATCCTTGACAATCTGTACTGTCATTCCAAAGTCTGAAAGTATTGTAGTCACATTCAATATTCAAATGGTTTCTATTTTTATTTTTAATTCAAATAGTTAATCTAATTTACATTTAATGGCTTCCTTATTCTAGGTTCAATTTTAATTGTAAATCCATCCGATCTTTTCAGAATAATGTCACCAAGAAGTTTGAAGTCTTTCTCAAGTACTGGGGACGTGCACTCATAGTTCCTTAGAATTGTTGACAGTAAAATCTTGAGCTTCAATAGGGCGTATTTACGACCTGAAAAACATAATTCATTAAATTAGAGTAAAATAATAGTGCCATCTCATCACTATCAGTCTATTGTTCCATTGCTGGGCAGAGCTCGTATTCACTGAAGGCACTTTACTCAGACTTATAGATATGGTCTTTTTATGAAATTTATTTCAGGTTGCTAATAATAAATCATGTGTTCTAACCAACACAGCTCCTGGGCCCAGCGCTGAACGGAATGTAGCTGTAGTAGTGTCTGTTAGATGAGTTCTCGGGTAAGAAGTTGTCAGGGTTGAACGTATCGGGGTCCTTGTAGTGTTTGGGACTTCGGTGGACCTTGTATGTTCCAATTACTATCGTGGCACCCGCAGGGAGTACGTAGTTGTTTGTTGCTGGAAATAATACATAGTTTCAGTAAATAGCTTCTACAACTCATATTCAGCATGCAATTTGCGTATACATCCTTAAAAGTGTTAAAGTCTTCAAATTGAGAAATGAAACGACTTTATCTCCCATCAATCAATAAACCAAAAACAATACATACCAATATTAACATCGCGATTAAGTTTTCTTGCGATGACAGGCACGGGCGGGTACAACCTCAAAGTTTCGAGGATGACCCTCTCGAGGTACTTCATTTCAAGAGTATCAGCGAAGGTGGCTGGTCTGTCAGAGTCGCCAAAGATTTCATACAACTCATTGTAAACCTTCGCTTGGATATCCTTGTAGATACCCAGAAGGCATAGAACGAAGCTGGAGCCAGCAGCAGTGGTGTCGTGACCCTGAAAATTTGGTGCTCCATTTGTAATGAATTCACGTGTGAATTAGAAGGACCTACATATCAAGTGGACAGGAATTATAGTATCAGAGAATACATATATAAATATACATAACTTGAATTCGTTGGTCTAGTGGTTGCAAGAACGTCTGGTGAGGATGATTATTTTTCGTTCAATTTGTGTTTGGTTAACTTCAATAGACTACGAGATTTAAAAAAACTGTGGAGATCTACTTGTCCCAGAATTGTCTGGCCAGAATTGGTTGAGCGTACCAACACTGAAGTAAGTATGGCCAGTGATGGAATGTTTCTTTGAAAGTTTTTATATATATATAACAATGTTTCAGATTTCTTGATTATTCCTAATCAAGAAATTTTTAAAACTTACCTCAAACATAATAGTATCTACTTCTTCTTTAATTTCGTGGTCTGTTAACTGATGGGTCCCGTTCTGAACAGACTCGATCATAAGGTCTAGGAAAGCGAGCCGTTTCTTTACACCTTTAAAAAAATATGATCATTCCATTACTAATTAATGCAACATTGGATTAATAGGTCGAGATTTCATCAATAAGTAGCAGTTTAACCGTGAAAAAAGTAATGAAGAAAGGTATACTATAAACATCTATCTACAAAAATAAAACAATGGCAATGATTATATCTGCTAGATTAATAATGGATATCAAATTCTTACCAACATCATTTTCATCAATGAAATCTAAATCATCCCGATAGCATTTGAACACCGTATCAGAGACAGTTTTACTATCGTTAGCTAACACATTATCCTCGTCTATGGTTCGTGTTAGTTCCTCTAATGTTGGCGGGATGAAACCTTTTGCTTTATTATCCAAGTATGTCTGTTTTTTACTTTTAATCACCTAAAAGATATAATAATCGTACCAATCAAATCGAAATCGAATCTAATAAATTATTAAATATGGATAATCTAATGTTTTTGATTCGTTAAATATTAACTTATTGCTGTGCGTGATGTTAGGCTATTGATAATTTAATCTCATGCATCAATATAATATAATAACCAGTGGTTTTTGATAATTACGTTAACTATTATCAAACACGCAGGATGAACTCAGATGGAAAATAATAGTTTGTATCTACCTTATTAGTTAACCCGTGGATGATACTTAAAAGTTTTTTCTGCTTCTCAAAGAATGATGTGAATTTGAAAATCGCGTCAAATCGTAACCAAAACTTGTAATGCCTTTGGTGAATAATGTCACACATCCTGAAAAAAAATACATAGAAAATATTTTGCATTAAGAAAATTCTAAGGTAAAAGTACCATTATAAAAAAAAAACTAACTTCATGACAGCCATAGCGTAATCAAATCCTGATTCATCTTGAGTTTTTCTTGTTATTCCCATTGCAGTTTCTGAAAAAGGTTATAAAGATATATTTAAAGGTGTTTGAACTCAATCCGTAGTTATGCTTTGTTTTTCTTGAATCTGTTCTATTTATTAGAATGATTACACCAGTATTATATTTATTATTGATTAAATAACCAATCTTGAAAAAATTAAGTAATAGCATTGTTTAATTATACCTCTGCTCTTCATGCAAAATTAATTTAACAATATATTACCATCCAAGGCTTGTAAGATTACATTACCTAATTATAAGGCTAAGCAGGATATCTTAGGTATATGTTTCCTATGATACATAGATCAAAAAAATAAAATTAACAACAAGAACTTACCGAGTAAGATGTCAACAGTGGCTGTGCTCATGTAGTCGTGGACATCAAACGTTTGATCAATTTCTGAACGCATATTCTCGACGACATTCCTGCTGTTCTGATTAAAAACCTCCACAAATGATTTCAAAATGTTTATATGGAATGTTGGAGCTATCATTTTGCGATGGGAACGCCATTTCGAACCTGGAAATTGTAATAACATATTCTGATCTGGTTGAACTTTAGATCCTGACAAAAAAGTTGAGGTCTGGTCAATATTTTAATTGTAGATATTCGTTTGATTATAATAAGGCTACCGGGATTAACTCAAAGTCATGCCGTGGTCTCGCTCAATGTGTAGTGAGAAAATATACATACATAGTGACTGCGATAGGCTTTTCTTGTAATAACGTAACGATTATTATCATTCGATTTGCCTGCAATTCGCCTGCCATAAGATCCGTATAATCCTCGAAATTTTATGAGAAGATGAGAGAAAAAGGCGATTTTCTTAAATATACAATATTACTTGTGCTAATAAGAAGGCCGTCTCCAAGCCAAGGTTTAAAGAATCTATATTCGGAAGCCTTATCGATGTGTACTTGACTGTTGAGGATGACTTCAATGTCATCAGCATCAAGGAGGAAAACTACTAGTTTGAAGCCGAGCCATCCTCGTATCACGGTGCCATATTTCTCAGCATATTCGAGGCTGATTTTGACTATTTCTGAAACGAAAAACAGTTTCTGATGAGGCCGACTGACTGATAACAATTTAGCTTCAGAATGAGTTAATCAAACAAAACGATATTTTTTATACGCTATTTATCTTCCTATCTAAGTTTTTCGAGTTGTGTTACATCCATAAGTTAGAGAAGGATGACTAGAAATAAGTAATATTTTTTTGAGATTTATCTAGTAATTTTTATAATTAGGTTATATCAATGCGTGCAATCATGCAGATTTTATTGACTCTAAGTGAGTCTACTTACGATCAGGTCTTTTCCCCAATGCCAGATGAGCATTTCCGAAGAACGGTACATATGCTGGGCCTGGGAGGACATTACCCAATTTGAAGAATCTCGTCTGCTGCTGCCAACTATGTATTAACCATAGGACAGTCGAGATTAACAGTAAAGTGTAGAATATAAGGCGCGCTGTGTTCAGATAAGTAGTGTCATCGTCGAACGAATAGCTGGAAATAATAAATCAAAGGTAAGTATTGGAAATACTCGGTCTTGTATTTTAAAGCCACAATATTTCACTGCAGGAGAGTGGTTTTGTAGCAACTGTTTTATTATAAAACTGCTTTGTTGAATGACCTCAAGAGAAGAATTTCTGATAACGCATTATTGACCAACTAACAGGAACAACTAACTAAAGTGATTTTTATTCTCGAAAGTGCATTATTACGCTTTATGCTTGGTTGATTTTAGTACTTGGTAGTACGAAGAATAATATCCAATTACCATCATCATCTACGGCCTATTTACTAACCACTGTCGGGTAAAGGCTTCTAAACCTGTTTATAAATGAAGGATTTCTAAGTTTATGACTTTGTATCCGGGTGCGTTGATTAGTCCCCTTGGGACGTGAGTGAAACCGCTGGAAACAGCTGGTAACCTTCATCGTTTTATTTTGCTGTACAATTTTTAATACTATTTTGCACCTTGCGCATAACGACATAAGTATCAAATTATAATTTAAAATCCCAATGAAACACAGCGAATTTTGCAGGCGCACCGACGCTTTAATTTTTCTCAAATGCCAAAATATATTATAATAAATTAAATTAGGTAAGAATTTCTATAACATTGCAGACGGACCCATTTCTTGCCCATCTTATGTTGCCTGGAAGTTATCGCAGCAAGCGTTAAGGCCGGCCATTGTATTTTTACTTTAATAAGCTTGTCTTGTTATCTTTTCATGTATGGTGTACAATAACGCATACATAATATAATATAATAATAATATTAGGTATGTTTCCAAATCCTATTGGTTGGTAGTCTTACAAAATAGCACATTCATGCAAACGAATCGAATTCTTAATTTCAATATATTAGTACCTACCTATAGATACTGTATAAAGACATATATAAATATGTAATGAAGCACTGGCGATAGTCGTAATAACAATATACCTAACCTAGGTACCATTTTAATTAAATATTTACATAGACTGGGGTCCTCGTAATACTCAAATAGTCTAACGCTAAAGTATGTATGACGCTGAGGTATCAGAATGACCAATGAATAATTTTCAGGTCAGTTAAATAAAATCATTTGAGTTATTATCTGACCTTTTCGAATTGCTTTCGCTATTGCTAATTATTTTAGCGAATTTAAATGGTGTAAAAGACCACAAAATCAGTTCACAAATAGCTCTTTATCATGTGTTAATGTTTCTCATAGTTCCTGAAATGAACTGTTAGCAATGCAGCGATTTACTTCTTGCTATGATTAATGCTGTAGGCACACATCCTCGTTATCATTGATCTGCTTGTC
Source organism: Pyrrhia umbra (assembly GCA_963891755.1). Taxonomy (NCBI): domain Eukaryota; kingdom Metazoa; phylum Arthropoda; class Insecta; order Lepidoptera; family Noctuidae; genus Pyrrhia; species Pyrrhia umbra. Next base: position 10,433,816 of record OY982922.1, on the reverse strand, counting down.
ACAAAATTAAATTATTTACTTTTTATTGTATACTTTCATATTTAATAGATAAGTTCGCCACTGTCGTAGAACAAAGTCGGATCTACAAAATAGCTACTTTACAGGAGAGCACTTTAAAGTTTTGATTTTCTTTGGAACATATTAGAAATACAACTTTGTTCGTTTTAATATCACGGAAAGTACCACGTATAAATTTTATTCTTGCTTATATCGATATATGTTTAGTTGAAGCTGATTTTGAAAAAAACACAATTTCACTGTATTATCACATATGACTTTGCTCGACGACAGTGTCCAGTTGTTTTATTTCTTTAAAGCATTTTTAAAGTAACCTAAAGCGAATCGGTGACCGTAGAATCAAAGGGTTACTATGAACGTATTCTTTAGGTCAACGATAGCGCGAGTGTAATCAAATAAATGAATGATTAGAAACACGGTCAGAGCTGGTTTAATTAAACATTTAGTCTGTATTTATTTATTTAAACTGCATGTATAGTATTCTTCATTTAAGATACAGAGACGGGCTTGCCACAACAAGGAATTCATTGCAAGTCAACCGTAACGGTTTATGCATTTTTTTAAAGATTAGTTTAGAAATATATAATATTAGTACAGATTAGCTTCTGCCCGCGACTTCGTCTGCGTGGGCTTAGAATTGGATGCAGATACCTAGATAAAAATCCAGATTATGAACTATGTATGTACCAAATTTTATACAAATCCATTCAGTCGTTTTTGCGTGACAGAGTAACAAAGCTACGAACATAAGTATACATCTTCACAAACTTCCGCGTTTAAAGAAAATACAAGATGAATAATGAGATAATGAAACCTAGATCACAGTCTTATCTATGTGAATGCTTTTGGAAAAATCACAAAGTAAGATACTATGTAATCAGGCGTCGAGTACCTATTGATAAACATAAACGTTTGGACTATCATGGTAAAAGTTACTTAATATAGAACTGGGCCAAAAGACATACACAGAATAACATGTACTTACCTATAACCACTTCTAAAAGATAATTTCTATAAATAAGTCGCCTCTTAAAGTTATTTGATCACATTTTTTTTTTTGAATAAAGATAAAGGCTAGGAAATAAATATTGAAAAGTTGTCAAATATTTTGAAATCCTTGTTTGCTGAAAAATTTGTTAATAATCTTCGTTATCTTAATACCAGAATGATGACCATAATGAGCTTAAATCTGGAAAATTTTGTCCTCATTAGCATAATTTAAAATAATATTCATTAACTTATCTATCAGATGTTTATGTTATTGTTTGCAATGTTTTCGAGTTTGGTTTCTAGGACAGCTTTACGATGTATAGCAATTTTGATACAAATTGCGTAGAGTAACATATCCTTGGCATTGGTGGTACGACCATCAGGCCACAATTTATGGATTACAATACCAGAATGATGACCATAATGAGCTTAAATCTGGAAAATTTTGTCCTCATTAGCATAATTTAAAATAATATTCATTAACTTATCTATCAGATGTTTATGTTATTGTTTGCAATGTTTTCGAGTTTGGTTTCTAGGACAGCTTTACGATGTATAGCAATTTTGATACAAATTGCGTAGAGTAACATATCCTTGGCATGGGTGGTACGACCATCAGGCCACCATTTATGGATTACCCGTGCTGTACCCGTATAGCTCGATTGAGCAAGGTTAAGCTATCATACCATGGAAAGGCCATGGGTGGTCAACTGGTCATCGAATTCAAATTTAGACCCTTTTAAGCCTCGAAAATATGATATGATAAGCTATTGGTACTTGGTATAAATCCAATTAAGATAGGCGGTAAAAATGAGTACAATTTTCTGCCTAAAGTGAAATGAAATGTGTTGTCTGAGGAATTAGAGAAAATAATATAGGCCGCGTAATGAGATAAAAAATATAAAGTAGTAAAACGAAACTAAGATACCTACATACATTTTAACAACACTTAGATAAGAATACAGACACTGAATTAAATAATTACTATCTAAATTAAGCTGAAGACTATTAATTCCTTATCAATTTTTAAATATAAAATTGTAAATATACCGAGAAGTAGAAGATTTAATAATGACGCCATTGTTTCTTAAATTTCTTGTGCAAATATGTACTACATAATTAGGTGCGGTAATACTAGATATGCAAATATTATTTGACACAAAATAATCATTTATTTATTACTCCATATTTAAAAAAAAATAACAAAGAACCTTACGTCAGCGTCAGTCGAAAGCCGAGCGTGGACGCAATTGAGTTGACGATCCATTTTCCTAAATTTAAAATAGCGTAACACAACACAATACCTATCTCACGCATGGCCTTAGTTATTGAAGTTAGAAACTCAATGTTAATACTGACCGAGTTGGTTATACCCTGCATCTGAAGCAGTGGCTGTTTCCATCATCGAAACGTCCGAGTTACTGCACGTTAAACCTGATTGAATTGACATTTTTTTTATCATAAACCCAATTTTTCCGAGCTAAACCAGCTAATTATGGTAAATAGAAGCTTCTGAAGAAGTGATCTACAAAATCGAAAATTTATTTCGTAATCCTATCCCATCCTAGCGTCCAATTAAATAAATAACGCAGCATAATATAATGTATAATGCATAGAAAAAAATATGTTACGTAATTAGAAAGCTAGGAATTTTGCTGTTTAGCGTATATTATATTATGGGTAAGTTGTAAAAAAGGGATAGTGCTATAGGACGTTAGAAGCTGCATCTCACTCTCACACCCGAATAGCGATTGCAAAAACACGTGGTGGGACCGTACCCTTGAGGGAGAGAGAGACTGAACTCGCATCTAGGATCATTTCTGCAATGGAATTATGATTCTTTTGACACATCATGGTAGGGATCTATATGATGGCTTGGAATAAGCAGAAGCATGGAAAACAATTATGAAATACATCCCAAAATAAACAGATCATTGGTATTGATGTTGTTTTCATAATCATTACTTGAGTAGCCATTAACTAACATTAGCCTGCTATCATTATAACCAGAATCGTATTTGTACATTAATATTAATAGATATTAATCAGATAAACTTATATTTATTGTAAGTTATTAAGGTTAAATTAACCGTCATTGATGTGTTTATTGACATGGTTAAAGAAATGTTTAGCAATACTATGGCTAAATTTAACCTGATTATGATTATGTTAAGTAATGCGTTGTTTTATTTCAACGTGTTTATAGTATATCCCTAATAAATGATATTGATGAAGTTGTATAGGTCTTTCTTACATATATTCGTACATTGCACCGGTCATAGCACCAGACTACAATCAATTTTCAATATTATTCGAAAGAAGATACTTATGACATTTTTGTACCAAGATTTCATTATACCCTGAAGAGAACCAGGGTCATCATCAATCCTTTATTTGTAACGTAGCCGGCAAAATCATTAATGTTATATTTTACAATATTATTAATTATAACTTGAAATGATGGTACCTACATTTAAATCAATCTTTGATATTTTTCGACACGAGATGAATGAATAAATACTTAAGTTGTTTGTCGAAATATGTGCTATCGGTAACACGTGTTTCAAAGCTGGTTTTTTCCTATAATTTAAAAGATTTTGGGTAACTTTTTTTCTTCTAGAGCACCGACTTTTAATATAAACTTACCTTCATTTTGGTTGACGCCACACTGTAACTGCATCTCGAAGTGAAAGAGGTCCCATTCCTGACCAAAGCAACACAAGTTCATGTTTACGACAAAACCAGTTTCATGACACGGTTCCATCCAAAACGTGAAGTGCAGTGCATTCGTAGTATTCATTATAAAAATACAAATGTCATTACACGACGGCGTCGACGGTTAACTTGAGTGGGTGATAAGATAAAACACAATCTCCAAAGCGTTCGGAGGTTCATAAAGTCGTTGTTTCGGATCATGTGTGATGCAGTGTCACGGAAACATTCTGAGATGGGTGACGATACAGTGCCGGAATTAGAGAAAATCAACAAAAATGGAACAACGGACAATGGGAAAGAAATTAGTGCTTCTAAAGACGAATACCTCGATAATAACCAACGATCACCGTTTAGGAGACAGGTGTGTGTTGTACAGTTTTTCGAATTAAGTGTTCAATTAATTATGAAATTCGAAATTAAAATTTGTGTGTGTGATGTATGCAAAGTTTCTTAACGTTAAATTTAAGTTAACAATGGATACAGGTTTGATATATTTTTGTATAAATTATAACCAAAACTGATTAACCCTCACCTAGATTGTAGATTATACAGATTAACGGCCGGATCTACTACTTACCGTATTGATATCCTGAACGCATATTATCAGTAAATAACTTCCTTTACTGTAATTATTACGATTAAAGTAATTTCATGGTTATTTTTATGTCCGGTTTAACTCTTAGTTTCATAGGCTTGTTTCGCATATTAGAGCATTTCGTTAGAGACATTGTAAAATGCATGTGATTTTTTTGGTTAAGTACTCACAAAAACACAAAGTCTGCAAGTTTAATAAAAGTTCTGTTACAAACATGTAGCTAAAGTATAGTCAAGGTCGTTATTTCTATATGTTTGAAAATTGAAGTATAAAAAAAACTCATTTCAATAAAACTATTCACTTGATTAATACTAGCTGAGCTCGGCGTTGTCACTCCATTTTTTGGCAGAAGAACCCACTTAAGTTTTATCACAATCAGGTTAATGGTTTAGGAACAAATTGAGGACAAAAGTAACAAACATACATTTTTATTTATACAGATAGATATTGAAAGTTAATCTATTGTTGTTAAAAAAAAATGAAAATAACTTACCTACCTATTATTTTAGTGTACCTAGTAACTAAACACCTGTTTTGGAAAGCTTTAGTCTTGTGTTGTTTACACCAATAACATGAAAATGTCAAAGTTTATTACTCACTATAGATGCAAGTCACCTACAGCTTGTTTGTTTCGTATTCAAATAAGTATAGTTAAAAAACTAAATAATTTAGATCATTTTGTTTATTTTTCTGGTCTTGAAACGTCCTACATAATAACAAGGCTAAATAAAAAGGGTCGGTATTAACGCAGACTAATCTATACTTATTATAATAGTGTCTGTAAGTACGTTACAGAACAGATTCTAACAATTCGTTGCGTCATAGAAAGCCCTAGAATCCTTAAATGCGACTGACTCTGTGTCAGGGAAAAACTAATAGGTGGGTTAATTAATATTTGTATACTTACTCTGGACTGGAGCCCTAACCACCGGTAACTTGGACCCTGTTCCTGACATCCGTGGATACCTTTTTCTTATATTTTTTTTGCTTTTTTACATTTTATAATATTTTTTTTCAAAAATGCGTTAAATATACGTAAAAAGTAAATATTACATTTTTTTTGTAATTTTGTAATCTTTAGCATTATATAGCTTAGCCGAGTTAGCTGTTATCGAAAGCCGTGCGACACTTTTTATCCTCAAGCACGCCAAAAATTTGTCGGTAAATGTGAAGTTATATGAAACGTCATCAAGAAGTTTTGAAGTATTTGCATAATTATATAAGATTTTTTTCGTAACACACCAAAAATAATAAATAAATTCATGAATTGCTAATTTTATCGCAAAGTAATTTGCATGGGCAAGATGTGGAACCAACAGAATTGAAACCTATTTTATTTAATAGTCATTAATAAACTGTATCATTTTACGTATAGGACCGCACTACCTTGATCGCCGGTGAACGGAGATATAGTCAAAAATATAAAATCAAAAGATTCCATTATTTCACAAAATTCTATCATAGTGCAATTAAAACTGCCAATACACGATCTAAGACGCTCTTTTGGTTAGGCTAATTAGATTTGCAACTAGTCCTCTTCTCAACCGATTACGGCAAAGTATAGACAAATAATAGGACAGTGCTTAATATGAAAAAAACTTTTTGTATGTGACTGTACTTGCATTTACTATATTATAAATAACCTTGTATATTCGTTCGTAAGTGCGCATATAGAACAAATTACTTTTTTTAATAAATGATTTTGTACTTTAGCAACAATTTACAGTTTACAGAATGTATTTCATTGAACTGATAAAAAATAAACATAGGTATGGTATCTAAAATTGAAATATATGGCTTATGTAATTAGGGGTCGAGACTCAGTCAGAACGTAGTCAGATTCTTATATACATTTTAAATTCAACAACAAAGTGTCGCCATGTACAGTAGAAGCAAAATATATACTTAAATCATTTGTACACACATAATTTGACTTAACAGATCAGATAGCTATTGAATCCAGGAACGAGGCTAGGTAAGCTTTATCATAACTTCCATTAGCATTAAAACATACATTGAATTTTGAAAAAACTGCAAAACCACAGTGTTAAACGAAATACCACACATCTATACGTATTTCTTTATCCAGTTCGGTATCCCGTGCAAAAATCGTCTAGATCCTCTAATTGATCGATCAAGCATACATTGTATGACTGAAGCTGTCTTCTAAAGAGTACTTGTATGATCTGTGTCATCATAAGAATCATATCTATAAAGTGCATCGTACGTATTGTTTGTCTATTAGATAGTGATAGGTTACACGTGTGTGAGCTGGAGTACGCGCAAAGTTCACTACAGCTGTTACAATGTATTTAGTTGTCTCCAACATTTATATCATTGTGTTAATTTAATACACTTAAGAGCCATACCCGGAACAATTATCTATCAATACAATTTCAATAAAACGTAAAATATTTAAAAAAGCAGTCAGTTGTAACTCTGACCCCGATTCATTGCTCCCGAGTGTTTCTATGATCTTGTTTCTCACGAGGCTCAAAAAAAGGACTTCTTTTAGAAGACTGAATTAGGTTACGGTCTGGATCTTAGGATATTAAAAATAACGTCTATTTTGATAATATTCCCTCAGGATGCCGATGAAATCGTGGGTAACAACTGATTATGCTAAAATAATGTTTACCAGATATACGTACAGTAGGTACTATATTGCTGGTTGGCTTGTAATTACCGTATGGCAACTATAAAATTAACCAAAGTTGTATAAAAATAGCTGTACCACATTCCGTTATAGCAAGGTCGAAAAGTTTGTGATTCGGGTTTATCAAGTAGACTTAAGATTTCATCACATACTGTATGATATAATCTTTACTTTATCTGTTATAAAAATCTAAGATAGTATCTATCAATTCTCAAATCGTATGCAATGTTGAATATGTTTGCGGACGGGTCAATTCATGTGTAGATAGTTACATACGAAATAGACCATAGTAAAGTGAAACAAAATATCTGAACTAAAACATTGTCCACAGGCCATCATCTCGTTTGGAGTGTTCATGCTCACTCTTGGGGCGGGGGCCACGTCAGGCATCTCCGCCATCCTAATACCACAACTCAAACATTCAAAGGGCAAAAAAGCCTTCTCCGTAGAATTGGTATCATGGGTAGGTATGTATATTCGACTACGACTAAAGTCCTTTTAAAACCTAAAGACATCTATTTATATTTTTTTTATCTTTCAGCTGCCATATCATCGTTGGCCCTGTTCTTCGGTAACCTGATGTCGGGCTATTTGATGGACAGATTTGGAAGAAGACTTTCTAGTTTACTACTGGCAGGCACATTCGTGTCCGGCTGGCTGATCATCGGGTTTTCAAATGACCTCATGTATTTAATCTTAATTGGAAGATTTATCACGGGGCTTTGTCAAGGCTGGCTCGGCCCTCTTGGTCCAGTATATATAGGAGAAATTAGTGCTCCTGTTTACAGAGGATTATTCTTAGCGGCTTTATCTTTGGGAATAGCAGTCGGTGTGTTTATGTCACATTTATTTGGTACTTTCTTCCATTGGAGTGTATCTTCCTTGCTTTGTGGATTATTCCCACTAATTGGTGGCATTATACTTTATTACGCACCAGAGTCACCATCGTGGTTAGCATCTAGAAAGCGAATCGATGAGTGTGTAATCTCGTACCAATGGTACAGAGGAAACAGTGTCGCTATGAAAACAGAATTAGATAAAATGATTGCAGATATTTCAGCTAAAGAAAATAATCAGAGTAAAATGCAAACTTTAGCTGCAAACATAAAGAAGCCAGAATTTTATAAACCATTAGGAATAATGACGACCTTTTTCGTTATTACGCAACTTTCTGGAGTCAACGTGATCTGTGCGTACACCACAGATATGATGAAAGAGCTCATTGGTAGTGGCTCGACTAGTTCTTACACCTACGCCGCTATGTTAAGTATAGATGTGTTGCGGTGCGCGTCACTAGGCGCTGCCTGTGTTATGCTCAGGAGATCAGGGAGAAGACCCATGGCAATATTCAGCGGAGTATTTACATCATTGTCTTTAATTTCATTAGCTCTGTACCTGTATCTTAACGACTCTGGTGTAATCCATCACATATCACCATTCATCTCATTAGGATTAATGGGATTCTATATAATTGTATCTAATTTGGGTATATGTCCTCTACCGTGGAATATGGTTGGAGAACTGTTCGCAGTTGAAACAAAAGGATTATGTTCAGGCATTAGTGTTATGATGACATCCGTCGCCTTTTTCGGAGTAGTCAAGACAGCACCCGCTATGTTTATAACTATAGGCCACCATGGAACGTATCTCTTCTACGGATTGTCTACTCTGTGTGGTACCATATTCTTATTCTTCTGTTTACCTGAGACAAAAGACAAAACCTTGTTACAAATAGAAGAACACTTTAGGTATGGCAAGAAAAAAGATAGTAAAGAAGTAGATATTTAATGAGTAAGAGCTTTAAACATTAACACATGATTGTATGGCATGTTATCTGGACGAATTTAAATTCGGATCTCCGAGGTGACGCTCCGTCGTGATTGCGTAAGTCCTAAGGTTATAGATGTCAATTCAAATGACCGATCAATGGAGCCGTATTTATTTTTATCATTGGAGTTGCGTAAAATAAAGTATTTTGTTAAATACATCAATTTTAATAGGCATACAATCTTTATTGTAAATTATTACTAGAGGTGTGATAAAGACAAGTATCAAAGTATGAGTATTTATGTGTTTCAGATAGCCTAGTTAGATATGTAGTACGATTCAACTTGTTGAAACTGGCCATAGTTTAATTTTATCAAATTAGATGATTCCCCGAGAGGTGCGCAATACTGGGCGAAACACCGACTGGAATTTTCTTAATATTGCTATGTGGGTAATTCTGTTGTCTGTGAAATAGGTATATAGTTTCGCACCGAATTCTTCAAGAATGAAAAATTACCAATCGTATAGTCTTATTCATTGCAGTAATTTCGTCCGGTATTTCGTGCCTGAATAAGGATGGCCTTAATTTATTAATTAGTAGGCCGTAATTTTATCGAATGGAGTTATGACTGTATTATTTAATAATTATTGAAATGAATTTGTGATCTAAGTTTAAGATTTTTATTATTCATAATAGAAAATCGAATTGAATATTTGTTTTATTTAAGTTATATTGTAGGTGTGGTTTTTTACACGCAGAATAAAATACGATTTTTGCTATTATTTTTCTTTAAAAGTACTTTTTTATATAATATAGGTATACTAATATTTAAAAAGAACGAGGATATGTTTGTATGCAGTGGGTAATCATTATAACTATTGGACCGATTCTAAAAGCTCTGCAAGGTACGGCCTTTCTTCTTATGACGGCAGAATAGAGAGGACAGCTAGATAACTCAGAATGGCGTAAGGATGGCGCATTAATGTCAATTTCATGCTCTAAACATCATTTTATTTATCTATATGGAAAAATTAGAACAAAATAGGTTATGATTTTGTATATATTTTTCTTAAATTCAATTAGTTACTACAGACTAATAATTATCTCCCAGTTCTATTGACAAGTTTTCCTACAAATATTAGGCCTATATAGGTAGATGCCGTGGGCAGAGACAATCTTTACTTAAATGCGAAAGGAACTTAGTCTATATGTGTCATCTGTCGCTTTCAGATTCAAACCACTGAACTTAAATAGATTTAGGTGTGGTTTTTCTCATGTTTTTCCCAAGTTTCAATCTATCTCAGATTGAGTGAAATATGATCGCTTTTATCTGATTGCGCAAAATATCCTCGGACTGTGGGTAAAAATGAATATTATCAGTCATTTAAATGTTTATTTAAATATTACGTAGTTGTGTATCTTAGTATAAAACTATGTTTGAATTGGAATAAAAAACAATTCATGATGTCAGTTTTTAAATTAAACAAGATTCATAGATAAACTTCAGTCTCAGTTAATTGATATACTTAAACTGATAGAAGCTATGTAAGTTGATAGTAGCAAGAATGATAGATAATAATTAGAATTCTATTTAATTAAATTGTATATAAGTATCGACTAATGTTGAATTATGCAATATGTCAAGAGTTCATTGACATCATTAGTTATTGCACAATAATTATTTCGTTTCGTATATTTATTTGGTCGCTAAGTAGCCGATGTTATTCAATAAATAAAGAATATTTTGTTGAAATCTGACCAAATCGGTATTTTCTGATAAAATCTTTATAATGTATCCGCGGCAAATGGGTTAAGCACTGATTTAAACATGTGACGACCCACCTGACCTTGTTTTTGTTAAGTTCTGCAGTGACTAAGCTAGAAACAAAATAACATCAAACAAATAATACAATTAAAATTGGTAAATGGGTTTGCCCATCTTTATTACTTAGTAGGTGTTTACCGCGGTTTCACCCGGGTCTCGAGGGAACAACTTCACGTATCCGGTTAAAAAGTAGCATGTAACCGTGTCCAGAGTCCCGTCTAACTCCGTACCAAATTTTATCTAAATAAGTTCAGTAGATCCAGAGATTATTCCCTACAAGCTTACAAACTTTACCACTGTTTAGGGTTACGTAGTCGACAAGGAACCCTTATAGTTTCACCATGTCCGTCTGTCTGTCCGCGGCATAGCTCAGGGGTTATTAGTACTAGAAAGCTGGGTATGGATAGGGTGGGCCGATTTCAATTATTTTAGAATTTCTTCTTCCAAGACCCCTCAAAAGTTGCGTAATGAGACGTAGATTATGGGAAAAATAATAAAAAAAATATAGCTAATAACTTTTAGCCCTCTACCAGCGCTCAAAGTTTGGTAAAATACCATATTTTCATATATTTCACACCTTAGTTTTTTTCTGGTAAATAAGAATATTTTGACCATTTTATTGATTTACTACTGTATTTTAACCTTTTATTTACTTTATTGACCACTTTGCAACAAGATTTGATATGCAAGTAGTGTAAAACAATTCACATTTTTACAAGATTCGCGCGGCAAAAATCGCTGTAGTTTGCTATGAGAACACGACACACTCTTGTTTGAGCTACTCATTTTATTACACCAAAAATATTGTTTTCTGATAAAGTACTAGTTTGTCTGAGATTTTGTAATTAAAAATCATTATTGTAGACCAAAATGAGCGCTGGACCTCGGCGAAGTGGCACAGTATTTTTTTTGTTTATTCCCATTCTGAACTCGATGACAAGATACTTCCTATCTACTGTGAGTGATGTTATTAAGTTTATATTATTAAAAAGACAGGAAGTAAAAAAAAACTATAACGGCAAACAACAACCTTAATGTGAAATGTTGTTGGTAGTAACTCAAGAAATTGAAATTATATGGAAAAATGCATCGATACCAACCGTTTCTTAATAACGCATTAAACAAATGTTATAGTCTCATTTTGATAAATGTCTTTCTTTCATAAGATACCCCAATTCCAAGATAAAATAAAACTTGCTGTTAGCAATGTTGTATGACTCGAAAGATCACGTGCGAAAAATAGCTGTAGCGCGAATCATGAGAAAAGCTAGGCTTTCGGGTATCACGGCTCCAATACGGATTTTCAAATCCCCAAAGGTAAACTTTATGGTTGGACTATATCGACTTATTATTGTGCAAGATCTTGTAATTACTCCACCGCCAATTCTTATTTGATATCGTAACGAAAAATTACAAGACATGCCACAAAAAACAATAATAATCTACGAAACAAATCAATGTACGATTATTATCATTGCTACACTCAAGCCGTAGAAAGGTCGGTAAAACTGGTAACTAAAAATCTCAACGTGTCATCGGGGAACTTCTAGGGATAGTTTAATCTATATATATATTTAAAATTAAGTCGAATTTATTACAAAACTTATAACTCGAGAACTGCTGGAACGATTTCCATGGTTTTCGATTCGTTGGATTTTTCTCCGTGCCGAAAAGCAGAATAACTATTAAAATATCAGAAAAAATCACAAAAAATCACAAAAAAGAGACATAATGGGGCGGTACGCAGTACAAAGCAAGAATACACAAAAAATCGCGTTTAAAAATGCCCGAATTCAACTGTAAAAGTCAATTTAAATATAGTGAAAAATGAAGACTTTTTTGTAAGTTTGTAACTTTGATTTTATTAATTATATGTAAAAATTTAAAAGAAATTATTATAATTGCTTTAAAATGTAGTTTTATTTATACTCTTCCGTAAGAATAACTTAAAAAATGTTATTAGAACATGCAAAAAAAGTTAACTGAAAAATTTGTGAAATTTGATAAAAAGTTCATTTTTTGACTGCTGGTAGAGGGCTAAAGATGTAACATTTTTCAACATTTTACTGTATATTTGGGATCTAGGCGAGCAGCCGCAACTTTTGACACCTCTTGCGTTAAGAAATTCGAAAAAAAAAAATCTTCATACAAAATCGGCCCACCCTGATATGTATACCAATCACGTCCACAAAGTGTAAAAATAAAAATAAAATTATGAAAAATATTTTCTTTTAGGGTAGCACCGATGCACGTAAAGTGATCTTTCAAAAATATTATGAGTAGACCCTTTTTTTTAGTTAAGTAAACCATTTGCGAAATACCTAGCTTAGCGTATCACATGTAATGAACTTACAAGGAAAACTATCACGGCTAATTACAGAGTTATAGTCGACTAATTAAGACCTACTACGGAACCGTACTGCGCGTGGCCGTACACACTTGGCCGGTTATAATATTTGTATAGATATCACAAACTTTAATATAACACTATCTAGCATATGTATTTTTCTGTGTTTTTTAGTCTCTCTCCCCAGGTAGATGGACCAACGTCCTTAGAAGGACAGAGGACTATTTCCAGGGTGCACTGCGATAGACTGAGCTGATGATGATGTCTCTTTAATTGTTAGGTTTACGGATAAACCGATTTAAATGGTATTTGAAACGTAAAAACAGCCTAGTTGACTATTGTAATTTTATCGATATAATTAATTTAGGTACGTGTTTAATGCACGTGCAAAATTATTATTCAATAAGTACTAGTTTAATGAAACAGGCGATTTAAGTGTAGGAAAGGTTGGCGACCCTTGCTAAGTATCCACATTAATATTAGGTACCTACACTAAATACAATTAAAAAAGAAATACATTACGCCATTCTTCAGAGCTTCATTTGTCATCTTCTTTAAAGTCAGTAACATCAGATTTAATGATGTTAGTTACATATTACGAATATCATCATGAAAAACTAATGAATATGAAATTTACTGATTTGGCTACTATTTTATGCTTTAAGTTTATAATTAAGAGTACACCGCGTAGTTTATTATTTTAACTATCTCTAGATAAACTTTAAAATATTTGAATTAATATCATTATCAAGTTCGCGAAAAATATAATCCTTCTTAAAACTGTCGGTCTATGACGTTGTTTTACTGTAAAGTAAAACAATTGAACTCATTTATATGACATTTGACATGACATGACCTCTTGCAGGGTGCTTCTAACAGCATTTGACCTGCTTAACCGGACAAAAACCTGGGGATAGAGATAAGACATTTTTATACCAGACTAGCTGTTTTCCGCGATTACACCCGCGTCCCGACGGAACTACTTCAAGCACCCGGATAAAAAGTAGCCTAAAACCTTTTCCAGGGTCCCCTCTATCTCCGGAATTTTCATCCAAACCGCTACAGCCGTTCACGCGTGATGCCGTGACCAAGAGGAATAGGGATAAATTTTTATAAATATAGATTTTTTTTTATATTCAAATAAGTGGATTTGTTTGAAACCGCGGGAAGCAGCTAGTTAAGTTTTAAAAATAACTTGAATTTCGATATGCAATAAGTACGGCTGTTAATGCTCCCTCTGTCGTCATTAGAGTTGAACAATTTTTTATACAAATAAGTCCGGTATCATTTCACGTAATGTTAACTATCTCTAATGACGCTTGAATTGGCATTATGTTCTTAATTAACAAGAAAAATATCGATAAATGCAGTAAAACATGATAAATGTGTTATACCGGATGAATTATTGCTTTTTATTGGTTTATTTTTGGTTCGAATAGGTTGATACTAGTATTTTATTCTTTTTGTAGAATTTTATTAAAGTACGTTTTCAACAAAAGGAAAAAACAAGTTTCTGGATTAGTGTTTAGCGATTCACATGCTGAAGTCATAACGAATACTCGATGTTTGGTGATACTTAAGTAAATTACCTAATTAAACTTGACGTGCTCAATTAAACATACTACTTGAGTACTATTAATTTCCACCACTATTCTGTACTTACATAGCGGAACAAATGAATTGATGTAAGAACGTAAGACATTTACTAGAAGGGTGTCCATCGTTGCACAGTGCAATTAAAACAGTAGGTCAATTTCACAGTCCGTTAACTTACGATTAGTCGACACAAGTGTCGGCACGCGTCTTCAACATAAATTATCGATTCTTCCTGTCTGACACGTGGTCTAAGGCACCAAGATTCGCTACATCTGTGATGATTTTTTCCTGATTCAAGTTCCCACGTTGGTACGCGACATGTTTGGGGACAAAAAACAACCAGGAAAACATCTGGAGAGTGGATTAGTCTATTTATAGAGGACTTGAGTGTTTATGAAGTAAAGTGTGAGGAACTTGTTAATGAACATGTGCGCCAGTTGACGGTAATGACGTATCTATATTCGATTGATGTTTGAAGGTTCCACATTCAAATGTAGATTAACTATAAGTTTGTTAGGTAAAACTTCCGCGTTTTATTCAAATAAACAGCCAATAACAAGAACCCGGCTTCTAAAATTGAAAAATAAAGCATGCATCAACAAATTGCCTTTATTTACATGTCAAGTGGTTCCTGTGCTTTAGTTTAATTTATCCCGTTTCGTGCTACTTGCATATCATATCATCGGCATTAAAGGGCATAGGAATTCTAGCGGAACGAATATTTTTATATTATACAATAGGACACGTGGCCGAACGGAAACCTTGCACGTGCTATCAATTAGAAGTGGGATAGATAGAAAAAAACCTTCACTAGTATTTTATTGAACCCTTCGAAGTGGGAGGAGTTATTACCTATAAAAATGAAAGCGAAATCATAAATATTACCCTCTGTTTGTTGAACGAGTTACAAAGGGTTAATAATAAGAAGACTCTTTCCCTTTTAGTTTCTTTAAAATTATTTTTTAAAGCGGGGATGTACGATATCACGTTTGTAATTCACTGATAACAGTTCAAATGTCTAGTTAGGCCTTGGCGGGCTTTAAGTGATTTAGATAATATGATAAAAAGTGTTGCATTTCAATGTCGTATTGCGTTAGTGGGTATAATAATCATCAAGTAATGTTCGTCAGATATTACTGTACATGATGGGACAAGATTTCTGTAGTTTATTTGGCCATGTAATGAGGTTAAGTTACATTTAGATTAGAAGTAGGTATCTAGTGATATCATCAAATATTTAGATTCTTGTATTTTATAAAAAAAATATGCATTCTAAACTAGATGCTAATTCCAAAATTTTCCGGGTAATATTTTACTTTTTTGCCTTTTTCTCAGTCAATGTTTTCGTAACTAGTAGGTATCATCAAAATGTATGAACATGATAGTCAGAATATTTAATAGCCTTTTTTAAATAGTTTATATATATATATATATATACCTATTCAATAAAATCAAAGACGTCAGAGTCAGAATTAGTATCTTTGGTCATAAATTGCAGTAAGCTATTTATCGATCTTTTGAGATATGTGAGTGATATTTTTATACGTTATCAAAGTAATTTTGCAAAATAATACTCTATAATATTAAACATTAGTTTTTTCCCGCGGTTTCACCCGCGTCCCGAAGGAACTACTTCGCGCACCCGGATAAAAAGTATCCTATGTGTTAATCCAGGTTATAAACCATCTGTGTACCAAATTTCATCCACATCCATTGAGTTGTTTTTGCGTGGAAGAGTAGAACTCTAACATCCATAAATTCTTTTCCAACAAACTTTTGCATTTATAATATTATTAGGATGATTTTGGCACACTGTGTATTGTTATCTCTGCAATGAGGATATTTGGCTTTCTTTTGCAGAATATAACCACTAGCTATCAAAACTATTTACGACTCAGATAATGTTATGGTAACATATTCGCGTATGATGTTTTATTTAACTGTCCAACTAATATTGAAATGCGAAAGTGAGTTGGTATGTCTATTTATTTTTAGGCTTTCACGCTAAAACGGCTGAACTGATTTGGATGAAATTTGGTACGTAAAAAGATGGAACCCGGGAGACGGTTATGGGTTTTTCATTCGTTGTTCAGGTCACGGGTAAAACAAGCGGGAAACAGCTAAGTAAAACACTAAGTTAATCAGATATATGGCACGTTTACTGTAGCTATGAGTGTCCTGCCGAGGGTTTGGTGTAAAGAGTCATGTGATGTGATTTGCGTTTTAGTACATCAGCAGATGTGGGGAATAAATAGGTGGCTAATTCTTTGCAGAAAACCGTCATCATAACAACGAGAACTGTTAATTATCCCATCGCTGGGCACTTTTCACTTTTCATTTTGAAACATAATGTAAATATATTATATCATGAACAAAAATCGCTATGTCCTTCTACATTTTCAGTTAATTAAAGAGGTAAAAAAAATTAAGAAAGTTTTCAATCTGTTTGAAAATGAACAATTATAATAAGCAGGCGTATTTAATTTGTGTAGATATTATTCATTACTCGCTAAAACGATACTTCTCAAACTGGTTCAAAGAATGTACGATAGTGAATCAGTCCTACTAGTTGTAGGCTAATGGTAAACCCCCTCTTTTTTCTGAGTTAGGAAATCATCAATGACTCCCGCGCTGTGGGCGGGGGGTTAGGATGTGTCAGACTCTTACTGACTAAAACCCATCCATCTTCCTTCCTTAGCCTTTTACCTTCTGGGGCCGCGGTAACGTTTTCGAACAGTCCCGCTGTATGGTAAACCCCCTTTTTTTCGGATGGGAAATCATCAAATGACTCCTCCCGCCGTAGGTGGGGCGAGAACCGTGTCCGGTGAGGACCTGCGTCAGGTGGAAGCCTAGGTCAGGACGCCGCACAGTGGGCTGGGATTACAAGGTTGGGTCTTAAGAGATCAAATGTATTTTTTTGGTATCTAGGCATAAATTTAAAACTTTTTTACTCCTTGACTTTTTTTAATTTAACGAGTACTTTCGGAGATATACCCATTTCAAATTTGTATGAAGAGTAATGTTATTTTAGTAAGCAATTTATTCCAATTAAATTGAAATTGAAAATAATGTATGCTAAACGGCCTGAAAACCTCAATACTTACTTAGTTCTTTAAAAAAAAACAATGTTCGACATTTTCCACCACCATAGGTAGGTATGACGTGATTTGTTTTGAATCCAAACATGACTGCTGAGATAACTGGTGTTAGTGAAGAATTAATAAGGCGATTTGCAATCATTTTAGAGGCAATTTCATCAGGTTACCACATTGACACAGCGAAATTTCACGAATATGCTGAAGTGACCATGCAACTGTATTTGGAATTATATAGCTGGTATTATATGCCTTCAAGTGTTCATAAAGTTCTTATGCATGGTGCAGCTATTATTGAAAGTTTTGGTCTAATACCAATTGGACAGCTATCTGAAGAAGCTGCTGAAGCTAGAAATAAAGACTTTCGTAGGTACCGCCAACACCATTCCAGGAAATGCAGTAGAAAAACTACAAATGAAGACATTTTAAATAATTTATTGACCAGCTCTAATCCACTCATCTCAGCGAAACGTCACAAACTTCGCAGAAAACATAAAAAATTGTCAGTGGAAGCACAAAGTTTATTAGTAATTGAACAAGCGGAAACATTTGATGATGACGAATACGAAAATTTTGCATTCGTTAATGTGGATACCCTTGACAGTGATTAAATTAAAACAGTGCAGTGGCCAGTAGTGATTGTGATTTTTACTTATTTATTTTATTAGTCCCTAGTGGATTAGGCCTAATGCTACTGCTCCACCTGCGTTTAGCGTTAACGTTAACTTAATGCCAAACTGCGCGTCGTTTAATGCAATAACATTGCGCGTTGGCTACATTTAGGCATTAACGCTGCAAAAAAATATTTCTCGACTCGTTAATGCGTTAACTCACAAGTTGAGGTTGAAACATGGACGTTGCAGCGCAGCTGCACTAGTGGCAAAAACGAGTGTTCTAAATTATTATATTCATCTATGTAATTCAATTAAAAAGAAAAAAACAAAATTAAAAAGAAGATGGTAGATGATTCAATATCATCGTCGTGCAGAATGAGCTGGCGTTAATGTAGCCAACATTCACTAGCGCGTTACACTGCGCGGGAATTCCCTTTGATGTGTCAAAAAAACCGACTCCCGAGCTATCGCTTAGCGTTTAATGCCATTCGTAGTGACGCTAGTCCGTTAACGCGTTAAAACGTTGGCCACACCTGCTTAGCGTCTTGAATAACGTACTAATTAACGCGTAAAGACGCAGATGGAGCAGAGGCATAAAGGGGAGACCACTACATAAAAATAACGCGCCTAGTTCTTAACCTCTATGGTGGTGTAGAATATAGAACAAAATTTGAAATTGCGACGAAATCGCAGAAAATCGCAACCCGAGAATAGGCGCTAAAATAGGACAAATATACGTACCATGCATACGTAGAGTCAATTCTTTGAGAAAATTTGAGAATTTCGAGATTTTCACATTTTTTTCTTTTGCTTCATACAAAAATTACTTTGGATATTTATAACTCCGAAAATACTAAGTTATCTGAACGACCCTCATAGAAATAATTACTTATAATCGATAGATAAATCCAACACAATATTTAAAATTTCAGAAAAATAAACTTTTTTTTTTAAAATGCTAAGTCCTTTACCGGCCCGTTTCAGCCCACTGTGCGCCGTAGCGCCTCCCTAGCCACTCCTCAAAGAGGGGACTTACCGCCGCAATTGTGCCGTCCCTGGTAAATCCCTTGAGTTTTCAATTTGAAATGTCCTTAACATGTAAACGGAGAGATATATATATATATATATATATATATATGTATGTATATTGTGTACTGTATTATCAGACGATGCATCACATTGCATTTATTTACTATTACGCTTGTCAGCATTATTTATCTTGTTATCCAATGAATCATACTTGTTGACATGTTTAATGTGCGATTAGAGATATCTATGACCGAGTGTTCTTGCTAATAATGGCATGTTGTGACCTAAATGTTAATCACAAGAGAGCAACAATCTCATTATGTACTCATTAAATTTTAACAAAGACGAAGGACTTAGAAATGACATAGTACTCGACAAAATTGAATCATGACCCACTTTGACGATAAATCGTTCGAAACCGTCAAAATAACAAAGATTTCCATCCTTTTCAGTGCATGCCGTACTTAGGACGTTTTAAATATTAGGCAAGCTATGTCAATGCAATTTTAACCTTTGTTATCACAACAATAGATAATATTTTCTATATAAAGCACTAATAAAAATATTTTGAATCCAAACTCTTTGGAACAAAAAATTGTTCTTTTTCAAAACCATGTTCGAACGAATTCTTTCGATTATAAAATGACAGCGTCAAAAAGTCATTCATAAAAAGTTTATAAATGTATATCGTGTTACCATGGAAACGTATGTTTACGCGAATGTCGACCTTATTGTATTTGATTGTATGTAAGAATATAGCCGTATGGTGGGTCATGATTCAAATTGGTTGACTGTACAATGACATCACATGTTTTCCTCGAATTAAAGGCCAGTGGTGGGTCTATACATCTGCCATGATTACAGGATGGTTCGTAAGAGTTACCGCAGCTCTGGAACTCAAAAGACAATTGGAGAAATAAGGATAGGTTTTAGTCAGTAAGGACCCTCGCGCACTAGGCTGCCAGATCCTACCGCCGTATTAACTAGTCTAACATTATGACCGTTTATGGGACCCCGCAATAGGCAGCCATATATCGTCATATGTTCGACAGTGTTAGGGTTAAAGAGTATCAATCACACATACATCTTCAAAAACTTTCCTATTTATAAACATACTAGCAGTTTCTTGCGGTTTTATCTTGAGAGAACCATTTCGCGTAATCAGATGAAAAGGACCAAATTTTATACAATTTCATTTATTCGTTTTTACGTGAAAGGTTACAAATATACATCCTCACAGACTTTTGCATTTATAATACTAGTAAGATATACAAGTACTCTATAGTGTTCATAGGTCATATTAAAATTGGTAATGAAAGAGTAACATGTCCTCTACTTATTTATTTTCTGTGAGTTCTAATATTATCGTTAAACGGTACTAAGGTAAGCCGAAATGCAAAATTCAGTCACGAAAGTAACTCGATACATTTGTAAGACACAATCACAATCACATATGTATTGATAATGAAATTGGGCTCAAATATTTCCTTTTGGGAATATTCCAGTTTAGTTGTCATATGTAATGATAAATAAGTACGCACCTACTTGCTAGCATGACCCCTATTTTTTATTAAAGACTGTAAAATTATAAGACAATACGGTCGGTTATTCTACGTAAGTACATAAAGTTTCACTGTCAGTCTATTGAGTCCAGGTAAATGTGGGTTTGGAATAAGTCAATGTCTTACATTGAAAAATGTGTTATCATGATAAATGTACTTGTAGCTATTTGATAGCCATCTACAACTTCTGTATCGAGGCGATATTGTGTAATAGATAGTGTGATATCGATATACGAGTACCTATATTTTATGTATGTATATAATTATTATTTATATTTTACTAGCCCGTGGTTTCACCCGCGTCCCGAGGTAACTACTAAACGCATCTGCATAAAAGGTAGCTTAAAACTGGTCCCCTCTATCTCCATACCATATTTCATCCAAATTGGTTATTTATTTATTTATTTATTAATAACCACTTATATTAACAGTATAATATTACCACACATATAAGTTAAGGTTGAGTATATTACTAATAATGCAATTAAAAGTATAGATTAAGAACTAACTTACTGTCAAATAGGAACTTATTTAATTATCAGCTAACAGATATTGTACTGGGTGTGGAAATAGACTCCAGGTATATAGTGGCAGTGCGCAGAAGACTCAGTTCAGTGCTTGCAAACGCATCTAACCTTTGGTCATATAGCAGAATATTGTTGATGTGGGTAAGAGCTAAATATAGCGGGCTGGTTTTAAGAGTTACAGTAGTAGTATTGGCATGAGATATTGAGAATAGGGGACGCTGGCGGGGGCGAAGTGTATGTCTAATAGGTTGAGGAACGCTAAAGGAGATGTACTGTAAGAGTGAGGAATTGCTCAAAGATCCACGGACAAGGTGGATGAAATATTTTACTAGTGCCAGATTCCTTCGAACCTCTAAACTTAAGGTTAAGTAGTTTTACCATGTAAGCGTAACAAACAAACAAAGTAACCTACTTTCGCTTTTATAATACAGATTTAGTTAGGATAAGGATGGTAATAATAAATTCGAATAAATCTCATAAAATCACATGTAACGGAGTTAGACCCGACATAATAATATAGGAACATAACTTATACCTTCTAGATATAATTTGACCTTTTCAAAATTCAGTTAACTTTTTGATTATCATGTACCTACGAAAACGGCAATATGAATATTATTCGAAAAGTGCACACGTCGAATGAATTATTTATTTGAACACGTGACCATGCGCGCGCGCAATGTGTATAGGAAGCAAGGTTGACATGCACCCGACTCGCGTAACGGACATGTGCACTATGCTACCCGTGATTCCGGCGGGGGTTCAAATTAATATAACTTTAATTATAATAATTTACTAGCTCAATATATATAATATAATAAAAAAAATGTTTTAAAATAAATTATAAAATATAATTTCCAAACTTTACAGTGTCCAGCCCTTCAAATGTCAATGTCAAATATGTATTTATGGTTTCGATAGATTTTATAATCAGTTACCGACAACTAATTGAACATTAACATATTTAAAAAGGTTAACGTATTATGATATTATTTTAGGTGCTATTTATAGAAATAATCATAAAATTTTAATATTGTGTTTTTAGCATAGAACACTCGAATGTAACTTTTATTTGCCTCGACAGAATTTGGATTGACAGACTTCTTGGAGTAAATACTATTTTAAGTCAATTTTCAGGTAAACTAGCATAATAATGACATTTGACGTTTATTAATAGTCACTTTCTAGCACAATATATTATTAATTGCCCAACAACATTTCGCTCAAGTGTAGATGCTACATGTTATTATCGTAACAACAAAAAAGTAATAACTACCGTATTTTTATTTTAATATAAACCATTTTTAAAGGTTTAAATGCCTCCTAATATATATTTAATAGTTGAAATAAATAGCTAGGACATAAGATTAAAACACCTATTTATATTCTGAATGATTTTGCAGAAAGTCAAGTTACAAACTAGCTGAATTAATTGCTAGGTTTCTTGAACTCTTTTCATTAAGTCACAGTCGGAAATATTTGAATATGAATCAGTTGATTGAACTTTTCCCGAGTAAAATTGGTACTTAATTATTCCTGTGGTATAGGTATTATTATGTACTATTATAGTAGCAGGTACAATTGATTGTATACTGCTTACTGATACGAGTCTGAAGTCGAGCTTTATTAGTCTTTCGATATAATAAAGCTCGACTGTTTGTGAATGAATATAAATCACTAACAACAGCTAGTTAAGAAATAATAAAATTTGACCTATGTCCATACAAAAATCTGGTATAATACGCCTACAAAACCTATAAGTAGGTGCTACTGTTCCAATCAAAAACGTTACGTAAGAACAACCTACTAAAAATAACGAATAAATTATAACGAAATTATGAATATTAAACGAGAAAATAGGCGAGTTATGGTAATTTACCATAAGCCCCTAAAATGTACCATAAACTATTTTGTAACATATTCCACCGGATAGCATGCTTCCGTAGAGACACATGACTCGTTTTGGCTTGTTCTATTTTGAGTACCGTAATTGGGTCTTTCGTAATGCACATGGTTATGAAAACGCACTGTAGCTTTACTTTTTTAATGACACTAGTGGTGCGGAATAAGTTGTGGTGTAGCTATGCCGTCTTCCAAAGAGATTTCATACCAATTGAAGGAAATATTATTTAAATATATTTATTGGTACTTTTTCCACTTGTTCCACTTTCCACGAGACAAAAGATCGGCGGATTATATCTTTAGTGCTTGTGCCGTGATATGCAATCCTCTTACTGCAGAGAAGATCATGGCTGCCTGCCTTGGAGGCAGTCTATGCATTAACCACATTGGCAGCGATGCGGAGCTCCTCTAGGAGCGCCTAGACGCAGGCATGTAGAGGGCCAAAATGTTGTATCACCCAGCATAGTAACTATGTTAGGAGATAGAAGTGCGTGAAGCCCCAAGCTTAACTCCCGCACCTGTAGTCTGAACTAATTGATATTTTGTTCTAATTTTCAAACATAGATAAATAAAATGGCATTTAATGAATAATGATGATGTTTAGAGCATAAAGTTTACATAAATGCGCCATCTTTATGCAATTTTGTTAATTTCTGTGACAGAACTAGAACAAAATAGGTTACGACTTCTACCTAATTAATAATTAAACAGATTAGATACAAAGACATTCGTAAGTAGAACCTCTACATTCAAATGTTAGGAATAAATGACTTATCGGTCAACTTGCCTTAGATATATCTTTTCATTTAAATAATAATATTTATATGTATATATAAAATCCAAAATTTTAAATATGTAAATACATTATGTATTTATTCAAATACATAATAGCAGACTTTTTTAGAAAGATTATAGTGAATGCAAAATAAGGTATCAATATTAGTATACGTTCAGGCTTATTTAAGTCTTAATAAATTGATCGATTTATTACCTAGATCATCATTTATTTTAAATTTGAAGTATCATCAAGATAATGAACGGAGTTGTATATTGTTATCAATTTGCATGTGATAACATGGCGTGGTAAATTAATTGCTTGTTTTCTGATATGAAAACATCAATGGAATTTTAAATATTCCAAATACAACTATTAGAATAAATACAGGCATAATTATTTCTATACATATAATGTGTCCTGAATGACTGATAGATCAACGCATAGCCTAACCTAACCACTGATTGACTGATCGTTGAGACCTGAAACTAAGAGGACGTGTTCTTTGTATGACGTAGGCATCCGATAAGAAAGGATTTTCCAAAATTCTATCCCTAAGGGGATGAAAAAGGGGGGCAAAGTTTGTATAAAACGCTGTCATTTTTCAATTGAATTTGTGTAGCCCACGTGGGCGAAGCCGCGGCTGGCAGAAAGCTAGTGTTAAATAAATCCGGCATTTTCATATTATTTACTATTCATATTACCTACTATTTCAGTTGAAATTCAAGCCTATAAAAACAATAACCAGAGTCAGAAACCATGTGTTTTGTTTACCATCAATCGAATTACACTAATTATGGACAAACAAAAGCATATGCCACCGTGACTCAAACTTTTTCTCCAGTCGAGAGCTAATTTGTAGTTTTTGTTGTTGAATCTGTGTTCGTCGCCAGATGGTTGTGGCGCGTATGCCGTATGGCGTCAGCGCCAGTATACTGGCGGGAACATGGCGCAATTTCACTGTCGACTATCTCAAACAATCTGGTCCCGTGTCGGAAACACAAAAAGATATATTGTGTTGGATTTCGTTAATTCGGCTGTTAGTGTTTTTATTTTATCGTTTGTGATTTCACCACCATGAGGCAAAGAGTAGTACTTTCTGTTTGCGGCATTGTATTGTCAGTGACAGAGAAAAAAAATTAGGTAGTATAAAAAACCTTGGAATTTTGCACTTCTTAAAGTCGTTTGCAATCTTGAAGCGCCTCAGTACGGAAAATAGTTTTACATTTATTTCTGTACCTATTATATTTTTCACAAAACCTTTGAAATAGCGACTCTTAATAAAGTTTCAGTTTATCCTAAGAAATTTTAATATGTATGAATAATTATGTTTAAAATACAGCGTGAGACAGCTATATTTATGAAAAAGATATAGTTAAATTACATTTATCAGAGTGTCAAGATAGTTCACGTAACAAGATATCTTGGGTAAACACTAAAAATACACATATTGTATAACGTTTTTTTGAAGCCTAGTTCTTCGATTTAAGTAAAGATATAAGGCAAATATATACACACTAAAAACTTTTACTTTAGAGCAAAATTTATTTTTGGGATCGCATTTTCGTAAGCATGACAGCGCGTGACAGAGGTTTTCACGTGCAAAAGGATTTGCTGTTTTATAAGAATGTCATCTTTATTAATGAAATAAACAAACACAGTTTTTTTTGGACAAGACTTCACTCGCCCGAGGGCCTTTGCATAAGACTCTGAGATTATTAATACAAAATATACGTCATCCTAATCTTGGAACACGTGGATGCGCGAACGATGTGTAGAAAAAGTGCTTATTCAGTTTCTTTAGTGAATTCGGTAGTACCCTAAAGGTAAAGTCCGTTTTTTGCTGGTTCCCATGAACCCTGTGACAATGGCGTCGACCTCGCTGAAAGACTTCGGGGAGATCCACGCAAGAATAAATATTATACAACAATAGGGTAGCTTCTTTGACTTTACTTTGCTATGGTGTCCGACCGAATAGTCTTGGTCTTTAGAATTTCAACGTCTTCATAAAATGTTTTGTTTCATCCTATATGATCTTAATTCATAATTGTATTTATAAATAATGAAAACGCAGTGGCACAATGTAAAATAATGTTATTTTTTAAAATAAAATATAATATTGAAAGACTAATCTTTATCAAATATTTAATCTTAATTTTTGACAAAAAAAAATAATCGACACAATATTTTTAGGCAATAAAAAAATTAAGCCGGAATGACTTCATATATAGGTGCGACAACAATAAAAAATGACATTAAATATAGTATGATAATTGATAAAATTATCTGTTAAATATAACTACGTGATAAATTTGCTCAACTATCAAGTCTTGTGACGCGCGCTATTCCCAAGACAACAAAAGGCATAGCGGCTCGTAACGGACTTTTTTCGAAGCGGCATCGATCAGGATATCTTCCTCGTAGGTTTTGTGATGCAAGGGACCCGCCATTCCCACGCATCGCATAACCTGATTACTGACTTAATATATTGCACTGAAGAATTTTGTCACGTGCGATACCTACGTTGGGACTCGCATATTAAATAAAATATAAGAAAGTATAATAAGAAGAACCTACGTATTTATTGCAAAGTACATTAAGCTTACGTAAACAGATATTAGTAAGTTAAACTAAAGAATTTCTCATTCACTTAGGAAAAAAATATATAATAAATTGGCGTTACATTAGTATTACAGAATGTGATAATGAGCCAATAAAATTTAATCTTTATTATTAAATACGAGGGACAAGGGCGGAAACATTGTTGTTATCGCAAATCCCGCTTTCTATACATTGTAAGTAATCAGAAGACAAATGCAGAGATAGTTTCTAATGATGACGTACATTGCCATAAGCAATAGAACAATAGTCTCAAGTGATCGTCCATTTATTTTTAATTTTCCCAGAATTTTTACCTTTGCAATTGAAATTCAAAACAACAGTTGCACTTGTTACCCAACACTAAGAAGGAGTTACATACAAAGTTCCACAAAACAGGTCTTCAAGCGTTTTAAGTGCAGTAATAATCTACACAGATAATGATAGTTAAATAAGCGTTCGTTAAACTATACTGCTTCTGCAGATAACGGCACAAAGATATCGGTCTAAGAGGACACTTGTTTCAAGACTATTATGGCCACTTGCAAAAGAAAAATAATGTGTTCTTAGTAATTTAAAAAGAGAACCGCCTACCGTTTTACTTTAGAAATGCAATTAAAAATGTCTTCTGCAATTTTTACTTGGTGACCTTACACTAAGTGTGAGTCGTCTATCTAGATAAAAACATGATAGTATTGCCCTTTCCCAAGGCAAGTTTATAAACCGGTATATATACATAATAATATATAATATTGTAAGAATGTATGACAATAAAGTCATAAACCGTAGACAGATGAATCATGTTGATCTAGTTAGTTTTATTGGTTGTGTGACTAATTAAGACGTATTTAAACATCTTTGACTAATGTGTTTGTTAGTTGAACAAAGCAAATAATGTAATTTAAATTCTTTACTGCCTTTGTTTTACTTTTGGCGTCATTGGTTGCAGAACACAGGAAGTTATGTACATCTGAAAATGTATTGCTCTCCAACATTATGTTCCTACTATAACAGGCTAGTTACTTAAAAATCAATTTATTCTTGTTTTTTTTTTGCAAACAAAAGCAATATTGGTAACTCACAGAATCTTATAGGTCATCTGAAGAAAGGTAGGTTATAAAAGGTACCAATCATTAAAATGTTTGATCGCATTCCGCTCAAGCAAACTCAAAATTACAGAGTTTTCTGTACTCGCTTTATATGATCGATATTCACCCATGTGCATCAAAAACTTTAATCATTTGAAACAGCGCCTGACGAATGGAGCGGAAAATATTTAAATGGAAGTCAAAATAGCGTGCAACTACCCCATGAAATATGGCGATTTTTCGATGAGGAAAAAAATTAAGGGAGAAATTAACATTCTCGCCGGTCCGGATACAAGGAGCATGCGGAACGAAACAAACGAAGGAAGAAATAGGCAAACTTTTATGTTTACTAACTTTGAAATTTGTCGCATTCTTCTTTAGCGAAACTTCCGCTATTAAGCTGAAGGCAAGCGTTGCCGGAATACTCAACTGAAGCGTTGTTACATTAGGATAAACAAAATTTTTTTTTTTTTGCTTTCTATCTAGAATAGCAAGAAAAGATAGGGCTTCTAATGTATCTGTGTTCAGTAATATATGAGAAATTTGAGATTTATTTTGAATTTAAATACAAATTCTATTTAAAGTATCATTTTTCTTGATTATAATGGATACCGTATATAGTTTCATTACCTAAAAGAAAAAAATGAACCAAAATTTTTAAGTATTGTCATTAAAAGCTACAGTTAGATTAAAATTAACCTCAATGAGTTAAAATAAACTATAGAAA
Source organism: Pyrrhia umbra (assembly GCA_963891755.1). NCBI lineage: Eukaryota > Metazoa > Arthropoda > Insecta > Lepidoptera > Noctuidae > Pyrrhia > Pyrrhia umbra. Next base: position 10,405,389 of record OY982922.1, on the reverse strand, counting down.
TTAAAATCTGTAAGCCCAACCCAAACCGTAATCAACTCGTTTGTGTGGCTCTCCCTTGAAATCTGGTATTTTTTACGCGGGATAACGGCGGCACATTACAATCATAATAGCGCTATCGCCTTACCGTTAACGGCTCGGGTTTTTGGACTGACTTCACCGATTTTGTTAGCCAGAGATTGATGTTTTTATTTGACGAACAGTTAGATAGTAATAAAAATTAAGCTTAGGTATGAGAAATGGAATAATATTAATGAACAAGAATCCATAAAGATTGTAATAAATCTTAAAATTCAATATAATATTATGTAAATTAGAGTGTACTGTAATATTACATGTATTGTAACTGAACAGTCATATGAAACGAAAAGTAAAACTTTAAGAATAGAAAATTCATATCTTTAAAATGTATCTAATTCCTAGTTTATCGAGATCAGTTTAACCACCAGTTAACAAGCGATTTAGATAACGTTGAAGTCGACCGTAGCGGCTAATGTTAAGCTGCAAAGAGCGGGTCATTTAACTGTCAAACGATTTGGTTGCAGCATTAGCATAAGAGGGTTGATGGTTGGTATTAAGAGAGTGCGATGTAAATGGCCTTACTAATGTCATTGGCAATTGATAAATTAGGCAATGAGAATGAGTATAAAAGTCGGAGTCAATTTTAGTTTCTTATTAACATTACGTTATGTTTCATTCGTAATTTTAGTGTGATATTATTTAAATATGAGATAAAAAAAAAACAAATAAAAGAAAACTGTTTCAAGGAACTTATTCTTTTATTACCATATAGTAACTAAAATCTAACATCACAATGTTTATTAAAATAGAAGGCACTAAGTTAAGTTTATCAATTTGTATATAGAGGTGCCCTTTCGAACTCATATTTACAATATTTGAACTACTATCGAGAGCTTTTTTCAGTACTACAATACAATACACCGAACAGTCTGTCATTGAACTATGCAACATTACTAGAATAACATAAATAACACGATCAATGTACAAAGCTTGAAGTGCAGGCTCGTCTCGCGACCGTTACGACACACCTTGCGCCTGCGCCGTCAACCGACTTTGGCACTAACAGCTGTATGCTATGTTTTTACTACACTATACTTCTATCGCAATAAATATCTGGAATTAAAATCATCTACACAAAAACTACGTATAAATAAATCCTTAAATTAATTCTTATTGATATTGTTCTTCAAAACTCGCGCTTGTTTAGTTTTCTCTTGCCACCATTTTAGGGTTTCCTCAAATTGTTCCCTGTCTTCTGGTGTAACTTGAATATCGGGAAGCTCTTTCTTTAATTCAATATCATCGTTAAATTGATCTTCAACAAATGAGTTATCTTCAGCTTTGAATTTGTATTCATTGTGTGTTAAAATTAACCCTGGATCAATCGATGGTAAACTGGTATCTTCAGCAAAATTGTGATGCAGTTGCTGATTCAATACTGCAGAATATTTAACTTCAAAATCATTCTCGTTTACAGGCACATCCGTTTCATTTAAGTAATGTCGTTCCGGTATCACCGTAAATTGTTCCGCTGAATTTGGGAATGCGAAATGTCCATCCATTAAATGAGGGTTTATATCTTCATGCCCAAGAAAATCAGATGATGGAGTGAGAGGTTGTCCTGCACCTTCTTCTTCCTCATACAAATTTGGCGTGGCCACTAATTGAAATTGTTCTGTTGCTTGTAAGTCCACATATTGATGTCGGGGAAGATGCATTGTACCATCCAGTTCATCTTCCTCCATATCTTCATCATCAACGGCGGGAGAATGCAGAATGTAGTAACTTCGTTCCTGACTATTTTCTCTTGGTGACGAAGAGGCTGGAGATGGGAAAGATTCCATTGACGGTCGAGACGAATTTTCCTTGTCATGCCCGATGTTTAATAAATTCTCCAAGTTTCGTATATATTCGACTGCCATGCGTAGTGTTTCCACTTTACTTAACTTTTTGTTAGCTCCTCGATTGGAGTTAGCATTTTCGAAGGCAGATGCTACTTCTTCAGGGATGTGTCGTCGGAGAGCAGCAAATCCATCATTAACTTGGCGCACTCTGTTCCGTTCCCGCGCATTTCGACGGGCAACTGCAAGTGGAGTTGGAGACCGCACTGATTCTTCCGCACTGTTTTCACTAGGCCGGGGTTTCTTAGCGGATGTAGCCGACGACGCTATAGGTTCAGCAGCACGAACTAATGACGTCACTGAAACGGTCGTTGGTACAGACTGGAATTTCGGCTTCGTTCTCACTATTATAATTTCACGTGCGGAGTTTTGATTGGCATCATTGTTTGTTATGTTCACGGTATTATTCACGGATTCTTGGAGCACCTGCGACTTGCCGAGCGGCGAGTTGCGGAAGACGACGACGCCGATGGAACTCATTTCGGCACGATGAGTTGCTGTTTTCTCATGTTACGTTTGTTTATTTTGTATTAGTTGCGGACTGGGTGAGATTGGATCACGTACAAAATAACTGTTTTCTAGAAAAGTGGAGTAGAACTATTCGATGGCGTCAGAGCGCCGGCCGCGACAGGAATGGCGCGTGCCGTGCGGACGCACCTGGGGTGGCTCGCGGGGGGATCAACAGGGGTACTTACGTTTACTAGTTGCACACATGCTCTTTCAAAGGGCGGAATGGGGAAGCGTTCCTGTTCAGTGTTGTTAAAGCGTCGAATATATTGATCACGGTTTCCGTTGCTTAAGCTCGCAGTAAGTGGCGAATGTGAATGTTAAGTACGTAATAATTTATAAAATACCTACCTATTTAAATATACTTGGATAGTTGCCAACTACTATTTTCTGTGAAAACTGTTTTAATTCGTTATTTTTGGTATCCTTATTATTGTTAGCGTAATTGTTAAAAAATAGAGACTATGCTTCCTTATTGTTAGGCTCATTTTAAAACTATTATTAAAATTGAAATTGTTTGAATTATGATTCCTTATACTTATGCATTATAATATTAAAAATCAGGAACGGTGTTAGCTATAGAGCCACGACGATGCCCCAAAACCTGAACAGAATATAGGACAATATAATTTTCATGGGGTGTCGCACCCAACTACCGGTATGTCTGTGTGTGTAAGTTGCAGTTACATACCAACACATATACCTTTATTATGTCATACTCACACATAAATGATTAGATCACACATGCATAGTAACCGAGCTTAAACCGTTCGCGTGTTTCAATGGAACTCCAAAATGATTGCGCTGGCGCAGGGGGTTGGCAATGGAACGTTAGTCCTAAAGTGCTTGCTGATAATATTTTTACTGTTGCTGAGAGCTTTAAAGCTTTTTTTATTAGGTTAGGTAGGGTAGTATATACCTTGCATACATTTTGCAAATATATCTTGCAAATGGCTAGCCAATGTATGAGATAAATAAACGTATACTATGTGATGTAAAGATGATCAATTTGTATTTTAAACTAAGGTCTATCTTACAATCAGAAATAGAAAACATTTTTATCAACTAGTATTTAAGGATTATCATCAAGAATAGTATCTGCTGTACTAAACAATTTATCTGTAAAGTTTTTTTTTTTTCTAACCGATCTCTTTATATATGTGTGAGTGCGCACACCCACGCCAGCTGCGTGCCCTTTAGCTTTTGTGTAGTGGCACGCGCCACTGTCCTAGTATGACCATTGTTACATCTCTAGTACAAATGCACATTACTCTTTTACACTATTTTGATACTTATAGCAGATGATATAGAGTTTACATTACTTTTAAAATAAATAGTGGCATAGTAAAACGGGATTTTCGATCCGTTCATAGATAAAGGTTCAAAAGTTTAAATGATTGTAAGTTTTAATAATATTATCATCATATGCCTAGTCTTTTCCAAACTATCTTGGGGTCGACTTCCAGCCTACACGGGTGCAGTTGAGTTCCAGTTTTACATGTTACTATTAATATAATATAATCATAATCCCACCACCACCCTTATATAATCATTCGAGTATTATATCTATCCTGCTTGCCTGCCATGCGCCCTATGTGAGATAGATGTCCATCTCTGGACCGTCTGGACGTCTAGCACCAACTTCTGAGAACTGCAAAACTCTGTAAATGTCTAAAGGCATACATAATCTTACTATATCTTATTTTTTCCTACTTATATACTGCTTTACCCCTTTAAAATCAAGTGGTGGTGGGATTATGATTATATTATATTAATAGTTTCGTCATGGAGTACAATATCTGAAAGGCCTATTCCTAGGTTCCAAAGGCGTTTGACTTGTTCTTCAAGGGAAATCTTAGGTGGGATGACTTCATGCTCAGCTTATCTAGGCAATAAGTAGGCCATAAATAAAAAAAATACTAAGAGCACGTACCTACACAGCTGAAAATCGCCAGGTCACGATTGTGATATTCAAAGCGCCTGCTGGTTTTAAGAAGCAACGTTTAGCATCGCCGGTAAATTTTACCTGAGATCGAATACTTTATAGGAGTATTCATGCGCAGAAGAAATACACAGAGGATAATTAAACTTTTCTTTTGTTTAAATTTTCAAAAAAGATACTCTGAAATGCTTAAAATTTTAATACATTAACTTATAGTGATGCGTCTAAAGTTCAGCTACAATTAAAACCAGAACATTCGAACGACGTAACATTAAACTGTCTATGGATTATTGAGGTAAAACGAGTGCTGCTCCTAATACTCAAAAGTGCATCCTGTAACTCAAGATGTCGCGTTTTTTCGCGGCAATCCGCTCAGTAAGACGAACTCCGAGGCTCACCATCTTGCGAACATGTGGGATCCGTAAGTGCGACTATGGTGCATACTATCCTCGCTATATTTAGTTTAGCCATATGGTAATTGCTGGCAGGGGAAGGTGTATCGAATTGAAGATGCCACAGGATTCGAACGAGGTTTGATCTGTCAAAACATTCAAACCCTTTTTAAAGACATGCTTTTTTAAAATGGGACTGATTTGTTTATCTTACTGTCTTAAGCGAGTACTTCGGGATCCAGGATAAGATTCTAAAGTTGGTAAGTGCTACCTATTAAGTTTAAACAAGTAGAGGTGTTATTAAGCATAGCAAATATTCAACTTTATTGTTAGACTGGACTCATAAATAGTTTTGAAATAAGAATAGAAGTAAATATATTTTTTTATATTGGAATCTCGAATTAAAGCCGAACGAAGTTTGTAAATATTTTTTTCATTAAAAATGATGATCCCTTAACCCTACCGCTACGCACTTCTTATGGAACCTACTTGATCAAATATTAAAAATATATAAATATTTTCATGATCATTGTAGCCTCTGAAGGTATTTTTGCTTGGTTAAAGATTATAATGCTTGCCACCACATTAAAAGACCCTGAACTCACGTTGAGTGAAGCATGGACTTTTGGATTTAAAGAATGTATACTATCAATATCTACATCTCTACGGTCGTTCTCATGTTTTATAAATAATATAGGTCGATGCAAACTATTACTGCTTCAATTAGAAATAAGTTATCAATCCTATCGAGCATAGCTAAGGAAGCTAAGTAGTTGTACCTACTTATTGAAATTACCATTATATTTTTTAATTGAAACAATTAACCTTTTGCCTAGTTCTGGCAAAAGTTTTCGGAATATCAGACATAAAAGAACGGTACCTAACACCAAACAAATCCTATATAGGTTCCCAGTCTAGACCAAACAAACATACAAAAGCTAACCTGCGCATTCATACTCCGACAAACAGCTGTGTTATGAATAGTCCCCGACTACCGAGTTACCTTCTAATGCTATAACCTATCTCAATATAGGACACCTTGAATTAGCTAGGCTATTGAGGGCTTCCCCGATCCAGACGTACTTATTATTAGAAACTGAGAAGGTGAATAAAAGGGGAACCTTCAACTTGAAAATTAAATAAGCTAAGGTCATTATAACAAAAGGCGTCTGGAACCCTTAGACTGCATCTAGACTGCTAGACTAGTCATTCAATAGACGTTTTTATTCCAAGGGGGAGTTGTAAGCATATCCGCTTCAAAATATTGGGTATGATTCTGTAGGATTACAATGAGACAAAGATGCCTTTGATGGCTATGGGATTTAGCTTCACCTGAAAGTAAAAGTTTTAGTTTATTTAGCCGTAATTTGGGATATAATCAAGTTTTTGAATTTAGTAAAATTACTTTTAGATAAGTTATTAAAAAAAACGTGATATTTACGAACACAACAAAATAATAAAACAGCCTAACAGGTCGAGCTGTTCTCAAGTGATGATCTTTCAAATATGCGGTAGTTGATTTTTATTTGTAAAGATAAGTATCTATAAGTAGTTAGTTAATTTAAAACTTCCTACATAAAATCCAACTCAGCTACAACGAAACGTAAAATTCAAACATTAACAAGTCTTCATATTCAAGGCTTGTTGCATTAAAAAGCTGTCTGGTTCTCATTTGATTCATTTAAATATCAAAATCTGGAGTACATTTTAAAAGTGTTCCAGTACGAGGTGCATTCATTGGAACCGTGGTCCAGACATAATACTCCTTTTATTCTCTTTGTTTAACACCACACGAGACGTTTGGACCTGCCCCTTCCTCCGAGACCTTAGAACTGCATTCGTTTTCAATGAACTCTTTGCCAACTTCTTATAATAAAACAACATTACATTTGCGTTCACAAAATGTTTCCCCCGTTTTATTCCCTACGTTATTTCATACAATCGCTGATTAAGCTGCTTAGAGTAGTCGTTTTGGTAAGTTTGCAAAGGTTCAAGATCAAGTTTTTTCTTTGAGTTGTTCTGTACAACTCGGTCTCCTGTTTTCAATGGCGAAACCGTTACATGCTGTGAATTAATGTTTTGTTTGAAAATGAGAGTTAACATGGACTATTGAATCAAGAAAATAAAACAGGGTTTAAGAAAAAAGTATGTTAGTAGGTACTTCAAATGTTTTTTAAATTACACTTTATGCATGGCCATTGAAGCCTCTAATTTTCTAACAATATAAGATTTATTTAGATCGATATCCGTATAGTGCTTCAACTAACGGATATCTTAAATTAAAACTGTAGCATTGATAAGCTACAGTTAAATCAATTCAGACTTTAATCAAATTTAATTCGGTATTATTATTCGACTAACTTAACCGACCAAAAAATATCAGGAACCTGGCAGATGTTCGGGCCCGCGCCGATTTACCCACACAAGTAAACCACTCTGTCCTGCTCTATTTGGCTAAAACCAATAATGTTAGAAAGAGAGTAAAGATATCAATAGGGGTTGTACTGGGTTTAGCCACGTGATCTCCTCCCTGTTGCGCACGCACACATACAAGGACAGGGAACCCTCGATCATTTTATTGATCTATAGAAAAAATCTCTGCGATTAATTTTGTTACTGGCCGAGTACTGGATGGACGTGATTTGTAGATGTTGTTTTAATTACTATTGTTGCTCGGAGATCGATGGGCATACTTTATACAACATTGATTAATATTTAAAGAAAGCAATGATAATATGTGGGAACAAAGTACATTTCTAGTGTATAATTTTCGTATTTTTTCAAATAACTATTTTTTTTTACATCGATTTTAGGAAGGCTCGGTACCACATATTTTATCGAATACAATCACCTAGGTGAATTGATTCCAAGATGAAATGAGGAAACTACTATAATTTCCACTTTGTCCACCTAGGTGCACAAGGTGGAATAAACCGGTCAATCATCACTTACCAGGCATTACAAAAAGTATAGTGTATTTGACTGCATTTAAATTATATAAAAGTCAAACTAGAACGAGCATAATTTATAATTTGCTAAAAACATTTTAGTTTCAGTAGGATAGAATTAAATAATAGGTACATAATTATGTTTCCATTATACCATTCTAACTGTGGTCAATGAAATGGCCAAAACCAACAATCTTTGTGTATCTCCTTGTTACATTATAGGTAGCGGCAAAACCGGATCACTTGTTCCGAAGTAATGACTACATTAAAACCGACTTTACTGTTAAGTGCCCATAAAAAACCGCTTCCGTAAACACTTAGACGCGCCGACACAAGCCCATAAAGTCTACGATGGGTCTTCGGCAAAATAATATCATCATCTCATTGGCTTCCGACAATTTGGAGTGTGCAAGAAAAACAAACTACTGGACTCGCATATCGAGTTACACTACTTAAACTGTCGTCAGCTACTGCCACCCACACGGTTTCTTTTTTACCAATCTTTTTACCAAATAGGTTTCCTGTTAGAAAAACAAACAGAGACATTTATTGACTCGGAAATTTTTGTTTAAATGTCTAGTTGCGAATGAATGATGGATTTCGAATGACTGTCGACCCTTGACGGAATGATGCTTCCGTTCACAAAATTATATCTTGATGTTGTCTGATAGGTGAAGGGATGAGGTAACTGACTTGTCATTTCATTGATGGCAATAATTTCGTTATAAGATAATCATACCACTTTCGAAAATAATGTAATTTTCTTCCTTATTGGCAGTACAAATCATATCGTTTACAAAAACGGTATCATCAAACCTTTATCTGTTCATCGGCTTGCTTTAAAGTATATCAAGTATTACGAAATTTTGGAAGCGAAAAAATTGGGCTGACGGAGCGTAGGCAGCGATTCTAATCGATGTCCACCTGTAAGATTTCGTTTCACGATTCACTGATGACGTTGCTATTAAACCCTTCCTTTTTAAATTTCAGTAGTTGGTAGTTTATAGTAGGAATTCGTTTTTTGGGGAACGTGCACTCCATGATGCTCCCTGGAATTACTGTGTGGCAGTCCATCAGATATAACCACAGAATATTTGAAAGAAAAAAAGTTGGGGACTACCGTGGACACCGCTTTGATTTACGAGAAATAAAATTTTGGGATCTTTTTAGCGGCGCAATTAAAATATTTAACGAACCTGTCGCAGTGGGTGGTGGGCGACAGTTCTCACGAGCCTATTAAATATAATTTTATTTGTTTTTCTTACGATTTATGAGTAGACGCCATCACATTGTTTATAGATGTGGACACTTCAGCGAGACTTTGACGTGTTTTATGATGAGGAAGCACGAACACTTGTCGCCGATATGTTTTTTTCTGCTTGCGGAATGTTTTTGTTTCCGATCTTGTGTTTTTGTTGTTTTTTTTGTCCGGGTCATATATTTATAAGCTTTGATATACAGAGGTTATAAAAACTTTTACTTTGTTGTTTAAAATAAGTAGACAGAACTAAGAAGGCTGAGAGATGAATATGCCGACAACTATAATATCACGCCCATAAATTGCTAACAATTTAACAATACAACCCTTTTGTAGTTATGTTATTCATATGTCAACATTCATAACCACGATACTTATCAACGGTGCGCATACTCATCCCAGCTAAAATAAAATTCTGTTATAAACGATTTGTGAAATGCGTTGTCAGCATGACGCGAACTGAGTTTAGTGAAATTAACTTTTTTCTCCAACAAAGGGTAGTTATAATAGTTTTGTCCCCTAGACAATGTTGTGATGAGACGTCTTAGTGGATTCACAGCATGAGTCTGACGGCGCGTTCACTGTTTGGAAGCCACCACCCGCTTTGTAACGTTGCTCAGAATTAACATATTATAATAATTTTTAACCCCATACATCGACTCATCGTCGACAGTTGGAGATAGCAATAAGATCGTATTAGTTTATGTTTATAGTTTGAGTAGCGGTGCATGTCAAGTCGTTACAATAAATTCGAGCGTGCGCTAGTGGCTGGCGAAACATAAGTGCCGGAGCTATGTTTAAATCACTTACCGTCGAACGCACGCCGTGTATTATGTTATCTATTGCAATAATTTCCGAGGCGTTAAAATAAGCCCGGCAAGGGTGTCGGCGCGCAACGAGAACAATTTAATTGAATAAAATTAGCCAATAAAGTGTGCCCGTCGAAGGCCGCTACAATGGCATACCGCCTCCACAGCACGGTACTCGTAAACAAGCCTTATTTACTGGAGACTCCTTTGGGAATCCGCATTAAATGCCCTCAATATACTGTTGGGAACGTTTACGTACATTCATACCTTAGGCGGTAATAGTTTTTCGATCCCATTGTGGGAAGATGGTGATATATCTGAAAGACGTAATGTCTTGCAGATTTTACAATGCCGCACTGGTTGAGGATTTGTATCATGGCCTTATTAGCCTAATGAATAAAAATGGAAAAAATATCAAATGAAAATTAAACCAGCGGGTATCCCGTTGTTCAATATCAATTATGAAGAGCTTGGACAAAAAGTATGTAGCCGCGGGAGAGCAGTTTGCAAAACCAGCACTGAGGTCTCAATCAAGAGTCCAATTACTGTTCTGCTCACTGAACTTTTATGTCATGTATCAAGAAAAGGCATGATTCAATAAAAAAGTATGAAGAAAGACATTCTGGTTATATTTATTTTATTTTATAAATATACTAAATACTACTACATGTTGAATTGTATTTTCAGCTCCCGTATTCATAAAACATATTCTTAAACATGGCTGATGGTGACCTATAATTTCAAAAGTAGAATGTCATTGCGGAGAATGTCCAAAAGTTGAGGTTAAAGGAGTTATCTGCATAACTAGTTAACTTGTTGTCTAAATTTTGGAATCCGAATTAATACAGCACTTTTTTGTCAAAAGTAACTGCAAACCCTGTTATGCATTACAATTACATCAGGATCTCTCATATCAAGTATTTTTGGCTATCATTTCTTATCCAGACAACAATTTAATATTTATAATTATTATTATATAATTAGTTAAAAATTAAATTTGTGTTAAGTATAAGAAATCTCAATGCTCGTAATTTTAATGAGTTTTAGTGCGGAAGTGCGCACGAGCCATCGCCAGTCGATGATCGCGGCGGCTGCGCACTGAATGTTAAACAACGCGTGCCACAGCGCAGGCGCAGCCTCCCCCGCTACACCGCTCAGCTGCATCAAACTTGATAGACATCTCAAAACCACTTAATAAGCGGATTCCTCACACCACTTTACTGGTATACTTGGAAACATCGATGTAGTTATCGAAAAACGCGAAATTTGCAATTTTTTTCTCGATTGATTTATTGTCACATCTTCTGTAATTTTCTCGCTCGTTATTCCATAAGATTGCAAAACATGTTATATTCCTAATTAGCTAGTAAAAATCGCAAGTACCTATATTATTATAAATTATAAAGAATTTCGCTATTTGCAACTGGTCGTGTGACAAATGCTGGAGCTTTGTCGGCAGCAGTAATGAGACACTGCGCAAGCGGGAGACAAATTTATCTCATAAATATCTTTGGGATGCGTCGATCTGCATCGTTAATTTACTACAGTCGATATCGATATCGTAATTCATTCGCATCTTTATTATGTCATTTATTCAAAAGTGTCACGGTATATTACTGAAACTTCATTTCGATTGGGAAAATAAAATCCACTTAATTGACATTGAAGGGAAAAATGGGACATTGTACCGCTTTCGCTTCATTTGAGTTTGGCAGTCAAGTTTAGGAGAAGGCTCTTTTTCAAATCTGACAGGTTAAATTATGAATTCTGAGTTTAACTACCACTTGTATTTACACGTTGGGATGGAATTCTTGTGGCTCGGGGCTCGTGTTCCTGAAACCTTAATTTGCTTGAGCGCTGACATATAGCGGGGACAGAGGGATGCCACACACGCCGCGACGCCCAACCGCCAATTCTTTATGCAAATACCAACAATATCTGACCACTTTACTTTTTAATACAGTAATCATGTTATGAAATGGGCAGCTTGAGATAACGTTGCAAACTTCACTCTTCACTGCTACAGTTGTTATTAAGACAACACTTACGGGTTTCTTCAATTAAAACTTTTGAGACATTTTAATATTTGCTTTCAACTAATCTTTTGGTTAGAACACAAATTCAGAACTTGTTAACAAGTTTGCGACCGCTCATTATTTACTAAACAAACAGAGATAAGGGTCGAACAAGCTCGAAGATTTTCGGAACACTTTTTAAGATTTGGCAAACGGAAAAAATGCCGGCAGTTTTTTGTTGATCACCTGTTTTTATGTCGATATCGCACAGGTTTTGTACCACCCGTGTTCTAATAAACACTTATCGGAACTTCATCTTAGGAAGCAAAGAATTATGGCATACCTATTTAAACAATTTATTGCTGCCGCAGAACAAGGGAACTGCTGATAAGCCTCTGGTTTTGCGATAACGTTCTTTACGCTCACAAGATTTGCCGAAATAAAAGAATTATGGAAATGACAGAAAAAGAATACGTTTTAACCCTTAATTCGATAACGTGCAATATACTGAACATCAACTTTAAAAAAATATACAATCATTTTTTTAAACTATATATTATTTATTTTAATTTCATTAGTTTATTTGTAAACTAATATAATGTAAATAAAATTACGCGTAAGGTGCGCCTGCTCATTGCTGGTTAGTCACCGCCGAAATGTCTGGAAGGAAGCACGTGCCGCGACCGCTCTCGGTAAGTCCCGATTTATTTGTTAATTTTACTTTGCAATGCTTACTCATTTTTTCTCAATATATTTTATAAGACCTATGTATATGTGTACACAAACTAAAATTATAATAGCTGTTATGGATTTATCGTAATTTTCAATGAAATTAGCATGTCCAGTATATTTCCCATTGCCAAGTAGGTACTGTTTTAGTGCGGTTTTGGGATGTGTAGTATATTGGACACTGCCAGTTAGTTAGAAAAGTAACTAAGATGCGTATTTAGTAATTATGTGTAATGTTTTTTTCTAACAATTTGTATTATTTGCAGGTCTTCAAGCAAACATCACGTGCATCAAAGTTATTCTCTCAGATACATCCATTTTGCTGATAACTCTTGTCCAGATTTCAGATCGCTACTTCAAAGTAAGACCTTTTGTAGAGAAAGTGAGGAGAAACTGCTTGGCCACCGAAGTGGAAATGAGATTTAGTATTGACGAGATGACCATACCATATAAAGGCAAAAAGGCGGGTAACAGGAGACAGTACAATCCCATGAAACCCAATAAATGGGGTTTCAAAAACTTTGTCCGAGCAGGCATGTCGGGAATTGGATATGACTTCCTGCTTTATGGAGGCGAAGACACATTTAGATATATCCAGTTTTCACAAGCCGAAGAAACCTTAACCTTAGGAGCTAAAGTTGTCGTTGCTTTATGCAAGACAATACAGACGAGAGCCTGCGTCGTGTATTTTGACAATTATTTCTCGACTCTAGATTTGGCAATATACCTTAGAGACGAATGTGGTATATTTAGTTTAGGCACTATACGCCAAAGGTTGTGACAAACTACTGATGAGTAATAAATCTTTAAAAAGGAAGGTAGAGGTTCTTATTGCCAAGTCGTTGATAATACCAATAAGATAGCAATAGTTAAATGGTACGACAATAAGGTGGTCACTCTAATCGGTACGTACGCTGATGCTTACCCTGTAGGAAAAATAAAGAGGTACAGCAAGGAAATGAAAGCCCGTGTTGATGTGGATTGTCCGGAACTTATAAAGCATTATAATAATCATGGGAGGCGTCGATCTCGCAGATATGCTGGTTGCGTTGTACCGGACTACGTATAAGAGCCGTCGTTGGTATACTCCAATCTTTGCTCAAATGCTCGACATTTGTGTGAACAACGCATGGTTAGTTTATCGCAGAGATTGTAGTAATCGGGCAGTGAAGCACATGCCTTTGAAGTCTTTTCGGTGGCAATTAGCAAGAGAGTTACAGAATAAAGGTAGATCTCGTATATCTGTAAACAACAACTGTCGAACAGATGACAGTGTCCGCTATGATAGTATTGGCCATTTCCCTAGTTTTTGAGAGTCATACGGTCGCTGCAAAACTTGTGTAAAGTGCAACCAAAGTACGTAAAAGAAATAGTTTTTATGATTATCATAGTAAGTGAAAGTTTCTAAGTATGTTGACTGATTATAATATTGTAGTTGTTTAATTTTATCTAAAATTCAGAATAATAATTGTTACGTATCTTTTCATTCAGACTGATTATATTATTGATCTCACTTAGAATAAGTAAAATGTGCCTCATTATATTCATAAAAAATAAAGATTTTGTAATACAATACAAAACATGTTATTGTTTTTGCGTTTTATTATATTTTATTTTATCACTTGCATAAAATAGAAATAAGTCCTAGAAAGTAATAATTCGGCAATGTGTATTATACAGCACATCAAAATTATCGACAACTTTATGGCAAACCTGGCAAGGTCCAGTATACTGGACATGCATTTTCAGGAAATGAGGTAATACCAGATTTTTTAAATTATTTTTTCATGTCCTAACAACCCCTAGTGAAGCCGAAAATGTGAAAAGAAACAAAAGTTTTTAAAATTTTTCCTCTTGTCGAATTAAGGGTTAATACGACCAGATAACATCAGAATTAGACCTACTGAAACAGCTGGTTTCAATGCGAATGAGGCTTTAATAACGATTTGATTTATATGCGCACAACGCTATTACCAATTAAAACGAAAACATTCTATACCTAAACCTATATCAAGTATCTTGCAATATAATTACCTGCCTTATCTATATATTTTTCCATCAAAAGACATGAATAGAAGAGTGATACTAATTAAGTCATTGAAAGCAACAAATGCTGTTTTAAATATTTAACGAGTTATAATGAATGGTATTTCACAGCTGATTGCAGATTATAATGCCATAAATTGCATACAAATTGTTCATTGATATGATTGTCTACGTTCTAATCAACATCAAGAGAATGTTTTGTTCTTTTGTAACCGTTGTCGCGGCTATCAATGGAATTTCATTTAATATTTGCGAAATAAGGAATACCGTCAGCAAATGACGAGTTCTGATTATTCAGCGAAATATTATTCAACTTGAAGTATCGTGTTTATACCAGTGATTTTATATAGGTATTAAAATACTAGCTTTACCCCGTGGATTTACCCACATTCTGAGGGAACTTCTTCGTGCACCCAGATAAAATGTATGGGTACTATGTGTTAAAACCAAGTTACAAACTATATTCTGTTCAAATTCATTCTGTCGTTTTTGCGTGTAAGACCAACAAACATACATATATACACATTCTCACAAACTATACCATTTTTATTAATAGTAGAATTTTCCTCAAGCGTATATTAGAGTAAGTTATAGGAGAACTATTTCAACTACCTGAGACACAAGCAGAGTGGCGCAGTGGAAGCGTGCTGGGCCCATAACCCAGAGGTCCGTGGATCGAAACCACGCTCTGCTATAAACTTTTTTATACATTTTTTGTATTATTTTTGTTTATTTTTTATCAGGGTAAAATAATTCTTTACGCAAGAAATTAATCGATAAGATAAGTTATTTTACTACAATGTTGTTTTTTAACTAGTCGAGATTGGTTACTATTATTAGTTTATCTTTGCGCATTTTCATAATGTCTACAAATAATCTAACAATTTCTTGAAATAAAATTGGATTATTTTTTTTTGCTTGGATTATTTACTGATTTTAAATTCACTTCTTGATACGGTTGTCGATTATTGTTATGACAATATTTTTACCGTGAAACAAAATATCGATTACAGATTTTTCGATTGTAACTCGATCTTTTCTGCCGACCGTAAAATCAAAAGCACGCTTTGACGTCTTAATCCAATCAAGCAAATTAGTTATTAGATTACTATGAAGTCATTGAGGAGTAAATTATGTGTTTATTGATAGCCTAGCGCGTGGTCGAACGATTAACATTCAGTAAATTAAGGCAGGTCGGGGATAAATAATAGCGATTAATATTTGGCGGTTATTAACTTTTGTTTTTGTTACCAAAAATGTAATTAGCGTGAAATAAAATAAACTTGAATGCCCCATAACTTTGGTATTTTATATTTGTTTGATGATATTTGTTACACCTAATTTTACCAAATCCGGCTAACAGGGTATGCTTATCTGCCAAATAAATAATACTATACTTTATTATTATCTCGAAACACGTAAATAAATAAAAAAAATAGAAAAGAAAGAACTAGAAAAGAAAGACCAGAAAGGTAAATATTCATGTTAGATAAGAATTGCGTAATATGCAGGCGAACGGACAATAATTGTGTAGAACGATGCATTTTTGGCTAGGGTCTTGTTTGTTAAAAACTATAACGTTTAAGTCTTTTTTGGAGGCTTCCGGCGACCGGGACCGCAATTAACTGATCCGCGGTGTGAGTCGCCGGATGGATTTAATTTAAATATTTTTCTTCCGGCGACTGGGACCACTCATAAAATATAAGGTTCAAATCAAAAATAGTACAGTCAGACAAAAAAATCTTCAGTGCACTCTATAATATATATTAAAATTTGATTGTTGCGTCACGAAAAGTACTAGGACATCATAGAATGAAAGAGACCGCAGTGTTGTTTCAACTACCCACCCGTACATAATGTAAAACTTTCCCCACCCGTTACTTTGTAAATGCCACGTAACATACCAGGGCTTCATAAGGTTGCAGAAGTTCCGTCCGCATTCGGATAACGGAACTATTCAATTCTACCAACATAGTGAGATCGAAAGACGGGATGTGTAGGTTGCACCTAATTCTGTTGTTCCCATCCCGCTAGTGAAGTTACTAGGACAGCATAAAATGAAAGAGACACCGCTGTGATGTTTCAACTACCCACCAGTTACTTTGTAATAATGCCGCGTAACATACCAGGGTTTCGCACTTCTTCACTTCGCTAAGTGTTGATTGGCTGACGACTGCAACTAACCGACGAATACGCGGGCCCGCTCAAGTAGTTTGCTTCTTAACCTTGGCGAGACCCGCGTATTCCGTGCGCATTTTATTTACATTATATACGGGCGGGTAGTTGAAACAACACTGCGGTCTCTTTCATTCTATGATGTCCTAGTACTTTTCGTGACGCAACATTTCAAATGTTCAATGTCCATTTGATTCTTTTAATATATATTATAGAGTGCACTGAAGATTTTTTTGTCTGACTGTACTATTTTTGATTTGAACCTTATATTTTATGAGTGGTCCCAGTCGCCGGAAGAAAAATATTTAAATTAAATCCATCCGGCGACTCACACCGCGGATCAGTTAATTGCGGTCCCGGTCGCCGGAAGCCTCCTTTTTTGCAATGTTTGACTTTTATTACTTAAAGATACGTAGGTAAGTGTCTTACAAAAACTTTGAAAGCTGTCCAGTTGGAATATTCTATGAGTTATCTTGTTGTCCAATTAGATTGTATAAAAAACAGCTAAGTATTGAGATAGCAATATTATCAGTCTCGAATTAGGAAAGTGTCAAAACTATCTTTCAACGATAGAGTTTAATATGACACCATTAACCACAAAGAATGACCAGCGTTTCGGAGATGGTCACTATAAAGCTATTATTAATACATATCTTTTTTTTTTACCGACTTGTTATCTGACGCAGGAATCCTTTCAATCCATCCGTTCTATTGTTTTTGGACCACTTTTTTATGTTGATATCAATATTTTTTACGATGGGAGTAACGATAAAACAGTGATTTGTTCTGAACAGATATCGACCGTACGGGATGCCTTCGGGCACTTATGATGCGTTTATCATTCAGCGGCAACGTTTCTTTTGTATGTAAATATTTTATTGTTACGTAAAAAATCTTATTATTTAAAAAGAGAATCACATAAATTGTTACTTATACGAATAAAGTTAAGATTATTTGAATATTGGGAAGCTAAATTATATTAAGAGCAATAGAAAGTGTATTGATCAAGCTTACTCAAAGCCGATCCGACGTTAAACACATTTTAATGGAGACGTTATCCTTTTCGCAACATATTTCTCCCGCTTATATCTTGTGTACAGAGGTACCGACAGTGAAGTTCCAACAATCGGATTTGTGCTAAGTAGCTCATAAAATATCAACCATTTTTATGGTGGAATTTATGTGTTGCAAATGCATTGAGAGTAATATTTCTTTCCCTAAAAAGACGATGAGATTCCAATTAATGACACAAAAATATTTCAATATTCTTAGAAGATTTTGTCACTGTTAGAGTCTTTACGAACATAGCCTAACTGTTAAAATTCTTTAGTATTACAATTGTCTATCGATGAAACAGCATGTAGTACGTAAGTGGGATCTAGAATATCTTAAGAGGGACGAGATCATGTTTAAGAATTAATAATACCTGTAATATATATCGTCTGGTTATTAGAATTAAAATGGATATCAAAACAATTGATCATTTGACGTGTTTATTTGTACCATTTTTCAATCAAAAGAAAATTAAATCACAATACCTTTTAAAGAAGACTTATTAAATTTCTATTTCAAATATCACATAATAATTCATTATAATTGAGTTGTTAATCGATACATACAGTGTTAGTTCTCGATTTGAATATTTGAATTTTGTATATCGATTATCGCTTTGGACACATCGGATGATTGATATTAGTCTTGGTATAATTTCATAGCGGATTCCTTCGTATAGTCGAATGAATTAATAGAGTTGTTTGTTTTAGTGGCGCTAGTGGGCATCGCCGCGGGCGCACCGTATCGCCTCGTCTTAATGAAGTGTCGAATTTTGTGTTCTCGATGGGAGTTAAGGAGACTGTATATTAGTTAAAGCTACTTTGTTATAAAAATATGAAATATTTAAAACTCACACTAGAATTTGTACTTTGATTCTGGTTTGAGGCTGGATTTATTAATATAAGATTGTATTCTGATTTTATTTTAAACGGTTTGTTGGCGATGTCAGCTAATGTCAGTTAATGTCAGTTATGCAAAAGCTATTTTTGGATATGTGAAGTATTTTTGATAATTCCTATTATCTGCATGATTAGTTTCTACGCTGATCTAACTATTCTCCATTAAAAAAAAATACGAACATATCCTCAAATTACGACTATTTTAAGACCTATTGAACGAACCAAATAAAACAATTCTAAAAGCAGAGTTTCTTAGTAAAATGATGATGAGGATGATGTGTAGGTTCCCTAAGCTACTCGCTTCTGAATTAACTTTCGGATCGGTCATCGATAAATAAATATTTATACTGTGTTAATGATAAAGAGTGTTTCGTCTTAGATTTAATAGATAACAAGCACGCCGTCGCCTGAAGCTGTGTACATTATATCTAATATACCTACTGTGTTTAATTGTAACCCGCTCAGATGTGGTATCGATGCATTTGTTATTAGTTATGTTTTGCTTCTATTGTTTTAGATGTTAATTTTGTATGAAAAAAAAAAAGAAATTGAGCATATTTTGATAATTAGGAAATAATTTGAAGGTAAGTAAGTGCTATGTGTAATGTTAAATGATTACTAAAATGACTAAAATTTGTCACTGTTTCTTACTAATTTAATTTAATGTTAGCATTTTTGTCTGTACTGGATATTTTTATAAAATAAAATGTGTTATCCAATGTCTACTTCGGGTATTTAAAAACAAAAATATATATTTCTTTATACACACGTCCCAAATATGATTGGCGACATTGAATCATTTTAAACTGGCCGTAATTGTACTGTAGCTTGAGATAGCCCGGCAATTTGATGATAAATGCTCCTGTGAGTTTATACGCTCGTCCACCGTCACGGTCCTTATGAGTTAATTAACGACAATCATGCAAATGACATGCCACACTCAATACTCGGTACATGCTTCCAACTGCAGTAATAAGTGAAAATCGACTGATCAAAAAAACCTACGACGAGCTTTAACATTAAGTATAATTTTGCAGTTAACAAGCGCAACTACGTGAAGAAATTTGAAACATCGCAAGCACCGCGTAACCTGCTTCTAGAATAAGGAGAAGTAAATATCGTCATACTCTATACGGTCATACGTAATGTTACTATATCACATTTAGAAGATTACTAATTCGTATGCAAAAAGAAGTGAGTGAAAGAAATCGTATGGTCACGATCGTACGCCTCCCCAAGCTCACTCTATTAAAATTTCCATAACATGTACTCTAACCATACATTAATCTGAAAGCTCGCCTCACTCAAAGCTATCTCGCATGCATCACTACTATCTGCTAAAACTTCTAGTTGCTGTGAAAAAAAACTTTAATAATTCCAATTAACCCTAATAATAGGCTCCGGGCAGTGGAGAGGCAGCGCGATTAAAAAGACAAATCCCTCAACCACTAGACTACAATAGCAGGTTGCGAGCATTCCGTCGGTTGGAAGCCTGCCCTTTATTAATAGACCAACGACCGGTAGCCGCCATGGTTGCCATACTGAGCGAAAGATATGATTAACACAAAGGCGATACATAATAAGCGATATTGGGACCAGTTCGGGGAGCTATGGACATAATATGTAACCGCAGCAGGTTTTCGATCATATCCATTACAGGCTAATGCTCGTGGCGGCGACAAACGCACGCGTTCACGTTTGCTTTTCTTTGAAACGGGCTAAGAAGTGCACCCTGAACGTTATCCTTGCAGACTGCAACGTCTAATGCTCAAAGATGAATGCACTTATGGGTATGCTACTTTGTCATTGTGTATGCAAGTGTATGCTCGGGCTTTTAATTAACGTAACTATGTATTTCTATGGCCACTAAAGGCTTAGAGACGAGATGCTTATAAACCTTTTATATTTTAATATTTAGTCCAATTAAGCTAACAAGTTTATATTACTTTTAGATACCAAGTTGTTTTATTAGCAAAACTAACATAAGTACCGAAGTAAAATTATTTTAATTTATACATCAACAATTGAAGTTACACGGAACATCACAGACTCGATATAATCGGTAATCTTGCAGATTACTCTGCTTATACACATATTGTACGATCAGATATATTTTTAAATTAAAGTACTTATTAGTCAAAATAATGATTTATCTTCATAGACCTCAAAAACATATTATCGATGTCTATAAACTAATAATTATAATGTCTAGTCTGTTTAATAGGTAACGCATGCGTCATGTCAAAGATGAAAAACATTAGGAGGAACTCGTCGCACAGGTCACTCGACCACGGTTGCCGCGGTCAGTCCCTGTACGAGGCTATGTCATACCGACTTCTTCGTGCCTCGTAAAACAAGCTAAGCCGTTGGTCACGACTGTTATCTGTAGATCTTCGACAGTCGTTAAGGGCATTCAGAAGCCAGAAAGTCGGACAAACAACCTATCAGAAGTATTGTGTTAACTTGGTCTTTACCATGACGTGTCAACGCAGGAATAGTTTCGTTAAAAGAGACAATGCTATACGACGTTAGTAGTTGTGCCTCGCTCTCACACCTGAATAGTGATTGCAAAAACGCGTGGTGGTATGGCCCCTGGTAACTGGGTTTTGGAGGTCGCAAGGAAACCCATGTGTCGAAGAGCATAATAGTGGCGGAATGTGTCCCATAAGCAATGAGTACTCGAGATGTCTGAAAACTAGAAGACCAAATTAAAATAAATAATTTCAAATGTGAACCGAAACGTACTATGTAGATATTTTTAAGTGTCTATAAAAAAAATATCAGTTCATCTTTCCGTTACAAGTTCATGCAAGTTTTGATGTTTTTTTTTCGTCTGAATAATACCGTGGTCTTAATCGATGTAATTACAATTCCCGCAGATGTATATTAGATTGTACACGCAATATTTTATCGTTATCTCATGATAAATACACACAAGATGACTGTAAATAATATCTCAACGACAAGAGAAGTAATTGGATGGGCTTCCACATCGATCAAGCCACAATTTTGTATGAACAAGCTCATGTTAATTAAACCTGATGTGAGCATTTAATAAATAGCATTCATGTTAATTGTTTAATAGACGAGGTATTTAAGAGTTCTTGTGGTCAGTTCAATTTAATCTTACTCATTTGATATTCTTAAATTTTGTCAACATTGTTCAATCTTTATATTATATTAGAATGCATGAGAAGAACTATATCGTGGTTTTGCTTAAAAAAAAAGGCGCTGGCGATATAAATAACAATTTCAGGTGTCATTACTAAAATATGACCAAGCACTTGAATAAGTGGATAAGCAAATATAATACAAATTAAAATGCAAAAAGTAATTCTAACCGCAAAGTTGCAATGCACATACCTAATGACGAGTATCCGCCAATTAAGCGTCTGCGCATGGTCCGTGACAAAAACTTGTCTTGTGAGCCTTTAAGAGGCGCTACCGAACTTAATTGGACGGTGCTTATCGACTGCTGGTTATTGTGCCAACTGGCAATGGCGAATAATCGAAGGACGCCCGAGCGGATTCCACCTAGTCCAGTCTCCCAGCTATGCCATGATCTATTTCTGTCTACTCCAAGACAAAAACCGCCGTGAAATTGCAACGTCGAACAAAAAGAGCCAACACCAAAATTGGAATTTGAAATTTTAATTGTGCTGTTAGAGCCTTAGTTGCTTTGCTTGTGCGCAGCTGAAATGGCTATTACGATTGAAGCCTTAAGTCAGTGTGATTGATGATTGGATCATTTTAATTGAATAGAACTTTGAGCTATTTGAATAGAATACAAGCTTTTTTAACATGCTAAATTGCCTTTGTGTAATTGATGTCAATTATTGGCTATTTGCCGTTTAGATGGGGTAATCCAGGAATTCCCATACATACTAAGAATTGATATCTAACGATCTGGTTGATATTTTTCATTGGTAAAGTCAAATAAATGAATGCCTATAATGGTTTTTATAAATATAAGTAGCTTTTGTCTGACTGCTTTCGGTTTAGTACCTACACTACCTAGGGCAGGTATTACTTTGCATGCTCGAATAAAAAAAAACTATTTCCATGCTTCCAGTATACGTAAAAAAATATTGACAAAGTCTGAAGGCAGTCTGGTTTAGCTATGAAATAATAACAAACAAACAGACAGAGTTACATTCGCATTAATATCAGTAAGGATAAGGTATATGCGACAGGTTGATGGCATCACGTATGTAAACTGAGGCGTGCGTCGTCGGCGGCGAGTGGCAGCGAGTGGCGCGTGGCACTTCTGCGCCAACTGGTTCCACCGCCTGCGTCTGCTCCACTGACGATTATTCCTAAATAAAAATAAAAACCCATGCCCGATGACGCCTATCTCCGGACCTCTTCAAAATAAACTTTATTCTTCTCTGAATCCATAAATTAATTACAATATCTATCTACTCTCGTTTTAACACCCGAGAATTCCCGTTTTCGAAACAAATGCTGAATTAATCTGTTCATTCTTATTTTTCCATTCGTTTGGAATAAGGCGTGTATTTCATTTATTTCTTAATAAGCGAAGCGACAGTACCTCGGCTCGGTTGTTTAATTAAGAACTAGTGAAACGGCGTAGACTGCGGTCTCTAGCAGATCTACATAGGTATTTGTTTTTTTAATCACGAATACTTATAGGTGCTATTTTATTTTTGTTGTTAAGGACTTGTTTAATGGGAAACACATCGATTTAGCCTCAAAGACTCAATGTTACCTGTTACCAAGGACCATTCATTATGGTTTTTAATAAAACTATTTGGCTGTCAATTTAATGAAATATATTCGCGTATCACATTACATGAATGCGGAAGCACACGAAAAAATTAGTTCAATGAAATGAGGTCGATGCACTGAGATGCTCACAGAATACTGGTTCGTATGTTGAATTTTTTAAAATATAATTGATACGAAAGTATAACGTTATTACGCTAATAACGTTGCAACCATATCACAGTAAGAAAAGTTCGGGAATCGACTGGTTTTCCTTTTGTTCACGGATTGCGTTCATTCGAAAAGGTTCCAGTGTTGATGACTTGTTTATCGAGTATTTCGGGTGAGTAAAAAGAGGAATCTTGTGTGTCCAGTGGAGCTGTCCATTCAAGAATTTGTTGACAAGCAATTAAGGGTGGGCCGAGTATGCGCACACGATCAAAACAGAAGCGAGAGACAATATTTATATTTTATTTTTTATTGATTCAATTGAACGCTGTAGATAAATGTAATTTTATGGATTGCAGTTATTGTAATGAATGTAAAAACTCTAAAAATATTCCAGAAATGTATTGAAGTTATCTCAGAAATGGTTGCCCGCTAACTTGGGTTATCCAGTCTTGCTAATCTTCTCCACGATGATTATTTATTGTTTTCTTATCTACGTCCGAGTTCATGATATTGCAATAAAGCAGATGAGTTTTAATGATTTTCTCTAAATAGGTTGTAATTATGACTGAATCCCTATAATAAGTAATACGAATCAGATTAAACGACTTCTATCACAAATCCTGTGTGTTGTTTATATAGATACTATTCATTTTCAAAAGGTGGGTAACCTATAATTAAAAAAATAAGTTTCTACAGCTTCGCGATAAAACATACTTACTTATATCCATCTTCCTTTTTTGGTCCATTAAGAGTGTCTGAGAATAACGTCAGGAATAATTTTGACATTGAAATATCCATTAAAAGTGATCTCCATGGCACGGGAGCCTGGCGTTTCGTACTAAATGCGCCCCTAATTATTATTTCAATACTTCTTACCTTTGTTTTATTAACAATAAACTCGTCCAAGATTAGGGGTAATGAAAATGCACAATGGTAACACAAATGGTTTTTTCTTCATAAAAATTAATTTTCTTGCAATAAAACCGGATAACTGTGCTGTTAACAAAATTCAATTATAACAAAAGCCGCGTGCGTTGAGCTGACGGCTCGCTTGTTCAGATTATATGGACGGAATAAATATTCGTGTTTGCGAACAGGAAGTGAGGGAGCCGATGCTTTACTGAGATTTGGAGATTAAAGGTATGTACTGCAAAGTTCTTTTAGAAAGTAAAATTTTAGTTACTAATTCAATGAAACTTCGAAACACGCACCATCGATATTACGATTTATCCTCCATTGGCACTTTAAATTATATAAACAAAATGCTTCAATTATGTCCACCGTAAAACCATGATTAAAATAAAGCCTCCTAAAGCGTTTATCCGTATTCTTCATTCCACGGCCCCAAAGTATTCAGAGTGGTCATAAACTCGTCCACCAGTTACGCTACGAACCTCCGTACAATGGTAAATGATAGTTATAAACGTTTATTAATAGAGGTACCTTCGTACGTAGAAACAGTCAAGACCTTAATGTACATTTAAAAAAATAGGGCTTAATAACACGACCGGTGCGCCCGCGCTGAATCAAGACAGAATTCTGTTGTTACTCGCTATTATTAATAATTAAAACGATTACTTCTGCGAGATAGTAACGTGGTGTAATTAATATTGTAATTAGTGTGGCTCGAAGCAGGCTTTATGTGGTGTGGAAGGTGATATCAAAGCGTATGCAAGCCGTCAACTAACTCATCCAATCATTAGCTGTTCTCACTCATGTGAATAGACGGTTTCAGATAATATAATATTAAATCAAATCTGAAAACCACATAGATTAACACTGACGTTGAAATAAGACTAAACTGAGGATATAAAATTTTTATTCTCAAGGAAGATTCGCGATAACGTAAGGTTGTTCGTCTTTTTAAACGTACTGATTACTATCTAGTTATTGCCCCTCGTTTTAAATAATTGTTGGAATGAAAATATTTAGTGTATCACAGGTATATCTCCGACACAAGTTATAGGATTCCGCTGAGGAACCTACTAGTAACTTAATACTTGGGGGTGATAGCAATCTGTCACTGTTACTACGTTTATGTAGATCAAGCGGCGCCGACAAAAGTTGTAAGAAAAAAAAGTTTTAAGTGATACATTAATACTTGCTATATTCTTGCATGTATGTATGTTAATTTTATTTATTTATTATTTTTCACTGAAGTTTTTCCCATACATCTGCGTTTATTTAAGTTTATAATAGCGTTAACTTATGTAAAAGTACTGATACACGAACTGCACTGTCAGTCATACGCGATTAGCAACTATTTTTATTGTTACATAAACGAAACAACCTTCTCATTTTCTCAATCATTAGGATATAGGTCAGGTATAAATAAAATTATACAGAAAGTTGTATCTAATTTTGTACCAAAACCCGATGAGCATCAACACGCATATTTGTATTATACACCTCACGACAAACTCAAACACTTTAAAAAACACGTCAAAGTACCTTTACCACAATTCAATGAAGAATCTTAAACCACCAAGCTTTAATTATCGCCATAGCTCCAACTACTACGTTGTAACGAAAACCAGCAATTAGATGCTTCGAGTCTTAAATCTGCCATTTCAACGTAACCTAGATTATCCACTACGGTTCGACATCATTTCATTTGCGATGATTTATAGCGCTATGGGAAACTTAGGGCCATATTACTGTAAAGATAATCATTGGTTTAACAAATGCACGCGGCAGCTTTTAAAATTAATGGACACGTGAATTAAAGTTGCGGTGCAGAGTCGTAATGAAGATAACGTTGGGTGGACACGGTACGATAAAGTTCTGACGGCGTTTCTGACTCGACGATAAGCCTTTAATTATTGAGATAAAGCCTCTACGTACGCCGTATAGGCTTTAAAACGTCCAGCAATTAGGACGCAGGGAGCGACTCGTGTTGCCTACAGCGGGTCGTTGATCTGTAATTAGCGATTGATTAGCGATTTTGATTAATACGACTCCGAAATCTGTCACCAAAGGGTTCAGGCTGCAGATGATTCGTCGGCTCAATTGAATACGGCTTCAATTTAATACAATGACGCGTATTGATAACTGGCTTGATAAAGTCGTTTAACTGAGATCTTTGGAAACCTGGAAACCAATTTGATTAGCATTTTTTCTATGAATATAAAGTATTGTAGCGTACTTTGTTTAAGTTCGAGTTAAAAGCTTTTGTACATGAATTACATTTACAAACTTGCACTCATCAAGGGCGCGGTTAATATTTGCGGAACGAGGCACCCAATTATCTCGAGACGTACGTATCATTATCGAGTAGTAGGTACAGGTAGTAAAGGTCATTAATCTCATTCATTAAGAACATCCGATTCCCGATTGTTCGATGTGAATTCTTTCGCCCCCGACTCCGCCTATATTTCGCGCGTCGACGAAATGTGTTTATAACGATTTCACTGCAACACCCACGACACTTGCCGATATTTTTTCTAGTAAGGATATGTCCGTTCGTTTCCTAGTTAAATTGGCATGATTGATGGCGGACCGAACTATTAGTTGCGAATTAAATTAATCTTAAAACAGATATCCGTTCGTTTCACACATAACTTATAATTATAATCGCATCAATCTTATAAATTAAAGAAATAAAAATAAGTTGGATTAAATCGATTCCATGAATATGATATGTTTTCAATAATTTTGTCGGAAATGACAGATAAGAGCAATAAGACATGAGATATGGAGCTTCCGCTATCAATCTTGTTTAAGAAATAATATGATGGTCGCTTTTGGCGTATGGAGATTTTCCCACGCTGGGGATCAATGGAAAGAGTTTTACGAACTATCGACAGCTCCATGAAAAAGGACAAGACTCCCGCTTAATTGTTCTCGATGGTTTAGTTAAGTCTTTTATAAATTGAGTATTTCGATATAAGCCTTATTAATATGAATTAAACAATTTATTAGTATTTACACAGCACAGAAATACTAATAAGAGACATAACGAATGGTGGCATCCGAAACGCGTGATTAAGTCATTGGCGCGAGCTTAAAAAAGGTAATATGACTTTACAAGTACCTACGCAAGTTAAAATTATATTAGCAGCTGAAAAATACACGTTGACTGTAAGTGGGATCGTTATTATAAATTGGCAACGATGCTGCATGATATGGGCTAACGTTACTTTTTAATAAGTTTCTCGGTAAAAGTCAGGAGTTTACTCCACTCGCTCAGTTTCAGTCATACGGCCATCGCCTTGACATTTATTGGTGGTATAAATCGTAACTTGATAACTTAATCTCAGATGATGGCCACAGTTTGTACACGTCTGTATTACGCTTGAAGGTACCTACTACATTAATTTATGTCTTTACAAAACTGATTTTGACAGGCTACGCATGGCATGTTAATTGTGACTATCTCGTCTAGCCATGTCTTTTATACAGTAAAATCAGGTAAGTAAATTAATAAAGTCGTAATAATTTTCGATGGTATAGTTTCTGATATTGAAGATTGATTTAAAGCTTCCTTGTCATTTAGATTAATGATCTCAATTCTCAACATAGATCTTAATAATAAATCGAGAACATGTCACGTGCGACAGGTAAAGTACGATTTATGACTAATTACACAGTTAAAATAGACGAATAAAACTCGCTACAAGATGCATTAAATACCCATCAACATCAGTCAAAGTTGCACTTTACATAATTTTCATTGTAAACAAACGCCTTTGGCTTTCGGCGATACAAAGCGGGTCCCGAGCGGTAGGTAACATACGTAATTGCTCTTGCATTTCAATTATGAGCAATTATTAAATCCCACCAATAAATTGTGTATGTTGGGTTTTACAAAATGTTTTATGAGTACGATTTAAATCGGTACGGGAGCCTGCAATTAGTGGCGCTGATGCCTCGCTAGACGTGAAACGGTCGTATAAAAAGAGTTTGATCTTGTAACAAGTTCTCGGGATTGTATTGTAAAATTACCTGTAGTAACTAAAACCTAATTATTACGTTCTCAACTCATCGATAATAGTAATTGAAAGACAAGCCTTGCCAGCATGCAATTTACTGCATTAAACATACCTATTATAAAATAAAATATAATGAGCTTTTGTTCGTTTTTATTTGTTTTATATTCTAAGTAGTTTTTATATATTTTTTTCATTTATTGCTAATATACAATATAGAAATTTCTTGAAAAGTACAGTTTATCGTATGCGACATGATGAGTTCCACCCACGTCGCATCTCCTGAGATCGCAAGGGAGGCGCGCGACCGCCGCGCCCCCGGCGGCAGACTAATTTTACAGTCTATATATCTGCACTGATTGCTGGGACACACTCGTATTTATTTACTACCCCCACTACTTAATACTTGACATGAGGAGTTTATTTGCAATGTTAATTCAAGAACTGTAACGTTTTTCACTTATTTTAAATCGTATGAGGATGCTGCTCTATATTTCTTAGTATTTGTTTTGGTCGGTAAAAGTATTTTATATTGTCATACCTATTCTTCGCTGAAAGGTTTTGGCAGAAGTATATTTAACTGGAATATAGCTACATGTATTTTTAGTCCTATTTTGAAGTGGGTAAACCATATGCCATCAACTCTAACTCCAGATCCTTAACTATTACTCAGAAATACCTGAAAAATACTTCATAATTACGAAATATAAGACCAACGTTTTTTAAAGCTAATAAGCTAAAGCTTACACTGAATTATCTCAACCGTCACTAAACTTATCAGTTACGACGCACAAACTCTAAATAAAACATTCAAGTACCTGTGACTCCTTATTTAAGCTCTCTAGTGCAAGAACATTGCTAGAATGTTCGGGACCCAATTAAGACATCGTTACCTACTACGTTTACCATTTCATTCCCACATTGCCAAACATATACCTAGATACAACTACTCCTTAACCGAGCCTTCGCCCGAGGTGTTCCGGTGGCGTTCTGCAACGGACGCATAAGCAGCTTTTTGTGCTTCAGCATTGTCGGTAAGGCACTGGGCACATACAACGAGTTTTTGGCTAACGAGCGGATAGAAAGGCCGTTATGTCCTCAGGTTAATGTAGCTGTTGTAACAGATTGTTCTGATTCTTTGTTTGTTATGAAACTTTCAAGTAATACGATAATTTAAATTAATTAATTGTTTAAATACGTAGTAAATTATACTACAATTAGCGGAAACATACGACTAGTAGGCGTGGCTTCTCAGTGACGTCAGCATCGAGTCAATAAGGTGATCATGCGGTACGAGTGGAGGGGGCAAGCCTAGCTGTTGCGAACCAGACGTCGCGGACACACATTTTGATCTAGCTCTCAGATCGAACGGACGTTCACTATCATTGTCAATTTATTTCCTTGCTATTATTTTTATTACTATTTCTATTTCTATTGTTATTAATTTTGTATTTGGCATAAGTTATTAGTTATTTTAGTTCTTTATTTTTTACTGTATTCTTAGTAGTTTGCAATTACTTTATTTGATGTGATGATGTTATTATTTTGTTTTTAATAAAAGTGTTTTTATAATCTAAATTCAGAAGTGGGATAGAACTACGTTCCGACCCTCTCTTTTCCTGATAATATTCTAAAATTGTATCTTGAGTAAATTAATCTAAAAACAAAACGTTATGTCGAAAGAAAGTAATAAGAAAAAATCTAGTGGACGTCCTTCCGTTTCGGATCTCGAGCAACAACTTCAAATATTGTTATCTCGAATTACCGCTTTGGAACAAGATGATTCTAGGGTTCACAACGCAGAAGCAGCCAGTGTGTATGACCAAACTTCTACGCGCAGCCAACCGGTTCCGTTGGCGCGGGCGCAGTCTCCACTGTTACCTTCCGCACTTAGTGCGGGCAGGTCGATGCCGATGCCAGTTACCGAAGCTTCGTGTGCCGCCAACTTTGTTATGCCCACGTCACCTCAGGATGCTGAGGCAGTCATGCACGAGGTGACAGACAAGTTGGTGACTGTAATAAAGGCCTTAAATCCGGTAAGATCCAACCATATTTATATATCTAATTTTGATCCGTCTTTGCATGATTTTGACGTGTGGTGCAGTGAAGTTGACCATGTGCGAAACATTAATCGGTGGGATGATCGCGAGTGTATCGCGCGTATAGGCAATTGTTTAAAGGGCGACGCCCGTGTTTGGCTTAATGAATGGACGACTAATGATCGCTCTTGGTCACGCTTTAAGCAAGATTTTCAAGCATTGTGCCCGCGTAGAATAGACATTGCAAATATTTTATATGAAGTGATGAAGACCAACTCTGACCACTACTCTACTTATGCAGAATACGCTAGGCGTGCTTTACTAAGATTAAATATTGTTAGGGGATTGAGTGAGGAATTGATTGTTGCAATTGTCATACGTGGTATAACCGACCCACAAATTAGATCAGCTGCTATGAACGCAAATTTACTGCCTACCGATATAGTTTCATTTTTATCAATATACGTAAAACCTAGCAAGCCTCGATTAGGCAGTAGCTCCTATAGTAATAACAATCCACGTAAAAGGGAGCGTCCTGACTTCAAGTCGAAAATTAGATGCTTCGCGTGTGGAAATTTCGGGCACAAACAAGACGATTGCTCTAAGCGTATGAAGTTATCTAGCGACATGCAAACAAAGCATTCGAATTTTAGATCTTTTAATTCAAATTCAAATAGTAGTTTACCTAAATCTGATTCGTGTACTTTTTGTAAAAAAATAGGTCATAAAGTTGAAGATTGTTTTGTCAAACGGCGAACTGAATCTAGTTCAAAGTCCAACGTAAACTTTTGTCGCGAATCTGAAAATGATTGTTATAGGCATAATGATATTGCCGCCGCAGTAATTCAAGGGGTGCCTGTAGATATTCTGATAGATAGTGGTTCTCAGATTTCCCTAATATCAGAATCGGTGGTCAAGCATTTCCAGTGCACGCAAACTCCTTCCTTTTGCACATTACGTGGCATTGGAAGTCAAGACATAGAATCTAGCTTTTTCACCACATTAACTGTGGAGTTCCCTGAGATTACTCTTGAAGTGGATTTCCATGTAGTTCCTGATCGGTATTTGAATACGCCTGTTATATTGGGTACCGATGTGCTTAACCGGGATGGTGTAGTTTATACTAGATCACGGGGTACACAGCGCCTTTCCCGATCAAGCAGGGTCTTCAGGGTACAACTGAGTATGCATGAATGTGATGTTAATACACCTCTTACCGGTATTGATAGAGAACATTTGCTAGCTGTAATAAATGAAGTCTCAAATTTTTTAGTAACTGGCACAGCAGTAACTACTGTTACCACGGGATCTATGCATATAAGGTTGCACCATGAAACTCCTGTTGTATATAGACCGTACAAGATGTCATATCATGAAAAGATGCGCGTTAGGGAGATTATTAAGGATTTGCTTGACAAAGGAATTATAAGGGAATCAGAGTCTGAGTTTTCTAGCCCCATTCTTCTGGTAAAGAAGAAAGACGGTAGTGACCGGATGTGTGTAGATTTCCGTGCATTAAACGCTAACACTGTCAAGGACCGTTATCCCTTGCCACTTATTGAAGACCATATTGATCGTTTGGGCAAAGCTACGTACTTTTCGAGCCTTGATATGGCTACAGGGTTCCATCAAATTAAAATGGATAACGATTCTATTCACTACACGGGTTTCGTAACACCTGAAGGTCATTACGAATATCTGAAAATGCCTTATGGCCTTGCGAACGCGCCCGTAGTTTACCAACGAATCATAACAAATACTTTACGTTGTTTCATCGAATCTGGCAAAGCGCTTGTGTATATCGATGACGTTCTCATCCCTAGTGAGACTATTGATGAGGGTCTAAACACGCTAAGCGAGGTATTAAGGACTTTGACTACTGCTGGCTTTTCTATAAATCTTAAGAAGTGCACATTTCTTACGAAACAGGTTGAATACCTGGGACGCACGATAAGTCATGGTCAGGTGAGACCGAGCACGTATAAAATTGAGGCGTTAGTCAGATCCCGGGTACCTAGCAATGTTAAGGAAGTAAGGCAATTTCTTGGTCTCGCGGGGTATTTTAGGAGATATATACCTGGTTACTCCCTTAGAACAGTCTGTATAGCAAACTTGCTTCGTAAAGGTGTGAAGTTCTGTTGGACTGATGAGCATGAGCAGGTTCGTAAAGACATTATTTATCGTTTAACACATGAACCTGTGCTAGCCATTTACGACCCATCATTACTCACGGAGGTTCACACCGACGCGTCTTCTCGGGGATATGGTGCGGTCTTACTACAGGTTGATATTCAAGGGCGTAAGCGACCTGTTGCGTATTTTAGCAAAGTCACTCAGGGCGCGGAGCCTCGTTACCACTCATATGAGTTGGAAACGTTGGCTGTCGTCAAGGCACTACAATATTTTAGACATTATTTAATAGGTCATAGATTTAAAGTTGTCACGGATTGCAATGCCTTGAGACTTACGCAACGCAAGAAGGATCTTCTGCCGAGGGTAGCTCGGTGGTGGATGTACTTGCAAGATTACGATTTTGAGTTAGAATACCGTAAGGGGACTGCGCTATCTCATGCAGATTATTTCAGTCGGAATGCTGTTAATATATGTGAAATTGCAAAGCCCCGTAACTGGGCTCAGATAGCGCAGGCCGCTGATGAAGAAGTTCAAGTTTTATTGCAAAAGCTCAATGACGGTAAACTTGATGCGAATCGATACGTTAGGCACAACGATGTACTATATTACAAGCTCGATATAACTGGACAGCAATCTCGTTTACTATGTTATATTCCGAAAGGTCACCGTCTTAGCTTGATGCGATTGTTTCATGATGAGCACCAACATATTGGTGCTGAGAAAACTACCGACTTAATCCTCAAACACTTTTGGTTTCCTAGAATAAGACAGTTTGTTCAAAAGTATATTCAACATTGTATTGTGTGTTTAGCTCATAAGAAAGCACCGCGTCACCCCTTACAGCCAATTGAGTCTTGGGAAAAGCCAAATATACCTTTTGATACATTGCATACAGATGTGTTAGGACCCCTCTCGGACTCGAATGGTTATAAGTTTGTAGTCTTGATTGTAGACGCATTTACTAAGTATTGTCTTTTGTACCCAATCTTTAGACAAGAGGCTAGTGAACTAAAAAGAGTATTTGAAAATGTTATATCCCTATTTGGTACCCCTAGACTTCTTGTAGCCGATAGAGGACGTATGTATGAGAGTTCTTTATTTACCGATTGTATAAAAAACTTAGGTTGCAGTATTCATTTTATTACCCCAGAGATGCATCAAAGTAATGGGCAGGTTGAGAGATATTGTCGTACTGTTATGAATATGATTAGAGTAGAGACTAATTATCGTCAGAGTAAATGGTCAGATATTCTTTGGAAATTACAGCTCAACCTGAATATTACTAAACAAAAATCTACGCAGTACTCTCCTTTGAATTTGTTAATTGGCAGTGATGGTGCAACGCCCGCTATACGATCCGTGGTGCGGGACATTGCTTTGGAAGCAACTAATCCCAACCGAGAAGCCTTGCGGGAGTTGGCGCGGCAGCATGCAAGTGAGCTGCTGGGTCAGAACCGCACGCAACAGGATGCTCGTACAAATAAGCGTCGTAAGCCACCTAAGTCCCATCAGCTTCATGACTTGGTTTTTGTGCGCAAGGCAAGCCAGTCTACCGGCAAATTGGACTCTGGTATGCGAGGGCCCTATATCATTACAAAGGTACTTCCATGTGGTCGTTATGAGCTAAAGCTACTTTCCGGCTCGTATGGCAAAACCACACAGGCTGCGTCTGAGTATATTATGCCCTGGCGAGGGGAATGGACTCCTGATGTCTGCATGGCATTTTTCGATTGTAAGTACAAACCTTTTTACACAGAGTTCATTTACGAATGTTGTGTGCATCCTGAGGGCTCTGCACCTGTTTTAACGCATCCCGAGGGCTCTGCGTACGCTATGTGCATCCCGAGGGCTCTGCACCTGTTTTGACGCATCCTGAGGGCTCTGCGTATGTTATGTGCATCCCGAGGGCTCTGCACTTGTTTGATGCATCCCGAGGGCTCTGCGTATGTTAAGTGCATTCCGAGGGCTTTGCATTTGTTTTAACGCATCCTGAGGGCTCTGCGTATATTAAATCGTACATCCTGAGGGCTCTGTACACGTTTAGTAAGCATAAGATTCTGCTAACTTCATAAAACATAAATTACAAAATTAATGACTGTGCGCTAATACAGCAATGATTATTTCCAGGTGATGAAAACGAAAATCACGATCCGCCTTGCGCAAACTCCGAGGGCAACCCCGATATCCAGGAGGAAGTTCCACCAACTTCACAACTGAATGATGAGGGCGAGGACGCACCTTCTTCAGGAGAGGCCGAATTAGCGGAAACATACGACTAGTAGGCGTGGCTTCTCAGTGACGTCAGCATCGAGTCAATAAGGTGATCATGCGGTACGAGTGGAGGGGGCAAGCCTAGCTGTTGCGAACCAGACGTCGCGGACACACATTTTGATCTAGCTCTCAGATCGAACGGACGTTCACTATCATTGTCAATTTATTTCCTTGCTATTATTTTTATTACTATTTCTATTTCTATTGTTATTAATTTTGTATTTGGCATAAGTTATTAGTTATTTTAGTTCTTTATTTTTTACTGTATTCTTAGTAGTTTGCAATTACTTTATTTGATGTGATGATGTTATTATTTTGTTTTTAATAAAAGTGTTTTTATAATCTAAATCTACATAATTATTACCTACATGCATGTGACTTAAATTTCAGATATGGTTGCAAAAATTTTTGACTTTCAGGCTTAAAACAATATGATGTGTGAATGAATATGGTTTAAATTTCACCTTGAGCAAATACAATCCATACGACTCGTTTGGTTACCCTAATTCCGTTACTGGAGCAATAAAGCGTGTCGTTACATACATTATTTAATGCAAATCTACATAGTTCACCCTCTCGCCCTCCCTTTCATAGCGAACAATTAGGGTTGAGGCACACCTGTCTTGCGCGCGCGCACGCCACGCGCCAGCCGCTTGCGATTCCCTCCGCAATTATTCCTGCGTTCGATTGTTGAATTTTTATATTGCACCATTATTATTATCTGCCGAATAATAATAATGGTGCGTATTTTTTGACACGTGTAAAACGGGTTCTATAACGAGCAACATTGTTCAACTATTCATAAATATTATAATTGAATCATTAATATTACAGCCTGATCAAATAGTATTATTAATTTCAATTTAACACATGGTTTCTGCAATGGCTGAAAATTATTATTATGACTTTGAATGTACAAAATATTAATAATGGGCACAACAAATACTCATTTTTCTATAAAAAGGTACGTCGTTTATATTTTTCAACCTTGTATTATACGCGTATTTACAAACACTAAACAGGTTAAACGAAAAAGGAACTTTAAACGTATATTTGTTCTTGAAGTTGTAACTCCGAGTTGATCGCCATTATTTTATCGAATTATCAGTGATGTAGGTGTCACGGCTCGTAGGTGCAGTTGTAAACCGTGGACACAACAATAAAATAGGTTGTAAAGACATTTTACCAATTTGAGCGCGCACAATGGTCGATTGATCACAGTCACGGCGATGAAGCGCCTTCATTGATCACTCCTATATATTGGTGACTTGTAATACAAATAGGGCTTTTCTTTTTGATATTACCAGTCGTTGTTCTGAGAATATTCTGATAAATAATCCATAATGTTCCCCTTTTGAGTGCACCGAGGTCGATCAGGTAGGGCAAAACCTGATTAATAATAAAAATAAAACACCCCTGCCAAACTTTTTCTAAAGCATTGCACTATATCCATAACAATGCACATTGCTCTACACATGCTCAGATTTTGAGAGCATGCTATATGGGCACCCTACACGATTACTAACTATTCTCAACTATTTTATTGTGACCTTTGACGATCGGTACAATGAAGGTACATTTGTAAGGAGGCATGTATAGGGCTTGTAGGACCTGCAAGGTCTATTTATACTGGCGTACCAGCTTGTGCAACTTGTAAACGTCGCGTGTCAGCGAGGGTGCGGGACAGGTGTGTCGCACCCCTTATTTGAGGGAATTTGAGGCCACAACGCATAACTATACTATACTTGTTCAGTATAATGTAGGGTGACCGTTGGTATGGAGAATTTGTAATTGGTGATAAAGAGAATTTGATTAAAATTTTTCGCCGTCATGTAGTCCAGGGACAGGCAATGATTTTCAGCTAAGTTTTAGTTCCCTTGTCCCGTAAGCTAGATTCACCCACAGGGGTGAGATTTTTGTTAAGGATAATCTGGAATATTCTTGCAAAGTCAAATTTCAAGAGGTACGTTATATATACCGGATAAACGTTAAAGTACAAAATCTATACCGTTAAAAGTTTTCATTCCAAAATACAGCACAGTTTGTAGCAGTCATTGAATTATTCGTTTAAGAATATTACAGTTGGAACATGTTTCAAAAAGAAAATCTATAAATATTCACTAGCATAATTTATGTTATACAAAGTCACTGCTACTTAAGTATGTAAATCCATTTGTCCAATGGGTAAAGAAAAAATATGGTAACCCTACAAACGGCTGACACTCAACGTTAGTAAAAGCTCGTTACACTCGTCAAATGCAAATAAACGTGTTGTTTGAACAAGTACAACCCTCCGTCGCCGTGGCGCATGACCCGTGGTATACCAGTGTTTAACTGAACCGGGTGAGAGGGTTATACCTCGATTACTGTTATTTACAGTTTTGATAGATCTCCATTGTTTGTAATAGTGAACAACGTAAAAAAAATATTCTAGTTATAATTTAATCATAATCATAAATTACGGGCAACCTGAAACATGAGTACAGAAACATGTAATCTTGTAATCTTCAGCTAAAAACTAACCCAAATTGATTTATACGATTAAAATTAAATAATATTACATTTTTAAGAAGTTCACCCGTATCTGAATCCTAGTTATAGGTAAATTAAGTTGAATGTTTAACTGTATTTATTTCCAGCAAATACAAACAGACGCTCAAAGAAAATTTTCAAGAACTATTCGGTAAAAGGATAGATAGCCGATAATATAAGTATAAAAGATGGCTTCAGCTGCAATGTTTTCTAAGAGGCTATCCACACCTCAGATCGTTATCACTGACGATTAAAAATAACAGAATTGCCAACACAATCGCAATGTTTATCTGTTTTGACCACAAGTATCATGGTCATTCTTTGCTATCGTCTTTGATTATATCAGTGACGTAGACATTTTGTCTGAAGGCTTAGGTGATGGGGCCACTAAAGTAGAGGGAGACAGGACTTAACGAATTCCATTTAAGTTGATGCTTATTATTTCCGACTGTATGTATATTTGTATTTTTTTTGTGTATAGTTTTTTTGTAACATTACGAGTATATTAAATACCTTCAGGGTATAAATATTGCACGCCTCACTCACTTGAAATGACGACGGAATTACTATATTTTAGTTACTTGACAACACGTTTTAGATTTGATCTCAATTGATTCAACTGAAAATATTTGAGAAGCGATTTATCCTAAAGACTAAATAATTCAAACCGTTGGGGTACCTGATTTGACTTTATAAGGTTTTGAGGATACCTCTATCTTAGTGGCCACACGGAGATATTGAAAGTGTGAGTGAGAATACGAATCCATTATACCATCTGATCGGCGATAGTATTCATGTATTTCAACGCCATTGTACTTTCGGGAACTTTGAGAGCTCGATCCTTAGATCATCAATGGACACATTGAAGACGAGCATTCAACGTTTGTCACCGAACTATTGACAGATTCGGTCTTTTGTTCGACTGATAGTTTCTGTATCGAAGATTTTTTGCTTTCTTTAGTTATGTGATTTACTTTGAAGTTTTTAATTTTTAACTATGAGCCGATACTTTGCATCGATATTTTAAGAACGATACTTAAAATGACAATAAATAAAAAGAAGCTTTATTGAAAGATATGGATGCTGTTTTATTTTGATCAACATCACATTCACTGACCTACAGGTTCCTGTGTATAAATAAATTTCATTCATAATCTCTGGCGGGTAGTCGCACCGCTCCATTCCCACGCATGCAATATGGATTTCACTTAGCATAGATAGTTCATGAACCACGCCATGAATAATAGACAGCTGTATTTTTGCAGTGTAATTGACACAGCGCAGTTCTACGCTCGAATATAAACTTATGATATAGTTAAAACGATTAATCTGTCTCGGTTGGTGGTAAAATCCGTACAGGAATAATGAGACGAACCTCCTTCGAGTTACTGTTGGCTTGCGTGCCAATTATTGACGTAATTATTTTGAAAATATTGCCGGCCTTTTGTGATATTTAACACTCTAAAGTGGCCATATTTTTTAATCACCCGTCGCGGGCGCCATTTATTCAGTCGCCACGAGGCGTGAGGCTCAGATTGTCAATTGACTCTTTATAACGGATGCGCGTCTCCCCGTATAAAATTCAAGACACAATAAAATCTTTAAATGCTCCGAATGAAAAATTAATAATGAAAAACGTACATGGCACCTAGTTAGTAGAAAAAGCGGGGCGTAAAATAAAAAATCTGTAGGTAAATAAATTATGTCAATTGCACCTTCTCTGCGTCATTAAATATTTTTCGCCACAATTTGTTTACACGTCTACAAATAATTAATGCTTCAATTATTTTATTTAACAACTCTAATCAAGTATGTTAGTTTGTTGCATTACCCTTCTCGAAGGGGAGTCTAGCCTTGCATATTTATTATAAGAAGGAAAAGTTTATTTAAAAAAATATTTACAATATCGGCATCTTCTACAAAGCTACGGTGTCAAGTCCCTGCCAATGTTTGTTTCTGTGCAGTATTTTTAGCATAATACGTATGGTATATATATGTATGGTTTATGTTTCATTAAATAAAACAAAAAGCGTTTGGTGAGACGGGTTTCTACTCCAAGATATTATAGCGAGCTTAAAATAAGTAATTAACAATTTTTCTGTACCACCGTGGCACTAAGTATAAACTGATCCGAGCGACGTATTAACGAGCTCGGACGCGAAAATTAAAACGTATTCCAGTGTTATCCCCGCTATTAAACACGGCACTGGCTCGCCTGTAATGAGATTGTGAGGTAATCTCTGGTTTCGTTAGTGAGACCACTTCTCGCGCCCCGGTATGATCAGCTCACAGGTATTATCGTGTGTGAGCGACAACTGAAAAGTGGCGGCTGATTACGCCGCGTTCACACGGACACACGGCTATTAGTCCCAACGAAAGGCGTCCATTTATTTCGATTATCAATTAGTCCTTAACACCTAGACATGCGATAAGCCACTGACTTTCAAGTTTAATGTACGTTTAATTAAAATGAAAAAGTTCCTCGTTATGGTCTACAATGAAACGGGAAAAATGTACTTAAGGAGATGTATGGGCGATTTTTCTATTTCAAGAATCCGCCACCTGTGTCCAGTATGTTGGGAATACGCGGATTTCGCTAGGGAGCTGTGTTCTATTGCGTTGTGAGTCTCGGGCGGCGCATTAAACTGTCTTACGGGTAATGGATTGGGAATTTCATGCTCCAAAGGTCGATTTAAATTAATTTACACATTAAAAAGACTAAGTGGACTGGCTCGCGCGAAACAAGAAGTAAATAGTGTTAATCCGACTACCGACGGACGCTGTACCTTTCTTTAGTTGGTATAATAAATATGATATTAATATTATTCACCAATAATTCTTGTTTCTACCGGATCATTCATACTTTATAACATATCAAATAGCGTTAATAATAAAATTTCATAAAATTTATATAGATTTTTTTTGTTAAAATAAAGAACTAGTCCTAAAGACTGCTCTTTATTTACATTTTTGCAGCTCAATTTAATCATGGCAACTTTTATTTTTCTTAGTTCTCCGCCGCTTATTTTAGTTTCGCATCTCAATTATGTTTTCATGACCTACTCTTATCTACACTGGTATTTTACTCACTTGAATTTTATTCCAGGTAAATTAATATTTAGAATTCCTAAAAAATATATTAAAGAACGTAAGTTAAAAGAGTAATATACCTATACGTCTAAGGCTAATCTTATATTTCATCATCATCAGCCTATCTAACGCTAGTCCACTGCTGGACATAGGCCTTCCTAATGTGTGCCATATCGCCCGGTCTTCATCTTCAATCTTATATTTACCTTAGTTATAATCATCAGTTAGTTCAGTCATAATAAACTCGTGCACCCGCCAGACCTAGCCGGCTTTAAATAGCCTCGGATCCGACCAATGAAGGGTTTAATTGAATTCAAAGAAAGCATTTCAGCTAATGCAAAATCTTTGTTAATGATTGACGGCGGATATTTAAGATGTTTGCAGACAAAACAAAAAGTGAATCGAATATCGAACGGAAGCCCAGTCTTGGATATTGACCCTTTGAGGCCCTTCGCCCAAATACAATGAAGGGCCAAGAAAAATAGAGTGCCAGGAGCGCGCGCCGACACATCTGCCCATTATCGAATAAATCTACTAAAATATTATTTTTATTTTGATTACGTATGCACGGGTTGGGCAGATGTTAGAAACGATACATACAGGGTCTAAGATTTGCCAGCGGTATACTTTTCTAATGGTCAAGCAAAATACAACGATTGTAATTTGAACAAAATGTATTTCAAGTTTTTGTTCATTGTTATCAGCTAATGTTTATCTAAAATATATTTTTTGTTATATAATTAAATATTGATTACTGGACATTGACTAATAAACTAGAGTTTACAATGATAAGAATACAAAATTTATCATGATAATTGAAAATCATAATAAAACACTTATTTCTAACAGAAATATGGGCCTAGTTCTGTCTTTGTCGAATGGATTAGAATTAGATACACTTTTTTACCGTATGTCAGACCATTCTAAGGGCTGTTTCAAGTCGCTAGTCACTGACCAAACGATATGGGCTTTAATAGGGTTCGTACATTATCAACTTATTGACCGAGTACAAGGTGTGAAAGAGTTTAGAACCCCGAGGTGTAGTGTTACAGTGTTAACTGTATCAAGTTATATCGATACAAGATAAAGAGGCAGTTGTGCTTGTTAGTAAACTTCATTACAAGATACTAACCACTCGACTTCAATTATCAATGGAAATTTTGAATTAGTATTCGGTATGTACAAAACTCTATTGAATTTCATTCCTGTGTCTAGTTATCATCGAGTAATAACTTAAAGTACTTTATGTTCCTATGGATATGGATGACAAAAAATACACAGTAGCCATGTTTAGTCTCGCTCGCATGACATTAAAAACTTTTTGTTCTCAGCACGCATATTTAAAATCGCAAGGCAATTTGTCTAAAATAATTTACAACATTCTTATCTCGTGTGCGTCGGCCTTTCTTTTAGTTTATGAGTTTAGTAACAAAAGAGACTTTGTTTAGTAAAACCATTCGTTAGCATATTAAAAGATCTCCGCTTAGCACGGAAAAAATTGGTCAAGTCCGAAGTGGAGCCCATGCAATGATTTTGTACAAGGAAAATCTTTGCTAGTAATAAATACAAAAATGTATGTTTGTTATTCGATTTGGATAAAATTTGACAGAAGGACCGAGGATAGTTTTTTTTATCGGAGACGTTCCCTCAAGATGCGAATGTAACCGCGGAAAACAGTTTTTTTTTAATTATTTGGTCGATCGCATCGATTTGTAGTTAGTTATTAATTTCTTGTTTTTATTTATTTTTTCGTTATATAAAATTTTAAATTACAATTATTTAAAAAATATACAAATCAATATGGCAGTGGATTCTGTCTTGTTAATATGTATTGGTAAAGTTGATCAGCTTCCTATTAATTAACTTACCAATTGACATTAATGTTAATAAGTACATTTACAAAACAATCAGCTTTTTACTGTTAGTTTTTATAACACTTTCGTGTCATTTCGTTTAAAAGCACGGAACCCTAAAACAAATCAATTTGACACACAGCGGCGTCACAAAAGGCCGCCCGCGCCGCCCACCGTCTATGTAGTAGTACTATTCCGCAATTTGACATCTCATAAAAGATACTAATAAATAAAATTAGTGTCGTTGTGTGTGACAATAATGAGTAAAGAGACGCCGCGGTACGAGGCGGGTCTATAGTCGTATTGGGTAACTTTCATACAGGTAGGTAGGTACTTACGAAGGTTGAAGCAAAGTTGAATTGTGCAAAGAAATGATCGTAAAAATGTTCTAAATGTTCTATATAAGGTATATTGGGCGTATGATTAGATGTTATAATTTATTGATGTGTCATACCCAGTTGTGTCATTGCCATACATTTTGTATTCTATTCTATAAGTTTTCGCCACTTCGCCAGTTCTACCCCTACAGATTACCTATAAACCTACATCACACAAACAAACTTAATTTCGAATATTATTTAGGATGAATAGTTAACCAAATCTTTTAGATATAAATATTAACAATGTATGTCAATCAAAAATGAGCATAATAGTAATTTTCATTTGATTACTTAAATTGAGTTCAAAGTCGAGACCCATACTTGCGTGTTTT
The DNA here is from genome assembly GCA_963891755.1 of Pyrrhia umbra. Taxonomy (NCBI): domain Eukaryota; kingdom Metazoa; phylum Arthropoda; class Insecta; order Lepidoptera; family Noctuidae; genus Pyrrhia; species Pyrrhia umbra. Next base: position 10,362,243 of record OY982922.1, on the reverse strand, counting down.
GATTGTTAAAGCTAAGATAGAAAGGGGTTGGAAACTTATATATGACCTAAAAATAGTAACTTTCGATTTTTTAACCTGCTTCATAATAATAATATGAAATATACCTACACGGTCAGTACACATATATCGGGTTAAATACATTTCTAGATTTTATCCTTACTTAGGGTAGAAAAGTAGACATCTCGACAGTCAGACTGATACTGTTACATTAATATACAGATTAGTAGCGCCACCTACGTTTAAGATTAATGCCCCACCACTATTTAAGTATTGATTTATAACATTAAAACTTTAATCCGGGTGTAAGCATTTCGCTTTTTACCCAAAAAGCATTTTTCATTTCAAAAATGCTATTATTAACACAAATTATTTTTGAATCTTGAAACCCACACCGGAGAGGGTTTAAAATGCCAATAATAATAATGGAGAATGCTATTAAAAAAATGCAATTTTTAGATTAATGCAGAATTTTGTAAAGCAGTCATATCAATTTCCTTAGCCAGGTAGAATATATGACCCACTGGCCCAAAATCGTGGCCGTTGATATAAATCTTTAACGCTTCGACACATTTTGACCACACGTCAGGATTATGATCGGTATAAAATACTTCGCATTGTAGTTCTTCCTTTTACGTCGCCGTACAATGGATACACGTCTAACTTATAAATTTTGGCGCGAACAAAGGCGCCATATTGACAATGTAACATCGATAAACGGACGCTCGGACAGACCGACGGCCATATTAAAATATATTCCAGCCCGAGATCGGAGTAAATCAATAAAGATGATGGCTTAAATCATCTTTAGTGTAGAACCAGTCAAAAAGCTGGTCCAATTCGAAACAGAGAGCTACCGAACGTCAGCTTAGTGTAAGTATACCCCTACCTTAATCCATTCCAAAGAAGCGCACAAAAAGCCTTCCGCTCAATTTCCCTCGAAACGTCAAATGTTTGCTTTCGAAAAGGATTTTAAAATGCAACGACTTTTTGTGTGAGTATTCCAACGGGATTACAGTATGCAAAGCGGTCACGGACAGCAAAGCGTCGGTGTTACTTACTAAACGTAACTTAAACGCAAACTTTGCAGTTGGCAGTGATAGTGACTTGGAATTTGTTTTTTGGGCTGATTATATTACTACTTACTATTTACTACAAAGACGATTATCTGTAATTTTTGACGTGTTTTCTATTAGAAAATTGGTCCATAAATTAATATTTTTAGATCTAATCCATAATAATAAAATATCTAAGGTAACGCAAAAGTTAACGTTACAACTGCTACGTCAGGATCAGCCGGGGTACAATGGAAACTATTTGATTGCTTCATTATGCAGAATCGGACTCGGTTCATTGTATATCATTTCGCATGTTATATCTGTTCGTATCCTAATTTAATCATCTTGAAGATTGGACCACCGGGGAAAGCGATGTAACGGGTGGCCTCGTCGATTCGCGATTGAACTTTTAAGACAGTTCACATTTAGGAGTGATTTGTTTTTTCCGATTACGATAATATCTAAGGACATAATGACTCGAGTCGGGTACGAGATTTAAATTATGTTATCAAGTAAACTCTGATATGAACAGATAATAAGAATTTATGAAAGTTAAGTTTGTACGTAATTAATAATTATGAAGAGAAATAAGTTGTGTGGATGAGATTAGAAATCAGATGGAACATTAAGCTTTTGGATTTCAGATGTAACATTTAAATCATGATTAGACGATGTCCCAAAATAAATAAAATTCTTATCTTATAATTAGCAAAAGCCACGAAGCTAACGAACGGTCTATCAATATAGTGTATTTTTCGCGCCAAATGTAAATACAATTGTATTATACACTGCCCAAATAATATTGTTATAAATTAATATTGCAGTAAAATATAACTCGAATTCTATAAAAGCAACCGCCTGTATCTAAGTTAAATCTCTTTCAATGTTCGTAATATCGGAAGAGTCTCGTATTTGGTATTATTTATTTGAAACGCGCAGAAACGGTCAATTCTAATGCCTTCACGAAGCTTTCATTCCTTTGATCCGTTTCAATTTGCCTGACGTCTTATTTTCTACGCGGTGGTCCAACTGATCGCTCGAACTATAAAGAAAATAAAGGAAAACGTATTTTTATTGAATAATCTTGGTGCTACTGAATATTTTTAAACCATACTTATACGTAATTAAATTTTCACTAATGTTTACGGGAAAATTTTGTATTCGATTTTTGACTACTTTTTGGTACCCCGGAACGATGAACATGACTAAAGAGCTGGTCTGATGTTGGTGATGAATGATGCCTATAATTTTTTTTCTGTAATATATACTAGTTATATCTACTTCGGGAGGATGCATGTATCGAATGAATAGCTACTATGCGCAAATATCTGATATTGCTCATGGCTACAAATGTGTTTAGATACACAATCAAATCACTGACATAATTTAATGAACTGATTAAGATAACTTTCTAAGTAAGAACTAGGTATTTTTTCAATATTTAATTAAACGAAGTGTTATCAGGATATATTTCATAGATAGGCAGCATTTTTACCTACATGTTTACATGACATATCATGTTTATCTAGGCATTAAACTGTATTCTGATAATGAAATAAGAAAGTTAGATTAAGTGCAAAATTCCGCTAGAATGTTAACATGGACTTACAAGCTAGAGTTACAAATAAATGTGCCTTCTATACTTTTACCAAGTAAATAATTATGGGCCTACTTTAAGTTGTTGAAAGGGTTTTTTCGCATTTCAGTCCTAGGCATTTGTAAAATGCGTTGATGCTACTTTGTGGTGCTCATCTAATGGATAAGCTGTAGATCCCAGTAGGCAGTGCTTCAACAAAAATATTGACATCTAATTATAATAATGGAAGGAACTGGAATACCACCAGTTTTTTGAGAAAAGGGTGAATTATGGCAATTGTGTTCTTGCCATGTTAGATAGTCAGTTTAGTAAATTCACACCACTTTACTACTAACCATAATATAACTGTTCAAATATATACATCACGGATATAAACAGTAAACGCACATAGACTAAACTAGTACTTACAGCATTAAATTGCTTCGGCTGTAAGCTGAATAATTGTTTTAAAACTACCAGCTTCTAACATGATTGAAGACCTCTTTCTAAGGATTCGCCTCCAAGCGATGCAGTAATGTGGTACTGAGAAACAACTGATTGATAAAAGCTATCAAGAAATATACTTGATATCTAATCTCTGTGTTTTTTTGTTTTATGCATTTCTTCGGCCGTGCGGCGAATACTTGAATGTTAGAATTAAAGTGAATTATAGAGTAGTACCTATAGCTCCTAATCAACCTGCGTAAGTAAGAATCAAGGTATTGAGGGTAAACGGGTTTCTATTATCGCAGGACTAGTAAATTGTCATTACTTAGCCCTCTCTCTATCTTTGTTCTGTTTTGTTTACGACCTAAAGTGGCGAGAGAGTCCTTTGAAAAAAGAGTGCAAGGATTTATGTTATTTTGTTGTGGGAATCTTTTATTTTTTCCTCAATAGAAGAAAATGCAAATTATAAACAGGTAACTGTAAAATAGTATTATATCGATGCCTAGCGGCCAAAAGGGGATAAGCGACATTTCTTTGCGAAATTGATGAAAAAATGGGGAAAGAAGCCCAGTTAAAGTCTGCCCAGGGCTGATTTCGCAAAATGTCAATTACCTTTTGGGCATCGATATACATTCTTTAATAAATAAATAAAAAGTACTCAATATTTATTTTTTCTAAATTAGGAATGTGATTAATAATTCAGATAGCATTTTCCTTCAATAGCTGAACTGGGGCAGTGAATGTCCAATGCAGGAAGAACATTGATGACTTATGAGATCTTAAAGGATTAACACAAGGAAACAGTCTGCAACATCCTGCTGTGCTATTAAACATTACTGATAAAGATTACGTACTTAGCTTAGTTGTGTCATTCACCTTTCTGAACTTCGTGTATTTAATGTTCAGCAGTAGGTACCTATACATATATTGAAGAATTCATCAAAAATCTGATTGTCATATAAAAAAACAAATAATTGATTATTGTATTACACTTGCAATAAAAATCTCGTCGAACGTGCGCAAATCTCAACGTGGACGAAGACCCAGTACACTTGAGATACAAAAACGTATACAAAGGGAACATTAGTAACGTGGCATGAAGAAGTGTAACAGTACACTCAGTAACAGGCATAACAATGGGGTATCGTTTTCTTCGAAGAGCCATGCGAGCCTAAAAGAGCCGCCGCCACGTCTGCGCTTGTCCCGCGTTAAATTTAGCGTTAGTGATCCCATCTGAATGTATACATAACCTTTGAAAGTAAAAGCTGAAAGTAAAAGAAATGTAGCACACGCTTGTATGTGCGTAAATGGATTATGACGTCATAAAGGTGGTAACAGAAGTTTTTTTTGCATTCTCTTTAAAAAAATGCCTCATACACTAAAATGGCACTAATATAGATTTGTATTACTTTAATTTATTAACCACTAGTTGACTTACCAGTTATTAAAATAAAGAACAAATACTTTGTATTTGTGACAAAAGAAAAAGCGTTTTCAAATTTTCTCGATTTTTGCAATCTTCCGGGAAATTTCCACAATTTTCCTTTCTCTTAAAGCGTTATTCGGACGTAAGACCTAGTGAAATTTTGTTGTTTAAATTATACAAATTGGTCCAGTCGTTCTCAAGTGATACGATGGTTATCAACAAACTATAATTTTTATTTATATAATATAGATGTTTACATTTTGAAAATTAGCTATAATTGATTGACTTTAAAAAAAAACTGCATATCAACTGGTTTATTAAATAAAATAAAATATGCAAGTATCACAATTTTAATACTCAGTTACGGCGTAATAGATCGGGAGCCTTCAGACATGAGCTTTGATATGCCTGCTTAAGACGTCTTCATTATCATAATCGGCTGTAAGCTACCCACATTGCTACTTAATTTTTTTTCGCACTATAATAAGACGATACGATACTATTGCACTAATCTTGTATTTCTTTTCGAACCAGCATGTATTTTTATGCCAATAATCAAGGCATATGTTTATTCATAAAGCGACGACGCAGACATGAAATAATACGTTGCCATACATCCTGATTCGACTTTCACGAATTTTCATTAATGTGCGGTCTCCACTTAAAAACTTACAGGTGACATTGTAGAAGCAGATGGCAATAACTGGAAGTGTTGACACGTGTTCAAACATTAAATCAACGATTTTGTCGTCCAACGTCTGTATCTTATTCATGCCTTTCGGAAGTTATTGCCATTTTGGTGGGTTAATAACAATTACCGTTACGATTGATTATTGAAAGGTTTTTGTACTGACGAAAACATTGGACGCATGAATAGCATTTCATTCACACTGGCCGGTTCGGGCCCTTAAAAATGTTGTTATACTGCGTTATTTGTAATTGTTCGGGACTTTAAATGAGTGATATTGATGATATTTACATTTTATGAAGGAGCGGTATGTAACAAGGGAACGAGCGGGATTCCTTCACTCGTCAACCAGGAACAAATTCTTATTGATATAAAAAATGGATGTACAGTAGTCTGAGAGATGCTTCGCTCGGAAAATCTTTGAATGACATTGCTTTGTGATACCAACGAGCCACAGACTTGGGAAGAAGCAGACATGGATACATAATAATCGCTTAGAAATTCTTTTGACACAAGCTTTATGAGATTATCTTATCCAGCTGTGGAAAGATCAGCAACTATATAACTCAAAAGATTATTCTAATAAGATTATAATCGTCATGAAAGTGGAGCGTATTTCAATTTTTTTTATTTATAATGGAAAAATATAATTGCTTGGATCATTTACATTTATCATGTACATTAAAACTTAAATAAACGTAGGTATAAAAATCTTTACAAAAACGTAAATTATGTAATCGAATAACAGAATTTACGTTTACGAAGAACTATGGTTTGTGTGACATTTTGATGAAATAGCTGTTCTTTGGTAACATAATTTACGTCTTTGTGAAAATGAGAAGAAAAAAGAAAAATTAAAATAAAAGACTCCTCTATTCGCTCTTTACAACAGACCAGCAATTTCGTACCGAACGCAATCATATTACGTCATAAAAATGACGAATAGCCATGTAAGCACGCAAGCAGCGTGCACGATGACATGTCTTCGAAGGCTGCAAAAAGCTGCAACACCGTGTATTGCCGGGTTGGTGTCATCTGATAGTGCTCTCACGCATAGACCATTCATCTCCGGTATTTATTGGCGCGAAGCGGATGCTGCTACTGAATCGTGATCATTGACTGTACTGTACATTGAATTGATTTTGTGATTGAGCAGTTTCTTAGGGTTTCTGAATTGTTATTATACTTTGTGATCTGGGAAGGTAGGCTCGAGTCGTTCCGTCTTCATGTTTGTCCTGTCGATATAGATGCCGTTATGTTTACATAGGCTGAAAATATTCTACAGTTTTTCTTCGAAAGAGTTTTTTTTTACAATCTTTTCTTGATATTCATTTCGTCTAAGGAGTTAAATTGTGTTTTTACCTAATGGTTTAATGAAGTCGAATATCAGTATTTAATAAATTAGTATAAGATTTATTGTTGGTGTCCCATCGGACAAGTGTATTTGCATATAAGAACCTCATTAAATACGTAATATATATTTAATAATGTGTGGTAATCACCAAGCTACGCTTGTCTTTGTAATTACTGAAATAAATGTCAAAAATATATTAAAATGTGAATAAAATTTATGCCCAATAATCGTCACGGTGTAATGGTGTTACGTAAACGAAATGTTCGAAAACTGTTCTCTCTAATTATAAAAGTTTATTTTCTACTAATCTCCTCATGATCTCTATTGGAATTATATGACATTTCATATTAAAACGTAATAATGAACAGCTATAAATTAGCGCATGATGGTGTTCGAAGTAAGTCATTAATTCTTTAAAACCACTCTTAAAATTTATTATAAGCAACTTATTTTTATTTATATGTCTTAATTGGACGTCTTACTTGTACGACTTGGTTTGACTAATCAACACGATCGTGTCCCCAAAGATAGTTTATCTATTATACAAGCTTTCTAAAGATAAAAGTCAAATTTGAGATTATAAAGCAATAATGAAAGTTATAAAAACTTGATTTTATTATGCCATCAATCTTGTAGTCGGCATGTCGGATGTGTCTTACCAGCGGATGAGTCGTGTGAGGTTTCATTATATTAATTTTATAATATAGCATTTTCATAAAATAGGTATTATGTGAAAGAAAAAAAGTATCTTGATTCAAAATATCCTGAACTCATTATCTGTTCTCACAAATTTACAGACACATTAGAATGTTTTTGAAGTGAATCCAGATTGGAGTGGGGTTAGACCATAAAATATTTATTCAAATCATATACAGAGAGACAAACAAAGAATTAATTATCATATTAGTATACATTTCCACATATCACTGGACGGTGGCAAACTGGTTTATTGTTTCTACCGGACAAAACTTTAATTCTATTTTTAGAGTTCCATACTCAATTAGGAATCTATAGTTTCACGATGTCCACCCATCTGTCTGCGGTTTAGCTCAGAGATCCTTAGTAGGTACCTTCTAGAAAATTGGTATGTCGTGTCGGGTACGTTGGATTGGTAATTCAAAATTTTACGGGCGTGTGATTTATTTCCGATTCAGGTATTCGTTTGCAAAATATTAAGCTTTAAAATACTAGTTTTTGATAGAGGTAAGTCTTCTTCCTCTAGTTGTTCCTGAATATGCAAAAAATCATGTACTTATATGTATGTAACGAAGTTAAAAGAAAAACTGTCACGACTGAGTAGAAGTTATAGTCTACGAACTGAAATGAACTAGGAACCCAACACTGCGCATAGCCTGATACGTACTTGGCAGATTTTTGTGTAATGTTTATATTTTATACACATCAATGGCATAATACCTACCACGTATAAACTAAAATAAAAAAATCTTTAGTACAGTAATATTGTCTGCCTGAAACTCAAGTGTAGCGTTTATATGATTATCGCTTTTTAAGCTCAAGAATCTATAAAGTTCAGGATACATGGTCACCTCCAATAATCTCTTACGTCTTTATAAATTCAAATTTGTCATAGGAAAGAATAGATTAAAATGAATTCTACTTGATATCGAATGCACTTCGTAATGTCCCTCTTGTGTTTCTCACGGCTCGAGCTGCTATGTGTTTAATAAATTCATTGATATAATAAATATTTTGACATCATCGGTCTTTAACAGCGATAGATCGGCTGGTTTATCTTTGCCACGCCTATAATCTGTAATAGAATAAGAAGTGTCGAGTCGATTCTTTGTAGAGTGGATGGCTTTATCTTATCTCCGATTGTGTCTATCGTGTGGTATTGTGTCATATTACAAGTCAAAACTTTTAAGAGCTTCAATTTTAGGTTCTCGTTATAGCTTATTTTCGTTTGATTAAGTAAAGTTATCGGAGATAAATTTAAACGATATTAACGTGATAGTACAATATAAATTTTGGATAGGCCTGTTTTGGAAATATTGGCCTATTATTGTATTATTGCAGGAAGAGGTCTCTCTTCCCTTACAGAGACGGGACAAGCATAATTTGGAGAGAGACGAAAATTGTCACTTTCTGATATTTAGTTATTTTTTTAGTTTAGATTATTGACTTGAAGTACCTATTATGTAAAACATTTGTTTTTTGTTAAAGTATTATGTATCTCCCATTGATTTTTTTTCTTAACTCTCTTTTACATATTTTGTTTTGTATTTAATTATTCCTCGATATTTTAAAAGAAAAAGTGATTCTAATTTAAACTGACATCAATTCACTTTACATCTCTAAGGTATTCTATTTTAATCTTGGAAGTGATTATTTTGTTTTTCATGAATTGTAAGTAGTTAAGTAGCACACGCATCTGCTGCTAGAGCGACGCGAGAAGAGAGAAACTATCTAACATGTAAAGCAAAAGTAGTACTAAAATAAAACCTTCATTTGTATTTGGAAATAGCATTATTATTTTCCGCATTTTTATAATATCGCCTGAGCTTCGCGTAAATAGTCATACTGGAATAAGGAGTTAAGAAATATTTGTTTTTCTGTAAAAGGGTAAAATGAAACTTTAAACGCTTTTTCCGGGAGCCATGTATCAACGGGTCGAAAGTCAGGATCTGTTGACATATCGACATCCGTCCAAACATTAGCTTGTTGTTTTTTCAACGTTTTTTGGTAACTACTGGAATTTGAAGAACCAGTTAGAAAATTGATACTTATTATACTTATTTGTTAGCGTCACTGTTTATGTTAACTCGGAATTTTTTCATTGAGCATTTCACACAACGGCTTTTTTGTCTTTAGATATACCTAGCTAATCATTATTGTCCATAAAATAAAGATTATTATTATTATAATTTATTTATAGGTATGCATTTAAGCATATGCTAATCGTAAACTAAATGGACACATTTAAAATAACATAAGTAACACACAAACACGTTATCACCGACCATACATAACTCTAAAAAGAACGCCCATTCGTACATTATCACTTTTTGTCACTTTATCATTTCAAGTGCAATGAAATTAAGTTTATTTATACGAGTGTATTAATGACCTTATCTTAATATACAGACTTAAAAGTATGTATAATTCACAGAACCTTCGCATTCCTCTGTCATCGCCACGCGACTGGGAACCTTCCACAAAAACTCAAATGTCATTGCGCAAGCTTATAATAAGGCCCATTCACACGGCATCCTAGTAGATATTTTTTCAATGTCAAGCCGGGACGGGCATGCAATTTTGTAGAAAAAACGGCAAAATCAATAATAGCCCCGTGCACGTGTTGCCGATGGATTATAGATTATGTTTTGGAAGATTTTCTCAGCGCTCCGCGAGGTGATGTCAGGTACGACGCGTCTTGAACAAAAATCTAAGGAGTCGCTTTAGGTTTACAAAATATTTTAAATTTGTAGTGTGTAGTGTGACTTACCCGTTTCAATTCGAATTAAATTTTTAAAAGTTTGTGGGATACTAAACATATGAACACCGGACAAGTATATTATGTGCAATTTATACTATATTAGATCACAACTATATAGGTATAAGGTTTATGTCAAATAACCGCTCTTCCTAAATATGGCAGTATATTGAGTTGTTCAATGGTTCTCTAATAACTTATGTTTATGGCAGCCGATTCCATATATTTTACTGTTCTGTTCTTGAGCTTCACAAAGAAATTCTATACAATTATAACGGCCGAAATTGTAACTGTCTAACAAAACTCAGACGTTGTATTTCTTTTACGAAAACCTTACAAAAAGCAGGTAATTTTATTGAAAGACATCGCAGTATTTTACAATAGCATAAAAAACTAAACAGTTATTTATCAAGATATTGAGTGCAAGATATTCTTTAATAAATAGGTCAGCGAAGGATTAGCTAAAATTCGTATTATTAAGTTTTCGACGGAACGTACTTAAGAGAAATTTATTGTTTTTTAATCATCAGCCGTGTCATTCCACAGTGTGACTGGCAGGAATAAAATTGGTCAAAATAACAGAGATAAAATCTTCTAACAAGGACGAAGGACGTGAAATTACATAAGATACTTTTACTTACTATAAATGGGTCTAATTTCTAAATATGAGGTATTATTAAGTAAAAGCGAAGTTCATTATTGTGCCGCTATTAATTTGACTCAGGAAGAAAAGTAAAGTGCTTCATCTCAAAAACTCAAAAATTAAGCATTATGTAACACAAAATTACGTTTTTTCGAAGGCTCTCCCGCACTCGACGCGGAAGCCTATGGTTAGCTCAAAATATGGGTTTTTAACAAGCCCTACCTAACAGGTGAAGTTTTAATCTGGAATTTATTTACTGGATTTTTATGAGAAAGTTTCTTTAGCATATTGGTAGTAATTGATACCGCTTCTCCATTAATGGAAACGTTTATAAGAAGGCACTTATTATTTTAGGATTCAGAATCAAGTTAATTAGAAGCGTGTATTATATTTAGGTTGAGATAGAATCTTTCATCTTCAGAGGCTTAGTAAAAAGGTAGGGTCGTAACCTTTTTTTTAACAGGATAAACTAATATGGCTGCAAACCACATAACATTTTGACAAATATTCGAATCATTAAATAAATATATGTTCGCATTTCATTCGGCATAAATGATAGCAGTACGTGTTATTATCTTCTGTAATTATTTCATCGGAACATTACGTTGTGTTTTTGCTGAAAAGATTACGAATAGCGACAGTGCACGAATTAAGTTAAAGATCACGCACTTTTGTAATAATATATGTGAGGTAATTAACGATAGTATGGACAATTAAAATGGTTCGTTTACTGTTACAGTAATTACGGGAAATATCATAAACATCTCTCGATCTTGGCTCAAGGATACTGTTTCACAATCCACGCCGGAGTTCGCAATGCCGCTGAATGACGTTTTCCTGTCACAGTTTTGCTTTTTTACCATACACACGATAACCTACTTGAGAAAATTTGCCGTCGATCTTGATATTTACCTGCGTGGAATGTACGTGTAGGAAAAATCTGTTAATGACTTTTGTGAAGGTGTAAATGATTATAATAGCAGAACGGCAACGCGCAAATAACCAATACGTGCTCATGATATGACGATATTGGCTCCTTATGTGTGAAATTTATTGATTTCACTCTTCATCTGAGCTTTTGCTACAACTCTTTTTTGGATTGGAAATCATCCAATGACTCCACTCGCTTTGGGTATAGCGGGAGGGAGTGTTAATCTCTTACTGACTAAAACCCATCCATGTGCCTTCGTCAGCCCTTTTGGTTCCTACATGTAAAAGTAGGAAAGCTACCGATTACAATCACACGTGGACAGACTGTTGACGCCCGACTTCCGTGAATGTCTGGCTTTTTATTATAACACTATATTAGTGCCAATTAGAATTATGATTAGTGTAAGATAGGGGCAACGATTGGCAACAAATTGAATTATTACTAGGCGAATACATAAAAGTCACTGATCATTGCAAAACCCTTGCAACATGTAAGTACATGTTTCATTTAAGACAATTTTGATTACAGCTAGATCGAAAATATTATTTGATGTATATAATGAAGTTCAGTCATGTTCTTGTTAAAGAAAAATACGAATTTCGAGATTCGGTCTTGCTAAAAAAACATATCGTATCACTCGCGTGCCGATCGACGTCAGAAATGGCGCGGGCTCAGCGCCGAACAACAATAATCATGAATGAATTGTAATGGCGGGCGGTTTAATTGATGCACCCGCTGCCGGACCTGCCTCTGTAAAAGGGATTGACATAAGATACCGATAAAACGTTTTACTTTTCATATCGATAGTAAAAAATCGATAATAAGAAAATAGATGAAAAAAAATTAAAGCAAATAATATGTAGCTTTTCTCATTCTTTTAAGTGATTCATAAAATATGAAATGCCTAAAAACAAATACATATTTAACATTTTCAGGATAACTAAAATGTTTAGATAAAATAAAATGTTGGCAATAGCAGTTAGGTGGGTACACGTTTTTGTCATGACCTTTCGCATCATAAGGGAGCATTGAAGCTATTTAGTAGTAAGGTACATCGATACAAATAAGTAAGCCGTGTACGTCCCTAGTTGCGAGTGAACATTCATTCATCGAGCCATTTTTCTTCTGTTAAAATTAAAGTTTAACTAATTAGTCGTTTTAATGACCACATGATTCTGAAAAAAAAATATGATAAGCATATTAAGTTGTTGTTTTTTATTTTTTTGCATACATTTTAGTAATATTCATAATATTTTTGCCTGGCTCGTATACCTATTCCTCCAGACTATAAAACTGATTTATATTTAAAGTTCGTGAGGCTGCCCTAGCTCTGTTCACTAGCTCATATTACCTTCCATTTGAAATTATAACATTTCCTGTTCATAATAGTCCTTCCTTACTAAACATGTTTATGAGTCATTCCAGTCAGTCTGACCCAAATGAATTCGTTACAAAACTCATGATCAATACTTACGATCAATTGATGACTCCATTGATAAATCGAGTTCTTAGAATACTCTTGAATAAATTACAACTCCATTTATCAGATGACGTCTGTCGCTTGACTAGTGGAGTTAATGCATTCGACTCATGCGCACAAGTTCAACTCGATTGACATTCGCAAAACATCCTTGACACCTAATCGGAAGTTGTACAAATTGAAGATGCGATGCTCTGCATAACAGTTTGAACTCGAGACAATTGCATCATCGAGTGATGCGTCGAGTCATCGGCCGGCCACTTACCGAGCGGATGTTGTTAACCGTGGCTTGATTAGCCGAGACGATGTTAAACGGCAGCCCGGGCAAGTTCAAACAATTAACTGTATAGAAGTGTCCGACTCTAATGAATGATACAGACTTGCTCCATTTCATTACACAAACACCGTGACAAGACGCGGCTTACAAATTGAGATTAATTCAAGACGCTAGGTACTGGTCTCTGCGCTTAATTTTTAACGGCACATAGACTGCTTTCTTTGCGAAGTAATGTCATCCTTAATATTAATGAACTGTGGTGTATAGTCTGGTGTAGATATAAGAAGGAAATAGTTTATGAGTGGGTTATTAATATACGTTGCGCAACTAAACTGTTTGACCTTAGCTATTCAATGTCCTGTTGCTATTTATATCTTGTTTTATTCAACTGAAATTCCTTTCTTCTGTTCTTGGTATTATAATTTATAGAACTATTCCTAGAAGCAAATTAAAATTGATTTTCATCTACACATTTGATGTGTCGTCATTTATCTTGTTTGAGGCGGATTTCGTCATTCATAAATTAAGTGGTAGCTACGTATTGACTCAATTGCACGTCTATTAGACTTATTGGGAAAGACCCATTGGTGGACCCAGAGGAGCTCGTGGCTGAGTAACAGCCGCACGGTTCGACCGATCAAAGGTTAAGCTGCGCTTGGCGCGGTCGGTCCGTGGATGGGTGACCATCTATGTCATAGCGAGATTCCTCCGTGCCTCGGAAAGCACGTTAAGCTGTTGGTCCCGGTTGTCATTTGTACATCTTTGACAGTCGTTACGGGTAGTCAGAAGCCAGAAAGTCTGACAACCAGTCTTACCAAGGGGTACCATGTTACCCGGTAACTGGGTTGTGGAGGTCAGATAGGCAGTCGCTCCATGTAAAACACTGGTACTCAGCTGCATCCGGTTTAGACTAGAAGCCGACCCCAACATAGTTGTGAAAAGGCTAGGCAGATGATGATGGGAAAGACCCATTGGTGCATTTGTTTAAAAATTACGACAAACAGAATTTACAACGTTGAATTGTTAAAAATGATTGTTGCTATATATGTGAGTGTATGGCGTACCCACTTTTGCAGGTCCGGTGACTACCTCCATGGTATCAGAATAATTGTATCAAAGACTCGTTTCAAAGCTAAGCCGAATAATTACTTTGTATAATTTTGTTCGTAAACATTAGTAAGATATCATCTTATTTTATTCGCCAGCGGGGAGGCCTTTTAATTCCTTCGTACTTTGTTGAAGATATTTAGTTAAACACTTTGACTTCGAATGCTAATTGCGGACCGCGGGCTGCATTACATTGTTAACTTTTTAATTACTTCGCTGATTTCTTTATTTAAATATCAAGTGCTGAAGCCGTGATAAGATAACTGTTTTGTTTCTGAAGACTCTGTCAAGCAATTAGCATTAAAAGATATCTGATTTAAACTTATTATGGTTGTTTTGTATATTAATTGTAAGAAGAAGGTAGCTAGGATTGCATTTTCCGTGTCATTAAAAGGTCATGGCCGTTTTTTACTACCATCGATGTCAGGTATGTATCAATAAAAAAATAATAAAATCTGAGGTAGGTTACATGTAGCAAAATTACAGTGAACTAATTTAATTTAAAAACATACAATAATACGAATTCAGTAGCAAAATAAGACTAGGGTGTTTTTTTAAATAATGTTGACTTTAGTACAGAGATCTTGGTTGAATAAACGCTTAGTGGGACACAAATGTTTTTATTTTGACTATATTTTAGATCTAACAACACAAACAGATACATAAAATCAATATGTCCCAAATTACAAGTGCGTAGTCACGCAAGTTGCCATACGAAAACATTTTAAAGCGCGGTGCAGTAGGTGGCACAAATTGTTCAATTTGTCGTTGGATCACACGCACTATAAGCACTTTCCTGTCGTCAAGTCAGTGCTTATTCGATATTGATTGCGTTTAAATCGAGTCACACCCACGCTCGGTCAATATTGACTCGAGATAGAAGACGGCACCGCGGTCCCCGTGGAAGTGTTACTTAGAAATATGTACTGATAACATCACTTTACATTTGATTATTCCGTGTACAGATATTCAGGTACCTATACAAGAATAATAAAATTGAAGCACGCGTTGATATCATAAAAATATTAATAGTATCATACAAACAGAATTTCAGAATTCTTTACCGACATAAAAAATAAACAACCAAGGCCGCTCTTGTATTTGCGATCGTATTGTAATTCATAGAAAATATTGCGGGAAGAATTTCAGAAAATAAAAAAACACTGAATTATTTTAAAGCTACTCAATAAATTTCTTACATCGGTTTTTCATTTCTATTTCTACATTTTATCTAGGTGTCCTTTGTATTTCAGTCACGATCATAAATCAAAATTCTCTCTACAAAGTATTAAAGATTTATACGAAAGAAATTGATTGTTTACAATCGTGTGCGCAATTGTCAGAGCCCCGAGTCCGACTAAAATACATTCCACGACTTTCCGCGTGCGTCCAAGATTTGTAATTTAAACCCTCAATTGTAACACTCATTTAAAATTGTAAATTTTTAGATCGGCCATTCATCACGCGCTGCTCGTCTTCAGTCAATGGCAGATGGCGGCCTTGGGGGTAGCTGCGACTCTCAAATGCAAGCTTAATGTTGTTTATTTTCTTGAAACTTTAAGCCAGTAATTGTTTATAGCACGAACTATCTACATTTTTTTTAGCTTTTCTTCTTTTAAGCTTCTACACCGTGAAATTAGAGTATAAATACTATTTACTATTTATTTCATTTAGTAATCGTAACAACTGTAAAATCGTGTCATCTAGCGGTAGCATTTTATACAGTGCGTTTGAATTTATGGATATTAATCAACAATAATTAATATTAGTAGTTGACTTTCGCGATGACCTGATGTCTATTCCTTTAATTCATTCTCGTAAAATCATGAAACCAGAACTTACTGAAAAGGAAACAAAGAAATCAGTGCTGCAGTGCACAGATAAATTAGAGAGAGAAAGACTCTCAAATAAATTCATTATGTTAATTGTTGCGATTGTATCAGAAATTCTTACCTCAATAATTAAACTGGAGCAGTCGACACCACAGCAATTAGTTCAGACTGCACAGTGCACAAGTTATCACCTCCATCGGGCCAAAGTAATTGTTTTGCACGAAAATGCCAAATTGTAGGATAAATATCCCAACTTAATTTATACTTAAATTAAGAATGACTATTTAAATATTTTTTACCGATCAGGGAATGTAAAGGATAGTAGAATTTTATAATTCCATGCATCGCGAAGATCGAGTGCTGGAAAGTCCTATTACCTACGTATGTGTGCCTTTTGTTGTTTATGGTCAATTTAATTTACCTGCAGTAGACAGCTAGACCTAGACAGTACAGTTACTACGGTGGTTATTAATGTCGGGTGTTATTTATGTTATTCACATTATTCAGTAGAATGTGAAAAAAGACACGGCATTCATTAAATAAATATTGTAATAAATGATTTGGCACAAGCAAGGAGTCGTCACATTGTACCGATTTGTCCCATTACAAGTGCTTCACTTGTCACGCGACAAAACCTATTCATTCACAATTTACACCCCACAAAACTGTATCTAAGACAGTCGTAACTCTAGCATACCCTTACAAGGAGATTCAATTTTATACAAGGGCCGTAGGATTTAAATTGGTTTGCAGTTTGTATAAGGTTTATTCTTCAATAATGAATTCAAAGTGGTATCAAAGCAAACATAACGCCTTCGCAACCTACTCCCCCCGGTGAAGAAACAATAATTGAGAATAAATGGCCAACTTCACGCCACAATGGTTTGGAAAAATAAAAGGTAGAATTACACGGAAATTTCGAGGCGTGTGCCATTGTCGATGTCCTTCACTAGATAACAATTTGCACTTCGAGTGTGTAGTGTATTGTTACGAACGTTATAAATAAATACATACAATGAGACTACCAGATGTGTGAAGAGGCTTGCACTACGCGGCGCAAGCCTTTGACAAAACCATGCACAATAGAATTAGGTTAAGCTTGTTCTGACTCGTGCTTCCAGTTTGACCGTTGACTGAAAAAAGGATGAAAAAAATCGAACGACTTTTAGGTGGCATTAAATTGCAGTCAAATAAAAGTGTATTTCACTAATAAAAAGAAAGGTTTATTATGTACTAGTTTTCGCAATCGCAATAGGAAAAATATTTGAAAATATGAGTATATTTTATAATAGGCACGTTTATTCATAAACTATTGTCAGCTTTACAGAATAGAGTAGAAAGTTAGTGACAAGATAAAGAAACTGCAGACTATTCAAATTAACTTGATCGAAAGTAGACCGTCGTTGTACAATCCTGACAATGCACTTGTGGGGTAACAAATTCTTTCCGGTTGCATTGAATCGCCCCGAGTCGCCGCCGGAGGAAGTAACACTGCAATAACAGCAGTAAAACCATCATTCAGTTGTAAAATATTTATGGTTAAACGTTTACAAAAATTACCGTATTAAACATAATAAATTGGCATAACAAAGCTTTTTACAACCATGATTTACAATCGGATGATTCCCAGTAGTTACATGTTATGTAAAAAATAATGATAATATGCAACCTTAACAAAATATTTTATAAAATAAACTTACATTTATAAAGATGCTATCAATTCCGGACGTAACAGAAGTTTTAACAAAGTAAAAAGAATAAGAATAAGAACTCAATAAAAACACGCATACATTTATTATGAGGCAAGGATGAAGATGTGCTTCCTCATTAACCTGGCTCAATCATCGGAGGCTCCACAAGCTTGTTGTTATTAATTTATAGAAAGTCATCGTGGGCCCATTAGGCAAGATAACCATATTGATCAGACGGCCGATATTCAAAACTATGAACGCTGCTCCCTGCTTTTGTATGTGATTGCCCTAATAATCACGTGCCGCTTGTTAGCGATGATCAGTGGCCGACTATTACCAACGATTGATTTTGTATCACCGCCGCCGATATCGTTAGATTTATAGCTTTCACAGTTCCTAATGGTGCAATTATGACCACAATTGACGTCGTCGACACAAGAGTGGGTTTAGTTATCGGTGCGGAACATAGCAGCAGTGGTATAAAGAAAGGAATCTTAACGAATAGGAAGTTGTTTATCATCGTCGGGAAATATAGATGCAATTAAAACTAGCCAGACGATGTTAGATGTCTGTAATGAAGCGCCGAAATCGGAAGTCACTCGTTAATGTCATATGAAAACCCACCTATTACTGTTTTATCAGTAAGATCTTGATTATCTGAGTTGGGATCTTATGGATTAATTCTCTAACACCTCATTAGTGTCCAAAGAGGCACCGTTTACAAACCAAATGCAAATTTGATGAGTTGTGCTCGAGCATTCTCATCTAGAGGCTTTCACTCCGGCCAATCAACATCTATTAATGCCCTGTTTTAACCGAGCCTCCGATGGGTTTAAGAGCAAATAAATTTTGGATTTGGACGCTATTAGTTCGGCCGCTTTGTGTCAGTGGCGCAGACGTCGTATATTCCGGCGGTAGTTTTCGTCGGTATAACTTTTTATTCCAACACAAACGTCTTAATTAGGGATCAAACGGTTAACGTATAAAATATTGTATCGGGTCGTTTAGTTTTGAGAACCCATGATATTTATTATTTCTTAATATAAGTAGAAGTTACGATATATTATTTATCAGAAATAGTTTAGAATGAGAAATAAAAAATAATACAAAACTAAAAACAAAAGAATATGTGTACTGAAAATAGAACGATATCTTGTAGGTCGACGGTTTGATATCTGATCATAATTCGCATATTCATAAAATGTTGCTTATAATTCGAATAAAAATTAACGAGACCATTAACAAATCAATGAAAGGGTTCCAATTAAGTAGCTGGGGTTATTATGTGGCGGTTGGCGAGTCGCGCCTCCTCTGATGACTATCACAAAATGAGATCTTGGACAGACTCCGTTACGTGTGATATCAGCCTGCGTACATTCATTAATGCTTGCCAGCGGATGTGCGGTAGTTGAAATGAATTTTAATTTTGAAAATGTATTTAGATAGTTGCAATATTAATTTGAATAAAAAATTGAATATCAATAGAGTTATGACAGTTAAGAAATCACTTTTTATCTTGTTTTATGGACTACCGCAGCGTATGGATCTCCGAGAAGCCTTAGAAATGTGAAAAAAGATAATTATAAAATTAACAAGAACCAATTAACCTACCTATGGACATGGCAGTTGTAAATTTTCCGCTTTGAAATATTTACGTTGTAAGTTTTTTTCCCATAAAATAGTTACATCCAAATTGTATTTTTTTTTCATTCAGGTTGTACCTGACCTCTTATTCAATGTGCTTTCAGTTTTAATACCATATCCTAATTCTGATATTGGATTGTTTGATTATATACATTTTAAAAAATGTAATGTGTTTATAATTTCTAGATTTGATGCAGAACGATAAAATGTTTATTTATTTATTATGTGTACAAAATTCCTAACTTCTTAAAGAACATTATTGAAAACTTACTTAAATCGATATAACATAACTAAGAATTCCAAATAAGTATATTATACTTAATTAGGTAATGTTAGTTATCTTGAATACTGAAACTGCCATGGCTATAAAGTGAATGTAATTATAAGTAGTTTCGTTCTTATTGCACTGTGTATCCGTTAACGAATACCAATAATATAATTGGACTGATTCATTTTATATTAGCGCAATTTTTGCCCGCGGCTAGTTCCCGTTAATTCTGCTAGGAGTTGAGGAATGTATGGGAACCTAAACGAGAATTCTCGATTACTAAGTACAGTTTTATTCTCTCACTACATCTATACCTAAATCTTTGAATAATTCTTTCAATA
Organism: Pyrrhia umbra; assembly: GCA_963891755.1. Lineage (NCBI taxonomy): Eukaryota > Metazoa > Arthropoda > Insecta > Lepidoptera > Noctuidae > Pyrrhia > Pyrrhia umbra. The sequence continues at coordinate 10,342,029 of OY982922.1, read as the reverse complement.
ATTTAGAGGCTAAATAGGTCTGTGTGTATGTCTGTCGCTCTTTTGTAGTTAAATCGATTTTGATGAAATTTGCTATAGATACTAAACCCTATTCTAGATAGGACTGACATTTATAAAGCACTTTATACCCGGGTAGATACATGTATAATTAAAAAAAAATGATGATAACGCCTTTAACAGCTAGTATTATATATAATGAAATCAATAAGTGAGCACGATTATATCTATGCGTGCATTTAATAAAATCCAATCAAATGTTATGGCCCATATAAAATAATGTTATACATACTGTTTCGTCGTATAGGTTATGTTTTTCAATATTACTATTCACGACGATGCTCCTACGGGTATTCTGGTTTAATAATAATAGGCATAATGATCTCTAATAGGCTTAATGGCTTGATTGGCGTCATAAAATCGAGAGGGTGAGGAAGGCCGATTCAAAATTTCAACGTTGTTCTTTACTTTGTTTTTGAGGGCAAATTAATTGAATTACCTCAATATTACTTTTAGCCAAGTAATAAAGAATTGCATTTCATACACATATTTCAACTAGAATGAATAGACAATAAAAATGAATGTTCTAAATATTTTTTTAATATGTATTGGCAGAGTCATAAGTTCTGTTAAGTAGGAACATATATCAGTGTTACTAGGTAAAGCCTGTTTAATAACATGTAATTTGCGTGCTAATTTTACATATACCTAGATTCATAGTATCATAAATATGGTGTTTGGTGTGGTAGTTTTACATTTTTATCGTAAAAATTAAGTTCTTAAAGCCATTTTTATGACTACTGCTATAAATTTTAATTCTAATTTTGCGGTGTATTTTACGGTAACGTTATAGTTTTTAATTCAGTTCTGAATCAATCATGGGCGGTGCATCAAAGGCGGCACCTGTGCCCCCCGCGCTTTTAAACAAATAAGAAAAAAAAAGCCGTTTAACTAAAACTATAAATATTAATAACGCGTTTCAAAACAGTTAAATGTATCAGTCAGTAGGGTGACTATTTACAGCTTTGTAAAAGAATTTACCAATATCTATGAAATACCTAGGTAAGAAATATAATAAAAGGTTTAAAATATGAGCTCAATTGGATATTGTTTTTGCATTTTTTACGGCATTTAATATAAATTACTATCCACCATTGTAAAGAAAATAGAACAGAGTAGAATAGTAAAGAAGAAAGATTAAATTAGACAAATTCAATTGAAATACACATTTTTGATACATAACTTTTATACATTTTTTTTAAAGAGAAAGTAAAAATATCCCAATTTCTTGTTGTCCTGATAATGGTACACAACATTTGGAATTATCCTCGTAACATCCTACTCGTGGTCACCCTTGACATTGGTCGCGTCAATTTTGACAACGCTTCGCCAATTTAATATCACAGGTGAGGGCGCGCAGGCTCGCCCACAAAATTAATCACTCCGCCTCTTTTTCAGACCTATTTGTTTTTAATCATCATATTTGTTCTGCTAGCTCTATAGTCTTGACCGCTGATTAAGATTTTATTCATAAGTCCTCTATTTTTTGCGCGAAATCCTTAACACAGTCAGGTTTTTTTGTTACATGATATATTTTCGGCTTTTGTATAGCGGGAGTTGTTTTAGTACGATGTAGAGCTTAGATACATGGACTGCTATTTTAATTAATGAAAAGACTGATCGTTTATTTTTTTCAAATTAACTTCTGATGGTTATCGTTTCAAGAATCAGCTAGTTAATCTTCTGTATTTAAAATCATACTATAAAGAATGTGTCTCACGTGAGCAAGGACCTTATATATCTGATTGACAATGTCATTATGGCGCTAGTCTATAAACAATGTTCAAAACACGGCGCATTATAGGACAGCTGTCTCTGACCACAAGGACAAAAAGTGTCCAGATACGATCAGGTCGAATTACATTTGGCCACGGGTCCTGCGACGGTGGTGAACGAAAAAAATTCACATGAAAAAAAAAAACGAATCTGCCGTCGCCGCCGCGGTGTAAACAACTCACTGTTTATGAGGAACTTATAGTTTTTATGCTGAATGTATCCAGTATACTGTTTGCGTTAACGCTCTGCAAACAATTACCCACAAAGTTACCGAGGTACCCCTGATGTATGTATGATGGAGCCGCTTTGAGACGCCGACCGTGTGGTCATTTGATATTTAGGCGGACATAAATAAAATTATCGACGATGTCAGAATTTTTCGTCGATGGCTATTTATTACTGTGTCCGAAGACGAACCGTCGATTTTAACGGTTTTGGAACCTTCGATACGAAACGTCTTAAAATGCATTCGCTGTCGCGAAATAATACGAATCTAATATCGCCACCGCATTTGGCCCGCGAACAATGCGCGTTTCTCTACGGCTTTTAAACATCAATAGGACTGTATTTAGATGATGTTTTTTCATCGTTCCTCGGTACTGTTCTCTTATTTGCCTTTTGTCAAGTTGTGGGCGCGACAAAGCCACAAACATACCCTGCTGTGTGCCCGAACAATTTTTTGCCCAAAATTTCGTATTTTATTTCATTTATTGAAGCTTTACTTTTAGAAAAAGTACATTTCGTACTTCGGGGCATGTATAAAAAAACTTTATTATAGAAGATGCACTATGATATATCGTCTCGTAGGTAGGTGCCTATTATGTTGAGGTGGATTTGTGGTCGTTGCTACGCCAATGGACCTTCCGTCGACTGTTGATAGAGAAAATACAATATTTGAGTTTTAATGTTAACAAATTTTTGTTATTATAACAAATATTTAATGATAACAAATATATATATCCGCATGTATTTTGATAGATATTACGTCACGTTGATTACACTTAATAAAAAATCTATTTTTATTTCTTTAAATCTTTTCCATTACTTTAATTTAATAAATTAGCTTCCCTTTTGTTTGATTGGTACCAAATATTTGTTCCCGCAATAACTTGAATACTAAGTCACATCTGAAAATAGGCATAATTTCACTCGAGGAGGCTTTCATGGTGCCTTTTGGTAGTGACTGCAGGGGCGTGCACAAAACACTCCGGAACACGTGCAAGTTCGCACAATGAGAGTTTGCATTTCCGCCCGTCGTGCACTTCCTTTACTCAGATTTTACTTTTTATTAAGAACGCTTTTATTGCGCGGTCTGGACGCTTTTGTTCGGCCGCATTGTGTGCAGGACATTCAGCCACATAACGCATCGTAGGTTTCGATTTCGTTAATGATATCGGAAGATTTTAATCGTGGTTGAAATCGAAAGGAAATAATGAGGAACCACAAGAAAGCACACATCAAATTCGCTTTTCAATAGAACAATGCTGCCATGTTTGATGTGATTCCGGGACCTTTCTGGTATTTTAATCTTAAAATCAAAAACATGTTAAGGGTAAATTTAACACTTCTAATCTGTGTGACTAGCCCACGTCAAGATAAGGCCCGCGCCACCATGAGAGCCGTTTCTTGCTAAATTTATTTGCACTCCCATCTCAGGATTAAAACAAAAAGTTAAACACCATTATTCTTCACATGAAACAATACAGGCAAAAAATAGCACAAGTAAGTAGATCAGATAATACAAAGGGATGTTTGGGGTACGGAATGATAAATTGTATTTGTTGCGAATGACTAACCTTTTAAAACCACCTCAGCTACGTCAGGGTAGAGCTCCAAATTGATTGGCACACTTGTAATGTCCATCAATATTGTACGTAGAATTCCTTGTGGTCAAACTCTGATTATTTTTATCTCCACTGTATCTCTAATGGTGTCAAAACTTATGTCCGTTCTCTGCGTGATACAGGAAGGTAGCTGCTGGTGGCATCTGCCCACACAAGGTGACATCTTATTTTTCTCGAAATAAACCCATAAGGGTTGATATGTGACAAATTGGCATATTTACTGACTGCTAAACGCAGGAGGTCCAATTGTTAGAAGTAATAAGATTTTGCCACATAGATAATAAACATTCCAGTATAATTTGTGTGGGCTTTGAAGGTTCGTGTCAATGTTTCCGTGATCGGAAGTAATAAGTGACGTGGGTGTCCCTTGGGTCCCTTTAATAGTGCAAAAAGTGACAATAATATTCCAATTTTCTCAAATAGGGGTAATATTAAAATTGCTATGCCTTAAATATTTTGGTCCGGTAGCTACTCTATTTAATTTCTTTTTTGTCCTTGATCTAAGAACTTTATACTCGTGTTATGTACTTGTTTTGGAAAAAAAAACTAGCGTTAGTTGCATATAAATTATATAAAATAAAAAATAATGTTATAACCTACTACGCAAAGTATTAATTCATTTTAAATGATTACCAAAGGCAAAACCATACTTAACAATAACAAACTCAGTAAGTGGTAGTCATAAAGACTTCTTCACCGACTACATTATTCATTAATGCTTGCTGTCGGATACATTCACCCCGAAGACAATACACCTTTAAAGACGCAATATTTTTTAAGAATTATCAAATTAATTCAATTACCGCATAATAATATGATTTTGGACGAATAACGTCTGCCATAACGCGTGTTGTGAGCCCAAATGAAAACAACCATAATTGTATGTGATGAAACGAAACAATACAGGATTTTATAGCATTCATTTGTTACAATGTTGTTTTTAAAGATTACAGTACCGACGTCAGATATCATGATAATAATTTAACAATATCATTATTAAAAGATGGAAACATTACTGCAGCTTATTAACTTCCTACAATACTTATTAATATTATAAATGCGAAAGTAACTCTGTCTGTCTGTCGCGCTTTCACGTTAAAACTACTGGACCGATTCAAATGAAATTTGGTACACAGATAGTCTTGAGCCTGAGAAAGCGGCGGGAAGAAGTTCCCTCGTGATGCGGGCAAAACCGAGGGGAATAGCTAGTGATTTATAATTTTAATATCCGTTATTAACAATTTCAAAAGCGTTGCTAAATTAAACATAGATGTAATTAATCAGTTTTCTGTTAAGAGTGTGCATCAGAGCTTTGAACGACAAACTAATGCTGCTTTGTTACTTCATGGTAGGACCACTAGTTTCTTCATTGCAGTACTTCTCAAGCAATAATAGACCAAACGACACTTTCCGCCGACAGTTATCTGTCAGCATAAATCAGCATTTACCTAACAACCTTGTCTTACTAGCTAAAGCCTTGTCGTTGCCTTATTATCCAAAAGTCGACAACAGCGGCCCATTAGACCATACCACGTATGCTTGCATTAACGTCCCGCTGAAATCTTGTACATTATACATAACAATATACATTGCACGTGTTTATTATCCCTATCTAGACATAGAACCGGTTTCTATCGTTGCATACATCTAACAAAAGATAGCATTGGTTAATGCCATTTATGAACATTTTATGTGTGACCAGTTCGTTAGCGACGTTGTGTTAAGATAAATATCTCTCCATACATCTTAGTTCGGATACCGCTGTATTGAACACTGAACAGTCCATAAGTAAATAAGGCGTGAAAAAAAATAACTGGATATATTTTAAGGGGAGATTAAGTATGTGCAATTGACATAAAAAAAGCTTTAATTACTTAATAATTTTTTTTATAGTTGGAAATTAACAAGAGCATAGTATTTTATTAAAACATGAATTTGTTTAATCTATTATTATCTGTTATTTGACCTGCTAACCAAATAGTATTATTTTCATGTAAATCTTTTGTTTGTTTTGTGTTTTAGTCAGACATTTACTTTTAGGCAATAAATGCAATTTTATTTGTATGTTCCGCGAATAAATCGCTACTTTATCTATTAACAGTAGATAACTCGTAGAGTAATATGAACAGTAACATGAGAAAAGTACATGTATTCATATTACAGGTAACATGTAACATTGACATTAAGAAATGTATCGAAGGATGTAACTGATGTTTCGTTCAACAAATGGAAATACTATGTTCTGTGGCAACTGAATCCAGTCTATCTTCTTAATTAAGCAATTGACGTCTTATATTTCGTAATGTTACTTAGCATCAATCAATGTTATGTGGAAAAAAAAACATAAAATGAAGGCGGCATCGCCTCTTAAAGGTATAAAGAATTTAACTGGAAGCTGTATTGAAAATGTTTTCTTGATATAAAATGTGGGGGTTTCAAATTACTGATTGTTAGACAACGTTTAACATTATGTCTATGGTTTAACTAATCTTAGATTAGCGATGGTACAGGTTTGTGTGCGTGGATACGATGATAGCTAGGTTTAGGATTTTCCAGTGAAATTTATTTTATTTGCGTCCCTCTCATTTTCAACGTTATTTTTCCTTCGAGATAATAAGGATTAACTAACTAAAGAATACTCGATCCTCTTTTTCAAAATGAAAGTACAAAATATTACCTAATTTAAAATGCTAATAGAATTTAAAATGTCTCATCTACTTAAATCGAAACTAAGCTTAATGTTTAATGTATGCTCCATTTAAAATTCTAGAGTAATAAGATATAATGATAGATTCTCATGTAGTACAGTAAGTGTTTGCCGCGGGTTAGAATTTATGCTACGCCTCTGTCGAACCAAGTGGCATCGCGTGAAATCCTTGTAAAATCTACTAAAGACCAACCCGGTTCTGAACACAGGCCTACTGGGATACAAGATTATACACTTACGCTGTATTTAAATGACTCTTATTTGTATATGAATAAAGAAGATTTTAAGTGCATTTATTAGTTTGTAAGTGCGTAATGCGTGTAATCAGCCCCTAATTGGCTTGAATTAATCGTACCGAGCATGCGTGACCGCTACCATTGCAGTCATGAGGCAGCTTATGAGAAGTTGTTCAAGACTGATGTGAATTAAAAATAATGGCGTCGTTAAAACTTATACTCCTGCGTGAAATAATAATCCTTAATGATTTTATTTACTTACAATTTATTTGTAATTGAATAACTGATTTCATGATGATTTTTAACTCCAAGGTAATGATGCAATCGTTTACTCGGCAACACGGTTTCCGAATTTTGATAAGGTGAAAATTAATTAATATACTTACCCGAATAAGTTGAGCTCCTGTTTATTATTAAACGGGGCAACAAAATTAAATTTATGAAACTGACAGCGTGTGAAACTAATGCACAGCATATATTACACATAATTTACACGTTTGATTCAATTACGCACATCAATTAGAATGGCTACTAGAATTTTAATATTTTCATCAAATTATTACTTTGTATCCAATTAAAACTCTTAAGGCCTTAATAAGCGTATTGGATTAGATCTTTTGTTGGTCATAATATATGGTAATAAATCCATTAAAATAATAGCGATGAGCGGCGGTCTGTTCGATTCGTCACCGTCATTACATTGATCTCGGTGTAAGCCACTGTGAGACCACCAGTGTATCTCCATTACAAGTAAGAAATATTAGAGAAATTGTACGGACTCTGACATCAGATTTCAGTGTTTTTTCCTCGTATACTTAAATGTTACGTTTTAGAGGATGAGTATACATATTTCCAAAAAAAATAATGTTTGAAACTACTTTTAATATTGCGAAAGTCTAGTTTATCTGTCTCCATTAAAAATGGGAGATGGGAATTGTAGACTTTACCCTGCAATGATACATTTAAAGTAAAAAAAATCTTGTCTGTACTCTTTACCAAGCTTAAGAATTCACCTACAGATTATTTAAGTATTCGATTTATTAATTTGTTTAAAAGTTCAAAATCTCAATAGTTACCTAACAATTTCTAAATAACAAAAGGGGTCCTGTCCACTACTCCGCGTCGATTAGTTCCGAGTCTTCCACGCCAGTAGCTCTGATTGTCTCATTCGATATGCGACTACCGCCCATTAACCGATTGCTACTGATTGCCCCCACAACATTCTCTATGGTTTGTCTCCCGGCTGACATTGTTGTCTTAACGACAATTATAACCATTACGATTTGTTACAGTCCATCAAATAATTAAAATGTTAGAACTGAGTTCTGGTTTCTATTTTATGTGTGAATAAGCTTTCCCTTGAAACGATATTTTCTTTTCTTGTCATGGTCTCCAAAATGTATACACTATATAATAAATAATTAAATATATTTCTCGTTAGATATGCTGTTGAAAGAAGACGCTAAATCAATAATTTTTGAAATTGCTGTCCTCATACCAAAAAAAAATCCATATGTTAATCGTGGTGCGTTTTTCGCCGTTCACGTCAGTAATCGTTGCAGAACATCTCAATATTCACTCATTGAGCCTTAAAGAGTGGTTACGTCCAAAATCAATGGCACGGTGCCGGAACTACGCAGGCGATCAAGTTCCTAACCCTTAATTAAGATACCTCCGTCTTACACTTCCACTGACGTTGGTGGTCTCGCTTCATCGATACTTTTTCAATGTACATTACGTAGATCAAGAATTTTATAATTTAAGTGGCTGTACTTTTTGTGTGATCGTAGCTTTCGCAGTCAACATTGTTTTCTTCAATAATGAATATTTTGTTTTATACATTAAAGTTTATTAGTTAAAGTTTATCACACAAAATACGAGTAAGGCAAATTGCTTCTGCGACCAAGTTTACTTACATCTACTTTTTTGGAAGCAAAATCTTTGGTATCATAAAGATTTATTGTTTTTCTATTCAAAAAACAACTGAATCATCAAATACAATAGACAAAGTAGCCGCAGTTAATATATCGGCAATATTCTAATACAACAAAGTACCGTCTCGGTTCACCAACTCGTGACTCGTGCCTTACCTCGATTTACGCAGTGAAATAGAAAATTTGTGAGAAAATTGATGCGGTCAGACCAATCCTTACAGACAATGACCCGCTACTCACAAATCGTTTTTTGAGTGTCACTGACATTGGCAGAGCTGACCGCTATATAGTGGCGTATGCTTTGCGTCTGCAAAGTGCGGTCGAAATAACCAGAAATTGTCCTCCGAACCGTGAAATTATTATAAGTCACCAAAGAAATATATTAACTACGCCATTTGTTTTTTTAGCCTAAGTATTACTAGTCCTAGCACTCCATCAAACAATCTGATGCTGATGAATAAAGAAGCATGTCGTAAGATATTATAAAATTTTGTGGGGCCGCCGATCCAGATAGAGTTATCTTAGTAGAAAAGAAATATAATATATTAAACTGGATTTGAATTAGTATATCCTGAACGTTATCTCCGCACTTTGTTAATGTGGCTCTTTATCAAACTAAAAATCCAATGAAACATTTATAAAGTGAGCCGAGCTATACCGCGCTACCTTTTAGAAATAAGCATTAACAAATTGCTTTAGGACAGATATTTTTGTAATGTTACTAGTTTGTGAATGGGTCTATCTCTAGTGATCAATTTATCGGCTCGTTAACGTCTGATAAATGTGACTGGATTACTCTGTGATTATAAAGCAGTTTATCATGATTAGAGCATTGATTAGCACTGTGGGAATATCTTTAAATATTTTTAACAAACCGTTGCTACCCCGACACATGCATTTTATTTAATACATCGAAGGCAAGCCTCAGACTTTAGCGTGATCGCGTGATTGCGGAAAAGCTTCTTGCATTACGATTACCTCGTATCTGATTTCTGCCTTATAATCGTACATTTCATCGCATAAGACCAGACTCCTGGGCGGTTCCAATCGTAATGAATGCCTACCAGTACCAACACCTTAGCGTTTAATATACTTTAAGTACCGTAGCGGCTCGAAACTGAACAGAACAAAGTGGTACATTATTAGCAAATTTTGAAGCGCACACATTAAACCTAATAACCGTGAAAGGGGAAATTGGCTACAAATACTTGATGATTGTTAGTTATCGCGTGGAAGCGCCTATGACATACAATGCGTTGATCAGAATATACAATTACAGCCCAGTTTTGGAAGCGATTGAAGTAATGTTCCCTTTGATGTATGCAATATCTTCCGTATCTTCAGGCAATTTTTTTTATGAGCTACGTGACAGGAACTCTTAACCAGCATGAATTATAACCTTATTTGCAAGAAATAACACCAATCGCAAGTCCATTTAAATGTTTTGTTTCTTTACGAAAAAAACACACACGTGCACATAACGTACCCTCAGGGAAAAAAAGACGTAAGACGGAAATGCAGATTTTTCAGTATGGCGAAAAAACTAAATTTATGGGCATATTTACTTTATTTCCAAACGTAGAAGAATTAATCTTATATCAAAAAAAGGAGAAAAAATGTTGCACTGCGTGTTGTATTTAAGTTAGTGCTAATGTTTATAGTTTATTAGGAATTGTAAAAATAAATTATTATGCTATTTTTCAGAATGTAATAAAAAAAAGGATTCTGAGTATCAAAATTTATGCCAAACTTTGCCATAAAAGTAAAATGTATTTCAAAAAGTATGTTGTATTAAAGCAGTAATGAACTTGTAAATACGAACACTTATGCTAGTATAAGTAAGATTACTGCGTTATTTCCTTTATTAAAATTATGTTTGAAATGTATAAGCAATACTTACCCCTATTTTCAATTTAAGGGCTTGTTAGGATAACTTAAGTAAACAATAATAATGACTTATTCCATTATATGTTATAGAAAAGTTAGCTGCATATTAACACATATTACTTAGGGTTATTATTTGTGACTATAGGGAAAAAAGGAAATGCATTTTTAATATTCACTATTTTTTGTTTTAGGCAAAATACTAATTGTAGTTTTGGTTACAATTAAAGTTCGTACTATAAACAATACAATTGCACAATAATAATTCAGAAAAGTGGAGTTTCGGTGAAGATTACTACCACTATTGATTTTTTTTATAAATTCTTAAATAATCAGTAGATAATTTGCAGCAATTAACGAAATAAGTTTTTTCCCGGCTCCGTACAACAAAATATTATGTTCTCTAAAGAAAAATCTAAGATAACAAGCAAAATTTATAACAAATCAAGGTACTTTACACATTTCCAGTACCTTTTGTTTAAAAATAATCAACGAATAAAAAATACAAATAAAATGTCTTCTTTAAGCAATAATGAGATCAAAAAAATCTTATTTTCTTCTACGTTATCTTCGTTCTACGAATTCCTATCCTAGAATGTTTGGTAATGAAGGGATATATGACAAAATATTATTATTTTCTCAATACAAATCTAAGATGACATGACATGCATAATGTATTAACAAAATTAAGGCCTATGACACTTTCCCAGTACCTTTTGCTTTGAATTACTATTAATCAAAATTTTAAATACATATAAATATAAAAATGCAATAAAATGTCTAATTAAAACAATAATGACATCAATGATATGGGAAGTATTCTTCTCCAGGTGAATCTAATATTTCCAAATTTTGAGATTCAGTTGCTGGTTGCAAATTTCTATAGAATGTTTGGTAATGTAGAGGTATAGCATTCGTATCACAGAGGTTAATTAAGTCGTTGAACATCGCGTTATAAATAGGTAACAATTGAGCATATTATGCAAGTGGAAGTTCATCAAAACCCACAACATTGTCGTCATTATTTGTTTTAAACGTATACGATAAAGTGAGACAAAATAAGGTAAGTTAAGGTAAGATATTATTCTTTATCTGACGCCCTCGATGCCGCAATTATTAGAGTGGTTGTTTAAAGGACGAAATGCCCGGGGTTCGATTCCCGGTCGGATAAACAAACGTTACTAAACTGACTTGGGTCTGAGTGTACTACTCCTTGCAAAATCCTACACAGAATCCTTAGTTTAAGATCAGGTGATTAATGTGATGTGGCTGGGGTTTTTAGATGTAAGTACATAAATACATTAGACAATGATACCTAGTTTACGACTTTGAAATTATCATGTAATATAAATATTTGTAGGTAAGTCAATAATGTTCTACAAATACACATTTCGTTATTAAACAATACAAATACACATTCGTAAGCTTTCGACAAAGTCTGGCACAATGGCTTAATATACAAGCTACATCAACTCGGCGTACCAGACCGTCTCGTGCTCATCGTTCGAGACTTCTTGCCGAACCGCTTCTTTCGCTACCACATCGAAGGAGCGCTATCCTCGCCCCACCCCATAAAAGCAGAAGTTCCGCAAGGCTCTGTTCTATCCCCCCTCATCTTCACGCTATTCACTAGCGATATCCCAAAGAGCAAAAAGGCTTAATTAGCACTATTCGCCGACGACACGGCCATACATTACACTGGCACCAGCCCAGTGACCATAGCTCGAAATCTCCAAATCGCCGCCAACGCCCTAGGCAAGTGGTTTAAGAAATGGAGAATCGAGGTAAATCCCGACAAGAGTCAGGCAGTTCTCTTCTCGAGACCGCGCCAAAATCCACCCCTACCCAGTCCCATTACCGTGTTTGATAAGCCGATTCCTTGGAAAGAGCGAGCCAAATACCTAGGTGTGATACTAGATCGTCACCTTAACTTTGGAGAGCACATAAAGACTGCCCGCTCTCGAGCGGCCTTCGCTCTCGGTCGCCTCCACTGTATGTTAAATGCGCGTAGCAAATTGTCACTCAAGTGCAAATTGCGCATCTACACCACGTGCGGATGCACGTGTGCGATGCCCCATCATGACATATGCTTCCGTTGTGTTCGCACACTCAAAGCCATACCATCTCCATAGATTGCAGATCCTCCAAAACCGTTTCTTACGAAAGATCACAGGGGCCCCTTTCTACGTACGAAACGAGAACTTCCATCTCGATCTCAAACTGCCCACCATCCAACAGTTCATGAAACGTGCTGCCAAGCATTATTTTAATGCTGCCAAAAAGCATACAAACCCTCTGGTCGTATCGGCCAGATACGCATCCTCCCAGATCAGTAAAATTCGCCGCCCGAGGCATACTCTCACCATACCCAATGACGCTATAACCCTCTTCTAAGAGAGCAGTAGGTCCACTAGCACTTTATACAAACACAGACCGCGTTCGTATCGACCTCGCCGCCGAGGTCCATCGCGACGACCTTGTCCATGCCCTCCCGACCCTAGCTCGACGAGCCGGCCCGCGAGCTGAGCTATTGCTGAGCTTTAAAATTCCCGATTATAATAATCATATATATTCTGATCCAGCCTGTCCCTTGCTGTCCTCCCCCAGCGACGCCCTAAGCCGAGGCCCGTACCCCACTAGGGGGTGCCCTTAGCGTGTAGTCGCTTAGTTTTTTAGTTAAGCCCTGGCTGAAGGCCCTAAATTCATTTAAGGCACTTCACAGGCAAGCCCAGTTAAGCAGTCGACAATCTTCTAGGTTGATCTGGGCGCGTGGATACGCACCCGCCCCCTCCCCCGCATCGACGTATTCACGCTTATCTTCCCGCTGTCTACTCCCGCGCCGCTGTATCCAATCTTACGTCTCGGTGCAATGAAAATATTCTAGTGGAAGAAAGAAGTAATCGTTCTTATTTTACAGCCGCGCCGAAGTATGTAGTCTTATGCTTCGGCGCAAAGAAAAGATTTTAGTGGAAGAAAGCAGTAATTGTTCTTATTCCATTTTATTTTAAGTTCATAAGAAGTAAACAGTCATACTGCTGTTATTATTTTTTAAATTTATCTTTTTGGTTAAGTAAGTGCATTTAAGATAATTTCCTTACCTAGCTAATATAACGAATAAAAAGATAATCGTGTATACAAGACTCGAGATGGAAAAAAAACAAACGCATTGAAGTCATAATATTAGTTACTATTTATTTTCTACATTAAATTTTAGCGATAAACGTAATATTAAGTAATACGTCATATTTCTCAATTTATTCTTTGCGTTATATCACATAGTCTATTAATCCTTAAGAAAAAATGTGATATAATAAAAATACTCAAAATTAATTTCTTCTATTAATTCGTCAAATTTAACAAGAAAAATATGAAAAAAATTGAGCATATGTATCGTCAAACGTACTTTTCAAATATGATAAAATCGATGATTCGAAGTAAAACCACTTATGTCTATTTTGCACTGGGGGTGGGTAATAGAATTTATACCCAATTAGAATTTAGCTTAATTAGTATTTACAGACTATTGGGCATATAATTGCCTTGTAAAGTAATTCACATGGGTATTGTTGCATAACGAGCCCTGTCTCGCGTAGACGGGTTGCGTTGACAGCATCGGACCACCGGAGGCGAACACCGTTTTTTGAATAAACCTTCGTTAGAGTCGATCTGGATGACATGTTACCTCTGCGAAGTTTTCCTGGACAATTGCGTACGTGTCTGTACTTGTGGTGTATGTAAATTTTAAGTTTAGTCACCCCGCATTTCACACACGTATATTGGAAGATCCGAATAAGTGTAAATATCTATATTAAAAAGTTAAAGAAAAGTAAATTCGGGTATCAAACACTTTTAAAATGTAAAATAGTTATCATTGCTTTGACAGCTGCCCAGATCACACGCGCCGATAAAATTAAATTGATTGTGGATATTGTTGATGTTGGACGTAATCTAGAGTGCATTATGAGAGGTCAGTTCAATGTTGACTGACACCAATAGTATCATAATTTCTTCCGTTTATTGATAAGTAATGTTTACTGTCACTTACCACCTGGACGGGGCGATGAACTCGATTCAAGTTTCCATTTTGATCTCTCCAAAATTATCTACCAAAATTGGTAACGTAAACACATAATCGGTGTCACCAAATATCTTACATTTCGAAGGGATTCAGTAATAACGGATGATCATTATTTTAGAGTTCTATATGGCTTTATTGGATACAAGTGTAAATGATCGTCGACGTTTGCGAAGGCTCTATATATCACTGATGGTTGAACGTTTTTGTAGCGAACAAGTCCTCAAGGCGATTTTATGTGGTTTAATTCGATCGAAGCAAGTGGTTGTATCGGCCCTAATTATTTGAATAGCGCGACACGATGGCCCTTTGACTAAAGCCGATAACTTGTTTGAACAGTGAAAATTATAGAGAAGAACTTTGCGGTTCTATGTTTTTAACACTAAACCTGCGAAAATTTAAAGAGTACAAAAAATATCTCTCTCCTATTATGTTGCGACGCCGATTTATACAAAGCGAAGGCGCTTACTGAATACTTAAACATGCATATCTCTAAATGCTGTGATGGATGCCTGTAAGGAGTATGATAATTTAACATTATGTAATAATTTTCGTAAATGCGTTAAATTGGAAATTTACCATGACATGAAAGACATTAATTATATAAAAGATCAGTGTAATACCAGTTACTTTTCATTATATGATTAAATGGAAATAATAAAGACAAAATTTATTTTACTTATGTCTACCAAAATGTGCAAAATTATATTTAAATAAATAAATTACAAAGAGATGTTTATATTATGCGACTCCACTGCTTCAATCAATTTATAAGTTTTTATGTTGCAAGTGCAGCGCCATTAGACATAAAATTATAATAACAACCATTGACTAATGTTTGAACTTCTGCTTTTTATTGTATTGGTCGTTTATGTATGATTTGTTAAATTCATTGTTAATGAACTCGTGTGTAAAAAAATATGAGGTTCGTTATAAAGAACGTAAAGAATTTAAAGGTCGCATTTTTGGGGATGGCAGTTAAATGCAAAGTTTAAGGGTGGCCTTTCAGAAAGCGGTGACATGACACCCTGTGACGTAACTGTTATTTTTATAGGAATTTCGGCGGAGCTATGCGAGATATTTTAGATAAAACTACCTGCTACTGAGTTCCAATTCATTAAAGGCCATTAATGAGGTTTATTGCGGACTCTCAATTTATGGCACCTCTGTGCCGACTGATTAATTAAATAGTCATTGAATAGGACATTATCTGTGGACATTACAGTTTGTGCGTCCCGTTTGGAATCCAGTATTTTTATTATATCGCAGCTTCAACAAATTCAAAGGAGATCGGCGTGTTTGAAACTATCTTTAGAATTTAAACAAAAAGTTCGTTTTACCTACTTGTCATTCATCAGCAGTACCACCGTTTTTGCTGCTATGTGCTATAATTTTAGTTTAAATAATGTCTTTTGATTATTACTTTTTAAATAAATTTTATTGCATGATTACTTTTTCAGTAAAAATACCGCTAGATATTATGGCAAAATTTTCTGTCTTATTCACAAAAACAATATACTGTAACTTGCACAATATGTGTACATATGCTTATAGCATACGAAGTACTTGTAAGAAAGCAGTTAAAAGGCAAAAAAACAAGGCGACCAAATGTAGTGGCACTTGAACTTGATCGATATTCCAAAATAGCAGTATGTTGTGCGTACGCGCCGCCAAGGGATTTAGGTCACACGCATATTGGCGGCAACATAACACTACCGGCCAAGGCCATGGGTCCCTGGGGCTAGCCCTTGGAAACACTTCACTTAAATTTTACGAAATTGTGTAGTTTTTTCCTACCCTAAATTTTTGCTTTCCTTAGTTAAAATCTTAACTTAATATCCTGTACATCACTTTGTAGATAGCTGATTGTTTAAGTAAAAAAGGAAGATTTACAATTTATTTTATGGAGCTATAACTCATATTGGTAACTCAGAAACGTAAAGTGGGGCCCAAATACATTTTGGTTGTATTTACGGTCCCATTGTTTCCCAAAAGTTTAAAATAATTTAGTGGACACTGCATTCATTGGCAGCAGCTTCTGAAATAGGCTTTTACAAATATTTATGGAGACGGCAAATTACATATATCAAATATGACAAATTGGTTCAGGACGTTGCTACAGGGTCTCCTTAAAGGTAGATATTAAACTGATAGCTAACGGTTTATCATTATGTCCTATTTAATAAAAAAAAATAGAACACAGTGCTTTATACATATTTTGTATTCACAAAGTTAAAATAAAAACCCACTCTTAAAATAAAAAATCAGGTCTGCCTATTTCATAATTTCCATCACATCCAAGCAATCTGTTCTGGGCAAGTGGTCACCAGTCGCCAGGCAGCTGTGCGAGCTGCGCGCGCGACGGTCGCGTGCCTCGTAAACGCACGAGCGGAGCCGAGCGCGCACGAGACACCGCCGCCGCGCGCCGTACACTGACGCCAAACTTTGCAGGGCGGCGCAGGCGCGACGTTTGATGCTGCCGCAATTTTAAAAAGCTCTGTAGATATAAGTTTTGATATTCATTAAAGTTTACAAAAATATATTTTGAAAATTTAAATAATAAAATTCAAGAATACTAACATGTTTACTCATTAATAATGAGGTTGTATCTTTGTTAAAAAAATTGCTCGCCTTTATTAGAACTTGACAACAAACTTGAAATTAAAATTCCGTATTGCAAGATTATGATAATCGTTAAAAACTAACGTAGATACTAGGTATGCAACAAGACAGACAAGATAATGAGAAACAAGTTTGTTGCAAACGGATGCACCAGCGCATAATAACCACCAATTAATACTTAAGAAAATTAACTAGACTGAGCGACAAAGCAATTCGCAAATCCACAGGTGTGTTCTTCAAGTTCCTGTCATATCTAGCAGATCTCGTCTTGTATAGAACTTAAACAAGTTCCAACAATTAATATCCTCCGACGGAAATATCCACCCATAATGGTTCGTGCTTCCCTTCCATTATCAAAAATTACTATTGCAATTTGATTTTGATGGGCGGGCACGGCGACGTGATCCAGTTGCAGTACGAATTGTCTTTTTCAAATTAAATGCACCAAAGTATGCTTGGGCCCACCATTTCGTGTATAACGAGTACTATGTTATTATTTTTCTTTTGCCAAATGTAACCTGAGTTGGGGCACGTGTGGAAATGTACCTTTTGTTATTTTAAATTTTGCAACGTCCTGTGTGTTTGTATTCAAACCTACGTAGATAATATTGCGTATTTTTTTTTCAAGGGCATATTTATGAAGCACTGGCAGTCCTTAGTTGTAGATGTCAACGGCGTGGATGATAATTTATATTCAGGTAATCGAACACTAGCTTCTTGTTTGTTGTAGCCAACGTTACGACTTAGAGAAATATTAATAATTGAAGTGTGAGTTTTAGATGAAATTGTGTAAGATGATGATAATAAGAAAACAAGGAGTGTAGCTGCTATCATTTGAGCAATTCTGAGCTAACTAAGAGAAACAGGTTCTTCTGGTGGTTGAAATCGATGGGATACTAACATTATCAACTAGTCATTATTTGTGTTTCTATACTCTGCGGCTAGAACGCAATTCTTCGTAGGACTCCTCATAGTCCCGTTATTCATATAACAAACCTACGCTTTATATCCAGAATAAAAAATAGAAGATCAGGAATATTTATCTACACCTAGATAGTCATCTAATTTCTATCGCAAGTGTCCCTTCTTCACCCTTACGATATAGTGAAATTAATGTAGCATCTCATTATTTTCATCAATTAGTCTTTATATCTGTTTTTTAGTATATTAGTAAAGTAACGAGAGGCACTGTATCTATGTAAGTCTGTAAAGTACAGCGCATAAATCACGCTTGTTCATTTACGCTTATTAGCACCATGCGCTTAAAATAGGAATATTTTATCGTATAAATTAGTCGGGAGGTATGCCTAGATTTATGAGTGCAATTTTGGTTCTATTCTTAGCATCGTGCATCTATTTAGACGATAATGCCCCATTTGCCTGGTTTCATTATTTAAAATGTTTGCAATATATTTTGAGTAATATGATTTAAAAAAATAGGTGAATGAAAAACATGGAATTTATAAAAATGTATTTAATTACAGACAACAACCGATTGGTTGAATACTGGTATTTTTTATAACTATATCATAAAAATCTTATAATATTAGGAATCTGTCTTAGGGTGCTAACTTATCTATATACACTACAAGTCTTTGTCTCAAGATTTCCAAATTTCTTATTTTACAAAATTAACGAACTGAAGTACAAAACAAGGTACCTACTCGTTCTCGTTTCAAAATCTGAACATAAACTAAACTTAAATAATAATGACTAGATAACAATTATGAACAATTGTAAAGATTACATACTAAACTGGAAGTAGTAATACGTAAGGCTACGCTAAGGCACAGCGTCGTGTCGAATCACTTACATTATAACTAAATGCTTAAGTGGAACAAATAAATGATCGATTCAGTCTTCTTAGTGCTATTCCATCGATGTGGGAAATGCAGTGGGGGTATTCGTTCGGTGTTCAGTCGCTCGGCGGAATGCATCGATGGGGTCGTTACAGTCCACCATTATCCCCTCTCATTAGGAATATACTGATTGCGCTTAATTAGAGGTTCTCTCGGAGCCCTCGCGCTCCGATGCTCGGGTCCCTCTTGAGGATTACTCGTTTTTTCATAATCACCAAGCCGCTGATTGGCCGCACTTTGATCACCGCAATGTACGGTTCCTGGGAAAAAGGAAAAGCATATTTGAAATGTTTGAATTAAAAAGTAAATATCGTTACGTATGTGTGTGAGTGCAGGTCTAACAGGATAACAGGTCACCTAAGTTCTAAATGCTAGTTATCGAGCTCCGTGACGCTATTCAATTCCCATGAACAGTGCTCGGTATCGCCATATGTTTGCATAGAGCTTAGCAAATATTGTAACACGTGTGCTTCGCTCGCCGCCCTTCTATTTCCTCTTGAGATTTCGTCTTCCGGTACAATAAATTAATAGTCGACGAAGCGTCTCAAAACATTTTTTTGCGAGATTATATATCTTGTTTTTAGACGCGGCGCTACCGGTTCTACTTAATCTATTAGGCAAAACACTCTGACTGACCGGACGAAACGCATTAACTTAAAAGTTATCAAGAAAAACCAAACATGTTTCCACTTGGGAATCGGAGTCATCTGTTATGGCTACTTATTATTAGAATAGATCACTTTTATGTGCAATTTTCCCACTACATGCGGGGCGAACCACAAGATTGTTAGAAGTAATTGCTGTTCGGCTATTGAAGCAAATAAGAAGGTGGAATGCGGGTCCCTACTATCTTTTACAACTTGAAATAGAAAAATCTACCTTTGATCATAAAAAAATGTTACCTAGCTTCGAGCTTTTATAAAGCGACATATTTTAACATTCGCCATTGTTGCAGACATGCCATTGTGTCCTTCTAATTCTACAATGAAAAGATAAAGTCTATCTTACGGTTCAATGCTCAGTCAATATGGTTGATGTGTTTACTTTTTGCTTAGGATGAAGGTGAATCTTCATACAAATTGTGCAATATAAAAGATTCGGTCCCTAAAGCAACCGTGACTAAAACCTCGGGATAAAAAATATTATAAGCCGTACTACCTGACTCTATGCGAAGTTTGCTAGCGTGAATAAATGTGTATTTATTTTTTTCCTCAAAAATTATGATAAGCTTAAAACGTTTACCTACCGACCTAGCTTTGACAAATGACTTACTAATAAAAAAATAGATAACTTTAAAGCTTGTATTAAAAAACGGCGCGACGAAAGC
This sequence comes from Pyrrhia umbra, assembly GCA_963891755.1. Lineage (NCBI taxonomy): Eukaryota > Metazoa > Arthropoda > Insecta > Lepidoptera > Noctuidae > Pyrrhia > Pyrrhia umbra. Next base: position 10,321,708 of record OY982922.1, on the reverse strand, counting down.
AAACACGATGATAAGAACATCATTATCAAAACTTTGAAGGTTATGTTACACACTTAGGATTCATTCATGAAATATCGTGCACGATAATCTCATAGAAAATAAAGGTTTTGAACCCATACATCACATTCATGTAAATGTTTAAACAGTTATTAAACTAAAAAACTAGGTATTAAAAATGTAAACAATAATGTAAACTCACCTCCAATCACTGTTGCTGCCACCATGAAATTACGTCTAGCAGCTCCTCATCTTCTGGACTCATGGGCTCGTAAGAGTCGTACGCGTCATGACAGCTCGGCCCCGCTGAGCTTTCAGACACAAAGGAGGGAGCTGGTGAGTGAGACTCTTCAGAAAGCGGTGGAGTGTGCGGGCCACTAGTCGTCAGGACTATGCCCGACTGTGTGTCGGAGCATCCCTCATCGCTCTCCTCTAGTAACCGCTTCAAGCTTTTGATGTACTCCACCGCCAGTCTCAGAGTGTCCACTTTGCTGAGCTTTCTTGAAGATCCCCTTCCTCCAGCTAGGGCTGCGGAGACAGCTGAAGGGATGTGTTGACGTAGTGCCGCAAAACCATTGTTTACTTGTTTCACTCTGTTCCGCTCCCTAGCGTTCCTGCGTGCTACGGAAGCAGGCTGGGTCGGGTAGGGCTGATGAAGATAAGACTTCTTCTTACAGCGGTTAGGATCCACTGGAGCAGGTGCTAATCTCCGAGGAGCCTGGGATTGAAGGTGCGTCAGTTTCTGATCAACACCGAGATTTTGGTACGTGTGAATAGCCGCCATCGGCATCGCGATTGTACGAGTTAACTAGGAGTGTGTATCGAGAGCGCACTTGTCTGTGCCGCGCGGAGGTCGCCGGTGGATTGGCGGAGGTGGCGCGCACCCCCGACGCTAAGTAGCGCGCGCGCCGGCGGGCAGCGGGAGCGGGGCGCGGGCCGCGGGGGCCGGCGCGCGCGCGGCACGCGCCCCACCGCCCGCGCGCTACTTGTTGCGCTGATCAAAATACGCCGGCGCTTATTATGCCATAGAGCGGTAAGCTCGCGCCGCTATTGTTGCACGTCGTTGCGCGTAATTATCCCGTCCATTACCATGTTCGGAAGACGAGCTCTGTTCACGTCGTCTATTTAGAAGTCGTTACAGAGAATAGACGCTGTAAACCGATCGGCGACGATATTGCGTTATTAATATTGTCTCGAAGGTTTTGTTTATTTAATGAGATTTATAAACTTTTTGGGATACAGCATCGTATAAAACACCGAGTTAAACAATGTTTGTTAAAATATGACTATCTGGATCAAACATGGACTTTGTCAGAACTTTGTACGAAACATAATTTAAAGAAACAGTCGTAGTGAATTGTTTCGTAACTACTACGTAACATCTACGGCGTAGCACTTAACTGCAGTACTAAGTTAGTATGCAGTTCGAGTTGATTTTCATAAAACGTAATTTTTCTTGATGCACGAGTCGTTTGGTTCGTGTGAGCAGTGCGTGGGCAGGTGCACTGATGACGTTCACGCGTAACCTAGCCCAGTGAGTCGCCAATGGCACTTTATTTGATGGCTTACTCTCATTATAATGTTAGATCTTTTGATATTTATAGTTTACAAGGCGCTCTTTAAGTTCTTAGTTGGCATGGAGATAGATTAGAATACCAAGTTGTAAGGAATGTAGTTGTAATTTTCTCTTTAGGACTTAAGAACGAAGTTTATAAGTGAACCCATGATAATTGTGAAACACCGATCAAGCTTGACCCAGTTAAAAGAAATCGGGATATCATACTACAGTAAAAAAAATATTATTTGGGTGATTTATCATAAATTTACCATTGATACTCTTCACACCTTCCAAAGTGTCAGCAAATAAGTGTTACTGATCAATAATTTCACCTATATCTCCTAAGATCTTAATCTTTATATAAGTTTTCTTCTAATTAAAAACAAACAAACTAAACTTTAAAATAATAGTTTAAACATTGCTATTATCTCAAAAATCTGTCATAAGCGTGTGAACTGCGGTCTTAAAGGTATCGGCAGGTGTAGCGGCGCGCGACACTGACCGACTGCTTCTACGTCACCTGTATTGTGGCGGCACCCTATTTTAGATGCCTCAAGTGTATGGATTTGAATAGAAAAATCTGAGAGGTATAAGTATTGCAGTGATCAGTGTTAATTAGTTGTTAAAAAGGCGAGATTAAGTACTGGATACTTTATACTAAATTTATAACCAAACGATGTAAAATAAGAATAATCATTTAGAAATATGAAAGAATTGCAAACGTTTAATATAACGGTGAGACAGATTTTATCGGCAGTGAGTCCCTGAGTCAGACTTCACCAGTGATGATGCTCGTACTAGGAACATGTTATAGACACGTACGGGATATTTATTTACTTGGTCCAAAAATCATAATGTTTAGAACATTATGATCACGTTAAAATGCGTGTGAATTCTATCAATTTTATTATGATAAAATTAATGCTTTGATGCGCTTTGACTATGCGCTGGCGTGGAATTACCTTAAGGCTTTATTTAAAAAAAAAACGTTGAGAACGTTTGTATATTTAAATCAGCAATGAATATCAATTTCCTTTGACATTAATAGTCCAAACATAAATGAAATAGAATTATTAATGCAAAGAATTATTTATTGTTACTCATTAGATCAAACAGGACTAAGAATTTTCTAATAAATATTTATAATAATACACCTAGATAGAGTTTATACACCATTAAGAATTGTCTGTCTATGTGAACTGCAATTGACAGTCTGATGTTGATATAAAGTGTTATTAAGATTAAACTTAAAAACGAATGCACTATTAACTCGCTACAAGTGTTTGTAGAGCACAAACATGAATTTGAATAAAACAATATCCTCCTTTGATAGTCGGTTAAAAATAAATAAACAACTAAATATTACAAATATACAAACTATCAGACAATGCATTAGAATACCGTTTTATCAGCAAAATTGAAAAGAGAGAAAGCGTCTCGAGTTAACTCATACATTCATAAATACATACGTTCAAATATGATCTATCTACAAAGCCACCCCTGAATTGGCTCAGTCCCGACATCTATATTCAACCCTTAAAGTACAGGGAACTAGAATCGATACTCGCTCTAAGCATCGGGAACATTTCTATAAAAGGTAAGCAGATGGCGTTAGATCGGCGCGTGCGCCGGGGTGGTTTTATAAGGGTGGCTTAGAATGACTGAATGGGCTGACTTTCATGTTCGGCTGTATAGATGGCGTGTATTAAACCAATTCATTAACTTATTAGAATAGAAGTCTGTTAGTTAATCTGTTTCGAGTTGTGATTTTAGTATAACATGTTTTTATAATTCTTTTAGAAATACCTGACAAGAAAAGATAGAGATAGAAGAATGTGACCACATACGATATTGTTTCTTGTCAGGTATTTCTAAGAGAGGTCTCTTTACTATGTAGTTTTTTTTTCTTTATTCCTATTTATTGGTTTTAATTTGTAAATATCCCATGAAATTTTGATTGGAATTAGTAATTAACCAAATAACGCATATAACGGTGGGCTACGAAACGCTACGAAAATAAACTATCGTAGAACTTTCTCGAGTATGCAATTAACATTTATTGATACGGTAGCTAAGAGCCAATTACACCAAGTAACACAGGGCACGGCGCAATCTTCACACCTAAACTCACACAAATGATGCTATTAATTAAAAATATAATAAACTTCTCCCCGCAAAGCTTATTATCTCCCTGTTAATTACTCGCGTCCTCAGTAAAGCCTTCGATAACATCGACGCCCGATTTTACGAGCGAAGAAACCGATGAAGATATAGAAAATCAGTGTAGTTGTGCTTGTGTCTACTTAATTAAGAGTTACGTAATTGAAATCAAATCGTGGGAATGTTGAAATCAATTTTTGGTTTACGTCAACACCTCGCAGCTTAGTGGATCTGTTACTGCGCTGTTTTTATTTATATTTTTATATTATAACAATACAATTTTTTTTCTCCGTTTTTAATTAAATACATTTCTCGGGAGACATAAAGGTTAGTATCAGGTACTGTATTTTTATTTCATTTCTCTTTTTGTAACAAGTGTGCAGTGAATTTTATTTTAACGATGACGATCTAAATTTTTCGATATGCTGTCAAAGATGACACATAACTCGTAATTAAGACAATAATGCAAAATTTATCTTGATCGATATAAGTAATTTAATTGGATTATAAAGCCTTTGACTTAATGGATTGAGAAAGGCGGCCTACCACTTTGATTGGAAGCAACTCGGTACACTCGCGTTTTTGCCGATACCAGACATTTTAAATAGGCCTGCGCCGTAATTATGCTGTCATTTTGCAAATTTATTTACATTTTTAATAACCGCATCGGTTTCACGAATTAATTATATTCAGCGTCAGAAAAGCGTTATTAAAATAATTTATATCGATCGTACGTAGGTACGGACGCGGCCGTGTAAATAGTTATTTAATGCGTTATTCGATAAATTATACAGTCAGCTAAAGTTACATCGCAGTTTTAGCCGGAGTTACATGCAATACAAATGATAATACCACGTCGCGCGACACAGACAGATTCTGATTGTCATCAAAACAAACGTTGTCCGACTCTTTCTCTCGGTAAATAACTTTGGGTTAGCGGCAATAACTTCTCTAGGCGCGCGTAGGCCTATCATTTACGAAATAACAATCGCAAATAAAATGCGATGCGCGTGCGCGGGGTATTAGCGGTGTTGCGCGCAAACATCGCGGTCGGGTGTGTAATTTCACGTGCGCTGACACGGAGGCTGTTCGGCGCGATCGCCATACCACAATATATCACATGCTCGCGTACGCCGCCACACTGTATAATTCGTGTAATTTATAGTAGTCCGTCGACTAGTAGCGAGCGGCCGACACGGTTAATAGCACGTAACCACGCGACAGACGCATTCGTGTACACTCGCCGGGGACCAGCGCCGCGGGCACGCCCCGCCACCGACCGATGCCCATTTCATTAAACGCACCTACATCATAGTCCTGCGTTACGCTCTAGCCTAGACCGCGCATCACCGACCATTACAATAAATTATTACATCTTTTAACCCGCGTAATAGCCATCTTCAAACGCATCAGGTACATTGTTGTACTCATTCTCACGTTCTTAGTAGATCATCCGTGGAACAGTAGAGCACTTTGTGCTGTCAATATTTTTTATTTAATAACATACACGATTGTACTTTGTAACTAATAAAAAAATGTTTCATACTTCATTATACGTAAACGATGGCTAGCGAACAATAAACGTCACTTTAATATTATTAATATTGCAATAAATTTTAAGTGGTGACTGTACCGCACTGGGTACCGAGTGTATTTAAACAACGCGGCGTTTTTTATTTATACCTCTAGTCTACAGTTCGCACACCATAGTGTTGTGGTTTTTTTCAGTTCATCTGTGGCAATTATTCATTTATCAAACAAATGGCGGAGCTACATCAAACGAATATCTTTCCGATCTTGCAGTGGGATCGTGTATATTATTAATTATGAACACATAGTGAAGCGCCGATTGGAATAGACGTGCTTGTACATAATGTGGTTGCTGAATGGTATATGTTAGTTGTATGACTGTAAATTATACCAAACGAAAGTAAAGAAATGTTGCTCGTTTAATGTGTACATATCATGCTTGTTGCACCGACATGGGGTGTTGATACTGCTTCAGGCCACATGTACTTATAATGATCTGGTCTTAAAAATACAACGGCGTATAAGTAACGTCAGCATCCAGCAGCATTATTTACTCATGTCTAAGTATCTCAGCTTACTCTTATAGCTTGCGTGACTTGTATTAATAAATTACAGTCTAATTTATTAATATCAATCATTAAATAAAATATTGTACAAACGTTACGTATTTCGTTTGTCTGAAATTACATAAGTAAAATTACAAAATGTCGAAATAATTACAGAAAATAAGTTAATCGCATAAAAATGTCGTCGAGCTGCTTTCGATGTATTTCTTGTACCAAAATTGACGGCAAAGATGTTCAAATTAGAGGGCGCAAAACAATTATCAATATTTAGCGTGTTACTCTAATTGTGGTCTGTGGTCAAATGCCTGGGGCGGTTAATACGTCAGCCTGTGCACGTGTACATAATCGCAGGAACAACTTATTAATTAATCATTTCGCTTAATTAAAACAAGATTAACATAATGATTATCGCTTGGATTAAAAGGTAAATTACTTCTTAACATATGTTTTGGCGTACACGATGTTGTTTTAATTATACTATTTTTTGGTTTTGTATGGAATGTTAACATGATAAAGCGCTTCTTACTGCGAGGCAAATAAATGGTATTGCCATTTACCATTACGAAGAGAAGACTTTGTATAAGTCAGCTGAAGAATATTCCGAATATTTCTGGTAATTAATTTGACATATCATTAATATGGCTATATATATATTTAAATTCATGTATAACCATTTTATTTACAACTTAAGAAAGCACAACTTCAATAAGCATTTACCAAGGTCCCAAACTAGTAATTATTTTGCTATTAAAACAGGTACTTAAAAAAATATCATAAACAAAACACACACTTTAATACCCCATACAAGTATGTCTAACACAAACCATAATAAATTCCAATTCATTCCACTAAACAACTCGGAAACATATTTCTAGAACATTGTTCAAATCCTATAAGGCAAGTTATTCATACCAACTTAAAACATCTTAAACATTAAGAAAATAGTCATAAATAACTATTAAAGAAAATAAATATCTACTTTAGAGTATATTTTTTACAATTAAATTAATAGTAGTGTAAATTGACTTAGGTAATATTGTAAACATTAAAAAAAAACACTGATATTAAATAAATTAAATACGCAATTTCAAAAGACTACCTAAAAAGTTTACTAAACCGTTATAGATACTAATATTTAGTAAATTCTATAGTCATCACTTCTAAGTTTATTCTAAGTAACATTAACTTACCCGGGAAGTATTGAAATAAACAATTACATATACTAAATAAATAAGTAACACTACCATTTTAAAACACTACAAAATATATATGCAACTTCAGTTTACTCCAACAATATATCTAAGTAAATTGTAAGTGCCTTCTAAGTTTATTCTAAGTTGAACTAAGCGCAGTACCGTTACAGGCGTAGCTATGCTTACCTATTGTTGAGTGGGGCAAGCTTATTGGCGGTGTTTCGGAGTCTTGGCGTCCGCTCCTCCAATCACAGCAAAGAGGCTTTGCCTAGCAATAGATTTGCGTTGGCAGTCGCTACGCATGCGTCCCTAGCTATTTAGTGGGTAATTAAACTTGCTATTCATTAACGACTCCAGTTAGATCTGTTTATATGAATATTGTTCGTGTTTATTAGGTCATATTCGAATTGTATAGGCATGGTTCTTACTAATTAACCTATAAGATTTTATGTACCGTAAATTCTAATTGTGTTTTGTCTGATTGGAAAATTCAATAAGTAATAGTATTCTAATATATTTTAAGTTCGTCATTTTACATTCTGGCTTGGTTTTTATCACTATATTTTTTTTAATGTTAAATTCGAGAATCGTATAAACAACCAATGAAATCACACTTTAAATTTAATTACATTGTTTGTGCCTAACAATTAATAACTTCACACGGCTTTCTGTAATTAGGAAAATACACAACACTTTGCAATATTAACTGCCTGTTTTAAGATATACGAAATGCTGGAACTAGGCATGTGATTTTTTGCTTAGCTTTTACAAAAAAAACAAAGTTAAACATAATACCTACCTACAAAATGTTCACCTATATAACACATCCAAAAATACAAAAAAAATAAAATTTAAGTATAAAAAAAGCCAATAAAATTATAATGACCTTTCAAAAACAAAACATGTCAGATTATTATTATTTATCGCCTTGTTAAACCTACACTTCTTCAAAAGGACAACGACTACGCAGAATCGACATCCCATTCACAATGATTCGTTTTAATTTGTATTCATGTCACATTGACAATCAGCTTCCGAATACGCGACACTATGGGATATGAGGCGGGACTTTTACTTTCGTGAAAAAATAGAAGTGCGTTTAATCACGTAGGCACAATTTCCCCGTCATTACTGTGCACGTGACTTAATCTGTGACCGGCGCAGGCGCCAGATTTTTATTGTCTTCTGGGGTGGTTGGTGCGCGTGGACGGGTTATTGATGAGGCGTCTGGTGTTATTTCGTATGAGTAGGCATTTTGTGTGTCATATCTATGTAGATAATAAAGATTAGACATCTTTCACGGCAACCATATTAATATATGTATTTTTTCCTTATTGTTGAAATTTTCGCATTTCCATTCAGCAGGGGCTACATTTTTTTATTCGAGCATAAAAAATATTTTCTAAAATAAATTAATTAATTTTTGTTTTGCCAGTCAAAAGACATCAACGAGCTTGCTTCGACGCGATGAGATAAAAGAAAACTATCAATTTATTTTAGCGAACAAACAAAGATTCAGACAATAAAGAGTAATGTAGTTAATAACTTAAAAGCCTCTGATATCAATATTATGGAATCCCTACTAAATAAAAATCCTACCTACTAAATACAGAGGAAACATTTCAAAAGGGTTAAATTATAAGAGCAACAAACAAATTGCACCTTCGTCATAAACATTGTATGATATAAACGAAATAATTAACTAAATTGATATAAGGCAACGATCTCTAATTGCGGGGGACAACAAAACTCTGCAAGTAGCAATTTGACAATGGCAAATGTGGCCAATTGTCAATGATGCCGGGACCACGTGACTCCATTCATTGTACTTATGAACAAAAAGAAAGTTGCGAACGTTAAGCAGCGACATATAATTTAAAATGATTACTGGTCATTTATAAAATGCCTTTTAAATGTAATGGAAACTTATATATTGGCGAATAAAGATGGGAAACTTTAAAGGAGAAAGCTCATCTTGAACCATCCATGGACAATGATGTACAGGGAACCGTTATTATATGTATGTACATTAGTTAATTAAAGAATTTTACATAACCCAATTAAATTTAACGACGAACATTTCACCAACAAAGTATTCTTAGCAAACAAAACACTACACAATCACCAGTAGTGTCAAACTGCCAGCTTTTCAATCACACTCTAACTAATATTAATTATAAATGTTAATGATAGTTTCTTTTTTTGTAACGATTTTTCGGCAAAACGGCTGATTCGATTTAAATGAAATTTTAGAAAAAAAAAACTTGTAATTGATATATTATAAGGATTTCGCGATTTACTTGTCAATTGAGCTCGAGGAATTCAAACAGTCACTACCTCTATGAGAATATAATAAATCATTATTTATTTTCCGTTTTTACATTCGAATAATATAGCAATTTTTATAAATCTGGTAAGGTAAAAATATAAGTTTAGTAATGAGTATGTATGTAAATATCTGTAAAAGGTTAATTAAATAATATTTAAAAAGCATAATGCTACCAATGCCGACCATTTTATAATACTCTTAATAAAAAAATCATAATACTATTTATACTTCCTTTAATTTTTATTTAAAAACTTTATTACGACTTTTGCGATACAAATTTTATTATAAGTAACATAAAAGTCTGTCAAAACTTAGACTTACCATAACATATATATGTATGTTTATAGGTAATTATGTATATTATACAATGAGCAATGCAAGGAATTAATATTAACACCCATGTGTAGGTAACTTTACACTCGCAAAAAAAGTTTACACAGGCATTAAGGAAATAAATAATTTCAACAAAGACGAAGTCACGCTTTTATTTTACTAAAGCCGCCACCCGCGTCGGCGCATTGATCACCGCTCGCCGTCTAGGTATAGGCAGCCACGCTAAATGTGACTGTCTGATAGAATCGTACTTGTCACTGTAATATTTATACCCTAAGGCTTTAGTATATTTTTGGTACACGTATATTTATGTAAGACATCTTAGCCGTCTGAAAAACTTCGAAGGATAATAAATAAAGGTAGAAATAATACCGATGTTATGTGCTATGTTTTAAATGCTTTACTGTTCGAAAATCATCTCCCTAAAAAAAGTAGCTACGTATGTATATTTAGTTAAAGTTTTCTAATAAACGCCACAAATAATCATATGAAACAATCGGTTCCATTTACGTCTAACTAGTCTTATAGCAGTAATGAAGGAGCGCTTCCTGATTCTGTTCAATACCTACGATTTTTACAACCTAACCCAGTTGCAACCTTTATAGCGCAATACTGAAGCCAGAAACTAGAAGTGCACAAAGGTACGGTAGAAGTCCTGTCACTAGAATAAAATGTCCATAAAACTAATTAGCAATCTAAGGGTTTACGATGCTATAAATGAATAAAATGGACCCCGGACCCAGCAGTTCACATGAGTTTCACGGACGCTTTTTGTTTTAAGAGCCTGATGAAGACATTTCGACTAATTAAAAGTCTAACGTTGTTTAGAATGCGTAACACATCAATATGTATGAGCCCAAAGTTTTCAAAAGTAAAGCAGGAATATCTTCTCAAAATTAAGAGCAGTCAGAAGCACTAATTTCAACTCTACTCCAATGAAATCGGTCCTCATTAGGATTCATTTTATCGACCGCAATGTTGCGTCGTTGTATTTAAATAATAACAAAAAGGTTCAGCACCTCCGCAACGGTCATTATGATGATAGCCTGATTGTAATTAAGCGTCCGTCTCGCGACCGTACTACGGGAGGCCAAATAAAAAACTGAAACACTGTATAGCAACAATGAGGTATTAATGAAATGCCGATCAATTAACATGATCCCGCGGTGGGGTGCGCACCTCTCTGTGATACATAAATAACACATTTCCCTTAATATACAAATGGTCGGGTTATACGGTAAAAACCGATTTGGCGTTCGTAACGTTCACCCCGTGGTGCCGCTCGCCGCCAGCGGGGAGTTACCGCACTCTAGTGAGAATTTACTATGCCGCCATAAAAATTAATGCTATTCCACTTCGATGGCCAAGTAAAAACATTCGCAGTTTGAGATATTCGAAATAGTGGGGACACAACCGCATCGAAACAAACCATTACAACAATTTTGTCTTCAATTAAATGCTTACCTTCTTACAGAACGCGGCATCTATATAAGCCCGAATAGATTTTTTAATAGAAATACCACTTTTGCCCCATAAAATCCTAAGTTTATACGTTTAATATCGGTGAAGACGTGCACTTAAGCAAGATTACATGACTTTTTTTTTACCGCGCATAGCAGGCCGAGATCGGTTAATACAGCTAACGAAATAAAGTGCCAATGAAATTACCGGATCGCTTAGTGAATATGCTTACCATTACGCGAATATAAAAGTTCTTCACATAATAAAGAAGTAGATTTTACACAGAAACCAGATATGCAACATTTGCAAGTCCAGTTCCGAAATAATCGCCAGCAGGAATTTAAATAAGGTGCCAATTAGAAGGAGGGTCGCGAGTGCTGGCATTATTATAATGTCTTTTAATAATTTTATGTGAGCGACATTAAATGTTTGACGTTTACTGCTTAATAATAAAATGTTGGTAGCGGGCGCGCGCTCGTGTACTCAGCTTAAGGCAACCAATAAAGTTTGGTTGCTCCATTACAAGGTTTACTTGTCGTCGTTTAGATTATATTTTGAATGCGTGTACACTGTTTCGGTAATATGTATATCCTTGATCAATACTAATAGTATAAATGCCTGTCTATCTGTAGTTATATTATCTCTTCACGCTTAAACCACTAAAACGATTTAGATGAATTGTATATGAAGATAGGCTGAAGCCTGGGGAAGGACTTTTTATCCAGGTTCGTTAAATAGTTCCCTCGGGACGTCAATTCTTCAGTACTTTTAATAAAAATAAATGAAACTACTTTATCGTTGTAATAATGATTATTATGGCAATTAAGTTATTAAGTGCAACAACATTATACACATATTAACAAAATGCACTTAAAAAAGGTAATAAATTTCCTCAGACAGTAATAACATTTATTTAGTTAATATTACAAACTAATGAATCATTTTCTTAAAATAAAACTGTAGGATAGCAAAGGCTTAAGTATAATAAATTCCAATAGTTCACTTCACTCGATTAAAAAGAAGAAAAAAAATCAACAATTTGCATATATCAACCGCGGAGGTTGTGCGTGTGTGGCACAGCGCAAAAAGCAACTTTTGAAACATGAAACAATAAATCAAAGCACAAAAAATACGTGTTACCGCGGTCCGTTGTTTACACATACCCATCGACATTGTCGCGAGCCCTAAAAACAACCAGAGCTGCACTTGAAACCTTTAAGGAGAAGCTATGCGATGAAGGCCTCCTAGTAAAAAGTAGTCGGACTAATAAGGCAATATCAGGTACATTTCATCTGTAATAGTTTATGTTTAGAGTCTCATTGAAGATGTATTACGAGTTGGTTTTTGCGATACATTTGTTATATTTTTTGAGTTGCGCCGCTGCGCCTTAACAGACCAACGTTGTAATAAATACTTCTCTTTCCTCATTACCTTACCGCCCAAACCGACGACATGCAGAATGCAAAAACAGCAAATGACATGCGCCAATACACGAGCAACATATTCACTTAGCGAAATTGAGAAATAAAGAGATTTTTTACCATTCAAAACGTGCTCTAATTGATATTTTATTCAACGCTTTTGCTCGTTGGGTGGCGGACATGGAAATATCAATAATGAATATGACACCAACGACGCTGTGCGGCGCTTTTGTTTATGTAAATTGAATATATTTCATACAAAGAGATTTTTTCTTTATATTGTTAATTCAGGAGCGCATGTTTATTTAAATGAGTTTGTGCTGATATTCAGGATCATTTCCTTTTACAAGGCATACATGCTAAGTGCTGAGTAGAATCTGCAATATAAAATGATTTTACTATTATTACTGTATAGTTTCCAAACTTCAGTTTATTAAACATCCTATGTTACTACGTGCCCGGATCTCACAGAATATCTCAATTACATAGATCTTAAAAGATAAAAACGTGTACCATTTCTTTCCTTCAGAATTTTCGGGTATTGTTAACCTGTTAATAGGGCCACCTAAAAACCAAAACAAGCAGATGTTACATCACAAGCTCAATTAAAATTAATAACATGATTGATTCATACAAAAACAAACCCCTTTCATCGGAACAATTCATTTGACGTCTTATTCCAAATCATTCAAATTACACGTTCTACTTGGTAGCACTTTTATTTTTACCTATTAACTAGAAGTTGCGTGTGGCATCCCGAACTAGTTACCTTATTAATAGTAATCGTTTTCGTGACATTACGTATTAATAATAGTGAACAGTATCCAGATACCGAATGATAGAAATTAACAACGCTGTTTACTGTCCCATTTTTTATCGTTCAAAGATAATCGCATGCCTTAATAATAATTTGTATCAGCCCTTTCGGATGTCGGTATTATTTTTTGTAGCTACGATTCACGTAGCACTGATTGGATCAGTTAAACAGTGACAAAATACTCGGGACATTGCTCCTTTGTCGTGACGTTCGGTTTTGTTCCCGAGATGTGTCTCACGATATTTAACCTCATGTCATTATTAAGACATCACTTGCCCGGTGGCTGGAAGATCCACTTGCTGATAAAATTTCGGTCATTTATATCGAGCTCCGATAAATGAGAGCAGTGAACACTGAATAAATATATTGTGATTTGTGCTAGTATAATAGTCGAGTATTTTAATTAAAACGTTGGTATTTAAGAATTTAGTTTTAATCTTGTTTTACTGTGTGGAAAAAGTTATACTTTATTGTCCTTTGTCTACATAAAAAGTGATTTCTTAAATTGTTTTGCCCTACTGAACATCAGAAATCCCAAAAGGTTTGTTCCAACATCGCCTACAAACTGTTGCTCAATCGTACGTGAACTGACCACGAATCAAAAAGGCGAAGGAAACATTAATTAGGAGGTCGTCCTTAATTAAATTGTGACGTCTCAGCGAATTTCCCTGAGATACCTCACTCGGTGGTCTTGCAGGTAAACGTTAGAAGTGAATGTAAACTTTATGGGCATTGGCAGTAAATGTAACATTTTAACGATTATCAATTAAGGAGTAATCCCTTACGGTACAGCCATTAAGCAAGCAGTAAACTTATATATATATGCGATCGCGACAGTTTTATATCCTGGGAATTTAGGATGAGGTAGTTCCTGGCCTGTGTGGGCAGCAACACGAAACTCATAGAAGACCGTACTTAGGTAATGTTACTTGTAGAGCTAAGAATGAAGTACATTGGTACGGTTGGTAGGCGGAGATAATGGCGGTGATTTTGAAGACCTTGACGATTCACCATAAATTTAAAATAGGGCAATAGTGGCACCATCATTTTACAATCCGTAATAAAAAATATTATACGTTAGAACTCCAACAAAAAACAGATTATTACACATCAAAAAGTAAGTTATTAAATTGATGAGCGGCAATATCCTTTAACAAAAAAGGCGTTAACCACAAAGAATAGATTCATATTTGTTGTTTAATTAAGGAATTTTTACGCTATAAAAGGTATCTTGTAATTTAAAAGAAAAAATTGCGGCCTTAGAGGCGGGGTTACTCTGAACAAAAGAATTCAGTAGCTTTACTAATAAAGTTACCTACTACCTAATTATTAGTGTTGTTTTGAAATCACTTAAAACTTGCAACTTATGTATTGTGTTTTTCTGAGATCTGCGTCTTTCTGATTGTAAAGGAATTAAATACTTAAAAGAAATTATGAATGTAAATGCATTTACAAGGCAGGCATTACATTCCAAACTATTGCGGTAAAAACTGTTTTTATTTGTCTTTTTGGACAGTCTATTGGGAATATTGAAAATTAGTAGGTACTATTCATTATTTCTAATATTTCGTCTCAATATTTAGTAGCATCAATTAAATGGAAAGTTCCCAGTTCAGTGTTCCCACACAAAAGGTTGCCGTTGGACTTGTTAAGAATGACATTTACGTATCATCGCGCTGCCCCTGTTCGGGTGCTCGGCTGTGTCTAATTTCCCAGCAAGACGTCTGTCGTGCTGTGCCTTTGTCAATGCATAGTCATTAATCAAGGTCAAATCAACATCTTAGACCGTTTTATTAACATTTGATTCGCTGCCAAATGGGGGTTTTGATAAACTATATTTAAACAGGCTGCGGTGCCAATGCGTATGAGGCTGTTTTTGTTACATTTGTAATTCGCATTCCTGAGCAATGTATGAAGTTGAATTTGCATTTATAACTGCAACTTTGCAGTCATTTTGTAAGTACTTGTTTGTTTATTTTTTATACTGTATCATAATCTGTTATGGGTATCTAAACAGGGAAAGTTTTCTCGGATGTAAAAAAACAATGTAATATTATGTGTCCCGCTTGTGCGCTAAATGGCTAGACGACTAACCCAAGCACCTACATACAGAAGTATGTGCTCAAGTACTAGAACAAGTTCCCAAACATGTCGGAGGCTGCAGCATTAAACATGGTCATAGACTGGGGGTGGGATCATTCGCACCGGGAATACTAATGAGTACAGAGAACTACTTTAGACCATATCATTAAGAAACAGGTCACATAATGTTAAATGCAGTGACTCTGATCTTTGTATCGCGTTTACATTACTTTGTTCGAATCAAAAATACGCGTTACGAGAAAGAGATGGCGGTATGTTATGATATGAGAATGAGAGAGAGGTTCGGCCGTCAAGGCAGGTGTCGCGATACATCTGCGCGTGCGCACTGACCGGCACGTGCGCCCCTACCTTAGCTTTCAGGCAAGAGGGAGGTTATTAGAATGTATTAGATTTTAAAACTAGTAGTATATATAGTGTAATTCTCTAATAATCTATATTTTCAGTCTGGTAAGAAAATACGTGTTAAATTTACTGAATTTTTATTCAGCTCATGTCTGTTTGTCGCCTATCAAGTGTCAAGTTTAATTAAGAAAAATATGTTAAAGCTTTCCAAGCCACTTAAAATTTCGTAGTGGCATCTTTTACTACATACCAACTTTTAATATTTCCATTATTCATGCAAACTGATACCGGCACGAGTATTGGAATAATTACATTTATTCAACGGCAACGTTCTGAAATAACATTACAAAGTGTTAATTAATACAATCGACGCAAATGTTTTTTGTATTTGTCTTTAAATATAGTAACTTGCAGTCACAAAATATAGGTAGTTGGACCTACAAGATAAATTGCTCTCCATATGTCAATCTTGAATCATAATTGAAAAGTAAAGTCTTGTAACTTTTTTTGGTATCATTAACCGTCGTGCGTACGGCACGAGCGGTCGC
The DNA here is from genome assembly GCA_963891755.1 of Pyrrhia umbra. Classification (NCBI taxonomy): domain Eukaryota; kingdom Metazoa; phylum Arthropoda; class Insecta; order Lepidoptera; family Noctuidae; genus Pyrrhia; species Pyrrhia umbra. The sequence goes on along the minus strand of OY982922.1, from coordinate 10,305,350 downwards.
CAATTTTATAACCAATTTTGAGAACAGGAAGCCTGCGCGTGCGACGGGCTGATTTCAATAATAAATCGATGCCCCCACAATTCACCGGTGGACAGCGTTTGTACGGAGCACTAGCCTGAAATTATCGACATTGGCACAAAATGTGCTGGGCGGGGAGCAACGGTTTCTCTTGAGCCCGGTGAATTTTATAGCGGTAGCAGGAATCGTCAATTACGGGGTTATTAAGCTTTGGCACTTCGATCCTTTCACATCATGCTTGACTGTAACATGTCAGATGCACTCTCCGTGGTTTGCTCAACATTATAAAGGTTCAAATTGTGGCATGTCGTGTTAAATACTAAGAAGCATCCGCACGCTTCTGTGTCCCATAACCGTTTAAGAGATCGTCCGTCTTAATTTTACAATGTACTTCATTTTTGCTAAACCTCGTTTATTATACTAAAGACCGTAAAATCAAATGTATGCCATCACTTTACTTAAATCGCTTTCGATTTAACGAGAGGCGACATCGGTGTCGCGGCGAACCTGATATTAACGTCTATCATCCGCCATTATCACGGAATATCGTAATAATTGAATTACAATCTTTCTCCAGACGCCGAGATGAGAATATTTTACGAGAGACAAAAAACTGGATCGAAAAAGTTTAGGTTCACACCTAAAATGAGGCGTCGGCTTGTTAAAAAGCTATTAATAATGTTTTAGACGTATTCCAATAAACGTTTTAACACCTTTTCTGTAAAGGTATCATTAGGCTGATTATTGCACAGCCGCGCCCGACCGTTCGATCTGCAACCACTCGAACTGGTTCGATTTTGTTTTAATATTAAACGTGAAGCTATTATGGACAATTTATTTTAGTCACATGATGTTGTTATATTAACAATATATGATGCGAATTATTGATTATTAAATACTATTATATATTTACAATCGTTTTATTTTATTTGAATTACCTGCCGCTTAGTAAAACTTGAATTAGCACTATTGTGATAGTGGGTATAAGATTCACTAGCTACTTTCTCCAGCGCGGTAGCCGTTGTTGCTATAGGCACATTTAAAATGATACAACATTGTACCAGTAAAAATACATACGGCTATCAAAAATTGATCCTATCAGTATTAGGACTCGCATGTGAATAAATTCAAAATGGCTTCTGAGCGTACGGAAAGCCGAAAATTTATTAATCTCGAAGTAAATAAAGCAATCCGGGAGTTCATTAAAAGGTTTAAATTTTATCTGTGCAGTTTATGTTAACCACCGCATGCAGGGCGCGCGGCGCAGGCGCATCCGATACCGAATCGTACTAATTGGAACTTTGTACCAACTAATTAGAATAAGTTGTGGCCGTGCAGACCGAAATTTATTTTGGATCTGTGCCGAAGCGAAAGTGTTCCTCACTATTCTTTATTTTTAATTAAATTGATTCATTTATTCTTACGGAGATCGATAATACGTAACCCAAATTTCCTTGCTCTACGAATCGTTTCGATTCTCACATTACACACGAAAACATCCTATTTTTTTTTTGTAACTTAAAGATAAGATATGTTTTAACTAACTTCCAAAATAGGAGGAATTTCTCAATTCGACATTTTTTTTTATATGTTACCTTATATCTTCACCGCTTCGAGAAGTTGGTGACAAAATACACACAACAATTACTTAGAGACACTGACTTCTATAGCGATATATTGTGTTATCCACCAGTGTTTTAGCAGCAAGTAAATTTTTTTTTCTCTTTTCAGTGTTTAAAGCTCGGTTATTATTATTTTTTTGTAAAAAAAGTTTTTCAGTTAATGACAATTATATTGAATGGACATTATTACAATATCTGAACTTAAAATGATTCGCATGCCATAAACGACGTTACGAGAAATGATCAAAATTGGATAAAACCTAAACATCAATAGCGATACGGCCCACGTTAGGGGCCTAAACTAAGCTGATGGTAATGAAACGACCAGGAACCGTAAGTAATGAAAAATAGGTTTTAAGCCCACTTTTATTAGATCTCTAATTAATTAGATGGTTGAAAAAAAAAATACGAAATCTTTCATTATTCATTTCAACAGTTACACAACATAAAGCATGTGAACAGCCGCAGCTGTTACAAATTCATAAAAATTCACTTTGGTACGCCATTTCTTTTTTTTGTGACTCCGAAACAATATTCTGTATTCATATTTCATATTCCTGTTACATTTATGTAAAAAGGATCTGGGTAGAAAAACAATGTAAAGACAAACCTTCTGAGAACAAAATGAATTTATAAATCGGATTCTGCAGACACTTATTAATGTTATAAAAACATGTTTTCTTTTTCTATCTGCAAATTAAACAAATATACTAAATACTTTGAAGAATTTTCTCACGCTGCAAGGCAATGATCATTAAATCACGCACTTGGTCTGTCAACCCTAAACTGCGCCGGGTCAAAAGGGCACCAACGGACGCCGAGTTCCTGTAGTCATTAGCTGTTCTACCTCATACGCAATATTTTTATAGTCATTACATTTTCACACCGTGATTTGTCATTTTAAATTATTATTTAATACTTCCGTGCCAGAACGAGTATTGGTCGGTTGTATAAACACGATATTAACGTCCTTAATATGCGCCTATCTTAATGGCTATCGTACTCGAAGAAAAATTGAAGTAGAATTAATGTAATTTATAATAAGCGTAATAAATTCGCAATTATGTAGATTTCTAGTTTCTACATTCCAAGGCCTGACTGTATAACTTTAAAAATATTACTTGATGCTTGTTATTTACTTGATATAAGTACCTTACTACATGGGATTTTGTTTACTTTGCTAATTATCATCTTTTTATATTTGTGTTTCCAAACTAAACTATTAAGACAGGGAATAAACCTATTTTTTCCATTAGGAACAATATCCCAACAGATGCTTTAATTTATTTATTCTCACGTCCAACGTGTCACATAATGATTTGCCGGTTTGATAAAGCGTTTAGTCATTATCTGCTTGCGGACATACGGACAAATCCAAACAATTGTCCTCGCTATGTCCGGAGAGGGGCTGAAATACCATATTAAGGGTTAATAGCGGTATATTTGTTACACCGCACATTCCCACGCATGATACGGATGACAAAATATTTGAAAAATAAAACATATGTTCTACTTCTTATTAGGTACCCACAAAAAATATAAGAATTATCTTGTCACATTTTAATGAATTTCCTCCTCTATAGCAAACCGCTCACCATTAAGGGGTTAAGAAACAGCGCAACAAGTCCTGAGTGTATTTGCTGAAGACCACCGCAAGCGGTAACGACAGTCTGTCCACAATTTGCCTTTGAAACTGCCGGCAATCAACCCCTTATCAGCGCATAGAAACGATAAAATCTCCGTCTGCGACGATTTCGTCATTGTCCCGCCCATTAACGCCCATTAAAATTCCAATCAACACGCACTTATTCATCTGTCGAAGAGCTTACGACAACGCGAGGACAACGTGACGTCACTTGCCATGTCGGGCGTCTCGCAATGAGAAATTACCTGTTTAATTACCCGAGTCATTGTCACAACTGAATTAATTGACGCCACCGACAAAAATCAATGAGTATCGAAGACCACCAAAAAACAATATCCTTTCCTATAACCCAATAAATTAAATCGATTTCTTGTTGACTGTGACTAATTTTGTTAGTTTTAACGCGGGCTTTGGGCGCCAGTTGCGGTAAAAAACAAACAAACATTCCATAGAACTAATGAGTGTGTAATTTTGTTAGGGAGGCTCTATGTAGGCGGTCCTCGGGCCAACGTGCCGGAATATTAATATTCTAACCCAAGTTTACGTATTAGTGAAAATAAAAACTAACAGTAAAATCAATTAAAAATATAATAGGAATTGTTGGAAAACTGAACTAAAATTCAAGTTTAATGCAGCTCAACTAAAAGTTTACTGGAATTATTCCTAATATTAGTCCATTAATAACTAAACATCAATCAATTTTTAGGATCTTCATCCATCTTAGAGTTCACACTGAAACTGGCTTCAGAAATTCACGCTTCCCTAATTACACAAGAGTAACAACTACGCTGGTAACTATTAGAGCTGCCGTACGTATCGCGAATGTGGGAACATTAATAGAATAATGGGATGCATTAATAATGTGCACAATAAAAAGAGCCTAGTTCACTGGTACTTGAGGAGCAAGAACTGCAAGTGCCGAAGTACTAAAATATAAATACGTATGTACCGTTGAATGAAAACTGTGGCGATCGTATCTTCATTTAATTTAGAGTACAGTAATGTTTTGAAGATAGCCTATAAAAGCCGGAGTTTAAATGAGACTGTAAAATGGTTACATTAACCTTTCACCGGCACTATTTAAGTGGAGTAATTGATTTCTTTCTCATGAAGATCATTTTCAAATGCATCGATACTTTTCGTCGAAATATAAATTTGGCAGTAACCGCATCATGTAATGGGCATTTAAATTATTTTCCACCTTTGAATTCCTTAAAGCGCCAGCTTTAGCTTCTGACTATAACATGGGGAATTCCAGAATTTACGGTAAATAAGGTATGGTGATGTTTATATCACATCCTTTTTTTAGTACTTGTGGTGCGGAAAGACAAGAAGATGGTGTCCACGCGTCTGGCTCTAATCTGTATAACTATGGCGCCAAACGCTGTTATTGATCTCAAATCTTTCTGGAACTGCGTCTGAAACCAATAAAATAAGGTCTCTAAAATCACCTAACTAAGATCCGCGAGATGCAAAAACACATAAAATTTACTAAATATCCAGCTGTTTGATACTAAACATTACTTAGTTAAACTTTACCACAGATATTTTCGACTTTATTTCGGGAATACATTTTGTCCCCAATTCTTTGCGAACGGTTATGCATTTAGAAGATAACATTCCACGATGATTGGGGAGAGTGGACTTCTAAATGATTATGAGAACAGTTCCAGTGTTAATGTTGTTGGGACGTACTAAAACAAAAGGGGTTCGCTTCGGCAATGAAATGTTTATTGGCTGCCGAAGCCGGCGGGACGTTTCGCGCCTCGAGCGTGGATAACGAGCAGTAAATGACGTTTACAGACATTCAATCAAACCCGTGATTGGACAATTGATAGCCACGGTGCATATTGGAGCCGAGTTCGGCGTCAGACGAAATTGGAGAGAGTAATTAGGTTTTTGGATAAAATATCTTTACGTCACTTTATTTTTTGTAAGAGAGAGTGGAATTTTCTGAATAGTAATCTGAGTTATTTATTAAATAAAATAATATTATATAGTACAGGAAATCAGCTGTTCGACCTACACAAAGTTTTATTTCTTCCAAAAACTAATGGATCTGAACCAAATCTTTATATAACTCGCAATAAAAATTATGACCGGCAATTTGCTAAAAATGAAAGAAGACATTATCGAAAACGAACTCGACTTAAAACCGAACCACTTTTATTTACACTTAGCATCAAAATAAAATTAACACACTCCAGAATCTCGAAAAGGAACGAATGTGTAAAATACAAATCTTTTTACACTTTTTTAAATCATTACACATTATTACGTACATATAAGGTTTAAGGGTATACAGGTTCATACATTACTGTGGTAAATAAACATCAAATTCGGTCGTTTCGCGCAAGTGTCGCGCTGTGAACAATCAGTTGGCTGGACGCGTGTCATTCAGTCGGCAATGCGCTAACGAGCACATGCAAATACCGGGTACTTCGCACTAACAATATCCATGGACTACTAGCGCACCGGCTTATTACGACGAATATGAAAATGTATATAAAAGTTACTGCGAGAACAAAATTTTCTGGATCGAGCCATGATCACATAATAATAATCGCTCCAGACCGATGACAGACGGCTGCCAATCTCAATAAAGACTAGCCAGATACGCAGTAGATATTTTAGTGCACAAGTACTTGCATAGACACAGTATTCCCTCAATCTCATAGTTCGATGGGTCAGCAATGCGACACAACTTGGATAAGAGAGATATGCCCAGGACCGATAGCTTTACGGGCTCTCCGAGGCACGGAAAGGGTTCACTGTATTGAGAAAACGGTCACCTACCCAAGAACAAACCGCGGCTAGTGCAACTTAACCTTTAAAAAATATTTAAATTTTTTATTTTGTTTTTCAATAGTTTATGAATAAACTCTTGCGATTTTTTTATATTCACCTATTGTAGCACCTTTTTCTTTGATATAGTGTCTACAAATAAGTTTTTGCTTTATAGCATAAGTTTTACTAGCAGTAGGTAGTACCCACGCCTACTACATTCTCAGGCATAACATTCGTCGCAGGTAGGCCGGTTGTCGTCACAATTTACAATCGCAGTTTTCTACAGGTATGCTCAATTTGATCTCCACATACACAAGTATTTGCAAATTGTTCTCATGTTGTAATAATGGGCGAATAGCGACGGCCCATCAACCTAACAAGGACTTACTTGGACTAGAATTAAAATAACCCATATTCTAGAAGTATAGAATTGTCTCTAACTAAACCAAAATGTGGTTTAACGTTTTAAGGCTTTACTTCGCGATTGCTGTGGAATCTGAGTTAATACCACACACCAGATGAACAATTCTCAGTTATTTTGAATAATTCGAAGATGGGATAAATAAAATATATATTAGATTATACCTTTCTTATGACTTACTTTCCTTCTCAACATCTATAAATATCTGCACAGCGGGAATTTTGATCTTATTTGTTTTAAATCACAATAAATAATATCCAATGAATGAATTCCAGACACTGCATGATTCCTACAAGTTTACGCGCCGAGGTCCTATAAAAATGATAAACGTTTGTCGTTGGTCGCTTTGAGTGAAAAAAATATGATGAAGCCGTATAAGGAAAAAAGTAAAAACGGTAGGCAAGAACGAGCGTCGTGTCCTACTGTTGATATGCGATAGAATCAACTAGCCATATAGCTATACACGTTACATAGATATTCAAATAGTAAAAAAAAACTTTCAACAACAGAAATATTCCGTGTGACTATATCTTTCTACTTTCTACCAATATCGTGGGATAATACAAAATTAATTCCATTATAAATGCTCTAATCAATGAGACTGAATATAAATGGTTTATGGTGTTCCAATATGTCTAATCTTCCATGGTTTACATTATCCGACAGCAATGAAATGTTTACATTCGTTAAAAGTTTCGACAAACGATTCTGATTTCTATTTCATTTGGGTGATGTCGCTACAAGTCCCGATTATCGGTAATCGTTATTCGGTTGGTTTATAATTCGATTTGGTTGGAGATGTCCACACCTTTGGGTGGGCGCCGGCCTCCCGCTAACACCAGATTAAAGCTCCAAATGCATTGCGTGGGCAATAAACATTTATTAATAGGCCTTAGATATTTGTTTCAACACCATATTTCTATGGATTAAGTGAATTAATTCGATATAACATGTGTACACAGGAAATAAGTTTGAAAAACGTCTTGATATTTCGATTACTTGTTTACACGTAAATGTACAGTTTCCAACTGGGATAATATTTTATTTCTTTACCAATATGTAGACATTGAATTAAAATACAAAAAAAATATATTTAAAGATATCACGCATCGTAATATCCTTCACACCCAGAGAACTATAAGATATTTACAATTAAGTGTTTAAAGTACTAGTTTAATGAGTCTGCAACAGTAGCGAGATGTGCTATTGTAATCGAAGATATGCTAAAATGCATCTATCAGCTGTATAATTTTGTGCACGGGTATATGAGAAGCAGTAAATATTTATAGATCCACTCTTCAATGTCCGGTAAATTGCGGTGTAATCCAGACAAGTTTATGGTAACAATGTTTTCACATTGCTCCTAAACGTGTATGCGTGAACAATGACTTTGTTGTTTAAACAACAACATCTTAGCAACCAGTTTCTGGGTCATATACGAGGTGATTTAAGATAAAACATTATATTTGAGTTGATTTCGAGCACTCCCTGGAGTAGATTAATAACTAACACATAATTTGCTAAGATTGACAAGTGTTGGTTAATAAATTTGATTGATTAGAATCATTATGGATATAACTAGTTATCTGACAACAACTATCCAAAGAATTAACATCTAGGCTTGAAAAGGTAATTAAATGGTTTTAGATATTTTTTTGGTTTTCTTAAAAAAAATGGAAAACCATAATACAATAACCTCATATGCATTTTAAGACCCACGCTATTTGAACCCAATCAATGTTATTCCTAGGTAAATATAGGTACTCGCGTGTACGGTAATTGTACAACTATAGCACAGCCATCACCAACGCAATACATAAACTTACACATGTTCCAAAGTGATGGTTACAAAGTATAAGTTACACGTCGTTCTCAAAACAATGTCGGAGCGAATTAAGGGCCAATTAATACAGCAAATTGCTTTATTAATGCAGTTTGCGTCGCTCGTAAACCTGAAAAAACCATCAGCTATATTACCAGTTTAGTTTTGCGATTAGAATAAAAAAACGTTTTTAAGCTTGTAAATATGTATTTATTTATAGGAACATGAAGTACAAACAATATGTCATACCAACATGTAATTGATTATAAGAGAAACAAGTAAAAACAGCATCACAACTTGTAGCAATATTTCTTATACATAAAACTTTTTTTATCGCGTCCCGTATGACAGACCTTTTACCATTAAAAATCAGAGATAGAATCTTTTCCATAAAATAAATTCACCTCACACGTATACACACAATATTTGCATCGACATGTACACCAACGAGCTATAAATTAAAAGTTATGATCATTAATGAACCAGTTTTAATTTACGATCAAACTGTTGATAAATAATCAAGTTGGTTGATATGAAAAAATTAATCAGATGAAGTTGAGCGCGACATTCTCCTTACGAAGTCTAGTGGCATTGCTCTTAATGCCTCCATTTAATGTAATAGCTATATAAATTGCAAAATGAAAGTTAAATTGCAATATTACTTTATGAAACAAAACAAAATGATGATATACTGCTTCGAATAAGCAGTTTAATTGATGGGAGGGCTTCTTACCGAAGGTATTTGTCAAAGACTGTGCCAAAAGATTTACGTTATTGAAATGGACATGGTTTTTAATAAACCTATTTCGGGTATACATATAACTTCTTCGGGTTCTAATTTGCAACCATATTGTTATTTACATACGGAACTGTTACTATAGGCAGAGTCGCTAAAACATAAAAATAAAGTAGCTCTATTATTTATAAGGGAAAAAAATAAATGAATGCTTGTTAGTTTCTACTTTTAACTTAAACTTAGGTGTGAATCTGTCTCAAATTTTGATACTCAACTTGCAACTATTTAGGTATATGTTTTTGATGCAAGAAATCATCGCCCCAGTCAGTTTTAAACGTTATAATAACCAATATAAATTAACATTTTGATGTAGATCTTTAGTAATTTGTCATAACGTCTTTATCTTGTCAAATGAGGGAATGTAATTCGTAACAATCGAAGATCGGCGGGCCCAATCCGTCGGCTGATATCGATGGTCCGTCACCGCTCTGTCATTTTAGATGTTGAATGATGACAACCATGAGTGAACACCGCTTCGTTATTGAACCGTAGGGGACCCACAGCGGGATGAATAATTTTCATATTAATTTAATTTCAATATAATAAGTATGTACTTTAATAATACTTATGTGATTTAAAATTAAGACCATAGAATTCAGAATGAAATAACGCCTTTAATTAATCTGGTCTAAAAATATATTTTTTTCTGCATGACCTCTTGCAGGGCGTTTCTAACAGCATTCGACCTACTTAACTGATCAAATGCTGTTAATCATTAAATAAACTTTACATATAAAATGCTTTGTCTTGAATGACTGACGGATCAAAACTTGGTGGGTGTATTCTTTGTATGGCGTAAGCATATAATAAGAAAGGATTTTCCGAAATTCTCCCCTTAAGGGGGTGAAAAAGGGGGGCAAAGTTTGTATGAAAATCTGTCATTTTTAATTAGAATTCGTATAGACCACGCAGGAAAAGCCGCTGGCGGAAAGCTAGTTAAAATATAAATAACTAAGATCGATTTTTTTTATACTTTTTTCATACTCATGACAAAAATACTTATTATATAATATTATTGAACGAGTGAATCTAATTAATTACAAAGTATTGGTAAAACTATTTATTCCTCATAATTCATTTTTAATCCCGAGTTTGTGTCAGTAAGTTCCCACGTGTAATGGATCGCTCGCTGAGGGATCAAAGTGCGCCTGCGCAGATATCGCAAATATCGTGTTTGGTGCGATGGGCCGTGAGCACAGATGTGACAGCTATGCCTGTTAATTTAAACGGACGTGATCAATATACACTATCGTCACGTCATCGCTGATTTACGTAAAGGGTTCACAGGGTGGTGGCCGAACTATTATTAGTAGGTACTGTAAAGGTTTTGATAAAACCTTAGAAACATTCGACCTTTGTGGGAGCTGGCATGCAATATTTTTGAAATTGGAATATGAAAGAAAGGTAGATAGCAGATTTTTATGTCAGTCAATTTTCGATCATGAAATAAAGTCTTTAAAGATCCACTTTAATTTATAATAACGATCCCTCCATTTCAAACCACGTATTCCCTAGAGTACTTATATCTAATATCAAAACGATACAAAAATAAAGTAACAAGAACCAGAAAACAATCTTTTAATTCGACATAATTAAATAAAAAATAATCAAAAGTACATGTAAAGTATTTAGGAGCCCACATTCAATGCCAAATGAGCTACCACCAGAGCAGTTCACAGTCCGATTTACTTCGGAGTCAAACATTCATCACTACCCAAAATTACTTTTATGACATAAATCTTCGCATTCAAATCAAACAAGTGGTAAAAAGCAACGTTGCTAACAACATCATCCTGGCAACAAGCGTATCTAATGTTATTTAAGTCGAAATATTGGATTTGAAGCATACCAAATTAATAATTACGCTTGTACAATGCGGCGCGATTTGTGCATACTTAAGTTTGTATCAAAATGACAGGAACAAATTGTGTTATCCAGTTATGCTTAATCCTAATGTTTTGATATCGATAACAGGTTCACAGATTGTTAGTGATATATTAGTTCCTGTCGAAATGATGTGCTAATGAGATTGCAAAGTCGATATACATACATGCAGTGTATTATTTAATTTCTGGTTTAAGTATAATGTATATTTCCTTTATATTTGGTTCAGAATGAAACATTTAGAGGAGATTTAAATTATGTGTTTCGTGTACTTTTATAAAGCCATCTTGTAAATATCACCAAACAATAACACCACGGTTCAATAGAAAAAAATAATTTCAACAATTGTTTTAAATAATATTAAGAAATACCAATTTTACTTTTAATAAACAAACTAACAAGTTGCTACTATCATAATCATCGGCCTATTTTGCTATCCCACTGGTAGGTAAAGGCATCTTCTTATACAGAGAAGGCATGAGCATTCACCACCACGCTTGCTCAAAGCGGATTAGCGATTTCAGACTTTTTAGTCCGGGTTTACTTACGGTTTTTTCCCTCACCGTGACTCAATAGTGTCTAAGATTCACTTAGGAAGTACATATGACTTGCCAGGTTTCGAACTCACACACTAGTACACGAGATCCAGATGCCTTGACCACTCGGCTACCACGACTAAATTAATATAGAGAGACACAGATATTTATAATTTAGTAAATATGCATGCTAGATAAGCCACTGCATTACAGGGGCAAGCTACACTAAAGCCGGCTAATTTAACGTCTCACGCGAGAACTGTAAAACGGGAGTGATTGGCGCGTTAGATACGCAGTTAACTGCCGGTTAATAAACCAAATGATTCATACTCCGGCCCCTCTATATGCTGGCATTAACGTTCACTTTAATTGAGTTACCTCAAAATTTATATACCACAAACTTAAATTGCTGAAAGTGCTTATTCGATGGAGTATTTATGTGCCCCATTTTGTTCGAGTATTGTTAGGCGTTATGGATGTGATAGTAATGAAATTCCTATCTATTTATTTTATGCGTCTGTGGCTGCATTCAATTCAACTACTGACTGCTTTTTTCTTTTTGGGTAACGTAGTTTCACTTGTTTTAACCTTACAACGGCAGTAGAGAGCTCGTTATTTTTCTGATTGATCGAAACATTTTACACACCTGTGATGTGTCTGCAAGTTTTAAACTTCATTGAACTGCTTTTCCGTAAATTATGTCCATAATGAACTTGACAAAATTAAATTATAAAGCGCAAAAACTTACGTAGTGTAGATAGGGAGTAGGTAGTGTAAGGTACCTATAAAACTTTGCAAATGGACAATCCATAGGCATAAAATTAAAACACTGTGTAATATAAACAAATAAAAATATATCCTTTGAATGATTTCAACACAAACACACACAAACTCAATATAAAGTAATAGCTTTCATCCACAATCAGAGAGGAGTTTACAGCGTATTATTTCTTAATACACAGAACATTTTCCTGATTGCTTAAAACAACGACCATTAAACTAAAATACTGTCTTTAGACTACTTTAATCTTTGTCCAGATCACAAGGTTCCGAAATCCCAATTGTATTAGGTACGCAATTAGCTCCTAATGGTTCTTATAAAATTGTTTTTAGCTTCGTTACGCTTACCGTGCCCGGATGAATGAAGACGTTATTAAAAATAATATCTACCTTGTACACAATATTAAACGATTAACCTGATAGGAATATAAAAACAATTAACTCTGAGGATTGAAATAGTACCATTACCCATTCTCAATCATCTGGTTCTCAAAGTTTTTTATTATGGCACAAATGCATATTATGGAATTTCAATTGACTTGCTATGTTACTATTATTATAAATGCGAAAATTTGTGAGGATGTATGTATGTATGTTTGGTACTCTTTAACGTAAAAACTATTGAATAGATTGGGATGATTTATAACCTGGATATATAGGTACTTTTTATTTCCAAACGATGCGGATGAGACCGAGGGAAACAGCTAAGTTCACTATCTATCCCACTGTTGGGTAAAGAGGTCTTCTCATACAGAGAAGGCTTGCTTACCATAAAGTAAGTGACTTTCATATACAAACTATGTTCATGAGATTTAATTATAGAATTATATAAGTAATAAAATCCTCAAAATGCTGCTGTAACTTAAACTTTAACAAGATATTTCGGTTCCCACACATTGCCAGATTTATTTACAATAACCATGAAACTCGACCTCCATGTCCATCTTCCGTCCGACATATTTAGTGTTATTGTACGCATGACGTTGGTTGCAAGTACTGGCGAGTCTTGCAACCCTTAAACACTGATGTAATGGTGGGTAACGGACGAAGCCCATAAGGAGGCGTGCAAGCGCCAACTCTGACACGATCAAAGCGCCGCTGTTCTTGCCTGTACCCGTCAGAGGCCTCCACTCTCAGTTACTACATGTAGGTTGAGTACGCGAGTGTACTCACTTGGGAAATCCCTGAAAATAAAATTTACCCTCCATTAAAAATACACGGCTTGAAAAAAAATCTTTAGGAGCATTTTCTCTCTTTGATAAGCTTAAAGCTTTATTGTCACTTTGTTAGTAACCTGAAGTGTCCACTGTAATAAAAAGTCATAATCAATTTAACAGTGAATATGAATTACATGGTGCCTAAAACCTCAGCAAACATATACAAGACTTTTCTTGAGTTGACTTTTCTTTAGAGCTAAAGCTACATACGTGTCAAAATGTTTTAAAAATCTTTAGCAGAGTTCAGTGAGTACCCAAATCATGGTCACAATAAGCCTGTGAATACTCACGCTCATCTCTCTTTAATTGATGTCGGTTTTTGAGTGTAGCAATAAGCCGCCTGCGTGCGTCGCGCCAGCACCTCTGTTCAACCGCAATGTATGGAATTTGTATTCAATAATTTAAACAGCCGCTTGCTTTGGAGTATTCACAAGTTATTTATTTAAGCGCAATTTATTTTACTGATAAAAAATAGATTTTATCCGTACAGGGTTTCATCGTGGCATAAATGTTTTATGGTGAACAAGTGACATTACACGCGCCGAGTTGTTGGATCCTGATCTGTAAGAACCTTTGGTGGCTATTTATACTGCCAGTGAGCATTATCCGACGATTCATAAATAAATACGCCAAATATTTATAGTAAGCGGGAATTGCGGATAGATAGATATTAAAAACTTTATTTACTATATCTTCTATCTACTTTTAAACTATGTTTTGATTTTAAAATCAACTACAATTATACTCTTTAGATAAAAGAAGAGAGAATTCTGAAAATATCCATGTATGAAGTTATGAAAAATCGTGAGAGTAAGTAAAAACCGGTGAATGCGTTTTCGAACATTATCTTTTACTGTATTACGATCAATGGATATGTCACCATATATCAACATACTAACTTGTCCAAAGAAGTATTAGCATATCTATTCCTAACGCTAAGTAGCCTTATTGTGTTCCGCCCGAAATCCCGTATTTACAGGCAGATGAGACATTTCAGCTTTGTCTCTTGGAAGGAAACGACTCTACGACAATTTTATTATTATAGATATACAGAGGTAACAGGGACCACTTACTATCAGAATGGTCTGCCTTATTTTTGCCATCCATTTAGGACTGCATTATTTAAAGTGCGTTTTCTTCATCAATTTTTGTAAATATCGAAAGGAAGCTCTCACTTTCGATACAGTACTAAATAGTCCCACATAAAATCACAGAGCTACATATGATGGATGACGCAACAAGACAAAAGATTCATCCCTATTTTTTCCCCGCTTCCTGTCCTGTACGGAGGGTACTGTATTGTTTTACTTGTGTCGTTTCTCTTAATATAAATCAGGTCGTGGCAGGCCGTCAGCGGACGCAGGTGGCTGACGACACGCTTATTTCTCAATGCTGCGCAAATGCTGTGATTACGTTAATTTTGGATTTTGATGGTGATTTTAGACGTATTGAGGTTATAAGCCTTATTTGGTTTTACGAAATAGGTATAATTGTATACTTAAGAATGAAAGCTTTAAACGAAGCTTTCTTTCGCACGCGCCTATACTTTGTTCTTTGCAGTGAAGCCGTAACGAGAGAGATCTATATTATTTTATACGTGCAATATTTAAACCTCAGTGTTATTATATAACATCGGAAAAATAAGCTCTATCTCATCATCAACCACCATAGCATATCACCCATTCTATGGGTAAAAAACTGTAATAGATCTTGTAAAAAAAAAACATTTAAATCATCATTTCCTGATGTTTTGTAAAGTAAGATCCATTGCGACTTTAAGAAACATACAACACATATTCACTTTCTTAATGACAAAACTCATTTTATTTTACACCTCCTGAACCGTGTAAGAGAAAACATAACGTTAACCCCTATAATAAAGAGAGACTTATTTCGGAGAAATTGATAAGCAGGTGAAGAAAAAACTGAATTTCATATTATCTTGAGACTAAAAATTATAATGATAACTAGCTCATAATGAATTTAACAGCGTTTAATGAGCAATATACCACCAAAATATATTAAAAATCCTTTTTATATTTAAATTTTAATATAAAATATAAGTTTTTTATTGAGGCAGATGGTGAGAGAAAAAATAATAGCCCATAACACCGAACCATTACATGAAACTAAGTTCCTTTGTAGTACTTTCTCCAAGGTACAAACTGTCCAGTAATTATCATTGCCATGAAAGTAATAATTACTTTTTTTATTAATCAATATCACTTTTATTTATTACAACGTGGACCAAATACAGCCGGACGCAGGTGTATGGCAAATACGGATGTTACACAGGCTGGCCCATTAAAAAAAATAATGTTCATATGAAAATAAACACTGAAAACGAATATGAATTGAATGAACAGATTGTACGTTTTCGAAGGTCTTGGTGCTTTACGAATGAAATAATTAGAAGAAGCCATGTTTTTGTGGAAGACAGAAGAAAAATATGACACACAAAAATAAAAGTTTTTTTTTAAATATCAATAAATCTCAATTTTGAAGCACATTTAAATACCCACCGACTTTTTGAAAACTTTTATTCAGGCTATTGACAAAATTAGCGTGTGGGAAAATTTATTCTATTTCTTTAAAAAAATAAAAGTCACGTCCAAAAATTATAATGAGAAATAGATACGTTTTATTAAAAAAAAATCTGAAACACGTTTTTGTACAAAAAATGTCTCCCGAAACAAAAAAAGGGTGGTAATCAAACATAATCCGAAACTAATCGCCTCAATTTCTCTGGGTGACTATTAATTTTGTGAATTTTTTAGTTAAAAAAATTGAGGTCAGACAAATTTGTAAAATCCGTTATTATACCTATGGAATTTCGTCTTTGTTAGACACATCAATGTTTTTGTATATGTCGCAAAACTATGTAATAATTGTATGTCAGAATCGTTGGATTAATGCTTTGAACATCAATAGCAATCATCACCAGTTTGCTTTAA
Source organism: Pyrrhia umbra (assembly GCA_963891755.1). Taxonomy (NCBI): domain Eukaryota; kingdom Metazoa; phylum Arthropoda; class Insecta; order Lepidoptera; family Noctuidae; genus Pyrrhia; species Pyrrhia umbra. The sequence goes on along the minus strand of OY982922.1, from coordinate 10,288,868 downwards.
ATATTGAAATCGTGGTTGTTGTTGTCCCTTCTAGAATAATAATATTTCACATATTTAATTATTACTAAATCTTACCATTAAACTATATTATCTATACATATAATAAAATTGTAATGGTAGAAAATCTGTACATTGAATATATTTTTTTTTAAGTGGTCTCGGCGTGACCAGTAAACGATGCTGAATCCAAAAATATGATTTTTAGAATTTTTGTCTGTTTGTCTGTTTGTGTGTTTATCTGTTTGAGCTTCACGCCAAAACGACTGAACAGTTCTACTTGAAATTCAGCAAAAATAATTGCTATGAATCGGGTCAGGCTTTAGGCTATAAAACATCACGCTAAGTATTATGAGGAATGAGCAGTGAGACATTGTATAAAAGTTTGTAATGGGATGACCTATAAATTTTTAGTAATTATGCATTTTAGCTGTTATTACAATCATTGATATGAAAATCATCACGTTGATTCCTAAAAAAGATAAGCAGTAATTGAAATTGAAAACACGAAAGCATTGGTAGAATAGTAGAATTTATGAATCGAACGATGTATGAGAACGTCAATTTTAACTAAAATGTCAACGAACGGTGTAGCCTGTATTAACGACCATCCGAGTCGGTTGCTTTTGCTTCGAGTTCAAATCCCGCGAAGTTTTGTTTTTTTTTTGCGTTTAGTAAATTATATTCTTTTTTTGGTTGAATTCACATTTTTTTTAAATAAAAAATAAGCATTAGAGACGGTTACAAGATTTCAAGTTACGAATTTGTTAAAAGTAAGCGCTTTCAAGTCATAAGTATGCACATTATTTACAGTAAGAAACATGAAAATAGAAACCACAAAAATATATTCTGATAAAATGAAAATTTAACTAAAATATGGCGTCAAAAAATGTTTCCTCATCACCGTCAAGTGGAAGCGTACTCAAGAAGCTGGCAGAATTGCCACGTTGGATTGCAATGCTTAGTCTTAGGCAAAGATAAAAGCAGCCCTTGGGTCACGGGAAGTGTTAGCAAGCCGCTTCGCTAAATCCAGGATATCCAGTATCTGGAAAATGTCAGGGAAGCTATAGGTGGTCAGGGATTGTCAGGTAAAAACATCGTAAGAGTAAAAAATCATGGAAAAGGGAGTCATGAAATAAAAACATGATACCTAAGAATTATGTTCCTCATATTTCTAAAAAAAAAAACGCGCTCGCTACGCTCGCGCTCTGAATCTTATTGGCCTATTTTCGTAGCTTACTATTTAGGGTACTTAACTCTAAACACAAATTAGATATCTTCTCCTATTTAGTGCACATGGTCTAGACCTTTACTTCAATAGTGCAAAGTATAATACATTCATAATCTGGTTTAAAACGAGAAAATTGCATATTTGATTTTATATACGACGACAATACTGCGTCAGGGAAATGGTAGAGTGATCAGGGAAAGTCAGGGTTTTTAGGCATTTGGAGTGGACACCCTGATCTTTTAAAATAAGGTGGGTACAGTTTCAACCACAAACAGCTCGAAAATATATTTGCCTATGTGGCTACTATACTAATATGTACATTTCCTTCCGCCTTAAAAAAAACTCTGTAAAATTAGGCCATAGCCCTGTAGTGGGATAATAAATAGGCCGAAAATATTGTCGCGCTTTCCGTATGCGCCTAAAATAATAAAGCTGTTAGCGATAAGACCGTCGTTGTACCCTTCACTTTGATGTAAATTGTATCTCATGTAATTTCTTCGATGACGTGCGATAGAGTAATTATGGTATTCCAATTATCATAATGCAATGATGTACCTAAAAAAGTAAACAATCTTTTTCCAGATTATATTTACCGGACCTATGTCCGTATAATATTCATGCGAATTTTAGGGTTCAATGCACGTGATGAAATCAGAAAAAAAACTTTTCACAAAAATACAAACGGCTTACAAAGTGAAAATTAATTTTATTTTCTGCTAAAACATCGTTCTAGAAATCAGTGTCTTACACTAAGTTTCTGTTGAAAAGGTGCTTTTTTGCCACCTACTTCTTTTTCGTCGTTCGTCGTCGTCAACCGCCTGTTTTAATGTTTAGACACACGTGTATTTTCAAAAAATAACAAATGTTCACCAAACTTTTCGTAACGAGTATATTACCAATCCATCAATGATGTCTTTAATACCTTCTTAAGGGATCATCTAACTCGGCTGTCGTTAGCTCCCTTATAGCGGTTGGTGCTGGCATTCTAGCCAAAATCTGTTGTTTAAGTTTGTTTCAAACTGCGTGCTGGTTTAGAAAGTGTTTGCATTCCAACTCCCTCAAGATACAAGATACCCAGTGACGCATTGAATGATGTGGCTACAATACGTGGCTAAAATGAAATTATCCCCAATCAAAGATCAGGCGCAGGACTGACAGCTTTTCGTGCTCTCCTAGGCACGGTTGGGTCGGTTTAGAAAAGGGTCACTTATCGATTTGCATGGCTTTTTATTAGCAACGAGCCCCGCAATCTCCGCATATAATTATTTAGAGAGAACCTCTCATGTGATCATCTGCATACAAGCTGAAGCCCATCTGGACCTCTTAGGTCACTCTGCTATCGTATGAGATCAGTACATTCTTTCGATTCTCAATACTCCAGGTGGGAGGCCCGAGGTAGCCAAAATACCCTTCAATTCCTTTCTGTCTTTTTGCTTGAACTTGAAAAATGTAGGTCGGTGGTTGATTGTGTCTGTGAGTCTACTTTACGCACCCGCATAGTAACCAATGTCCTTTCTCAGCTTTCAGTTTATATCTATACAAAATTCATCTCATTTGATTCAGCCGTTTTCCCATGAAGGTATTATAGACAAACAGATAGAGAGACAGATGGAGTTTTGTATTTATAATATTACTAATATAAGAAAAATAACTGTAGTCTTATGCGACCTGAACTGTTACTGCACGGAGAGAGGTTATGCTTATGGTATTTAAAAAAAACTCTTAGGTATTTTTCAGTTTTGTTGCCTTTGTAAATTAATTATCTAACAGACATTATGATTTACACTATCGGGACATTTTTTGTTTGACATTATATGGAAACTGGTATTTTTCTGAAGGTGGTAAAACTGGCCATCAAAAAATAATGTTTATAATGCTATTTTTCGACACCTCTGGAATGTGTGCGAAAATCCGAATCTCTCGCGGACGAAGTCGCGGGCAAATTGCTAGTAACCTATAAATAAACAAAATCTCCTTAATGATGATCGGACAGCATTCGTAAAATTCAATTTGAAACTTAGATTCTCTAGCGGCGATTTCTGAACTCATCAATCAAAGGTCGCGACTATTCTATAATGCTTGTATTTTGTTCTTGTCTTTCAAGTTTAAATAACCACACGAGGAAGAGTGACAACCGATGAAGTTTAGAAGGTTGAGTGGTAAGTAACCCTCGGTTCTCACGAATGCCTCCAGGAAGGGTCTGTCTAGAAGCGTAATCAATTTGCTTGAAGGAGGGATTGTCGGCATAATTGTTTTTTTTACCGCTGATAGTCTTGCTAATAGTCTATTTGATCCAGATGTGAATATTGTCCAGCTGTGATTTCTATAAAATTACATTAAGGTACTAAATGATTATGCGAGATATCTATACAAACAAATCTATCCTTAAAAATATCCGAGGACTAGCAATACACTAACTAGCTAAACTTAGGTTCCACCTAAGCTTTTCAGCGGTACTAAATGGTAAATATTGTACGAATACATTAAGAATTTATTCACCATAATATTTTCCATCAGTTTGCTTATCCCACAAGTGTATAATTACGAGTATCACGTAGGATTCCATTCTATTAGTAAGCACGGTGCTCACTTACCATCCCGTTACAGTGATCAATGATGCAGGGGACGCTATGCGGAGGCGTAAATTAAAACATAAAATTAGCGATCGGCAGATACCAGTCGGAGTTTCATTAAAAAGTAATGAAAACTTCCTCAGAATATTAATCGAGTTAAAAAAACGAAGAGCTGAATAAAATACAGCACTCCTTTAGAGTTTATTACTCCGCGTCTACTTCAGTTCTATCGACGATGCACAGGGGAGTATACTAGGGATACACGAAATATGTTCCCACAAATATAAAAGTAATGACAATAAGTGGTAGTTACATATTTCTTCGCCGCACTTCTTGATACATTGTCGATAATTTAATAGCCAACACAAACAACGCGACACAAATCATTTGCACAGGACGATGTTCGAATCCCTACTCGCTTGACCAGTTATCGGACATTTGTTTTATTTCACATAGTTAACTAGGTACCGTGGACATCGAACCGTGTAATTGTAAGCTAAATTAATAGGTGTTTTTAGAGGAGAAGTAAGTAAACAAAGCTGTTCGGTTAGTAATTAGCTTGCGGGACTGAAATAACATAATGGCGTAATTGACCGGTTTGGCGCGTGTTATTTCGTATTTTCGCGTGTTCGTGTCTCCGAAGATTCCGCACAAAGTAACGACCCAAATGCATATCATTTTCTCATAAACATGAGTATAGTGAAATAGAATTAAAATTAAACATTTTCATACAATAATTTTGATACGATTCCTTCTGAAGTGTAGTTTTTTGTATAAAAATGATTTATATGGACTCCCGCTATTCTTGTTTACGAACCGATAGGCGAACAAAGGCCACAGATCGGTATCAGTCTTCATAAATGCGTTCGGCATGATGCGAGAGTTTTGACACCAAACACCAACGATAACATCTTAAAGCATCTAATGTTTTAAACAAACTCTTTTATGTGGGTTAACTTAATTTTGTGAGAATAAAAGAGATATTTCCATCATATTGTTTGATATATTGATATCGAATATAAATTGAGTTTTTTTATTGATGCGGGGGCAATATTTTTTTGTGACTAAAAGGAGATGCATCAGATACCAGCTAATTTAGAAAAAGGACCTCATCATTCAACTCATACCTATGTCTTATAAATTCAAGTAAATCAAATATTTCTAAAGTGTTCGATGTAAAAGTCCTCCTATACGTCATCTGTCATTAGCATCACTTAAGATCGAAATAAAACTATATCAAGACTAAATTAGTCATGCATGTTTTGCCTATGATCTAGGTGTTTTTATCTGGCTTGCATGCATATGCTAATATCTTCTATAAACACTCGTCTGACCGAACGACGGACATTAACAGGTGTTCGTTCGCCTAAGACTGGTGTGGAATGAAGATCCAAGACACTTTCGCTTGACAATGTCTGTGTATTTATCAGTTGTTTCAGTATTATTTATTTATTTTACACTACAATGTTCTCTTTTAACAGAAGCTGTCGTTTTAATTGCTTAAATGTATACTGCAATCGCTTCATGGATTAATGGACATGTACTCGAATTATATTTCATTTCTATGTGTGATTTACATTGAGGTTTAGCTATATCTTCGAAAACCATAAAAAATGCAATTACAATGTATCATTTGAGTATATTTCTGTATAAATTCTCTTAAGTGTCACTTTGTAAAAAGTGCGCAACAACAGCACGTTATCTACATCGATAGAATAAATTCGCGATAAAACAAAATGAAATACCGAAATAGATTTACTAACCAATTACTAACGTGCTCTCCAATCAAACAGCAATACGTTCTAGCTTCAAGCACATTCTTCAAGCGACATTAAAATGCGGGTCCTGGCAGGTTCCTCAAGATGGCCCTACCTGCATGCATTAGGATTCCGCAAGCCACTTAGTAGCACGGCTCACCTACAGACCCGTTGCCCGTATTCCCATTTAAACATAAAAAATAGAAGCTGGATAATGTTAGGATCTAGTCTTGTGTGAGGATAAGGAAATGAGTAGAGTAGATTTGTTGGTGTGTTTTTGCAATTAAGATAAAAAAAATACCAAGTCATGGCAGGTATTATTTTTATGGATAATATGTATATTGTTAAACACACTGAAATCTATTTAAGGTTCCAGCATTTTTTAGTTTTTATAAAATATGAGTTTTTTTAGTATTATTTATATTGGGTATAAAATCTTATCAGATTATAAAAAAACTGTAAGTAACAAGATGGTGGAAAAAAAAATCAAACTAAATGGAATTAGGAATCTCCAATAATTTCCGAGTCATAGTTCCTCAGTCGTGTGAGGTGTATTAGTGGTTAGTGTGGTCGATAGTATGCAGTACTGAACCAGTCGGCAGCTGACGGTTAGACGTGTATTAGTTGAGGCGCCATCTACATGCAAATTGTTTCTCTACCACTGTTTATTAAGGTGTTAGGATTAAAACCCTTGCACATGATCGCTGACCAGCCTGGTAACTGCCACCGGAGCATGTTTAATAACGAAATGATTCGTCTGCCAAGCATTTTCATGTTATGGCCATGCATCCTTTATTTTTTAATTAGGACTGTCGGTTATTACTATTCGTGTTTGTTTCAAGTTTTCAAAAGTGGGTAATAAAACAGGATCAGTTTAGTTAGCATGAAAATAAATTTAATTATTTTGATATCCTTTTACAGATCTTTCAAACAAAAACTGGCGAATAATTTTAATAGCACATGCAATTATTCACGTCCGTTTGACGTATTTAGATCAGTGTTTTTATCATCGTCCTCTGTGTCTAAGCAGCACGGACTATCATTAACTCCTTATAGTAAGATGATGTTGTTTTTCTGCAGCACCGTATAATGTGCAGGTATGACGTCGGTACGCACGACACAACCACAATTAACTCGTCCTCTAAAGGAGTTGCACCTGCTAAAACCTTAATAATTACACTAAGTTAATTGTTAACTATACTGGTCTTGAGAAAACACGCACTGTTCTAATAAATATGCGGGCCTAGTGTACTAATAAATCAAATTACGTGTGTAGCCACACAACGTAACGAGCAAATTACTGTTTTTTAAACGCCATTGTAGTAACTATTTCTTTTGCAAAGTCTTGTTTTTTCATTCATTATTAAACAAATATTGATACCATTTAAGCTCTAGTTTTTTCTTAATAGAATAAGATCGTAAAGATAAAGCAACAACTTTATTTTATCGCGCCGTAAATAAAATTAATTTCATAGGTAATTAATACGAATTGACAAACAATGTTATTTATGACAACTTAAAATAGTAAAGCTTAATGAGTGCCGCGGCCGTCCTTCGCGAAGGCCGCGTGTGCAGTGAGTGTGAGTGACCTATCAGCCGGGCGCGGGCGGTGCGCGCGCGCCGCCGCGTGCTGCGCTTGCGCCATGTTAATTACTACCACCAATAAGGCGCCCCGTCAACATATTTATTTTTTAGTTTATGAATTGTTCATAAAACCCACTTCATTAAAATAGGAACTGTGCATTTTTTTTTCAGTTGCCGATATTTACTGGGGAGCTTTTGTGCGACCATGAACAAAATGCCAAGATTAATTCCCGACAAGGTATTTTATGACAAAGACGTGCTCCGGCACGAGCACTCAATAACTCGGGACCTCCTTTTTCGGTACGATCCTTATTGGTATTCGAAACGTTCTATGAAAATAAAAATCCTAAGGTGGCCACCGAATGCCTGATCCTTATATTGCAACGACAACATTTAATAGCGAGCTGAAAAAATATTATCGAGTGGTAGTTAAGCGTCTATAAACTAGTATAGGGTTTTTATCATTCTCGAGCTTTCAACTTTTTATAAGTTAAAATTTTTCGAATATCGAACAGTAGCTGTAATGAACAGTTGACTGACCACGTTCTGCACGCTCTGCTTGTACGCAGACGTGTGGTCTGTAATACATTGCGAGCCATGTATGGAATTTATATTTACTATTGCTTCATGCATATAAAAAAGTGCGAAATGTAAATGATAATTTTTCCCACGAATATTTTGATTGGTCGTCGAACCAGTCAATAGTGGAGATCAAAGCGGGCCGGCCGTCGTCGCCTGCGCATATCGACCGCTGGATCTTTGTCATTCGCGCTCGAGTCGACGCGAAGCGACATTGCGGTAACACAAGCGCCGCCGCTGTTGGCAATTAATGTAACCAAAGATCATCAATAAACATCTTTATCACTTGATCGCCTCTGACACCGAAGTACTTAAACAACTAGGGACCTGTACATTATAAGTTTTGAATATTCAGTCACGCACATCTTTCAACATGCTCCGAGCGGAGAAGTGGTCCCGTCGTACATGTTACATTTTTTATTATTTAGCCACCGAACACGAAACGTATTTAAAAATAAAGTCATATATTGTGGAGTGGTAGGTGTCAGCACAGGCAAACAAGACAATTAGGGAGATGACAGTTTCAAAGAACAGGGTAAGCCGTGAGCGGCGTTTAGTGATTTTAAAAGCTCGAGGGAGCTATGTTATAATGACCAAGTGCTGTATTTTAAAGTCCGCTTGACCAATTATGACCATTTAAACGAATGATCGGGGCGTATGACGAGCCGCCCAGGCTAGCCGTCATGCCATCTACGGTAATCCGGAGTTGGATCAGCGCCGACTCTTTGGTATTGTTTTCCTTAGAAAATACGCAATTTGATATCGGTCAGATAGTGTCAAGTTGAGAAAAATCTAATTACTTGATTTAAAAAAAATATATAATTGACAGTGAATGCTGACCGCCTGGCGTAGCCGAACATGAGCAGAATAGTAACAACCCTACAGAACTTCAAAGCGTTAAAGAAGCTAATTACATTTTTCTCTAGCTGTGAATTAATCATAGTTCGTTTATCACCTACAAACAAGATCTCGGGTAGCAAAGCGATCGCGTGGTAAGATTCGAAATTCGAATCTTGAGACTCGCGTGAGCAACTCACGAGCAGATACAAAGAGATACGCGATTCTGATCATGCGCATTGATAAATTGATCACATGCATATCGGTTACTAGCTCCAATATCGTGGGAGTACGTCCTCGAGCTATGGAAATAAGAAATTTTAATATCAAGACGGAATTATCACTAGATAAGGTCATTATTATTGTAACTAATACTGCGCAAAATATTTAAATCAAAAAAAAATGCATTTATTGTAATTAAATAATATTTTAATCACTTTTAATCTACAAACTACCAAATTATTGACTACGAGAATTCAGACCAGTCAAGTATATTTTTGAAGACTGAAAAAGTTGCATTTAAGCAATAACACATTTTTTTTTTTTGGATTTTCTTATTGGAGCCTATTCAGTTGTTTTTGCATAAAAGAGTAACAAACATACATACATCTTCACAAACTTTGGCATTTATAATATTAGTAGGATATACTTCGATAACGGTAGTATACAGCTCACTGTAGCAAAGCACACAAAACGCGTGAGGAAGACATAATAACACACGATTCTCAAAAACCATATGTTCTGTATGGGGTTTTATTTGGTTTCATGGTGTTTAGCCACGAGGCTGCCCCGGGCAGCGCCCCTCCCCCCATTGTGTCGGACAATGCGCTGTAACTCCTCACTAACGAGACGTAGAAAGAGGTCAAGACACAAGCGAACAGCGATCTAGTGTCTGACTTCCTTTTATAGTAGCGTCTAAGTATATTGAGGGAGGTGGCTACTACAATCAGTTTGCATCACATGGTTGGTCCCGACTGATCTATCTTGTATAACCTAACAATCTTTATCTAGATTTTTTAGCCTCCTTCTCTTGATCTTCGCTATAAATAGATTTTGTATCTACTCCAAGTTATTCATTTTTTATTTCACAAGCACCTAATAGTGCAATGCATTCTCACGTTCTCACATATCGACGCTTATACTTGTAACTTGGGCCACAACCAAAGCCTGCAGCGTACTCACATTTGTAAAAACCATAATAAGCGTTCGCTTTTGGCATATTGTATTGACACACGATAAATATTTGCAAGATTACACCGAGCCGAGATTGCAGCCACGATCACTTTTTCCTTGAGGGTACGTAGTATGCTCTACTCGGTAGGCAAGCGGTTTCCTGCAAAACTACACAGCATTCGTTGGATAATAATTGTGTATATGTTTCAGTTCATTGCAATAAAGGGAAATAAAATCCCAAGAGTGTCTATTAAGTTACACTTCAAGTGAAACTAAATCCAGGTAATGTATTTAGAGTAACTTAGTCAAAAGTAAAAATCTAATTAAAATATCAGCTTATAGACAGTAAACAATCTCATTTTATAGATGATACCTTTTTTCCTAATTCCTTAGGGACGTTGGGATAGTATGTAACGTCCATAGCAAGATCAAATCTGTTAAAATTATTGTTGAATTAACAAAAATCTATAACAACTAAAACAGCAATGCAAGAAAATCTTTAAACAAATACTTATGTATATACTAATACATAGGTATATATAGTTATGTGATTGGATCGGAAAGTTAATAGTAACATAAAATATGTAGTTCCCGAAATAAAATACAACTGCTGTATTGATTTTATGCTGCATTCATATATTCATAAGTTATCGGTGGCTAATAAAACAATTAATTGAAACTTTGTAAGTAATAAAAAAGAAATAATCATAAAAACCATTAACACGTGTGCGCTTCAATAATCGATGAGTCCGTAAATTAATACTTTCTTGTTTCTTTTTTAAGTTTGTTAATTCAAGGCAATGGTTGCAGAGGAATGCTTGAGCGCCACCCTTAAAAAGCCTAATTTAATTTAACAGGTAGGCAGCGTTCTTTAATCATAGGCTTACCTCTAAATTATATAGTGCGGTAATAGCTACAGAGCAATCAGCAATACTTCATTTTTGCTACTGTTTTTTTGTATCTACAAAAACGAATCCACCCAACCCCCGAACGTGGGTTTGCTACTCCTTCCGTTTAGCGAGTTTAGTTTTGTGAATATTGGAAAGGAAATCATTTGTTTTTTAAGATTACATTCATATTACCAACACAAAAAACTTGTATTTGAATGCAGCTAGTTCAATTCTGATTGTCATTTTAACTTTTTACATCCTATCGGGTTATACAGTAGGTAAGCTAAAAATATAAACTTACTCGTGTGTTTAATAAAAAATAATGAAGCTATGAGACATCAAAAATCTAACTTTATCATTTTTATCACTACCGTTATTTAATTCCATTTGAAATGTCAACTGAGTACAGTGAGTACCTATATCATCTACCTAGATTGCTTATCATAAAAATAGCTTCATTTTTTTATAAAAATTATAGAGCGCTAGATGAGTCGAGTGTACGATAAGATTGGACGCATCATTAAAAACGAATGACGGTGCACTACTTGAATATTATTATAAAACATGAGAGTTATGATCTGGGAGCAGTTCTCGGAGGCACGTAATACACACAGTGATTTTCACCCTCACACGCCGCACCCGTCAGCACACGTCTGGACAAAATTACAGGGGGCAATGAAAACTTAGCACTCGTTAGGTGTCAAAATTGCCATAATTCCAAAACGCGGTGTGTGCCCCGCCTTACGTAAAGCAAGCCGACTTTTTGCCCGTTCCGAAAATTTCAAAGTCAATTTTTTTTAATGATTTGTAGCCGCAACCGATATTCCGAAATTGGATGATCGGAAACGAAATCGATCGATCGTGTGAAAATAATGTTTTGTTTAACCCTTAGATACTGGTGTAAAAAGTTTACCGATATAATTTTGTTGAGACTTATTTCTTTCGCAACTGAAGCACCGCCAGACGAAAGTTAAGTTTGATATGCATCTGATAGAATAACAACTTTGAATAAGTATGCTAAGTAGCTAAGTAGTTTCATATCTAACACATCTGTAAGTGCCCAATGTTTACAGCATCATAATCTATCAATAGACAATAAAAGTATCGCTTATCTTCCGCTCGTTCAATTCACTTTTGCTTTCTTTGTTCGTCGTATCATGACTAGCTTTTTGAATTGTTTCAAACAATAAATGCTACTCGATAACTTTAAAAATATTTACTTTCAATTATGAAACAATGATGATGCATGATCACATTCAATATTGTTATCGAATTGTTTAGGTAATCGTTTTATCGTTTAGCATATTTCTTATTTACATACGCTTTGATGTACAATATTCTTAAAAGAATCAACCATCTACTCTTTAGAGTTATATCAATCTTCTCTTAGTCAGATTCCAAAAATAAAGAACAAGCCCATTTCAAAAATCAAAATACCTGCAGGTCAATCGAGTTCCAAATGATAATTTTAACACTATTGTGATTCGATTAGTTGCGCTCTGATATCAAATAGACAGCTTTGAATTCGGACAATCGATCTTTAAATACCATAATTCAGATCAATCGTTTTGAAAGGCACATAATTGGCCAACAATCGTTCGATATTTCATATCATTCGGTTGATATTTCTTCATCTATACTGAGATTAGGAATGTTGAAGCTATTAACAAGAATTAAATTCAGAAACATTCTAGTTCTGTTCTGATTTAAAATATAAATATTTTTTATGCGATTTGAGACAAGACATTGTTTTTTAGAAATTTATTTGCTAATAAAAATAAATAATATAATTACTGAATATTTATTTGCGTTGATAAAAGTGGTTGCTGGTTCATGCTTTGTCATATTCCTTTATGATATTATTTAATTGTGACTTTGGTCTATAGGCGCTTGTAAATCGAAACCAAAATATTGTTACTGTAACATCTTTAGGGTTGCACATTTGACGTCGGCTATTTCACGCCGAATTACTTAACTTTGAAGCGTAATATACACAATAATATATCTTCTACCATGGTGTGTATTGATACACAAAATTAGTTACATGTATTCAGCGGTCAACCAGACGTGAAATTGGGAGTGTTTGAAGTGCGTCGGCGCAGACAAGTGTGGCGACAACAACTTCGCTACGTGTTGTTATCGGTTACGGCGAATTGTGCAAAAAGGGTTCTACCTGCAACGTACAGCCGTGGTCAAAAGTTTCTGTAAGAGGTTCAGCTACAGCACAATACTATAGGCGAAACTTTTTGGGTACACTGGCCCCATGTCGTCTCGCTACATTACACAATATTCACAATAGAACCCTTCGTTCGATCTACTTAAGGACCTTTGGATTTTTTTCTCGTGTTTAATTTCGTTGTGCGTCGAAGTCAACAAGATGGACTTAAGGGTTCTCGGCAAACTGCTAAACAATTGTTGCGTCACGGTCAATAGAACACGGTGCGTTTTTGTGCACATTTTTTCTTCGTAGCACTTTCGAACTTGACCGTTATAGCTTCAGTGGTTCTTATTAAAATGACGCCGCAAAAGGTTTAAAGATTTTCATAAACCGATTATCTGTTAGAATGAGCTTACTCTTTCTTCGTAATCGCATTGCCGGATTTGTGCAAAATTCTTCAAATTTAATAAGGCTTTAGATACCCACTTTAAAATTTTAATAGACTCACACTTCTAAGTTCCTTCCTGCTTAAAATCTTTAACGGAGACAGGCACCATACATCATGCCAAAAAAAATATTTCATAACTATTTTTTTTTTATATTAGTAGACTAGCCAATATCACGCCAAAATAATGATCATCTTCCTGTTGGCTAAAAATTAATAGATAAAGAAGTGTAAAATTGATGAATAGATTTTTTGCACATGCAACTGTTTTCTATTTTAACGCCTATTGTGGAGAACCGATTCTGGACAGAGATTGTTTACGCAGACGTTGTTCTCATTAGTTGAAAAAAGAAAAAGTAAAAAAAAATCTTTTTGTTGTGATCGGGATGATATTAAAATTAATAGCAATTTTATTTTGGCACGGCTATGAAATTTAATTCAAAAAACGGTCGCCTATAGGTCAAATTGTGATTCTACAACTCCTGTTAACGCTCTTAGAATCAGAATAACAGACACTTCAATTCAAGTGCAATTTGGACAAAGTAATACCCAATTTAGTTTGGTTAGGGCACCTTTACGAAGAAGCACTTATAAAATACAAGGGAAACGGACATAAAATATCTCAATCATAACAATGCTTGGTGACGTAATTGTAAGTAATTACAAATTACCCTAATAAATTTAAAACTTCACAATTTTAGCAATAGCCATGTCACCCACTACTTGTGTGACAATAAATGCCATCACAATCGCTCACGCCCAAAGCTCGTGCCATTAGAAAGATTTATATCTTAGCACAATGGGTATCGTAAATTCGTAACAAATTCCCGGAGATGGAAATATATGGCGTACCAATTATTCAGAGACCAACCAACCGGAAGTTTTCGAGTATTTTTATCGGATCTTTTGAACGCGGTGGTGATTTTAAACAAATATGAAACGTACGAACCGACGCCTAAGCTGAGAAGAATAGAGGATTACAACGAAATCCTGTTTTTGTTTGTTTTCTTTGGTGTAATTCTTTTGTATCGAACGCGCCGGACGAACTAATGCTCGTCGGAATAGAAATATGCAGGCAATTTAATAGACGAGATTCTTTAAATAAAATAATATAGATTTGAAGCAAACATGTATTGATTATAATCAGTGCCAAAGTAGACTAAAATTTGCTGCTTATTAAATTTAGAATAATAAATACAAGCATCAATTATGTTATACCAATACAGTTACTGAAATCAAAATTTGTTATGTTTCTCGATTTACAATACGATATCAAATAGGACATACATCAAATATCCATTACCTACAATATTACTCCAATTTATGATACGGAATATTTGAAATACCACAGAATCTAAAAAAGTTAACACGAATATAAAGTTTGTCAAGTTAAAATACAAAAGACAGGTTTAATTGCATAGCGGGACACACTCCAGTTTTTTCTTGTTTACAGCTTGGACAACTTAATTGGCAAAACAAGATACAACCTTCAGAAAACAAGAATAGATTCTTATCTAATAATATATGACAGGTCCAGGCACAACTGACCCAAAAAACCGTCCAACGAAATTAGTTGACAGAATATAACACCTTACGCGATTGGAATTATCTTCAGACAGTTCATTTGTCAATATCCTTCACGTGGTATAAATTAAACTGTGAGATAGAAACTAAAAGCATTGGCTTCTGTATCAACGGCTAGGCGTCACAGTTATCGAAATTAATTCTATGAATGATTGCCATTGGTATACGTGAGAACAGATAACAGAACTCATTTCGAACTACTTATAAGTATAGCCGCGGCTTAAGCGAGATCTAGCAGTAGGAATACCACATTTAGTATAATTTATTTTTCAAATCTAAAGTAGCGATATTATTTTACGATCCATGATAACCCTTCGTTGAAACTGAGTTTTAGTAAAAAAAAGCGGCATTTATTTAACGGAAAATAATTTCTCTATCGAAACACGTTAAGTAACGTCTACATTTTGATCAAACAACTTCATTTAATTGGTCTCCTCTAGGAAATCTCATATTCAATTAATAAGATGATGGTAATTGGATCAACAACAGTCGGGGCGCTTTGGTGCTGATGGATGGTATCAATTTTCGTACCGGTCCCCACGTCCCTACTAATTAGTTATCATAGTAATATTCTCGGAGCCTCATTCTCGAAGTACTTAATGTAATCGTATTTTGGTGGTAGTATGCTTTTATTAATTAGCGTTATTTAAAACTATTTGGTAGCAAGTTATAGCCCAATTATTTTGTGAACTAAGGTATAAATGAGTTAGAATTTATAATTCTAGCTTTTCCCTACAAATATAAAGTATCTTGTTGATACAGTACAGTTACTTGTTTGAATACAAACTCGCAGAACATACAAACACGAACCGTTAAGCTTGTGGTCAGATAAAGCTACAATCGACCGGATTTCCACCTGACCGATACTTGCTCTGCTAAATTATCCCTAAACCATTGTCCAAACGGACGTCTTTTGCAGCCACATCAAAGGAGCCACCGACAATATGGTGGGACTAAGCTTCGCCGGGGCAAAGACGCGTGCCTCTAATCTCTATTGATATAACGGAACGAAAGAAACTTTGTATGAACACCTTACGCGTTTTTTACGAAGTTTCTTTTCAAAACATCCCTATAAAACGATAGACCGCTACTTTTTGTGTACTGATCGATATTAGAGAACGGTACTGCACTTTGCCGTTATGACAAACAAAAAAGCTCATATATTAAAGTGTTACAGTTTTTCGACGTAACTGTATCACAGCCCCTACACTTCCGAGGCTCTCCACTACCTACTTCAAGGTGGAAGGAAGCAATACATTATTTTTACAACGATCAACATTATGTTATTGAATTACTTTTGAAATTGATTTGGTGCCTTCAGTTATGTTTGCAGAACGTTTGCATCTGCTCGGGGCAATGCGTTTGATTTTTTGTTCGACAGACATTGTCGAGACTGTCTAGATGTGGGCGCTTAATTACGGATCACGTTCATAAAGATAATGTAATATAATCCTGGTTGCGAACAATCAGAGCCAGCAAGGTGGCGTCATAAGAATTAATTCAGAAACGCGATATTCTATTGAATGAGTCCAGGTGAATTATTTGGCACGCTCCTCGGTAACCTACATCTTATCGATCGGTAGCACCTTGTGTTTCAGAGATAGTGCGCCTGGTAGATATCTTCCGTTATAATGTAGATCAATACGTGCGGCGACTCGTACGGCAGATGTGGAAGGGTTATTGTGTATGTTATTATTGTTATGATTTCTATAGAAAATTTTGACAAGGTGTCCTCGAGATTTTGGCATGTGCTATTCCTTTTGGTAACACATTGTACTATTGATTCATAGTTTCTATCTTACCTTTAGTGATTCAAATCAATATAACGTATCTATTTTAACATTGGCAAGTTTTAACATGTTTATCTCTGAATCAGTAAAAATGATTTACGTAGGTACTGAGCTATTTTTATTTAATTCCCGCATTTTAACTTCGCCGCGATATTTATTAAGAACACCTGTGAATATAACGACCACTTCCATCTCATAGCTTAACAAAGTTCTACACATAAGAAGTAAAGTTACAATCTAGTTCTAAGCCGTGTACTTGATAAATATAAAAGCAAATTTCGCATCGTTAAGTCGCGTTATAGCGCAACCGGGCGTATGCGTCGTCGGCAACGTTCAAAGGCTCGGACGCCGACAGATGACGTATCGCTTGCACAATACGATAAAATGAAAGGGTGGAGTGCATTGCGATGCAATTCATAGGGGTACTCTACTCACTGTAACCTAACACTTTGAATTTTGCACGGTGGAGCACGTGTGCAAATCAAAATGTGTACTATTGTGATAGAAATGATAGATGGTGGACGTAAATGTTGATTAATTATTGTACTAAGTTTTGAAGTGGTGTCAGGGGATCGATTTTATAAGCATTTCTTTTTGGTGTATGTGGAAATTGAATGTATTGACTTTTCTCTTAGAATTTTATGCAAAAACTTATTATTATTATTTTTGCATACCTGTACGAAATAAATAAACTTGAAGACATAACTTAGAAGAATGGTAACTTTTAATACTAAAACCCTTAAAATAGCCATTTCAATTACCTGCAAATAGACAAAGCACTCAAAGTTGAAAACAATAGTGCGTGTTACGATGCAGATTCTGTGCATAAACGCGTTGAAAAAACTGACCTAAGTAAACATTGCAGTTTGCCCACTGGCGCCTGTAACTTGAGAATGTTTAAACAACATAACAGAACCTATTATTTTGTATGTATGAAGTTAACGAATTCGTTTTACACAATTTTAGACCATTTTTTAATAATACAGGACAAACTGGTGGTGTACGTTCAATTAAAAAATAATATTTGAAAAAAGAACATGGCAACCTCCAGTTTGACTATCGATACATCTGCTATGCGTGCCCTATTTGTAATACTACCCTTAAAATCTTAATCAGAGTGAACAAGAGCAAGCGCATTAATCACAGACGACCAGAATGAACACCGCTTCCGGACATCTACAAGTAAAATCAACAACATGAAAAAATATCGACCCCTCAAGAAGCACAATAATTTTTATTCCGCATAGTTTGTTATTTGGACTTTTTGTGACACACAGGGATGAGGGTTAAGAAACAATTGAGGTATTCTGTCATTTTTGTTCATAGAAACGTAGCATAGTTTTGCTACGACAAGTTAGTCGTAGCAGATACGTACAGCTACAGCACTTATTACAATATTATATATCAGTAGAAAATACTACATGCTAATAAATGATAATTCCATCATCAATATATAACTTTATACAAACTATTATAAATCTTATGGCCGTTCAAACCTATGTCTACACCAATCACTAAAAAATATGTGATTGAAATTATTCCATAGTTCCATATGATAAGAAATAAGATGCATTTATAAACACAATTTTTCCGCTAGGCTCACTGTCCACGACCCAAAGCGAAACAAAATGTTTTACACAGCAACATACCGTGTGTATCCAAAATAAAACGCAACATGATCAAAGCATTGGAGATCGACGCATCGGTAACACAGGGCAGGTACAAATTACTGTGGCAGGCCTCGATCACAAGATGGTGGTCGTCGATAACACTACACCATCACTATAAAGACATAATTTAGTCAGCGTCGAACAAAAAGTATAACGGACAGAGAGACAGAACTAGATGAACGATGTTGCCTCCGGATTTTAATTAACGATAACATGTTGCGATTGAAACGTCCTGTACTGAAAAATGTTCGTGATTAGTTTTATTGTGGCGTCTGAATGTTGGTTTATGTGATGCGGTTTGATGTGTCAGTGTGGGTTCATTCTCATGCCGATATGTTCAAGTTCCGATTTAAATATTTAACGAATTATTTAGACACTGAAAAAAAACAGAAGAAAGAATACGTTATAGTAGTACTCTATTTTTTTCATATTTAGTCTCTTTGACACGAATAATAATGCCAAAAAATAATGAACTTTTATTGTAACGAGATTCAAATTAGCTATAGAGTGATATTGAGATTTGTTTTCATAGAATTTTGACATATTTTATTCTTCTTCCTCTGCACATAAAAAAATAACGAGATGAGAAAAGAAAAAATAAGTTGGAATCCCAAAGATACAATAATCTAGTTTTCAACATTGATTACAAAATGAAAAGTATTTTATAACATAAAATGGTTTCTTCACTATCCATTTACTCATAAGTGGGTGTATACAATATACGAGTAGAATGCAAAAATTATCTTTTCCATTATCAAAATGAAATGTCGGCATAAGTAAAAGGCCATATTGAATTTTAGTAAAACATAATGCAGGGGTAATGAAGCGTTGCAACTTCCTGTACGAATCGATTGAGTTGTATTCGCAACCCGGATATGTCTTTGTGCACCGCGAAAGGGTGAGTCGGTAAGCTAAGATCCTTGAGTATAATAATTTCACGCTTACATAGAACCCTTTGAATATCTTACTTTCTCTCGCGGAACTTCATTTGACGCTGAAATCGATGGCAAAATCGATTTTCAATGTCAATGAATCTTGTTAATCGATTAGTCTGGAAATATATTTCAATCACGTTTCCTTGAATAATTGATTATTATGTATTAGTATTGTTGACTTTAATTTCGGGATATATTTAATGTGTTCACTTTATTTGTAGTAATGAAACTTACATACATTAAATCGTCAAACCCACATTCAGCCAAAACATTTCTAAGTCTAAGATTTACATTACCAAAATAGCCGACTGAAACATTAAAATAAGAATAAGCATGCACTTTGATTAAAGAATTATATTATAGATACCTAAACCGACTTTAACGACTTAATATCGTAAATCACCGGCTTACGACCTGGAGTCAGCTAGCCGCGGAGCTAGTGGGATGCCCACCCATAGGTGTGGACAGGCTCGGTCAAAGGGTCGCGGCCAAACACTAAATCAGCCCAGACGTGTTATTTGTTCAACGGACTTTGATACCACCGCGATGCGCCTGCGCTCATAATTTATGTGGATATATGGGAATCGAAACACATTAGTGTTTGTTTGTTTAACTAATTTCCAGGGATGAATTTGAAAATTAAGAAAAGACAGAACTTGTTGGCGAAATTATAATAATATTAAGGTCTACGTAAGTATGTATTTCTATTCGCATTGTAAATATTTTTACTATGCTAATGATTCTGATAGAGCTAAAGTCAGGCGTACCTCGATCCTGGTTCTATCTTCTCATTGATTAACAAACAGTTTTAAACGATGTTCCCATTCATCAATTTGCATTTGTCGGCCCCATTCGTAGTTAATAGGTCTCAACTAAAACATCTCAAAACATTGGTACAACTATATAAATTCACAATACTCCTAGTGTAGTAAGTACAAATCGTTCAATAAAACATCGACTAGCAAAACTCGCCTTAACACAGTTGAAATAAATAAATAATTCGTCTGGATCAATTGGAAAAGGAACATTCTCCCATCGAGGACGGCTCTTGTAAATCTTTGATAGCAATCTTGATGTACGAACGGATGCAAAACGGGATCGTCTCGGGTCCAAAGCGGTTTGATTTAAGGAAATACATCCCTGACGAAACACAGTAAGTATCGTATGTAACATCGAATAATATCCAATCGTTTTGCATATCCAATTGTAATCTCAATTGTTTAGTTCAATCACTCGACCGATATGTAGATTCAACGGAATGCATCGAAGTTAAGCGATAGCTCTCTATAGCTGTAACGTTACCAAACTTTAATGTAAATATCGGCGAAATGTTCAAAGGCATGAAAGTATTACATTACCATGCATTATAAAATACACTAAAACAAAACATACAAAAATGTTAAATAATAGTTATCAGCTTTTTCTTCACAAAAAACATCTAAATCATTTTTACATTAATTGGAAACTGTTTAATCATGGAAAATATTTCATAAAAACAAACATTAAATCATAATAGTAACTTCTATAGATTAATCTAATTTGGTTTAGTTAAACACCCAGGGCGAATATTTATCAAATCTGAGTATCGGCTCATAAATAAGACTGCACGCGGTTTAGGAATGTGTGATAAAATTTATAGCGGCACTCGTACGATCCGGAGCTCTATCCCACTGTGCTGTGACGCTCATATTGTAATCTGATCATGCAAATTTGTAACCCCTTTTTTACTTCGCATACGCCTAACACTCTATACGTAAATGTTTTTAGATCTATATGACCCAAGGACATAATTATGGGGTTCAAAATATATGCGTCCAACGATTTTCTTCGCTTAATAAATTGTAATTATTCACTGTACCTACTGGCGACTTTTATTTAATTAACTGTTTTTAGCACCAATTTCTATCAAATAAGTCACTTTATCACTCCCTTAAAATACGATACACGTGTACATTACAAGTTATCTGTGAGATTGAAGACAGGAGAAAATAAAATTTTGGCACGTTCGTTAACGACCGGTCCTGTTGATTTGGCAGATGTTATTTTTAGTCATTAGAGAGAAAAAATCAATTAATAACCGCCGTTTGTGTACAAAATTGATTACCGGAGGCTTCTGAAGTCAGCCGTCTGACCGCACCCGAGGCACCCGTGTGAACTCTGAAAATCATAATTGCATACTGTCTAATCAAGTATACTTCGTCCCTCTCTAATCCATAGACATTATTTAGAGCGTGAAAGAGATAAATCTTAGGAAGTAAATGTTGCTTCCACTCTTCGTGACCACACTTTGATTGATGAACAGAGAAAACGCCTCGAGTGAGTTAATCACGCCTAAATTTAATTTAGAATGAATATGAAAACGCGGAGGCTATTTATTATGTTTTGTTTGTTTTGGATAGCATTTTCTTTTTTCTGGATCCACAACCCTAATGTTGCTTTTTACAAGTCGAAAATATGCGAAGTTTGACCCCAACCCATTAAAAGGATTTTAGAGTACAAAAATTTAGAGTACAAAATCTTTGTAATTACAGAATAAAGTTTTTGTAAAGGTTGTGAAACACCTTTTTTGTCAAATATTATAAACAGTCGTCTACGCAGCATTAGGGCGCGTCAAACGTTTCGTGGGAGACTAAAATTAAGATAAACGCTTCCCATTAGATCCATTTAATGCTGGAGCAATTCGGGACTATAAACATAATGCATTTAATCATAGTAGGCAGATAGGCTCCAATATTATTTGTTACAAAGCACAAAGAAATACTTAGACATGTCAACTTTTGAGTATCTTAACTTAAGTGTATCTTTTTCTACCGTTAAAGTTTAAACAATAATCCTTAGAGACCTAAATATGATATTAATAGAGAGTTAGTTACAAAAACACTCAATTTTATAAATTCCTGAACAAAATAATTTTGAAAAAGATATGATTTTATGCTTTTTTGTTGAAGCACAACATCAAAATGTATTTATGGTTATTAAATGGAATACTGTGTATCATATAATTTATAAATGTGCTACGCACATAACGGTCATACTACCCATCAATATTAAACAATATTATCATCTCTACTCTTTTCACTGTTCTCATCATAGTACCATCGCTCATCATTTAAAGATAACGCATAAATAAATAAATAATAAAGTAAATTGAAAACCTTCCCAAGTAATTGTCGGTGTGTTGAGTTCACCTAATGGCTGTAATGACACCGGAACCCTTTGAATGGCCACGCCACTTACGAGGTCCCTTTAAACAAACAAATTAAAGGATTCCTTTTCTTAAGTGGCACAATAAAACTCAAAGATCACTTGAATTCATAAAATGTGATCACTTGGAAACGACCCTCTAATTAGTATATTTAGCACCAACAATTGCGTGTTGCGATGACCAGAAAGTAGTAACTATGCTCTGTGTGTGGCACAATAGTGCGGTTTTATTATAATGTCATAAAGATTATTTATAATAATACGTAACCGTTTTACGAGCAGAAAGGCGGCATTAAAAATACTTTTTTTTAAGACTAAAAGTTCCTTAGCTTTATGGGCATTTTGTAATCATTTAAAATATCGTTGACCTAGTATTCAATTAAATGTTTTTTTTTATGTGTGGCCGGAGCCCCCAGAACTGAAGTTCATCTTTTATTCAATTCCGAATGTAATTTATTAAAAAGTGTCTATTGCCATAATCCACTGATATAATACTTTTAAATGGGACCCCTTAAAAACGAGGATAAAATCACAAATCCGAGTTTCAAAAAGTCCGATGCTAAATATACTACTGTGTATCTATTAAATATATATTAAAACTCAAAATATGAGGAAAACGGCAACACAGCCTTTGCAGTTGCGAATATTATCGTCAAACAAATTACGAAGCACGGAACCGAACGTCTCCGACCGTAACATTTTTCTCATTACGTGACAATATCCACCCTAACACAAGCCGAGTTAAAGTAGGTACTTCGTTGCAAAATTGAAACCAAAAATAAATTTTGTTGGTATCCAGTGGCATTTGCTTGCCAACGTTACCTGCCTGTTACATGGTATTATTTTATCAAACGGGCAGATGTATTCAACTTGTTATCTGAGTTGCGTGGGTGGACGGCACGCGAAGGTGTTGCCAATGAACTGATCTCAATGCTCCTCATTGTTATCAACCCCTGCACGACGATTAGTGGCACACGATCGCCTACTGTTAACCACTTCCTTGTTTACATTATACCAGTGTATACTGAGTATCAAATACGGTTAGGTGATCATTATTAAACAAATACAGATAACAGGGGCGTAGTTTTGTAAAAGTGAAATTTTTCTTATGCTCAAGAGTATTTTGGTTCTTTTTGAAATAGAAAGTGATGATACAATTCGGTTTACCTTGATATTGGATTTGACTTCCGTGTATACTGTGAGACTAATTTCTAAAGCTGGTATTAGTCCAAAACAACTACATTTAGCTATGAAACTTTTGCGAGAGGCTACGTCTCTCCAAGAAGCTGAAATAACCACAGAAACCGTTTTCTGAATAGTAATAATGAAAAACCGCTATAACAAGTTAGTTTGTGCTTAAATTCTAACCCACTACTTGTGAAAACAGTGTAATTTAAAATTAATCTCTTAACAAATAAGACAAGAGTTTGATTATATTATGGTTAAGACTGGATAGTACGGTAGTAACAGATTGGATTTAACGATCATTATTATAGCCCATAAGTAGTGGCAAGTTGCGTTACACTAAAGCGATTACCACAGATTACGGTGTATAGTTACTGTCAATATTACAGTGAGGAAGACCAAAAGCGATGGTCTAAATTACGTGTATATAACTTAACATTTTAATGACGTGACAGAGCGGTTTCAAAACGATGTTATATTGTGACTCTTATCAACTTATATACGTAGGTACTCGCAGAAATAGCTACTCAATAGGTAGGAGATACATATACCTATATATCTATACAGTTCCTACTTTCATTAACGTTAGTAACAAACATTGTTGCATGCATCTGACTCGTAATAGCCATCGATACCATCTTTAGGGGTGAATGATGAATCACTGCAATGAGTAACCACCCCATCGTTATGTAATGATGGGGCTTACATATAATTTATAGATATATATGAGAAATTTATATGGGATTGCATAACAATAATTCTGTCAGTATAAGCGAAAAAAGAATAGGTAATGAAAGTCGAAGTCGTCGAAAATGAAAGACGAAAGTACTCTAGAACAACGTCCCTTCATGCTAATGGCTTAACTCTTTACATCTGTCTTCTGCTTGATATGGAGGGAAGTGGAAACTACGATTATTCCTACTCCTTCACTATTATTTTCTGATTAACTTCGTTGCGGGATCCAAGACAGTAAAAACCCCGGCGTTTTCTGGTGATCGCCACTGTTGATTCTGGCTTTCTGGAGTTGCAGTGGTTGGGAATAGTGTGATGGGCTTTACTATAACAATACTGGTCCTTCTAAACAAAGCACAAGCAATGATCACCATGATTGCTCAGGGCGGATTGGTCATTGTGACGTAAATGATAAATTAATAAATTGTTATTTATCATGTCATGATTTACTTAAAAAAATGGAAATTTCCATTAATTGATATCATTAACAATGGCAATGTTATTTCCAGTTTTCACCACATTCACATAGATCCATGTCTATATCAACCAAGACTAAGTTACTTGTCAATGTAATATTTGTCATGTTCTATGGAAAAATCATTTTGTTGCAGTCTATGCTGGATCGAGTTAGATTGTCTATCACATGTTATCAGGCGAAAACTTTAATGAATCCCAAAGCTTTGATTAATACCGCAGTAGTAATGATGGATGCACCCTTCCAGGTAGGGTGGACCGCCGGCCGTGAGCCACCCTCCGCGACTAACGTAATTACACACTTATTAGTTCTAACCTATTTTTATTTGTTTTTTCATGCAATCTATGTGGCGCCCGCGCCGACGACGTCGCGTATTTGATACCAATAAAAAACAATTCGGTCACACGGCTTACTTTTCTAAGGGGCATGTAATGAAATTGAGACTCTATGAGTATTATAATAAGGTCTTAGTAGAATTATCGTACTATCATGTGAATAATTTATAGGTATGTTGTTTGAATTAGGATCGGATCCATGGTATTGGGCTGTAAACTTGTTTCCTGCACTGCCGGTTACTAGACGGAAATTGAGTGTTTGTAATGGTATCTTTAACACTATTATTTTGAATATGTGTTCGAAAATTAACTACGTTCAAGTACCCAGAAGTTGTTCTCACCTGTAGCATTACCGGAGGCTTTTTCGAGAATTTTCATGCTTTCTATATAATGCCATAGAAAGGTACTGATGTATGGCAGTGTTATCGTATCTTTGAAGTGTTTTATCTGACCTGAATCTGCGATACTCTTCAAGTAAGGAATCACTTAAGCTATAATTTATCGCATCCGAGCCTTAAGCGAGTATGTCCTGTATTTAATTTCGGCGGCCCATTGGTCGAGACCTTTCGCCCTGCTCGTGTGACCGGCCGTATTCATAGTGCTGGCCGTTGTTTATAAAAATTGAGTATCTGCCCCTCAAGAGAGTAATTCAATATATTTCTACATTGAATTGGATATTTTTTGTATAGTCTGTTTGCTCTCAACAGAGCTTTTTGTATATTCATTTATGACTAGTATAAAAGTAATAGCACAGAAAACTTAGACGTTATTTTGATCAACTGACTAGCTATAACTCAAAAATGTAGTAATTTATTCCAACTTACTATTACTAGACTATAGATACGGTATCTTAACATCCTTTAGTATAGTTAATTCACTGGTCAGATAATAATTAATAAGCTCACAGCCGATATTCAGCTCGTGACCACCGAAGGCCGTCGTGACCGCGGCGTCTCTGACCCGACACAGATTGAGATATCAAAATTCGCATTTCAATCCCACGGTGATACACACGTTTGTTTTATAGTTATCATTTGTGTTAGCCTTTGGGCAGTTTGGCTTAGTTTGTATAGGATGTGGGCTCATTAGAGTTAGTAAGTTAGGGTTACTTAATGTAACAGTTTAAAATATCCACTCAAATTTATTGCTTTTTACTAATATCCGTTCTTAGTATTTTTATGACAAATCCTAAATAAAATTTCATTTAATTTTCATTTGCATAACCTGAATTTGAACCTCACCTAAAAGCTGAAAAAAAATACACTTGTAGAAAAAGTTATTTGGAAACATACATTTTCTAAATTACCACCACCAATATGAAACGCAAAATCTTAAGGCAATGCCCGCTGTCATTCTGCCGGGTTAAAGACATACGATAATTAAATTTTACAGCCCACGAGAATTTTATAATAGCGTAGTAACTACTCGTAAAAGTATGGTTCATAACCAGTAGCATTTAGCATAACGCTTTAAAAAACGACCAAAATGATTTCGAGAATAAAAACAATCTCTTAATTCTACGTTTAAAAACTGCCTGCGAATTGACGCGAGCTATATAAACATAGGAATGAAAACTTTTACGTCTTACTTGTTTATCAGATAGTGACCAGTATAACTGATTTTATTGTTGATTCTATTTACACTTGGCTCAGTAACGTTATCTCCGATCTACGTAATGGTAAGTGCAAGTGAGCGGCTAATTGTTTTTGTTCGTAAGTGATCGTATCCGTTGTTCAAAGCTCACGAGGGGCAGGCCTCGTCTATACTGCCCTGATTTATATTTCGATGTGCGGAGAGATGTATCAAGTCCTTAAGCGTTTGACCGCTTGCGTGTGCGCATTGTTGTGGCGGCGTTTTTTAATTATCAAGATTCTAATTGAATAAAGTTTATCGTGTATAACATTTTTAATTAAAACAAATTCATCGAGATACACTTTTGGGAATAATTTAAATGAGTTTCTTGTTTGCGTGTTTAAAAAAATGCGTCTGGATGAAAACTCTTCAATAAACCTACAAAAAAGAAAAACAGTTGTAATTTTAAATTCATCCTAATTCTCAGACTAAAATGAACACTGTGAACTGTTATTACTTTAACAAAGCTATGCCTTCCAATTGCTCCGAGATTGGTGTTACCGTAAAGATAATCCAATGTTTGTTTTAGCCCCAAGCTGGGATTGAGCCATTTAATTTTATAAGTCGAATCTAGATAAAGCCTGCTTGTGTGTGCTTTATGAGTTTATTCATTTAATATACGTACTTAATAATTGTAAGGGTTATTATTTGTAGCAAACTAACTAAGTTTTAAGTACATATAAACAAAGAAAGTGATAAAAATGAAGTCTTTTTAGATAAATTACATGCAGAAAAAATAGTTAATGATAATAATCTAGATAAAGCCTGCTTGTGTGTGCTTTATGAGTTTATTCATTTAATATACGTACTTAATAATTGTAAGAGTTATTATTTGTAGCAAACTAACTAAGTTTTAAGTACATATAAACGAAGAAAGTGATAAAAATAAAGTCTTTTTAGATAAATTACATGCAGAAAAAATAGTTAATGATAATAATAAAATACACATAAAAAGTATAATAAAAGAACTTACTCAACGGTACGCAAATAAAAATTTAATTCACGCTCCATAAATAAAATATGTATCAGATGATTGATATAAACAAAAAAACCTTGGATTACACCTGCGATTTAATGTAAACGATTACATTTGTGGGTTACTAATGAAAGTTTAAAATTCACGGGTAGGCCGCGCCAGGCGCCCGCGATCGTGCGTGCGCGCATATATGTCGGACGAAGGGAGATTTGCTCGTATTATACGACATTTTATGTGTTTTATGCCTCAATTAGGTACATTATAGTGTGATTGATATTATTGGAAGACCAAATGGAATATTTGTAAGTAGCTACCTACATTTGTCTGGATAAAATATTGGATTCCAAAATCAGGTGATCAATTTAATATTAATGTCATTGATTCTTATTAACATTATGCTTTCTGATAGAATCTACTGATATCAAATAACTCGTTCACTTGAACTTGAAAGCCATTAAGTAACGCTCACAACAATTTTATAAATTTAATGATATCGATTAATTCATGCGATTATTCATAGTTGTATTTATTTCATTAAAATAATAGGATAATTCGATAAAATTATGCTATATAATTATGTATATTTTAATAAAATTCATAAATTATGGAATAACGATACAATGTCACGTTTACGAGTCATGTTCATATTTCCATGTAAAGAGGCGAAACCTGCTTGATGCCTTAGTGCATTATGTTAATAAAGTTCATAGTTATTTAAAATACGATTCAACGAGATCTTACAATTATGTTCATATAAGTAGAACGGGAAAATACATACCCGAAGACGTTCTCCAATCATAAATTAAAACAAAAGCCAATAATGGCAATTTGAACAAAAGAAAAACATTTAATAAAAGCAGTAGTTACAGGCATGTTCATGTGTGTACGTTTAACAGCGTGAGTCGAGATCGGTATCGAACCTACTTCTTTACTCATGACCAACATTATTAAACACCCATAAACCATCCTTTAATAATACTGGCACCTTTATTCCTGCAGACATAGAGTTCAAAATTGTCAAGTGATATATTTTCGGAAGTGTCAACATACATTTGTTAGTGCACATGTTGAAACTTTTGTCATGTTATCTGGATTGGATCTGCCGCTAAGTTTTACGGTAATCGTAGTCTCTGTAGTACTTTTAAAATATTTATGAACATCGTTTTTTCTTGGTGGGTCTTACATTAGTCGCAAAATCAAGAATACTCAGTAGAGCAATATTTACATGATCTGCTGATAAGGTTTTAATAAGTTTTTTGCTGAAGTCAAAACTAGATGCAGACTAGTGGCTTTAGGCCATAATTACAAGTTAGGTTTATTTATCGTTATTCTTTGTTCGGTAGTTAAATGGCTGCCATAGTAAATAAAAGGTAAGGGGTCTTTCTAATCTTCAATAATGGATATAGATTATTTCATGGAAGATTTTGGTTTTGTATAATCAATTATTGCGATACAACTACGCTTAATAAGTACCTACTCCACTTATCCACAGAAGCCACTTGATTTGTTCGTCGACATATTGTTGCAATAGTAATAAATTCAATCAACCTGAAAAGCCGTACAGCCTTACTTATATCTGTCACTTAGCGTCAAATAAAAATAAATTATAACCACAATACTATTAAATCATTTATTAACTGGGTGAATGTTTGAATTATGTATCTCACCGAGTCTATCGCAGTCAGGGAGTGTTAAAAAATGACTCAAAAAGAGGATTCAGAATTTAAAAAATTACGTATGCAGGTATTACATTATAAGAAAGTTCCACATTACGCAGAAATGTAAGTACTAAAAATTCAAGAGCTCTCGCTGGAACCGTTGTCCCCGCCCAATGGGCAGCTGTGTCCCCATCCAGGACTCACTAAGCCTCTATTATGGTTCCCTCTCGCATAAACACGCCGTCGACCCATAAAAGCGGTCGATCGCGTCGAGCTTCAATTTATTCTTGAAATTAACCTGTCGCATACACTTAAGAAGTTGCGAGGCGCGTGTTTCAAATGAGGCACGCGGTGATTGGGAGGTTTTGCATTGACGAACCCTCCAAATTGATGTTATTAACCAAACATTTTAAGAGACAATTTTTGAGTAAACATTTTTCAGGTTCCATAGGTCGACGATATGCTTTCCTTAAAAAAAACTTTTCACTAGTTACCTACTCGTACATATTGACACTTAAAGGGTCTTTAATATACACTTCTCATCAAAAAAATCGAAACACTTTCGTTTTTATTGTTTTTGTCCTAATTTTTTACAAAAGAGAATTAATTCCATGAAAAAAAAAACATTATTGCGTAGCTGGCAGTTTGGTCATTACAGTAAGAAGAAAAAAATCAAAATTCGAAATTAGAATTTCATTTGTTTATCCTATAAATGAAATTAATCACTGTTTTGAGACAAATGTGTATTTAGGGTTGGAGTACGTTTCTCGTTTAAAAACTAAAAATTAGCGCTTGTCTTTAAACTTTTTGTTTCTTATTTCATTTACTGTGACTTTGGGACGTCTGAAAAAACTTTTTTTTCTAAAACATATGGATACTTCGCCCGCAGAAGCCGCCCAAGTGGTGGCATTGCTGGATTCTGGACTTAGTCAGCGTGTTGTGGCTGCAAGATTGCATCTAAGCTTATCATCTGTTCATAGAGTCTACAAACGCTATCGGGAGACTGGTTCGTTCACGCGCCGTTCAGGATCTGGCAGGAATCGGGTCACTTCTGAGCGAGATGATCGATTTATTGTAACAACTTCTTTACGAAATCGACGCCTTAACGCTTTTCAACTGCAGCAGCAGCTTCGCGTTGTACGAAGAGTAGCTGTAAGTGACTCTACAATAAGAAGAAGGTTGAAGGAACGCGGATTGGCACCGCATAAGCCAGCGAATGGGCCGAAATTAACTGCAGACCATCGAAGAGCGCGCCTTAACTTTGCACGCGAGCACCTAACTTGGTCATACCTTCAGTGGAGCAAAGTACTGTTTTCTGATGAGTGTAAAATTATGCTGTATGGTAACGACGGAAGGAACAAGGTCTACAGAAGAGATGGAGAACGCTTTGCACAATGCTGCATTGAAGAAAAGGTCAGCTATGGTGGCGGTTCGTGGACGGTTTGGGGAGGAATCAGCGCCGACGGTAAGACAGAACTTGCCTTTGTGTCTGGGCCACGGCTGCCTGCACTAAACTCTCATCGGTACATCGAACAGTGTCTTGAACCTCATGTGATGCCCTATGCACATTTTATTGGCAACGACTTCATATTCATGCACGACAATGCTAGAGCTCACACCGCGGGCGTCGTACGAGATTATCTTACCGAAGTCGGTATCTCCATTATGGTATGGCCAGCAAGAAGCCCGGACATGAATCCCATTGAACATCTATGGGATGAATTAAAGAGACGAATTCGAGCAAGAGATCCAGCCCCAGAAACACTTAGCCAGCTGCAAAATGCAATCCAAGAGGAATGGGATAATATACCACAACATGTGATCGTGACTCTCATCCGATCGATGAAGAACCGTATGGAAGCAGTAATAAGAGCTCGCGGAGGGAATACAAGTTATTAAATAAACGTTTCTTAATTTTTTTTTTCATTTACGCGTGTTGTTTTACCCATTTCCTTCATATTCCATACAGGGTAAAAATTACTCATTATACAAAATGCGAAATCTATGAAGACTTAATTTGAATTTAGAACAATAACATTAGGATTTAAAAACCTCATACTACTCACTATTAAATGACATTTTACATTTATTCCTAAATATACACATTTTTCTGATAATCCTTATCAAATCATAAACTGCGAGGTGTTTCGATTTTTTTGATGAGAAGTGTATATTGTTATTTGAATACAAAGTTACTTAACTAGGTATCTATGCATAGTTTTCAGACAAAAAATAAATGAATAAAATTCATTTCTGATCTCGAAACTTATATGAACTAAGAAACAATGATAAAATTGTTTTGCTATTTTTTATTAATCAGTATAACCCATTATATTTAAATATTACCTAAGCTTACTCTATACTATACTTATTTGCAAAGCTTGCCACTCTTGCCACTTATTAGAAATTAAATTCTTAATGACAGGACAGTGGATCTGGGTTGATAAGCGTAACGTACTAAGACAGAATAATCGACTCTTTAACATTTTGCATCGGCGATAAAGTACCATTTGACGAGGAATATCAACCTCACAACCATATGACAGCAAGTTCTATCTTTGGAACATAATTTATGGAAATACTCGCGCCCATGATACACATGAATATCAATTACATAGACTTTTATTACGTTTTCGTGATCTAAGCAAGTAATTTTGTTTGTTAGATCGGAAAGAGTATTACGCGCAATAATTAAATTATATAAAAATGATTGATTTATCGGATTTCTTAGAAATAATAAATAGAGGTCTAGAGGTGGGGGAGTATAGGCTCAAGCGCAGATGTACTATCGCACCTGCGTGAGGACAATTTACACGATTCATTATTAGCTCATAATCTAGTGATTTGTATATTTAGCTATCGGTTCGCTTCATTAACTGAGTTATTAAAGTCAGTGTTAATCGAAATACCCAAACTTCATATTTTCCAATGGCACATTGAAGTGATTGGTCACTTATATTCATTACTCGTTTATGAAAAATAAACAAAACACATACTAAATTTGGTCATCAAGTTACTTAATGCTCATCTTACATGTTTAATAATTCAATTTGGAAGATTATGATGAAGAAATAAACTTTAATTTGTTGCCATATTAAAGTATGTATTATTTATTCATTAATGTCTACACAAAACAGGTGCATTTATCAAAATTATAAAAATTGTTACTTGTACTTTAAAATATTTGCTTCACTAAATCGGTGAAAACAAATGAAAATTTATTATACCCCCATATTATAATGTCTACGATTTTTATGGCAACATTAATTATATCTTAACATATACTCACCTGTAAACATGTTTTTTGAAGAAAAATCAACCGTAATTCTACGTATAAAAAGGGCATACTTCGGTCGAAGACGGCCTTACATTTTTCTGATATAATTATGAAATGGACATGCATGGAGTTGACTCCATTTTAAACCCAATCTTTTGAGGAGAATGTCTTTTGGGACTTGCATTTATTATACCATGATTTACCTACCTAGTGCGAAAGTGTGCGAAAATCTAAGAAAGTGAAAGTACTATTTCCATAATATTTAACTAAAACACACATAAGAAGTAGCAGTGCAGATCGGCTCTTGGTGGATCTCTAATCGTTGTTCAACGCCTTTAGTTTTGCAGGTGTATAATGGTAAACAATTACAATTAGTTCGGGAGTTTGCGTGCTTTTCTCATCAGATAATATTTATGATATTTTTTTCCAAAATAAAGCTTAGGTTATAATTTCACAAAAAGTAATGAAACAGTATTTAATATTACTCAAAAATCATATTATAGTATAAATCTCATTGTTAAAAAAAAACAATAATCGTCATCTCCACGCATTTCATGTCGCGTAGTTTTCAGTAAGCCAACGACTCGTTGAGTCGGGCAGGTGCTGCCCAAGCGCACACTTCTTTCATTAAAATTAATACCAATGTCGCGTGTGCACATTCTTACTCGATAACGCCTTGCCGTAATTAAGGTATGGCTTTAAACGAGCCGGGCAAGGCGGGCGCACGACTGCCACGCGCCGAACGGTACTCCTCGAAACGTTTAACGAGAAATTTTGTTTCCATCAATATTTCTGCTTATGGTATCAGATTAAGAGCCTCGTTGCGATTGGATGCAGATGCTTTAAGATACATTCTGTTTCTGTTTTCGCTGTTGGTAATGAACACATCCCGTGTTCATTTCTTGGGACTGCTTGGGACTAAATATAATATAGAGTTCATTTAATAAGCATGGACAATACAGGCCTAAATTTTCAATTCGTTCCTATTACAAATTTTAACTTCTGTCGAAGACCCTTCGTATAGTAACATATTGAAGGCAAATATTTCTTCCATAGACTAGATAACTTTATATTCATCTGTATACACACTTATATGATGTACGCATTCATTTAGTGACGCACAAAACGGATTCTCGTTTTCTTTGCATTTTGTCAGCTGTTGTCAGAGAGTTATATTCCAAGAGCCCATGAACCCCAGACCTTCGTCATTTTATAAAACCTGAAAGTTTGTCAGCGCATGCTCCCAACACAGGTAAGAACGATGGACCATTATGAAGTTTGGGTTATGGTGGCTTTGGCATATACACTGTACTAAAGTTGTGAAAAAAATAATTCTACTTTCGTCAAATTATAAAGTGTGATTTTTCAGTATTACTTTCGGAATATTATTAAAAATCACGGCATTCATTCCCAGACACTTACCATGGTGGCAACCCGTTGCCAGACACTCTTAATGTTCATCTAATTATAATTCTACTTACGTTATAAAAGCTATCCCTGCTCTAGTGACGAGTCGTATATCATTTGACAGGTATTTTTAAGTGCAACATTTTGTACTATTACACCTTATACCAATTGTTAGTAGTTTAGGAGTTAAAGCAAGATTAATCTGGTTATATCGATATATGTCTGGAAGTTAACTACACACCTCCTCTAGTGACGAGTCATATATCATTTGAAAGGTATTTTTAAGTGTAATATTTTATATTAACATACCTTATACCAATTGTTAGTACTTTAGGAGTTAGAGCATGCTTGGATGTTTGTGGTACAAGGGATTGGAATATAACTTGCAAAAAGTGAATTAGCTTAGCTCTGCTGCTTTTGCAGTCAGAAAAATTAGACAACTGACCGACCGATATAGCTACGGCCAGACTCGTTTACTTCGCCTATTTCCATAGTTTGATGTCGTATGGCATACTGTTATAGGGGGCAGCAGCTGATGCCAATCAATCTATTTTTGTGTTACAGAAAAGGGCGATTCGTGCGCTCTACGACATGGGCCCTCGCGAATCTCTTAGAGACTTCTTTAAAGAAACTAACATACTTACTTTGCCTACATTGTACATTCTTGAAAATATTATGTTTGTACATACGTAAAAATCTTCATAAGTTCACATTAAAAGTGACATTCACAATATTAACACACGTAATAAACATAAAATAGTAGTTTCAAAATTTAGACTCACTAAGTCATTCTTAGGGAACTGTGTACGCTTTTATAACAAGCTGCCTAAATGTATCCTTGATTTTACAGATAAAAAGTTTAAAAATATTGTCAAATCAACACTTATAAAAAAGAGCCTATTATATAATCCAGGACTTCATTGACGACAAGGATGCGTGGCGTTAATAACTTATTTTCTGCACAGGTGGCTTCCCTGGCGACCAGAAAACTACTTGAAACATTATTTATATTAATAAATTTAAATTGTAATTTAATTATTTCATTATTTTTTTTGTATAGCAACATTTGAATTGTATAACTTTCTCAGAGATAACCTGTACCTACTGTAAAAAGACTATTGTAAACATTTCCTTTTGAAAAGAGTGTCTATGGAGTTTCTTGCCGGTTCTTCTCCATAAGACCCACTCCTTGGAACCGTGCAACTAACTTGACGTTTCATAAGTGCCTGCAAAGACCTATTTGAAAACATTTGAAATTTGAAAGGTGTATTAGTACAAAATGTTGCACTTAAAAATACCTTCCAAATGATATACGACCCGTCACTAGAGCAGGAATAGCTTTTATACTATAACGTAAGTAGAATTATAATTTGATGAACATTAAGGGTGTCTGGCAACGGGTTGCCACCATGGTAAGTGTCTGGGAATAAATGCCGTGATTTTTAATAATATTCCGAAAGTAATACTGAAAAATCACACTTTATAATTTGACGAAAGTAGAATTATTTTTTTCACAACTTTAGTACAGTGTATATGCCAAAGCCACCATAACCCAAACTTCATAATGGTCCATCGTTCTTACCTGTGTTGGGAGCATGCGCTGACAAACTTTCAGGTTTTATAAAATGACGAAGGTCTGGGGTTCATGGGCTCTTGGAATATTAAATGATACAAAAATATTAAACACGTATATCGAGTTTGTTTATTGGCAATCAGTATTCGACGGTTTATTTATGTTACTCATTCCTCAGCTGTTAACACTTTGAGATGTCGATCTTTTGGGCGTCGCCATTCCGTTCAAATCAATAAAACTGACAGTAAAAAAGATTACACAATAGCAACTGATATAAGGAAACAATACTAATTATCTATTTAGGGGCATCTTATCGCCGCAGCTAACGAGCTGTCGTAAACCTATAAACGAATTCTACAAGCCTTGTTTGTCGGCAAATGAGACGATTGCCTAAACCAGCCTTATTTATAGACCCGCGCACATGTCCGAAGGGTTAGATATGTAATATATAGCATACTAAATACTACATGTTTACTCATTATCGAGACTTAAATACTGTCAAAAATAATTAAGATTGAAAACATTTTTATTTTGTACGTTTAATTACATAGTAAAACAGATATACAGAACCAATTTTGTTTTATTCCTCAAAAGAATTTAACGCTTTTAAAAAAAAGTTGGAACACAACACACTGTCGTGTAATTCGTGACAAAACAAAGGAAACCCGCGAATCCCACCAAACTCCACCTATTGACTTCCTATCAATACATCGAACGTCATTGTCGCGAAACAAATCTTTATCTTAAAATTCGTATATCCATCAATCGCATCCGATTGGTCAATGTGAATCGAATCACAGCCGAATCGTATCTCGGTCACAATCGGTGTCGGAGTGTCGGTGAAGTCGGATACGACGACGTCACAGTGTCCAACGTGTCACATCACCCGTAGGTGGCGGCGACGGCGACCGAGACCGATGCGATGTCCCGATAGCCTCTGTGTCACTGTCTTACAAGCTTCGAGACATTCTATTTGCATTTCGGATGTCGTCTAAAAGACGTGTGTTATCTGTCCTAGCACATGTAGGTGGGAAAACAAGTATATTCCCATGGGTAAAAAGTATTTAGAAATGCTATTAATGTCTGCGAACTTTCTTTAGGTTTTTGGTTTTGTTTTTCGACCCATTTTATCTTTTCTGCGCCTTATCTTTATATCGTGATAGATTCTTAAGTGCTTTTTGAGACAAAAATAAGAATCAAATAGGCGATATATAAAGCGAGTAGGCAATGAATTTATTTTCGTCTAGACTTAACGCCTTGCAGTGGTTGATGTATTAAGTAATGTGAGACTCATTAAGTTTTAATGAAGAATATTTTATAAATAAGAGTACAGAAATCTTTGAAATCAATTGAACTAGTGACACACAATCAAACCGCGTATCATGGCGATCATTTCAAATTTCCAATACATCACACTTTGTTAGCTAGGAAAAGGAATGTCCGCTCATTGTTAGCGAACCACGCTTGATATCAAATGTTAAACATTCCCTTTATTAATACTTAATATGATCACCCTTTGATTCGATGAATAGGAGTCACTCAACAAGTCGTTAATCAAACGATATTGGGTTCGAATCAGGTAGTTGTATTGTGTGATCGATGGCGGCGAGCCTTGCATCTATGATTTATTATAATTTCTAAACATGGCATTAATGAGACTGAAGTATTCATTGAGCCGCAACTGGAAGCTAGCTACTAATGTAAGTTACTATTGTTATCGATCTATTCGATTCCGATTAACCATGACAAGCAAAAATAATTATTTTTCTATACCTAAAACGATAGTATCAACCCTTCTAGTACTCGCCGTCGATAAAATAGAATAGTTTCATTATTCTTATTACGTTACAAGTAATAATAAAAAAACAAATATTATAATATTAGTTTTTCTGCGACTTTGTCTTCAGTATTGGCCAGAAGTCAGATCAAAAACTACATATGTAAAGTATTAACCAAAAACATCGTATATCTGTTTGCCAATATTCTTGCTTGTAAGAGTAACTTACACTCATCCATGTCTACACACTATCAGGGTTAAAATATTTGTAAGAGTAGGAAGTAGGATTCGATAGAATAAGTTGTGTGTGTACCTACTTCCATTTCCGATGTTTGTTTACAGTAGTACGTTCTATCCTGTCAATCCCACACCAGCGATGCGTAACTTTGTGCGAGGCAGATGACAGAATTCCCATAATCATCACATCATCACTGTTTTCACCCCATGTCCCACGATGTTGTGCATCTCACGTCATTTGTTTAATACCTAATTGTTTTATTTGTAGCGGTAATTGTTCAAATATCTCGTAAATGTCACACAATATCCGGTGTGTAATGGGGAAATTAAATCGATTAAATGGGGATATAAAATTAAATTGTTACAGCAGTTATATTTATATTTTTTATAGAAACGTTGCCCCACACTAGAAATTACTCTTATGTCGTGGGTGCGTTTACAAACATTCATTACACATGCACAATCACCCTAACTTAGAACAATGCTTGTTGTCCGTGCAAGATCGAACCCGTAACACGCAGCACAGCAGCCAATTGCTTACCCACTATAAGAAACGTGCCGTCAAGTTATGTGTATCAATTATTAATTGTAGGTAGTACAAAGATCAATTACCAGCTTTTTCCCAGAGTGCTCTTAATTTTATCTCTTTATTATACAGGGGCTAGATGTGCCTCTGAATGCCTCTCTCATTTAATCAAAGTTACTACCCAACTATATTTAAGAAAAACAATCAAACTAAAACCTAGCTTTTGCATTAAAAAAAAATCTGCGGACTATATTCTAAATAGACACCGTAGGAAAACAAATATCTGTTTTTTTTTTTTAATTCAATAATAGAGGAATTAATATCGGAAACACCAAAATATTTATACGTGTTCAGTAAACAATTATAATATTTTCATTATGGCAAATTTTAGTACCCTTTTAAAGTAATCGACTGTCACAACAGTGGGAACAATTTGTTCATCCGTAATTGCTCAACGGGAGGCGAAATAATTGATATTGTTATGACAGTTTTTAGAAGGGGACTTACAGAGTTCAGGGGGTCATGTAGATCATTACATAATATAAAACAAAGTCGTTTTGTCTGTCCCTATATCCCTATGTATGCTTAAATATTTAAAACTACGCAACGGATTTTAATGCGGTTTTTTTTAATGGATAGAGTGATTAATGAGGAAGGTTTCAGTATATAATTTGTCAAGTTTTTGTATGCATTAGCTAAAATATCGCGGGCGAAGCCGCTGGCGGGAAGCTTGTACATAATAAAAATAGCTTCACACGTATTTTATATTATTCAATGTATTGTTACAGTTTATTAACAAAAACTAGTCCCCTTAAAAAGCCTTAATTAGAAGTAATATTTTACATAACAATAAATAGTTTCGCATTAAATTGCAAGTATCAAGAACTCTGATGACTTTTCCCACACAAATCAGTATGATATACGAAATATAGCTATTAAAAATTTATTTTAATATTTTACAGCACTTAATTTGAAACCAGTTACGTATGGGTGGTGCGATGAGTTGCGTAGGCGCATGGGGTACCCAGCACCAACCCTTACAATGCGGACACAATGACTTGAATTATCGTCGCATTCTTATTGGACATGTTACACGACTTAACATGTTACTTAAGCTTATTGTTAGTTAACTTAACGACATCATTGAGCGCTGTATTCGTCTTTTGTCGGAGATTAAGTGGTCTTTTTAGTTTACACCTCGTAAGTTATTTGTGTAAAATATCAAATTAGTATTGAAGTACCTATAATGTGGCTCCCGCACTCAAGATGAAATGGAATACTTTTTAAGTGAAGATAATTGTGGGATCAGTGAAAGTAAGTACTGCTTTATTGCAATGTAATGTAAGTTTATAATTATTAATGGTGATATTATAGAATCTTACTACTGTATACCACTTTTACTTGAACTATTTCGTTACCAAAAGACAAATGAGTAAATCGTTGAAAATAGTACCATACCATTTTCTTCAGACAAAACCTTCAAGTTCACGGTTTTTATATCTAAATGAAATTACTTTCGTTTATGAAACATAAGGCTATTATTTACTTTTTTTATTTAACATCAGCAGGGGTTACAATTGAATATCATTGTCTTTCATTTAACCCCTAACAAGCCGCATAACCCTAACGGAACATGGATCAATTCGTAATAATCATAACAGGAAAAAAATATCGGTAATTTACGGAACCCATTAGCACCTCCCCGCAGGTCATATCCGGTACAAAATCACGGGGTTCAACCCCACAAGATGACTGGCCAGTGCTTTATTACTAAAGTCAATTTAAATCTAATACAAGATAAGTAGATCAAGTAAAAAGTTTTGTTGAAATTGTATCTAATAAAAAAAGTGAGGCACGTCTAAGTATGCCACAAAATTACTTGACTATTTTAGAATGTGAAACTCAAAAATGAAAACCAACACTTAAACCATAAAACAAACGCATTTTACGAGCGAAGCTTAGAAAATATCCCGATAAAAACGTTGATACGAGACCTATTAACCGCTAATACAGAACAAAGTATGTATTAACTAATGAAAACAAATACCTAACATCGAAACAACCATATCGATTCAATTAGTAAAGCTAAATAGAATGAGAGTTATTCGATTCACGCAATCGAATTGACGGTAGCCGGTGTGCTTTGATCAAAGGCCCGACGAAATAAAAAATAAAATAAACTTTAAGAAGTGCAATTTATAGCGTGTTTTAAATCTAATTGATGATGGGCTGGTGAAGACGCCGGCGGTTGTCACCACGGCGGCGACTCTCACACGAACGGTATTGGCATATTTTAAGTGGAAAAAATTACCATGTTTCATTAGCTTTCGAATAGAAAAATGCTGTCAAAATATCTAAAATTATCTGAAACGTATTTTAGGAATGCTATAAACGGTTAATAAACATAAATTTGGGGATGCGTCGATTGAAGATATTTATACAAAATATGTGTTAGTAAAAAAACTTGAAAAGATGTAAGCTTTACTTAAACACCATTCTTATCACTCGTATTATCTACAGTTTTGTATGACAATTTATCAAATATAATTAAGTTAATGTTATGTTGTAGCTTAAGCACACTTTCTCAATTATATTTTTTTAAGCCTCATCAATGATAAGAAAATAAGCAAGTACCAAACAAATATTTTTAAACCACAAATATATCAATTGGAATATGAATTTTTAATAAACACACGTATAAAGCACAATATTTTATCGTTTCAGCCTATCATAGCACTGTTTTCAAAATTATAACAATTACCTCAATATGTCTTCAACAAATTAACAAAAAAAAATCATTTTTAATCGAGTAAAAAGTACTTATCGTTGTAGTCTACATGCGTGTACATATGTAATAGGAGTAATTTCATTACATTTACAACATCACTGCTCCATTCCCCAATTTCCAGAATTGGTTTCATTAACGTAAATGTCAATGTATTTTATCGATAATGTAACGATAAACGCTGATGCGACTTTTATCCAGCAGGTTCGAATACGACTTGCCTTTATAAGAAATACCTTTAAACTCAAACACTCAATGAGATTGAAACTGATAATACTGATGTGGATTCTTAAGACGATTGATTTATTTTAAATATAAAGACATCGATATGCTGATTATGTGACAATATCTCTTCATCCTTTTTAGGGGCAGGACATTAACGGTAATTCCGTAAATATTAATGGGTACTTATATAAAACTGTAAATGTACTTCTTTATAATTTAAACAGTACTTCTTTCTATATGTTTATAACATAAGAAGATATTTCAGAAGTTTGAAAACCCATATGAACTTGTTTTACTGAAAATGTGCTATTACCAGTCATTGCTACGAAAGCCATTCATTTTGTATTTTATGTTATAGCGTTCAGTGGTCAACATAAAAAAACTGGGCACGCGTTAGCCACCCTCCCCGCGCCGCGCTTCCCAACCACTATACCAGGTACGGACCCGCACGTACAAGGGGAAGGGATGATCGAAAATAATAGGGGAAGAGAATTTTAAAATTTATATTTTTTGCAGCCGGCGCAGGTGATATAACGCGTGCGCGTGCGCCGGCGACTCACTTGTACGTGAAGCTCCGCTGCCGCCGCTCGCGCTCGCCT
Source organism: Pyrrhia umbra (assembly GCA_963891755.1). Taxonomy (NCBI): domain Eukaryota; kingdom Metazoa; phylum Arthropoda; class Insecta; order Lepidoptera; family Noctuidae; genus Pyrrhia; species Pyrrhia umbra. The sequence continues at coordinate 10,247,062 of OY982922.1, read as the reverse complement.
CTAATCGAAAGCTCCCACAAAACCTTCCCCTATCGCGCAGTGCTTTTCCGATAGCCGCGCCGACCGGTCGTGTTCATTATCTGTCGTGACCGCCCGCGCCGTACGCACGTAAAATGCTACAAGAAATTCAACTTGTTCAAGGTCAGACGAACTACGTAGTCGTCGCGTCCGGATATCCTTCAGCTACATTAACGAAGACACCCGCAGAGAAGAGGAATGTACCCATTGCTCCGGCTCCTGAAAAAAATTATGTCACACACGATACGCCGCCAAATCTACAGTACAGAAAGAAGGTACACTTTAGGACAAACCCTTACACTGGACCTCAGGCCGCGTCCATCGCGAGACGTAACGCTCGTGAACGTAATCGTGTAAAGCAAGTGAATGATGGTTTCAACGCGCTGCGTCGACACCTGCCTGCCTCTGTTGTCGCCGCCTTATCAGGTGGTGCACGAAGAGGGTCCGGAAAGAAACTAAGCAAAGTTGACACACTAAGGATGGTGGTTGAATATATAAGATACCTGCAACAACTCCTCGAGGAAAGCGACGCAGCTTTAGGTATCACAAGAGATCAGGAAAATAGAGAAAATATTCCAAATGGAAGTACATTACAGCCAATGACGTCAATGGATATGGACGATGGATTTTTCTATGGAAGTGGATCTCCTTGTTCTGAGAAGCCGGATTCCCCTGCGCCTTCCGAGTGTTCGTCGGGGGTGTCGTCTGCATACTCAGCTGATCGCTACGAAGTCACGACGACACAACAACAGCTCGGTCCTATGGACGAGGATGAGCTGCTAGACGTCATCTCGTGGTGGCAACAGAAATAGCAATCACGTAAGTTGACACACATTATGTTTATAATTTAGCAAAATAAAAAACAATAATTCTATATTTAAAAAAAATGTTTCTAACCTGTGCTAATTGAAGCGGTAAAAATCTTAGAATATTTTAAAACCAAACAATACTAATCTGTTTTTCTTTGTTCACAGATACAACGTTGTGAGTGACACAACTGGACCCAACCCTCCGAAAACGAAGTTCATTATTTATTAATAGTGCAAATTATCGTTTAAACATACGAAAAGACTCTTGTATATCTAGTCAAATCAATAGTGCCTTCAATATTTAGATATTAAGTCCTAGTTTTAATTGCGGGGTAATTTATCTAGTTTTGGATTTCTGTACTGACTTTTTTGGCAGACAAAACATCTGACTGCTTAACTGTTTAGTGATTAATTTCATAATCGAACGGGGATTTTTTTTTCTTAATGTTCACTTTTCAAGTGTTGACTGTATAAATACCTCTGAATTGTGTAGATAATTTCAAGACAATGATTGTTTGGTATAGGCTGTTAATAAAATACTTTTAGTATAATTTGTGAAACAAATGGTCGATAGTACACGTTACCTTTTACTGATATTACCGAAACTGTAAGAACGCACTTTGTATTATCGGCCGAGTCGATGATATTGTAAATATACCTTAATTAGTTGTAAGATATTAGGTTAAGAAATTAAAACTATTTATTGAATCGACCTGTTGGTATTTTTATTCTTTTTTTTGAAAAACTTGCAAGCTGCAGTTAGTGCTACTGGTTTTTACATCATTCTACTGGCATACAAATGTCGTAAGTACAAACAAGTTATAGTGTCTATCAATTAGTTTTTAAAAGACATTATTTACAATAGTTTATTGTGTTCCTTTTGTTCTGTCAGACCTTATATAAAATACAAACGTACATGACAAATAAGAGCCTTGACTTTACTGACATTTATTAGGATTACCTATATTCTTAAAGGTTGTTAGCGTTGTTTGTTTTTCATGGCGTTACTGCCTCCTGATCTCTCTTTTGATGAATTCCAAGTACATATATATACATTAACACTAATGTCCCAGAATATTATTTATATCCTACTTATATTATAAATGCGAAAGTTTGTGAGGATGTATGTTTGTTAATCTTTCATGCAAAAACTACTGAATGGATCTGAGATGAAATTTAGTACACACATAGTTTGTAACCAATATTAACACATAGGTTACTTTGTATTTAAGTCCAAGAAGTACCTCCCTTAGTATGCAGGTGAAACCTCGGGAAACAGCTAGTACCTAATATAAATATGATTTTTTGACAAAAACCTTCACTGTCGTACAAAGGAACTCTGGAAGATAAATAGGTAAATTAACTTATTTTTAAAACAACTTCATAATCATTGACCACATCATTTGTGATTGTTCAACTGAAAGTATTCACGAAAAACATGTTAATCACTCACGCTAATAGCAATACAATCTCATCTCGTAACTGTAAGTGAAAGATAACATTGCCATAGATGCATTAAAATATATCATGACTAAGTCTCGTAGGTTATGAAGACTATCTTAGTAGGTACTAAGGTACACTTCTTTCTTTATATCATAACAATTCCTGTGATTGCAGTTGAAAATAGAATAAGGTAATGAATTATGTGATAATAAATATGTGAAGTATTTTACTATTGTATTTAATAATATATTGTGATATTCTTCATAATTAGTAATTGACAATAAAATTCATGATAATATTTATTGAGGATATTTAGACGACAATAAAATATTTCTAAAATTTTATCAATTGTAACTCAGATTTTATCTATTTATTTACTCGTTGTAAATAAATAGATAGTAGATGAAGGAACACTTCTGACGTAACTACAAGTCGAGAGGATTTAATACAATAGACGTTACAAGTGTTTACGAAGAAAGAATCTCTTATACAACAAAAATGAAAACAATGAAGGCTGTCAACAAAACAGCGGGAGACGACTGAGCTCTCAAAATAACACACAGATTAGCATAATGGACGTATTAGTGTCTGCCTCTGTCGACCTCGGTCTGTAATCATTTTAAACAAGCCTTTGAAAATCCAGAACTTAGTTGACACAATTATAAGACTCACTTTTTTTTAAACATTTGTTTGTCTGTTTATCTATACTAATATAATAAAGCTGAAGAGTTTGTTTGTTTGAACGCGCTAATCTCAGGAACTACGAGTACGATTTGAAAAATTCTTTCAGTGTTAGATAGCCTATTTATTGAGGAAGGCTATAGACGGATATAGCTATAGAGATATATATCATCACGCTAAAACCAATAGGAGCGGAGCACCACTATTCCATTCGGACGAAGTCGCGGGCAGAAGCTAGTTTAAAATAATGTGCATTTTCCTTATGATAAAAATTATGTTTTTTTTGTCATTAAAAGGCACAAACGTCAATATGATTTTGATGGATAAACTATAACTGAAGTCAGAAGATAACTTAATAGAGTATGTATGAAAAATAAAGTATTCGAAACTCTCTATCGCAAGCAAATAATCCAGACAGAAAAAAAAATGCAATAATTCTTGATCCAGCCAACTCAAAAAAAAACCGGCCAAGTGCGAGTCGGACTCGCGCACCGAGGGTTCCGACCATTGGAAAGAAAAAATACGCAATAAAGTCGCAATTATCTTGTTTTTTTCCGACCGCATAATTAAGTTTGTTTGTAGAGGAAAATTGCTGATTACTTAAAAACTACCCGCTAGATCTCGTTCAAACCAATTTTCAATGAAAGTTTGCATGGTAATCTACATCATATATTTTTTTTAGATTTATCATTCATTTATTTTAGAAGTTACAGGGGGGGGGACACAGATTTTACCACTTTGGAAGTGCCTCTCGCGCAAACTATTGAGTTTAGAAAAAAATGATATTAGAAACCTCAATATCATTTTTCAAGACCTATCCATAGATACCCCACACGTATGGGTTTGATGAAAAAAAATTTTTTGAGTTTCAGTTCTAAGTATGGGGACCCCCAAAATTTATTGCTTTTTTTCTATTTATGTGTCAAAATCTTAAAGCGGTTCACAGAATACATCTACTTACCAAATTTCAACAGTATAGTTCTTATAGTTTCGGAAAAAAATGGCTGTGACATACGGACGGACAGACAGACAGACAGACAGACAGACAGACAGACAGACAGACATGACGAATCTATAAGGGTTCCGTTTTTGCCATTTGGCTACGGAACCCTAATGATACAAGTTAATAAAACACACTGTCTTAGTTTTCTAACCAAACAACCATTTCTCCGCGTGTGTCAATCCTGTTATTACCCTTTAGATATAATAAATCATCGTTGTCCAGATGTAGAGAATTAGCGGGACGCTGTGCGATCGCGTCGAGATATTCCCTAAAAATAATAAAAAATACCTCACACGAACCCAATCAACCATTATTATATGACACACGATGAGGGCAGATTCTATTAATTTATAACCAATGTGGGTGGATATACTGGCATTATTTTTTTAAAGGTCGCGAACGTGGACACAGATAACTGTAATTTCGTGTTGTTTTTATTAAGATATTGGCCAAGTAAATTGTGGCACGCAGCCCTTGCGTAGCCGTTATATTATGTTCAAAGAAAACATTAGCTGAGTAATAATAATATATATTTTTAACGTAAACGTACTCATGTTAATCATAATGAACTGGAATTCTAACATCATTTGACATCTTCTACTTGTAATTGTTCGCTTTAATTATGGAATATCTACTCCTTCTTGACGAATGAACAAGTGTCAAACCAAGATAGTAGTTCTAATTAAATAGGCTAATTTCTTAATTTATATTTTAGCCTCACTATAATTCTTTCAGTTTATCCATTTCTTCATGAACTTAGATCTAACTTGCAGGAAGAAAAAAAAGTAATAATTTATGGTATGGTATCACAGTCATCTTTTTATCAATTATACAGTGTAATAGAGACTTTTGAATGGGAAACTATGTATTAAGAAATTAATGTTCGTTGTCGTTTTATAAGCGATTACTCTTTGTTTTCAAAAATAAAAAAGCTAGATGGTATAATTTATATGTCCACGTAAATTATATTTGACTGCATTGTTAGACCTTTTGACAAATTCACTTGTAGCATCACGCGTGAGAGCGACCGTGTTACCCTAGTGTTTCTACAAAAAACCTTATTGTTTTGATAAAAAATGACATGCCATCCAAACATCTGATAATAAGCGTGGGCGGAGTCCCAACAAAAGAGAATTGGTTAGCACCATACAAACACAATACGGGATGAAGTTTTGATTCGGGTGTAAAATTAAGTTTTCTAACATCGGCCCCCCTTTGTTCGTTTTTTCTTGTCGCACCGTCCACACAATAAGGTTGTTTGTTCTATTAACGACTTGACTGCGATAAAATTACTGTTTTCTTGGGAATACTTTTCACTAATTTACGAGATATTTCGTGCGTAATTTGCTAAAATAACACCTATAACAATAAAATGTAACAAACAAACCAACGGTAGTAATTATATTTTTTTAACATCTTTTAAAGGCTTTTTTGTCTCGTCAATGTATCAACAATCAAAGTTTCTCCTCACATTAATCAAGTTGCATACATATCTGTATAACTTCCTGCGTTCGGTTTACTAAAGGCTACTTTTAGGCAGTTTATCTTGCTAATGATGTTTTACGATGTTGCTGCACTCGGCGTTATCACGCGCCGTCGCCTACGGTAGCTAATGCACAAAATATCGTCAAAATCTAACAAAATCTCCTTTGCGCGTTAGATAATAAGGTTCTATTTGGTGATAACAGTAGTGATATAGCGAAGTGGTAGCATTCTCCCGGCGGCTGTCTCTTTGTCGCCTCTCATATCTATAGGTAACTTAATTAATTGACGGATCGCGGTAGCAACCGGACTGATTAGCGCCCCTTTTTGTGCAACATCCTAACTCTTTTGTCGGAAAGTTATCTAAGTGATAATAGAATTGAGTTCACATGTTCCGCAACTTTATATTTCTTTGGTGAAACAGTAAGCCGAATAGCACTAATACGTAGCGGATAAGAGATTAACTAATTCATAAAAAAGTACTTTGTAATTTCATACACATATTTTCTGTGTACTAGTAAACGTGGCTCTAACCTTAGATTTAATCATTAACGCTATACTTTAATATAACGACCTCTTAATAGCTCCCTACGCAGGACACTGAAGCAGTAATACGCTTACTTAATAATAATAGGCGTTCGTGGCTTCTTCGACAGTTCCCGACAGATCTACTTAACGCACGAAATAATAACCCAATTGAATTTTTCGGGGCTGGAGAACAAAAGCCGGCAACACGGCTGTCGGCTACATTACCGCCCTACCACAATAAATCCCGGAGGTCCGTCGCCAAAGGGCTAATTACTCTGAATATCGGTTGATATACTGTCTACTTAGGAACCGTGATGTATGGCCGCATTCAAAGGATCGGACGCCGCGCGCCCCCGGCACAGGCACGATGCTACGATTATAAATAAGCATGTTTAGGATAACGATTGTCGACACTGCGGTTAGCTCGTAATAAACCGTAATAGAAAATATTAATTTATCCATCGTCCTTAGGAATCGTAAAACACTGGGCGGCACCCAACGGTTGCATTCATTGTCGTAACGTCTTTCATATCGACATCGAATGAGATGTCCAAGATATTCATTGTGTGCGCGACAATAGTACATGATCTAGATTAGTGACGTGCATTGTGTCGCCAAAGGGTTGCATTGTGTGCGTCACAAACGATGCGCCCGCGCATAATGCGTCGATACCCGCAAACATCTCGACCGATTCGCACAGATTCCGTGAATTTGTAAAGAAAATAAATATAACTTTTGACAGCGTTCCATTCATCATTTTTCATATTTTTGGCAAAGAAAGGATTTTATATTATAGTGAAATATTATTTTTGTCACTGGATTCTGGCAATAATATTGATTTGTCCTACCAAAAATAAATTTTGGGTTCTTACTTTTTTCATATACATGTACCGGTATCAATTAGCCGTACGCAAATGTAGATTTATTAATTAGTTAATGGAATTGAGCATCATCTAGTTACCCAAATTTTTTGTTATCTTATAATTATACTAAATGAAATATACAATCCCATTTGCACATAAATACTATGTTTCCAAAATAAACGTGACTGTGTTTGCTTTACTAATTATTTCACGTGTTTCATTGGAGATATTTTACTTTCTTACTCGCATATTTTATTCTGTACCATCTAACACAGAAACAAATTTCACAATCACCAGCACAATTCCTCTTATAACACCCACGAACAAGCAATTTCAAAATAAACCTTTAGACGTGGCTGAGCGTAATCTTTAACCGAACTCGGCCACAATGGAGGTGATAAGATCAAAACTCTTGCCTCAACAGACAAATTGTTCGCTTACAGACTGTTACATCGATAATATGTTTACAAAACATGTCATTCACAGAGAATTATTTTAAACAATGTTTTTGTACTGTGAAATTGATTCTACTGCTACCTAGAATTTGGATAAATATCACACCTTTATTTCTTGCAAGAGTAAGCAGACCAAGTAACTATAGGATAAGTACCGAGATGTGGTTAAAATTCCATGTAAGTAGGTAATTATAAAAAAATCCTAAGAATTTTGAGTTAGTTTAGTTTTTAGACATGGTCATGATTAACATTATTAGTCTTTTTTTTTCATTCATGTCAGAATTAGGTCGTCCTAGAGGCTCCTATCTCCTAAAGCGACGTGGTAAGTAATAAAAATAAACAATTAAATATTAAGTACATAGTTTGTACACCCTCAGGAATAATCCCAACTTGACAAACAAAACTATTTGTTTTGTTTTCTTCCAATTATCATAAAATATTATTATTCTATATATAATACAAAAAATAAGAAAAATAAAACACAGAAGTTAGGCATCAAAATATTCGTCCGCATCGCTGTCAGCGGGAATCGTACCCAAAAGGCTGGCTGCATTGCCACGTTGGATGGCAATGCTGATTCTTTGGCCTCATAAAATTAGAATTGTTATAACTAAAACCTTTAGAACAACCCCGCATAATCTCAATTGAAGACTAATATGCACCTTGCCTATAAAATCCTAAGTCCTAAGTGCATAAAGGTATGATTAACAATGCGTCGCTATTTGCAAGTGTTTACGAGTATAGTTTTAGTGCGGGCTAGCAATAAGTGGCGTGGCCAGTGCGGCAGATGTGAGGGATTGCGGGTAGCAGCAAGGTGTCACGGCTCAGGTGCCGTGAGTGGCACAAGCCACAGCTTTGTCATCGTCGCGTACTGACGAGCACAGATACACTAAGATTTATATACAAAAATATTGATTTTCATAATCAGAACTTATCAAATGATTAATTTAATTTAAGCAAGGATTAATTGTCAAGGGTCAGTCGGCATTTATTAATTAATCAAAAAAGTTGAGGCTATTTTAAATGATGCCTTTTCCCAACTACGTTTAGGTTAACATCCAGTGCTTTTACATAGAGCGACTATCTGACTTCCTCAACCCAGTTACCGAGTAATACGATACCTGCTGGTAAGACTGGTTTTCAGGTTTTCTGGGTTCTCACTACCCGTAATGACTATCAAAGATGTACAAGTGACAGCCGGGACTAATAGGTTAACGCTTTTTGAGGCACGGAGGAGTCTCAATAGACATAGTGGATGGGTGATCATCTACTCCGTCTGACCTGACCGTCTCTGTCCGACCGTATCATTTAATAACTATAAATCTAACTTCTATACTTTCACACACTATTTTCTTCCACTAAAATTACTAGCTGTACAAATCATGATGAAAAAAGATGCATAGCATGAATAAAGCTATTAAACTTTAACGAGATTGTTAAATAGTATTTAAAAAACCACTTTTAAAATTATAGTTTAATTATACCTTTTCCTACATAAAATTTAAAATCATAAAATTGTGCACACGAGTGTACCCTGCTCGTAGTAATTTTTTCAACATCCGCCTTGATACAAATGCGGAATGCGCGAAAGTAGCGCAGGATAATTAAAATCCCTGTTTGTCATAAGCTTTGATATTATTTTGCCACTTTTCTTTAAAGCGTACTGTGTATAAATTTATCTTTAATTAATGTTTTCTGACGGAAAATATAATTACATAAAGACACAATTTTATAGAATTAATTTAATTAAAAATAGAAAAGTGAGATACATGTTAAATAACAATACCTATTTTAAAAAAAACTAGGCCCCTATATTTGTAAGTTAATTGATATCATAGGACTTATAAATATGTTTAATTAGGTTTGAGAAGCAGAAACTATGGAGTCCGAACTATATAATCTTAATTGAGTAATACTGCATGAGCAGATGCTGTACTCGTGCTATTGCATAATAAACAAGCTGCAGAACAGATGAGATACTAAGGACGGGTGCTCATGGTCAGACAGACAACCCGATGACAGTTTGCGCAAAAACTTTATATTTACAATACCCCTTTCTTTGTGCAACCCTATACTTTGAAATAGACGAAATTGTACAACTGTTTAGATCGGCACATGCTATTCCAGGTGCGAATTTGTGCCAATAAAATTTATTGTGTTGATGTAGAAAGCTTCATCTGTTGGCACGCTTCTTTGATAATTTTGGAGCGGCTGCATTTGAATGTCAATGTGACATGTACCTATCACTGATGGTCTAGATAAGAGAAACTCCTTGCAACCGACTTCTAGATTTTATATTCATGTCACAAGTTTTTTTTCTACATGACCTCTTGCAGGGTGCTTCAAACAGCATTCGACCTGCGTAACCGGACAATTCATGTCACAAGTGTACAACAGAAAAAAATCAAGGTAAATAAACCTTCCAAACGTGACCTTACGTAACCCGAAGACTGTTAGGATTATTTTTAACAGTGGCATTGATTGTTCCTTCTACTCAGCTTTTTGTCGCCAATGGCTCTATTCTGATACATGATCTAGTATTAAAAAAAGTCTGGAATACAAAATACGTTTTCTTAAAGTTCAATGTATACAAGTAGTAGGTACAAGTGTTTAATATGTAGTTTCTTTAATAATGAGCGTTTAAAAACAGCGGTACATTTATATGTAATCAGTTGTTAAATACAGTGACAATATTTCGAAGATAATCTTAATTAAGAACGCTATCACAAAGCTTTAAATAGGTGTATTTATAATTAACCTTTACGCTTATCAATGCTTTAGTTCCTGCTGTGTGAACTGGTCACCGATTCTTTCTAGCATTATTCCATCTTGTTGGTGTTGGCTTACATTATACATGAATTATCGGCTATATATCCTACTAATGTAGCCACTCTCATTAATATCAATTAGACAATTTACTTTTAAAATGCCTCAGAGAGGACAATAAACCGAATGACATTTGTAGAACTGTGACAATCGTTTCGGCTAATTGGAAGCCTTTAAACCCAACAAGCAGTCTTTTTGTAGGCGTACGAAATAGTCGGTTAGTTAATCAAATATGTACGTAGTTAATTAATTCCTAAAGAAAAATATTGGCAAGTATTGTATTGTATTAAACAACCAGTTATAACATTTTAGAATAAAACTGGTATGGCTACCAGACTTAAAACTCGTGATGTATGTTTCAGAAGTCATCCACATACTACTATGAACATTATTTCTTCAAAAATAAAAATCTAACAAACACTTTCTGTTTTACAAGCCACAATAAAAGAGGTGCTATTCTTCAAAATACTGTTATATGCTGGTCATAACACTGTCCCTATTAATTCATCAAAATTTTAATGTCAATAATACAAGTGGTAAAGCAAACAACGGCCGGTTACTGTAACCGACAGTAACTAAGATATTTCACCGGGCGACGTTTACATTGGTGTTAACGAGCCATCCCCCTATAAAATGTTTTGTGTTCATACATAAATCTTCGAAGCTAGAAGACATCACAATGCCAACGTATAAATATTTTGTATTAATGAAATATATTTATTGCATCATAAAATGTTATGTGTATTGGTGAATGTAGGGACCATGTCGTTGTTAATATACATAGCCTGGATACCAAATGTCTTCTTCTTTGGTTTACATAATAAACTGATTTTACTATATTAAATTCAAATGACTATTTCCCATAATTGCAAGTGATAATACGAATCGATATCTACGTGACTAAAACTTAATGAATGAGCGAATAATTACCGATTTAATTAGCATATTAAAAACATTGATTGGTCATTATGCATCAACTATAAATATTTGCATAATTAAGCTTCCATTCATTACTGATTTGTGAGGCACCCATTATCACCCAATATAAGAGATAATAACTTTGCCAAGTCGTAATAAAAGTCAAGCACTTTAACATCGCAAACTTCTGGCAATTAATTCAAATTGTTTAATGACCAAATTAATTATTTTAAATGCCAATTAATGCCCCCAGATTCCGATAATGAATTATGTGGATTCTGACGTATTACACCTCTCATTGATTATATTTTAACGCTTTTATAAGTGTAAAAACCGCGATAATGTACCCCTATCTTCATTTACTTAAGTGGTTGATAACGCGTGTGAAAAAAAGAAAAGTTATTTTTTTTAATTAACACATTAAGGGCAGATATCTTAATCTGTATGGCGCCAATTCTAAAAAGACTTCACCCCTTGATAAGAGTCTCGACGACTTTATCAAATACGTCCCCAGGACGTATCTACAGAACGGGATAATAATGTGCAAAAAATCTAAGGTTTCTTTTACAATTAATGGTTTTTGGTTTTTACTTGTGTTTTAGATTTTTGGACCACCCCTCGGAAAGAATGCGAGCTTTTTTACGATTGTGTGTAAATCATAATTGTATGTTTTGCATTTTTATTTGACATATTTACTTAGCAAGGAATAATGGAATGACATGGAAGCAAAACATATTACGCCGATCCCATATTACCATGGATTGGAAACAATGCATGAATAAGAAGAATTAAGTTTTATTAATATTTTAACATAAAATAAAATTGATTCTGTATTTATTCCTATATATTATTCCAATCGATTGCAGCAGCTTAACTCCGAATTTTCGTAGTAGCCGCTGACTCGAAATAAATGTTGAATAATAATTACTGACAAGAACGGACGTGGGAAACCGTCTCCTACGGCAGCGATCGGCGTACGCGCAGCACATAAATCACACAGCATAACAACACAAGATTTATACCGCCTAAACGGATAACAACAATTATATCGGAATCATTTCAGATGGTATGAAATCACCTAATGATTCACATAATTATGGTAAAGGTGTTACATTACCACCTATTTATATACAGACATTAAGATTGAGCACAGCTTATGAAGCAATAAAAAGAAATATTTTAATCAATTAGTTATACTTACATGTGTCGGTAGCATACCTATCAATAACTGCGTATCTACTTAATGACTTCAAGTAAATGGAAAATTAACATTAACCAAACGTCTTTTTTTTCATAAGTAATTACATTGGAGACATGTTGCACATTAACAGTAATGCACATACCTGTTTAATTCTGAAATAATTAGGAGCTACTTAAATCTTAGTACCTACTTAACGCAAATTGAGTGACTTGTATAATTTATTACACTAATGTACGTAATTATGTACCTACTAGCATTAATGTAAAAACACAATAATTAACCCTTTTCTAAATTGATGTTCCTCAAAGCATTTTTTTCGTACACCAATATTTCACACGAGGTAATAAACTTTTGAAATATTGGGGGCAATTATAGAAAGGTAAAATGAAAAAATAAATAAAGACAAAAATCGCTAGCCTGGAGCTGTATTGCGGAGGGCCACTGTTCAAACCACATTTGTACCATATTTTTTGCTACATTTTTATGAGGGAAAGACGTTATCCGTGAGATCTGGTCCACTTGATTTATATATCGGCCGGACTAAACACCGCTTGTTAGTATTCAGGTTAGATTTGCATCCAATTAGTAGCATTAGGATTTTGTTATGCGTGATATACCGTATCAAAGTGCCGATATTTATGGTCGAACTTTTAGATTTTGAATCGGTTCCGACGTTTTGTATAAGTACTGTAACAATACAGGTATTTTTGTTAATTCTTATACAGATTTTAAAGCAACTTGACCGAGATGCCAGTTACGTAAAAAAAAGTAGAGAACGAGTAACAGAAATAACAGCTAACAATTTTAAATATAGGTATTCAAATCTTTATGAAAGGAACAAATAATATTTATATGATTTGAATAAATTTAATACTATATTTATATGAAACAAGTAATTATAACACAAACAAGTATTTAATGTAATATTTTTCACCTTTTCGATGCACAGTACTGCATTTAGTGTCCATTCACTAGTTCAATGCAATCAAGAACACATTCAAGTAACAGTACATACCAAGCCATTTGCATTAATCTGAATAAAAATAGTCGAAAACAAAAGTATAGCAAGTGAGCGGATACAAGCGAAGTGAACACTTTCCCACGGGTGTGCAGTCAGAAAATAGATAGCGAAGTATTGAAATAACTTTACAATCAAATATCGATTAACAATACAACTTTATAATACCCTATTTGTGCATCATGCATTGTAAATCCACAGAAAAATAATAAAAATCATGTTTCGATTTAACATAAAGCTGTAAAGTCAAAACAAAAGGTAAGACAATTGTTTGCGGCCATATAAACGTACGCGCGTAGTACATAAAATACAAGTGTACGTAGCATATGCTTACTTAAAACACTAAAGAATAAAGAATTCGCAGTCATCCGCGGATTAACGAATGCTCCCGCTGCCGACAACAGCGTACACACGAACAAATTGTTTGATCAATAAATAATATACCGTAGACTTGTAGACAATTCGTAGCGCGCTACGATTATTTGTAGCACTTTTTGTAGGCATCGATTAGGTTATTGAGTCTCATGGGAGTTTAGTAGAATTAAATCTCGAATAAACTAAATAAAAATGTCTATACTTTAAAGACTTTTCCGACACCTAACGATCACTGATCACACAACTCAACTTATGTTAAGATACTTGGAACCTTGATCCACAACAAAATTATAAATTTAGTTTCACAAGATTCTTTCGAAGGCCACCATGTATCGTCCCAAGGGAACCATAAAGATGACAAAGCCTTCACAAGGGAGTGTGCATTCATATCTTCCATTTATTGTACTAACATCATATAAAACCTTTTCCAAATAATAGTAGTTTTTGACTAGGGCTTCCTAGTCAAAAACTACTATTATTTGGAACGTCAACCTTTCATCCCAGTTTCAGCCTTTTGTTTTATACAGCCGTATGTCACATAGCCCACCGCCAGCGGGTACAGTCAACCGCCCAGGAAGCGCAACTCAACGCGCGAATAAGAAATAAATTCGCTGGCAAGCGTAACAAAGGTGAAGTAAAAAGGAAGCGTCCACCCCCTAGGCCATGCGCAGGCGCAGGCGGGATTTACATATCGGCTATCGGGATACACGTGCCTTATGGCTTCATGGGAAACGAGAAAAAATGGCAATTTCGAACGTAACGAATGTAAAAATCTATTCAACTTAATACACGTATGTTTTGAGTTGCGTATGAGTTTTGTGAGTGTATGCAATCAGGTTTTCTGAAGTATGATATAATCCAACATCATTGGATTATATAATACCTTGATACGATTCATGCGGATTTTCCCAGAGGGGTAGGGCAAGGATGTACCTACGCATTCACATAATTTCACTAGTTATGTTTCTTCCATTTCTTTAATAGGGACGTACCATAACCTGGACGCAAATCAAGAAGCTGCTACTGAGAAACGTCACATGGAGAATCGAAACAAATAATCGCGCTTACGATCACTAGATCAACAAGGCTTTCACTATATTAAGCTATTGTGAAAATAGCTGCAAAAATTACTGAAAAAAAAAACAGCCAATAAATAATTATTCTATAATCACCATGTTTGGAAGAAAGTCTGCGGCATAAAGCTTATATAATATATATAATGTAATTCTATTCACGTAACGGAACAAGAACATTATTTATTTGTGACCAATATGACACCAGGGACTTTTGTAACTTAAACGAGACAAGCGTTTTGTAAAATTACATTCACACCCAATTAATTTCTAAAAATATAAATCACAGAAGAATAGAACAGTGTTATGTTCAGCGATATTGATGAAGGTAGAAGATGTTTGTCTTACAAACTTAGATAAGCATCAGTTTGCCATGTTGTCCCCACTTGTTCTAAACAGTGCCACGGAACTAATGGCATTTGTAACGTTAACATGTGTACGAATAATCACAACGTAAACATACAAGTAAAAACAAAATACATTTGCTTTGTTTAAATTAATTTTGTTTTGTTGTAACACTTTTACGGTGAAATGACTAAAAGAAGCAGTCATTATCTTTAGCATTCAGTATTTATCCGTGTGCATTAATCAGTTACTTCAGGACGCGAGTGAAACCACGGAAAATAGCTAGAAAATAAATAAAAGTTACGTTTCAAGATGGCTACTATTTAAAAAAAATACAAATATTTTTCAGTTTCATTCAATTTTAATAATAGTAACATAATCTTTCTTTTTTAGTGTTTTTTTTTTCTGACGATAAAAGTCCCTTGAATACGCATGTAAACTTATTTTGACACTGAATAAAAAATGAATCAAAAGAGATGTTATTCAAATGTTTGTACCAACAATTGTAGATGTGTGATAAGGCGCAATCTTAACACGATCTCGTACGCGCGCACCGTGTCTTTGTGTCTGTACAACCCTTTATACGAGAGGTGTTAAATTGTTTATATGATAATCGTCTTTACGTTGTACTTCACACAAAAGTACAACTGTGTTTTATTTCTTTTTTCAATACGATGCTAGTTAGTCGCCTGAATTATTTCTCATAACTTCTGCATTTTATAATCCATAAGTTGATAATTTTATAGTTTTTAATGAGCATAATATAGTTAACTGAGAGCTCGCCTACCAATTAATACCATGTCACCGGCCAAAGCAAAACTGGATGGTGAAACAGATACAGAGCTTTTTACTAACCTGCTTGAAAAAAATATGATTATAAATATGTACCCATCACATTTGAGCTAAAGACAACATTTCGTAAAATGAATAGAGAAGGCTAGACCAGTGAAGGTGAAGGTTATAATTTATGGGATTTGTGGACATTATTTGTTACTCAGTCAATAATTAAAAATTGTGAAAGATAAGATAAACTGAAGTATTTTTCTTCCATTTCCAAAGAATGAAGTAAACTAAATTACCTTGGGTAGGTAATGTGACTGTGCAGATGTAAAATGATATCAACTCACAAATCGGCAACTTCAGACGTCCAAATAACAAATCGAACTTTTATACTCTGATGCTCCATCATTGGCCGTATACTGTTATAAGAGCTCTTGGCTTTCGTACGACAAAATTATTCGTGCCAATTAAGCGGTGTCTGCGGGATGACACTCAACTTGTCCTTTGGGCACACGCCGCCCATTCACTGGCGAATTGGAACAAAAATATCATGGAGCAGAAGGGAATAGGATTGTATTCATTTAATAACTGTTTAAGTACCTATATAGTATTTGATATATACGTGATATATTATAAAGTACTCTATGAATGAAACATCTTACATATATCATGACACATCACCTCACATATCACACTCATAGTACGTACCTATCTCGATGACAATAACATATATTTCAAAGTCATAATTTTTCATACGAATGAAATATGTTGTTAATAACTTTGTACACTTTAATTAAGACTAATACAATATTATAGTTTAAGTTTATTAAGTGCCAACATTTAATTTATAAGATTTACTATATTGCGTACTTCTTTACAGTAGACACTGAACTTAATAGGCTTCAGCCCACACAGTTAAAAAAACCGTTCTTAAATCATTCGACTCTAACACTTTTATAAGTTATCGCTCCGTTAGTCCAAGCCCCAGGTTATAAAGTAATAAGCAGTTAAACACACATGAGATTGCTTCCAATATCTGTACATAATTATTAACGAAATTGTTGCACACACGTTAATGATTGGCCGAGCACATACTAATCATCGAGCATCTTCCTTGAACGCCACCGATCAACCGTAATTTACGATCACGAAGAAAGTAATAACACAATGACAAAGAATTCGGAAGCCATTTATGAAATATTTTAATCTATACACATAATGCTGAATAATAGTCGAACACAAAGTAGCAATAGGAAGAAATAATATTTTTCATTTCCTGTTTGGTTTACCAGTGAAATTTTGGAGTGCAAAGTTTTTGCATTGTGTACACGCATCCGTGGGAGCAACTACCTGGCACCCGCGGCGCAGTAATTTCTTATAAATCGACATCGAGTGAGATATCCACGGCCGCGCTTCTCTACCCGCTGCGAGCGAGCGGCGCGGGCGGCGGGGAGCGCACCTACAATGACACACAATAGCGCACATGATCTAGATTAGTGACGCGCATTGTGTCGCCAAAGGGTTGGGAAGCTTTGTGCGGACAAACGGAGCGCCCGCGCATAATACCACGGTACCCGCAAACATCTCCACTGTGATTTCGCACGATTCTATGAATTTGTAAAGAAAATAAATATAACTTTTGACAGCCGTCCACGCATCGATGCTATCGTTGTTTGTCGATTGTCCATTGAAAACAGAGATACAAATGAAAAATAATCCTCAGGCATTCATAATAAAATGTGATTTCATTTTATCATAATTGATCATATTTTTTTAATATTAATGAACAAAAATTTAAAAGGAAGAGTTTGTGTTATTAATTTCATTATAGCAAATAACCGGCAATCATACTTTTAGCTAAATTAGAGCTTGGTCCTGTCAAGGGCGGAAAGGGTGAAGAATATACAATTTGAAATATTCTAATAGTTTTTAATAACCCGCTTTTGACGAACATTAGACAACCGATAATTAAACCACTTTGAATAGTTATGCGGAGGTTATAATGAATATTTCCGTGGAACTTATAAGGGTTGTTCGGTCCTAAAGTTTAACCCTTCCATCCATTCGCTGGATTAGCTGGAGGCTATTACTTAAGAAAACGGTTATTAATATTTATCATGTCGTGTTGTTGTGAGTGCTGGTGGAGGAATCATGATGTGCAATCATAAAACTTATTCTGGGTTAAGCACATAAATATACGGTGCTTGCCTGCGGCTTTGCTTGCGTGTTTCAGAAATCAGCCTTAAATGTTTATTGATCTGTAATCTGTCATTGAGATTTATTTGTTTGAATGTATCAAACAGTAACAAATGATAACGATGGATATTATTATCGTTCATTATTTAAGGATATGAGGTAGCAATAATAGCTTAAAACATGTTGATTTTATTTTTATTTCGTGTTAGAAATTGATGGTAAAAAACCTATAAATGCCGATTAAAATCGTAAATAAGACATTTGCATCCAAAATCTGACAACAAACAAAATTCCACGAGATATTATTAAAAATGTAACCTGTCCGCTTACGTCCATTAAGAGAGAAGTCAAAATATTTTATGGATGTAAATGTTAACACTTTTGTCAAACGAGATCACCCACAGAAGGCACAAAGGGCACCGATGTAAATCTCGCCTTTTATACGCCGCTAGATTTTTTTGATGCAAAGTCATAAAATATAGATATATGAACAAAATACTAAATGCAATAAAATACTCAACCTCATTCATACAGATTAAAAAAAACTCCGCTCTACATTTTGGAAAAACTCGTTCCATGGTAATTTTTTATACGCAACCTGACCGCTGTCATTGTTAATTGTACCACATGAACTAAAAAATGGATGAATGGGTCCGAACGCTGTCTTTGAGCACCCAACGGGTGACATTGTAGGGAGCGATTTGTCTTACAAGCTCAGATTCGATCTTAATATTGGATATCGTTTTTTCGCACCTCATGTCAATTATGCCTCGTATCTTTTATCAGCTTTTTCTCCTTACAATAAATATTTTTTTATAAAAAGTCCTCGTAAGTTAAGGTTACTTTATAGTTTTATTGCATTTAAGGATAGGTTACAGAGATACACAATATCAAGCCCTTTCATTCAAATGTACCCCTTTAAATCAATGCGTGGCCATTCATCACGGCGGCGACACTTCTCGCGTGGAACAGACATTACCAAGTGAACTTTAAAACAAACAAAACACAACTCTAATGATATCGTAGTACAAGCAGTATTCGTCTGTACAACACTTGCTTTTAATTTACGGAACTAAATGCAGATGCAAGCATTATTGTGTATGTTGTATCTAATTAGATAATGTAATTAAATTAAATTCCATTCTCGCCTTTGGGTGGTAACCCTTTCGATATTCTTATCACCGTTTTAAGCCCATTCAGAATTTATTGGCATTAATGTAATTAATTGCTTTATTTTTTAAACGATACCAGTATCGAAAACATTCTAGTGTCAGAAAACCTGCGCCAACGAAGAAATAGGATGCTCAAAGAAAAAGGTCGTTGAACGTAATTGTAAACTCGATATAAATTTGATATACAACGTCATAAAAAGCCTAAAAGCAGTTCAAATAAAGTAACTTTTTTCCCAAAACTAAATGCAGTGCAGTGACGTACAAAAAAGCTGGCGGAAGAGGATGGGACCTACCAATATTAGTTTTATATCTGGCAGAAAAAAGGCTCGACTTGAGAGGGCGATTGTCGATCAGAATAAGAATAATAATGGGAACCCTTTGAGATTGACGAACCCTTTCGGTTCTGCACCTGATGCGGAAGCTATTCGCACACTACGTGGGAACATTATTTTTCCGAAACTACGGACTTTTTGATTCTGCCTTTTTCAATCAGAATGAAAAATCCGTGTGAACTAGTGACAGGTTACTCTTTTTGTGATTCTAACAATGTAGAATTATTTGCCAATTTCCTATTCATATATTCTGGTTATTCTGCATGAAAAAAACTCCTTTAGTTTGTGGTACAGTTTTACATCGCCCATTGTTATTGAGTCTACTCATGATAAATAGTGGTGTAAATACCTAGAGTGTAAAGTGTAAAGCTTTCGGTGAAGGCTACATGCCAGAACACTTATCAAGTTTGCACGTTGGCGATGCCTAACTGTCCGTCACGTCCTGAATACTGCTAACAATGAACTTGCGCGAATAACAAGTAGATGTGATATTGGCACTCGAAAATCAACTTTACGATATTGTGTTAAGAGTGATTAGTACTACGACCCGCATATTGTAGAAATACACGCGCCAGTGCATTAATGATAGCGCTATCTGTTACCTACACTTGACTCTTAAGTTTACAAGTACACGTACATGAGATAAACGTAGTATTCATTATACAGAATACTTCAATTTCTTCTGAATTAATTATAATAATATACATTCTTTACAAATGAAGTGTTCTGCAAAAGCAAATAATTGTCTACTTAAAAACTTTACGTACTTGAAAACTTTGCTCATTTGGTGTCAGATAAATTTTGATAAGAATCATTTTTCAAAGCAAATTAATAATGTTTACGCTATAAAACTTGACCTATCAATATTTCGATTACCAATTATTTCAATTAAATCAAGGAATCTACAATAAACATCGTACTTATTAGAAGCATACCATTACGTCATTACTCGTCACCCTCACTAAGAGTTCGGTAATATGGCGGAAGCGACAGGTCGTGGTAATTTGACTGCTGTCATAACAGCGGATACAACCCACTTAAGCTTATTTCACCTAATTGAATCCTAGAACATTAAGCTCCTCAAACCTATAATCCCTTTTATGAGATTCACGCCGACATTTTAAGGATCCTTCAACTGTCGTCTCCAGAAAATATTTTTTGTTACCATATAAATCTTAGGGCAAGGTGCATTAGTTTCAATTAAAGGTTTATCCTTAAGTCGATGTAACTTTTGATTGGCTATATAATTTTAATCGTAGGTGATTTCGATAGATTTATTTGCTAACTTGAAGTGCATATCTTCCTTACATAGGTACTCGTACCTTTTCCCTTTACTGAATGCGTATTTAAATCTATTATGGACACATTTTAATTATTGGATAAGACTGTTTTATGCTCTTACACATATTACTATTTTAATTATTTTTTAAGTTAAACACAGACAAGTTTTAGAATAACGTTAAATTACATGTCTTACAGCACCACTTTCTTTTTACTGCTTACACTAACATCGATAGAAATTGAATGAATATTGAATGTACAATAAAATCAATAATTTCCTTTGTAAGTTATTGCTGTAAGGTCACGCTGGGCACAGCGGTGTTCTATCTAAATCACTGCAATGCCACTGTCCTGTCTACTAAACTAACATCTTCATCCCGTGTCTATGTTAATGGTGTGATCAACTCACTACATTCTACTCTACTCGATGTTGTTGTGCAAAAATAATGAACTTCCCAACTAATGTTACCGTTCGAATGCATGATTATACTTTTAATAGTTTTATTCACTCGATACTCTTACATTTATAGCGTGCAATTTGGTACATCTTATTAAACATTATAGTATTGAATAGTAATACAATCTTATTGCTTTTAAATCGATTCAGTTTGGTTCATTCGTGTCAATTGGCACTATAATATTCAACACCTGCCTTCTTGAACACTTTTAAATAGTCATTTGGCTCCTGTTTTACTTTATATCGAGTTGGATGATTGTATCGGTAACATTGTGTCCCATCACTAGCTGATGTTCACATAAACACATGCACAACGACATATTTACGAATGTTACCAGTGTAACCGTCTGTAAATGTGTTAGTTTATAAAATACGATATGCCTATGACTCTATTGATATTTATTAGATACCTCGGTAGCTGATACTTACACATTCCGAGCTTCAAAATCTAATAAAATACACTTTTGGTATGTTTCGAACTTAAGTGCCATTAAAATGAAATAAAATTTGTCGGTATCGTTAAAAGGTATTTTTTATTCAAAATCGTATATATTGAAGCCACTAAAGTACGTGATGTACAATGTTGCGCAATTTGAAGTACGAAATTATAAGAAAAAACGGTAGTTACAATGTGCCCTTAGAGAAACCCGGACAATTTCATACAAATCGAACCGCAGTGAAGTGTTTAAAAAGACGGAGGAAACGTTGAAAAAACTTAGGAACATGAGAGTTGCTTATTTGACGTATTTCATGCGGAAATCATTCTCAAATTGCACATCACAAAAGTGTATCTTCCGATTGCAAATGTTCAAGAAATTCTAAGTTTTTTTTTGGGTTTTTTTTTTCAAATAGACGCATGCCATGACGTGAAACAAAAATAATAATTAAAACTTCATTTCATTCAAAGATTTTAAAAGGTACGATTTATGATTTTGGAATTAGCACTATCGTATATCGCAATTCATATTTCCTTGTAAGTTGATATTTTCTGTTTTGCGGTCAAGTGGCCACGCTTTCAACGCAACACAACATATTATAACTGGTAATTATCTTCTTTAGAATCTGCTACTGGTCGGCAGATGTATGCTTTAGTTATTCTTGTACAAGATTTAATTTAAAAATTTCAATACAAATTTCACTTTACGCATCACGACATAATACTTATCTAAGTTTTAATTTCAAAAAGCCAGAAAGCTTTTTAAAAGCTGGAGTGACACATTTGCTTTAAAATTATATATCTCTTTCTTGCTTGCTGAATTATTTTCTTTATACTTTTCTTAAATAATTGCATAAGTTTTTATAAGAATTTTAAATGAATCATGAGTTTTTTACAAAGTTAAACTTAACAAACTATTGCATATTTTACTACTTTATAATGTAAATTTTATACTCCAATTTGTATCAGTGTACAATATTATCTAGATGTTGATAGCAAAAAAATATATTTTAATCATTACAATATCCCTATTTCGATGGCAGGTCGTGATATGCGCGTGACCCGGCCCGCGTCGATCACATCGCGGGTTCCCAGCGCCCGCGCAGCGCCGACGAAGGAAGCCGATATCCGACGATTATTTATGTACAAGGACCTGTCCGCCGCTAGCCTTATTTCTTCCCTCTGTCTGTACGTAACTTATGTTGTAACTGTTGTGGGCATTAGCAAAAGGATGAATGAAATGAATTGTAAGTATTCATATATTTGAAGGTTATTCTAATAATATGAACGGTTAGTATAGATCAATTAAAGTTATATATGTTTCTACTGTATCTACAAATTTCAAAATTGTTACTTATAGGTAAAGCTCTTTTGACTGCAATAAACACTGGCATAATTAACAGCAATATAGTACAGATTACTCTTAATGCCGTTAATCACCAAAATCTATATAAATAATCTAATAACATGATACATAATTATCAATCATAAAGCTATAAATAAAGCCTTAAATTCGGTGTAACATGTATAGTATATGTAATCAAGTATATAATGTATCGATTTGTAATAAATCATGCGGCGAGCCCGCGTCGGAACTGAGTCGGGCTATAAAGCATTTGCATAAGTGATGGCCCTTACTTGTCCCGTATCATTGTACCAATTACGTCTTTACCTACCGTACCGCCATGCGACAAACAAAACTGTTTTTAGACATATTAATATATTGATGACTTAATCAAAAAACCCATTAATATCCTTACCAATATTTAAAAGAGCTAAATTTTGTTAGGCTTTCAAAGTAACACCGTCAACTTCAAGGAAACCTATTTTGATTTTCGGTAAAAGTATTGACGTAGATCTGAGAAAGAACATATTATATAAAATAACTTTTATGAAGGCGCGTACAATAGTTTCCTTAGGATAAGATTGAAACTAAAGGTAACAGCTAGTTTACAATAAATTAACGTAGACACAGATATTAAAACAATAGTCATAGCTTATCAAAAGAAAGCACGACGTTCTAAAATTAATTTCAAGAATTTATTCCCGACATACAGACAACCATTAATTACAAATACAATAACAGTGAAAGTGAGAGATTAATTAAAATATAACAAATGAACGCACCTATTGAATAGAATGAAAGAGATTTAGAATTAACAATAACAATCGATTAGAACAGTCTGTGCTTCAAGTTGAGCGATTAACGAACAATAGTAGTTACAGTTTAGAGTACAACAAAGAGATAACATCTACACCAAACACTGGTTAACTGATTTAGCGAGATAAGGCATTAAGTGAGTGTATAAACAAACGTTTTTATTTCTAATATTTCTTAGGAAAATGGACTATTCAAATTGTTGTTGAAGAAAGGGTACAGATAATGGGCGCCAAATCTCTTTGGTTCGTAATAAGCTTTATTGCTATCGAAATCGAATATAAGATAGAATCGCGATACCGAGTACATTATATTGGTAATGTTATTATATTCTTACTATTTATTTATCCGAACTTTTTAGAAAATTTCTCAGTGATTTTTGTGGAGGCGTACTATTTGCTATTCAACTTTTCTCGCCTAATATCAAATACTACCAATGGCTAAACTACACAAAAGTACCCTAAATATGTCTCGCTTATCGTCAAGTATTCGCAAATATCACGAACACAACAAAGCTCACGTGCCCCAAATAATAAGATTATCGATACAAAGCTCCGATAGAAATAATAGTTTCCGGAATTCGCCAAAATCATTCGATTCTTTTGAAGCAAACTTTTTATACAAAACGGAAGCAAATAAAAGCAACGTAATGTAAACCTCAGAGTTTTTAAAGAACTAATCTTTTGTACTGATAGAAGTAACACGGAGGCTTCATTGTAGCGCTGCGAACAGTTTCCCACGTGCCTGCCAGTGTTGCCGGATCGTAAAAATATTAATCGCAATTACGTGAGTTAACGTCTGCAGTGACTCGCATTAGGTTTAATTACTCGTTAGCTTCCTCTTCTATCAGCATTTTCCATAATCGTAAACCACAATCTGCGATTGCATATAAATCTGTTTGTTTTACACACGGGCGCAACGACACGCGAGCTATTAAAAGTTTTATTAAGCCTAATGTTAATTTATGTTGGACGACAACATGAGATATCGTGCAAGCCCTTATAAGCTAGGACGAGCTATTTACTAAAACCGTCGTAATTTCTAGAAGTTTTCCCTTATCCGTCTTAAGTTAAACCTATCTGAGGATTTAGGATCTATCGTATTATGTATTAATTTCCATCAAAAAATATAAAAACATGTACAAAATTAAATCAAAACAATTTCGTCATGAAAAATGCTTATAAAAAGTTGAAACAATTAACTTTGAGACTAACAACATGCACTACATCCAGCTCAACAGTATGTGTCACAATAAATGGTACCATTTTTATTCGTCGCGAGCTTCTTTGTCCCTTTATCAGTGTCTTTTTATTCGCACATGTAAATGCATTTAGCTCCCACCTCCTTATCTTGGTGAACACCATTAATCTTGTATAACAATGTACCGGAGCTGCGTTTGCGCATCGATGGCTTAATCAAGCGCGCTGGCCGTATCAGTACTTTTTTAAATCTACGAAGATAAAATAATTCTGCACGGCTATCTCTACGAGGTTTCGTATCTCATTCACCGTTTCTTTCGATAATGAATTTAAAGGTAATTTATTTATTTTCACACTTTTATCGGAATGCATTGCAAGTTTTGGCTGTGCGGCAATTCAAAGCGTTAATTAAATAATATTTTTTAATGTATAATAACATATAAATACACATTTTTACTCGTAGTACATTTTGGCGTCATAGGTCACTGATACTTATTCGTACATAAATACTTAATATTATACTCATATATACGAAACGAGAAGTTTGTACTTAAGAGACATGTGACTATTTATTTTTCTTATTTCCTAATCAAAATTACATCTCAAATGCATCAGCTGTGGAATTTCATTCCATGTTAGCGATCTCCAGCATAAGAAAAAAAATCATCTCTCCACTAAACAAGACTGTAACTTGAAACTTTGTAAACATTACCGTTGTTTCAAAGGGTCAAAAATAAATCATATTATATGCTAGATGATAATAGTAATTCTTACTATTTATTTCGCTATCTTTTACACACTTTGATTCATAAAGTAGCTAAGTATACTTGTAGGAGAATATCAACCTAAAATGTAATATGATCCTCAGACCTCGGAGTGTAAGATAGGGGTTAAATTACATCATACATAAAAAAATAGATTAAAACCACAAAGTATATTTGTAAGAATTTTTGTATTTTCATTTATATTATAGTTATCTTTTTCACAAATTATATTTACATTATGAGTAGTATTACTCAATTATATTCTATACAAAATGTACAATCACAGCCATAACAATAACAACAACATAATTTATCGAGTTGATTATTTACATACATACTATCATTTTTCTAAACGATAAAGACAATAAATTACCAAAGAGTTCGTTAACTTTGAAGACTAGACACCACGCACGTTAAACACTAGGTATTATTTACTTTACTTGTGCTGCCACCACGTAATGGCGTCAAGCAAGTCATCTTCATCCATAGGACTCACTTGTTCTTCATGGGGCTGGTAGTTATTAGGAATGTAACCACCTGAGTACGCGGACGACACTCCAGATGAGCACTCCGAACCAGCTGGCGAAGGCACTGACTCTGAATATGGAGAACTTCCACCGAAAACGCCTTCATCTACTTCGTATGACGCTTGAGACTCCACTTGCGCGGTTCTTGTAACTCCATGCGCTGCATCGCTCTCATCAATCAAGTTTTGTAAGTACCTGATGTACTCCACGACCATTCTGAGTGTGTCCACTTTGCTCAGCTTCTTCCCGGATCCGCGACGTGCACCCCCAGATAACGCAGCGATGACAGCAGCTGGCAGTCTCTTCCTTAAAGCATTGAATCCATCGTTCACTTGTTTTACACGATTCCTTTCCCGGGCATTCCTCCTCGCGATTGAAGCTGATTGCGGCCCGGTGTACGTAGTATTCTTATAATTATATTTCTTCTTATCCGCCTGCAGATCCAGGGTCAAATATTTTCTGTCAGGAGCTGGTGCAATGGGCACCATTCTCGGCACGTCGGTTTTGACGTAAGCAACGTGATAATCGGAGAGTTTGTGTTGAATTCCTTGAAGCATTTTGACGAATGATTGCAAAGGACGGTGTTAGTTGCGCACGCGGCAGGTAAAATTATAGAGAACTTTTGGGAGCTTCGATGTTGTCGACAACGGTCTAGTGAATGAGCGCTACGGGCAGCGGCACCGCGTTATATGGGCCCACCTTGTCAAAAAAAATGGTTGGGACCCCTCACTCCCCTTACTTTAAATCATTTTTTTGGGATCGTACCTGGAATATTCTTTCAAAGGTGTAGTGGACCTGTACACGTGCCATTGAATTCAAATATGTTGACCATGATTGAATTGAATTATTTTAATCAGTTTTTATGCCATACTTATTAATTCTAGTAACTTTACATTGTTTTGAAATGTTAAAATACTTAACATGTAATCAAGTATTTATCCATAGTACAATAACGACTTTTATACGATTGTTCATTTAAAAAACAAATTCGAAGCTTATTCTTTTTATGTTCCCCGCTTTATAACTGAATAATTATTTTCTAAAGATTACGCAATCAAAAAAGTATATGGAATATTCTTCGTTATGACCAATAAAGGGCAAAAGTATGCATTTCCAGTAGCCACACGAGCTCGTAAAATGAGTAGTTAGAAGTTATCTATATCTTATCCTCAGGTCAACTAATGTTATTGCTAGCTAGCAGCTAACAATGTAAGACTTTGTCTCAAGTAACTTGAGGAAAATTACAATAAGTGCGAGGTAGTAACAAAGAGTCATGGCGCCTTGTGGATCAGCTGTTATTTTCACTGTTACGTAAACAATGTAACTTTCATTAAATTCATGTTAAGGGCACAAGTGGAAACCCATGCGGTCCACAGTACAAGATTTGAAATTTATTACGGTCAGCAAAATAAAAAGTCAAGAGACACGTTGCTTTGTATTTAGAATAACAACAATGAGACCGTAGCCAATACGAATACCTACAACAAAACTCGCGACTATTCCATGCCAGCCAAAATGAAGCCTACACATTAAAATATAAGGTTCAAAATCAATAATGAAACTTTTTCATTAACTATTAAAGCCTTACACTTTAAAACCTGCTCACTGGGCGGCATTGCCTTCAGTGAACAACTGAAAAACGTTACCTTAATTTAGAACGGAGCGTCAGTATTTTACACGGACTTCAATAGTGAAGAGCTCGCCTTTGTCACATCCATTGTGCTTTAAAAAGATTACACAAGGAATGTGGGCCAGGCCATTGAGACAGAGGGAAGAATGAATTGTTTAGAAGCTTTCAATCATCCATTGAAGAAGGCGCTAAAGTGATTTTAATAGACTTGGTGTCGCCTCCAAGAAGGTACTCGTATTAAATTTTTGTCCTTGTTTTTTTTATTTTAAGATATTTTGTTTTTGTCATTGTACGCACAAAAGTAATATAACAATTTGCAGTCATATGATAATTAGTTTATTATGGGGTTATACGATAGCATATATTTTGTTTACGATTATTAGTCGTTAAAACGATTTTCTTTAGAAAGAACATAGCGAGCAACGTACGTTTTGCTATTGTTTTGTGTATCAATCTCGCTAACGTTAACATAAAACATATCGAGATGCAACTAACTACCTTTCTCACCGAAGCGTCGTTAACTCATCGATAAAGATTTAATAGTTATATTTTTATTGGTTCACTAGTTTGCCGAGGAAGGCTACATAAATACCATTTATATAAGCTTTTTCCCCAGAGTCATATAACTTCTCACATATTATTACGAGCAGTCAGATCCCAGAACGTTATATTAAGACCATCAATCATCTTAGTTCAAATTCTCCTTCCTGCAAGTGAATTCGCAAAATATAATAAAATTGTGGGAGTGATACATCGAAGCACAAAGTGCGGATACAAAGGCTCTGCGGGCGTGCTCACAATACTATCGTCAAATAACATTTAGCCAGCCCACACCTTAGAAAATCGCAAAATAGAGACATCTACTGAACACAATGAACTACGAAAGAGCAAACGGAACCATAACCGATAATTACAGTCTTTGTATCATTCATACTTTGAGATTTTAAAACGAAAATAACAATGGGCTGAAAGGAGCCTATTGTGAAAATTGCAATGGAAATACATTTTGATTGAGCGTCCCTAAATAGCGGAGAGCATACTGTATCCAAGGAGGTAGTTGATAAACTCATCTACTGGTTTATCACCGTGGGTACAAGGAGATAGAGCCTAGAAAAAGTGTACAAGCGTCAGTACCATCGATGCACAAAAAGTAAAGTCTTGTTTAACTTGCAAACGTAATGGGCTGTTATCCTTATTCGTCCATCGTATGCCAACGAAAGTAGGCACCAACTATGTGGGCAGTGCACTAGTAATAAACTCATTCGAAGGATTATTGGTAGACAAGGAGCGATTGGCTGACAGTTCCATTACGTGGCAGAGCCTAGCTAATATTTATATACCGTTGAGCCCAGTCGATGCAGATACGCGGCCCGGTGGTCCCCCGTGTATTGGAAAGTCTTTGATCGATAAAGTTGTAACTTTAATTACTAAACTGGAACCGAGGCTTGCTTTAAAAGGCACCGCGCCACGCGTCGAGGACCTCCACAGAATCCAACTTCATGCTAAGGCTGTTGCAAAAATAACTACAACTCCTTCGATTTTATACCTACACATTTGCAATTTTTATTACATTTAAATCACTCGTATATTAAATACCTTCGATTTCTGTACTGAGGCGATGATTGTTCTCAATTTGCGCTCTCCAGCTTACTTTTATTTGTTTCTGTTGATTAACCTTTTTCATTTTCAGCATTAAAACACACAGTTTTTTAATATGAAATCTTTTTAATACTAATGTATCAAATAACTAAATCCTTTGAGCAATTAATTGATATTAATTTATGTTCTTTTATTTTGAACATAAATATTAACAGTTTTAAAAGATAAGTAAAGTATATAATAGTTTCAATCGCAGGAAACGCTATAAACTATCAGTAAGGCGAATTATTATACGAGTATCTTATATTAAAAGGGTCAAATAGAGAAATGTTTAACTAAACAGATGCCGAAGCTAATATTATAGAGAATTGTTTGCCAAGAGAAGTGTTTGGCACAAGCCATATAGTCAGGCGCACCTTGCCAACATGTGTGCAATCCTTTCGCATCTGCCGATCTTGCACTGATTTTTATATGAATAATATGACGAATTATGTCTGAGCTTTTATTCGAGATGGCACCTTTCCGGATGTGCATCGACAGCGGATGTTGCCTTCTCTATGTCGGTTATGTATTGCGAAATACGATGACAAACATTTTACGGCAATAGCAGCTTATATTTTGAACCATGTACTTAAATTTAAAAAAAATGATCTAAAATACTTTAGTATCAATTTTTTGTATTGTCAATCGTTAAACCTATATTATTATAATTTATATTTATTCTCAACATAATAGCCTACATTAGACCAAAAACCACAAATCCGAACCCACATTAAGATGTCAATAGTGACATACCTATCGATCCTCCACGGGGGCATGTCTTTAATAAAGTTATACGCATGACAGTGCGCACAGAATAGCGCATTGTTGTGCAACATTGCGTGCCCCATTGACATATTAGCTTTTTAGTGGCGTCTTCAACCATTGTGTACTATGTTTACAGTAAACCCACACGTGGACAATCTTCAATCTCCTTTAGCATATTTTTTTCTCGGACCTTTTCGGGATTCTCGCTGTGTGTTCCAAAATTTGACATAGAAAGTTTTTAATTAGATATTAAATATTATAAACAGCTATTATCTAGTACCCACGATCCGCGGCGCATCCCGCAGTGAGACGCAAATTTAAATTCAATTAAGAAACTATAAACGTAAATATATACTCTCAAGCTTATAAAGCTAGTTAGGACCACTCATGGCAACGACTTAATTACTATTTTAATGAAATATTAAAATATTTAACATAACTCATTGTTTAAGGACTGTCATTAGGGGCAAACCGCGGCATCACGGTGTTTAGAGCTATTAAGAGGGTCGTTTAAGTGAGGTTATTTCACTAAAAGTATTCATTTGTTTTGTTGGAGAGGCAGCGTTGAAATATTACACCAATCCGCCTTGCCCTGCCCAGCCTTAACGGTTTTACGTCCTAAAGAGACCTCAAACATGTTGTCTGTTTTTACTTTAAAAATTAATCACAAATTTTACTGATAGCACATTTTATACTTATTTCTCATAAGTATAGTATAGTTAACTTGAAGCAATCAACAAGTCAGCACTTTATTTTTAGATGCCAATTATGTCCATTCACATTATTTCGTCGGGGACCGTGGAGTTTGACTTTTATAGGGCCTCTACAATCCCTTGAAGATTCGTAAGACTATAAGTAGCCGAACATGGCGATATTTTTCTTTGCCAATGATGGAATGACATGAAATGTTCGCGAGTTATTACCGAGGCAACGCCTCACACACGACTGAAATTGCTAGGCCAGTGTAACCTGCACCAGACCCGCCCTAGTACTAAAAATCTTTACGATTATTACAATAATTATATGTATCTCGCTGCAGCAGTGACAGAATGAAGATTTAAATCACTGTGTGGTCATTAAAAGTGAAAACGAATTATTTCCTATACGACCAGTTTCAGCATTGTTATCTCGTAATGTCAACAGCATGGAGGTCACAGTCAAAGAAGATTGTAAATGGGTAATTAAATGTAATCAAATTAAATGCGCGCGCAACTAATTAATGCATGTATTAACAAACAAGACACCAATAAAACGTAATCAGGAGATAAATAAGAAAAATAACAACCATCAATTACGGACCACCAGTGCAGAGGGATTATTCAAACTAATGAAAACACACGTATGTCTGCGCCTAAAGATACCGATGCTCATTACCTAATTGATTGTAACGCGTTATTAATTCAAATCATATGAACTTAGCATTACGTATTCGAGCACAAACTCGGGGTGGTCCCCAAACGAAGAGGTACCTTCTCTAAAATGAAGCATTAAAAATTGCTATCGTTAAGGTCAGCGGATCTACTGTTACAGTAGGAGAGTTATAATCTATGATGCACCGTGAAAATTTATGACTAATTTGTTACGATTTTTTAGTATAAGGTTGACTGTGGGAATAGACGTAGCAGTGTAAAAATAACAAGAATATTAAGATCAACAGTTATTCAAGTTGATATAACTATTTTACGATCAGATTTTACGATATTAAAATTCAATTAATTTGTACTTTAAACTTGTATGATTATTGGAAACATGATATTGATTATATATTTTGTAAATTAAAATACAAAATGTAGCTTACGATCTGTCATATCATATTTTTTCACGAAACAGGCTGTTATATGAATAGTTACCGTTTAAACCAATGAATAATCTAAAGTAACTCACTAACAAGTGTAATACACATAAATTCACGTTTTGTAATTAACTGAGAATAATAAATGGTAATTATAGTAATGAAACCCCACTTATGCCGTCAAGTACAGGTATTTAAATAAATTTCGAAACTAGTTACAGGCTTCACCTATGCACACACCTTATTAATTATGAAAAAGTTAAAAGCTCCCCAGTTGCCGGTACCAATATTTAGCTTTGGAATAAATTACTTATTCTTTAAGATAGCGTAATGCAAGAGAACAGAGATATTCTAGTATTCGGAATCATTAAAAATATACTTAAGCATATTTAATTCAATACCCGTAAAAATATATTCACGTCAACTGAATGAAAGATTTCATTAACTTTGTTTAAAAATGACGGCATAAAATAACGAACAGTTGCTTGAATTAAACTGTAAACTCTTCTAAGTATACAAAAAAAAATGAAAAGACAAATATCCATGAATGCAATAATCATTGACGCATGTAGACAAACTAAATAAAAACTTATTTTTGAAAAAGAAAAAAAAAACATTATTTAACTGACTAATTTGTCACTTATTTTTTTTTGTCTCAAATATATATAAAATTAAATTAATAAACATGTTTTGTCCTTATCCCGGGGAGATCCTTAAACGTCACCAAAAGGTCAAATAGTGTAAGTACTGTGTATAATAATATGTGCAATAATAAAAAAAAAACAATGAATAGGTGCCATACCGTCCCCACGTCCCCGACATACGACACTTTATGCTCTCTGGATTCGCCCTTCATAAAGACGTTAAATGCTCTTAGGAGACATTTAATACTCCATTAAAATAACACTGGGACCCGTGTTATAAAAGGTCTCAACCCAAAGTACATCTCACTTTAAGTTAGAAGATTATCTTTTTAATAATTTCTCGGTTCTTTATTAATAATCTCAGAACCACGCATTTATTAAAAGATTCTCTTTCCAAACGATTCATTAAAAATACAGAATAGTTTATTTTTAATCTCTTAGCTTAAATAATGTGTGGTTTTGATAACCAAACCAATTCCATTAATAGGTTGTTTCTCCTTCGTTAACATGGAAACTGAACGACTTTATTGGTTTAACAAAAGACTGCGTTATTAAGTTGTCAAAATTCACACTCTCCCGTTGTTTTCGCACCAATTAAATATGCACTTGATACCGATACCAACAATCTTGTTAATCTCTTGTATCCACCAATCATATGTTATTGGTTTTCGTGTGAAATATTTTGAACAAAATCGTTCCACTTGATGAAGGGGTACACTCAGAGTAACAAACTGATCAAGAAAAGACATAAACGCGTTTAACATGAACTTAGTTAATATACGTGTAACATGTTTAGGAAGGAGCGAAAAAACCTTAGATTGGAATTTATATAACAAATACAAGAAGGAACTAATGACTCATTTGCAGTTTCAGCTATTGACTAATGAATTTTAATTCTCGACTTAAACATGAATACTGAATAAACAACAACCTCTTCCAAGGAACAAAATTCTTACAATTCCAACATTGAATCGATGCCTTCATTTTAAAATAAAATTAACAGTCGAAAACCAGAAACTAATTAGTGAAACCAGAAAGAGCTCCTTTGATTTCTTGAACTTTTTGTAATGAAAATACAAATAATAATTTAATATTCGTTGCTTTAACTACCCTCGGTTAAGAACCGCCAATTACGGTACCTCAAACATAAATCAAACCAGTATTTGTTCAGATCTTAATTAAAAAGCTCATGGATGCAATTGTCTGGCGTACAATCAGAACTAATTACCTTTGTATTCAAATATGTACTACCGTATAGGAACACAAAATAAAACTGGTGGCTATATCGCACGAACTTCCATGCCTACACATGGTAACCGTAAGTAAAAGTAACATTTATAATCTCTGAGCAAAGCAATTAAATGAAATGGGGAGCCATTAACGATTGTATCATTCCAGAATTTGTTAACATTCTCAAAAAGTAATGAAGCTATAATATTTGGCAGGCTTATAATGTAACTTTCAATTCATCGAATGCCGTTAAAATGCTAATTTTAATACAGCTGATGACACCCACCAACAATTTCTCTTAATAAACTTTTTTTTATATATTATTAGTCAATTAATTTCAGAGTGCAAGTTGTGAGAAAAAACACTGACACATGCTGAATAATTTTGGAAACACACAAAAGAATCCCATAATTCAATAACTAATTAAAGCATGTACTTGCACACTATATTTACAATTTAGTATCAACAACATCGTTGATCTAAATGCATAAAAATACTTTATTTTGTCTTCGAGTAAATTTTTAATATTTTTTTACAAAAATACTAAATTTTGATGGACTATTTTTAATTAATTATAACTGTAACGTAATCGTACACCGACACCAGCCTTACGTTTTTGAAACAAATTAATTCGTATCCAACATGCTGCAAGCCTGGAGCTTAAAGTGACGATGATGAATCAAAGTGACTGAAAGTGATTGAATGACACTTGTATTGAATGAATGGGATGTGTATGCACGAGCCGCGTCAGCTTGCTAGCCTATCACTTGTCACGGTCACCTACTAATACATTTACATCAAATAGCACAAGTCAATCAGGAACTGGCAGATAAGCAATTTATAAAATATGTACATATGGTATGAAAAAAGTATTGTTAAAAAAATATTTATTCCAAAGTTAAATATGACATGGTTTACCATATCGCTATAGTGTTTTGTATATAATGGGTAATCTCCGGAACGACTGACTGATTCCATAAATGTATTCACTAATAGAAAGCTACGTTATCCCTGAATAGTAGAGGCTGTATTTTATATGCATATATACACCACGGGCGAGCCCGTGAGTTGATGAAATTTCTACAACAAAACATCATGCCTGTTCTCCCCGAAAGGTCAAGCAGATATCACTAACATATATCCACATTTTGCTTATGGAATAAGTGCTCAGGGCTAAATTACAGTCGCTCGGATCGATACAGGAAATGTTAAGCTACGCTTGACGCGTACGGTCCGTGGATGGGTCACTGTCTATGTCATAACGACACTCTTCCGTGCCTCGAAAAGTACGTTAAGCTATTAGTCCCGGCTGTCATTTGTAGATCTTTGACAGTCGATACGGTGAGTCAGATGCTAGATCTGACAACCAGTCTTACTAATGGGTATCTGGTTAGCTGGTAACTAGGTTGTGAAGGTCAATAAGGCAGCAGCTCCATGTAAAACACTGGTACTCAGCTGCATCCAGACTGGAAGCTGACCCCAAAATAGTTAGGAAAAGGCTAGGCAAACGATGCTGATGGAATGTGAGCCCATTGCTCTTTTACATTTAAGATCTTAGATTTGACGATTACAATGCTACAGTTACAGGGGTGCAAATGGGTTCTAAAAAAATAGTATATTACAGTGAAAGCTGGTTTAAGACCTTCAATCTAAACTGCCTTCACACAAACCGGCTTCAAGAAACGTATAAGGGATATAACATCAGATTCGTTTAACTAAAACACAGGGATTTTATCTACAGCGGTTAGCTTTAGGCAATTTGAATAGCCAATGATGTATCCATTTCGGGTGCGATCATCTCTCCGATATCAGATACCAAATTAATACTCTTTTAGTTCGATAAAACAAACAGATATTTGCATATATCTAGATGGTGTTTTTCATTTCTTTTGGTATGAAAATAGTAAATGGTTTTGATACTTTCGTCTTATGAAAGGAAAAATACACTCGAGAGCAATGAATCCGGGTCACTTAAAGAATCCTAAAAATCTCGGAAACTAAAAATGCTAGGTTAATGCAATAAATTGTATTTAATAGACAATGTAATACTCCTTAAATGAAGGTATTAAAACTTCTTAGTTATTGTAAAGTTATATCATAAAAAAAACAAATTTGAAAAAGGGCCACTTTCGAAGATGGAACTACGAAATTACAGCATTTGGTTTTGCTTTTGTTTGTAATCTGTCATTTATGTGGGTACATAAACCATGTTGATAGTGCTCTATATTCATTATTCAAGCTGAAATTATGTCGCTTACGCCTGAAGAATGCACCAAAATACTTACAATGCTGGAAACCGGCCGGAGTCAGCGCGATACAGCCAGGACTGTCGGTGTGTCGCTGTCAACAGTACAAAGAGTTCTCCGACGTTCCGAAGAAACTGGTTCTAACCTACGCAGACCAGGAATGGGCAGAACCAGGTGTACCACAGCACGAGAAGACCGATACTTGGTGAACACCATGCTTCGAAATCGCTTTCTCACAGGAACTGAACTCACAAATCAGTTTCGACGCCTCGGAGGAAGTAACCCAAGTGCATGGACAGTAAGACGTCGGCTTGCTGAATCTAACTTAAAACCCCTTAGACCTGCAAACGGCCCTAAACTGGAGCGTGGGCATCGTATTTCAAGACTAAGATATGGCCAGAGCCACGTAAATTGGAGTATTGAAGATTGGTCAAAAGTTATGTTCTCCGACGAATCAAAATTTATGCTCTACAAGCACGATGGAAGACACAGAGTGTATCGAAGACCAGGGGAAAGATTCAAGCAAGCATGCATCGAAGAACAAGTAGCCTACGGTGGTGGGTCTGTACTTGTGTGGGCCGGAATTTCTTCTGAAAGTCGCACAGAGCTGGCGATCATAGAAAACGGCTCTTTAACTAGCGAAAGATATGTGGAAGAAATCCTCAATGATCACGTTGGTCCATTTATGGTCAATTTAGGTGAGGATGCTATATTTATGCATGACAATGCCCGACCTCATACAGGTAGGATTGTGAATGACTACCTTCAAGAGATGAACATTACTCGTATGGAGTGGCCAGCGCGCAGCCCGGATATCAACCCGATCGAGCATGCTTGGGACGAGCTAGGCCGATGCGTAAAACAACGAAACCCTCCCCCAATCACGCTTCGTGAGCTCAAAATTGCTCTCACAGAGGAATGGGAGAATATTCCCCAAAATCGTATAAGGAACTTGGTGTACAGCATGCCAAACCGCGTAAACGCAGTAATGGAAGCACGAGGAGGCAATACGAAGTATTAAAATTCAAGAAAATCGTAATAAAGTTCAAAAATTTCATGTTTCCTATTTTTGTTTTAAGGAGAGATCAGCAGTTTTTTTCTTTATGTAATTTTGTGTTAATAAAATGTATGGTGACTCATATTTTTTTTACTTTCATTTAAGGAGTATTACATTGTCTATTAAATACAATTTATTGAATTAACCTATCATTTTTAGTTTCCGAGATTTTTAACATTTTTTAAGTGACCCGGATTCATTGCTCTCGAGTGTATATTATTAGAAAAAACAATTTATGCCCCTCCTCCCTGTGTCGTATTCCTCAATATCAATCAAGACACGTCATTACAAGTATTTTGAAGTGTACTGCCTTAACATGACGTGCCAAAACAAGATTATTTTCGTGATGAAAAAGAGACTGAGCTATACGACGTTAGTAGCTGTGATTCCAAAAACACGTGGTGGTACAGCCCCTGAAGTGGAGTTATTAAACATGACAGTATAAATTATTAGCTTAGAATACTAATTTTATATTCCAACTTTTTTATTAATTCTTAAGCTTATTCAAACAGCCATGAAAAATAATCTTAAAAAAGTTATTTAGGTAACTCATTAATTTATGCTGTTTACTACTACTTTCTTGTAACCTATTATTTCATCTACAATTTCAGCCTTACAATGTGCAGTTATGTAACGTTGATTTTGTCTAGATTACCGAATTCTTTTACCAAAGTATCAAAACCTATAGGTCACTGTCGAAATCGTTTAATCCCATGTTTATTTGTTTGCCAAAAATAAGTGGGTTGCCAGGATAAGTAATAGCTTAATATTATGTTGTGTCGGTGGAGGTGGCTGTATTCTCGGCTCCACGCCGCTTCGGAGGCCCCCGCTTAGCCAAATGTATGTTATTAGCAAAACTGAGGCTTTAACAAACAACTGCCAGTAACAATAGCCCCACACAACACCTACGAAGTTTATTGCTCGCGCCTGGGAACTACAAGACGTAAGTACAAGCATTTTCAAGAAATTAATACCATGTTTTTATATCCTCATCTACTTTCTTTATCTGACTGTACATTAAAAATATGTACAAAGCATTTGAAATAATTTAACTTGCATATTCATAATTGCATTGCATTAAATAAAGTTTCATCTAGATACGCCATCAGCAAAGTGAAATAAAGATACAAGTGTCTCTTCTTACAGCAGTAAAATGTATAACCACTTTATATTCACCACAGACTTTTAACGATTCCACAGTCAAATTGTAAAAGATAAAAACTTAAAAAACGAAACTGATGACAGATTTAATATTAGGAATTTATATCGCGGTTTGTTTCAGTCGCTTCTTTAAACATTTCGTGGTATCATACCGAGCGATCGGCGAATATATATAAATATTACTTTTATGTTAATTTAATATTATACTGCTACGCAAGCCGCAGTCGTAGCGTTTATTATTAGCTTCATTAACACGGCATGATCGTGGCGCCTTGCCGGTATCCGCTGAAAATATTTAAATCGGTAAAGCATACGATGAAAGTGCGGATTAACTAAACATTTTGAAATTAAATTCAAAATCGTTTCATTTCAATGATGAAATTTATTTTATTTTACGCTAATTATGATTCGATAGTCTTTATTTTTAACATGCCCGGGTAGGACCAAAGAGATTATCAAAATAATTTTGGAATATTTTTACTTTAAGGTACCTAAAATGCAGCAATATAATAAAAGTTTAGCTTTAAACTTTACCATAGCGTAAGTTGCGCTGAAAGGCCACCCATCTAGCGCCCCACACCGCGTCCACCGCCACTGTGACGGATCCCGGCCACGCCCCTCATTTGTTATACAAATTTTATACTACCCTCCAAGCTAAACGGACTAAAAGCCCTCAAATTCGCTACATATTGCTTAGAAGCGACTTATAAAAAATCAGGGATTCCATTTTTCAAGGCTTGAGAGATAATAAAGTGATACAGATGATGTGAGAATTCATAAACATCACTCGTAAAAGTCGTAAAACCAAACCGCAAAAAATCAAAAACAACCAAACACTGTAAAAACCGTGCACTTTGATACATTCAATTTCAAATTTAATAGAGACTTGAAACTAAATGCGAAATCACCATATCAGCCGTAGCATCAAGATTCCGTAGTCGATTGTAGAAAATAGCTCTCACGTGTTCGAAAATAATACTAAAAGTAATCGTTTTCATATGACTGCAAGTGCAAACAGTAAAACAACTACTGATCCGTATACCGTACAGACAATGTTATAATCCGATGAAGGCCGTGAAGAAATTCCATTAAATTCTCTATCACCCGAGGACAATGCAATTGTACGGGGGCAATCGAGATTGAGACGGCAGGAGCGTATTGCACACCAGGCCCCCGGCTGGTGTTGTGGTACCGCTCCTTGATTAAATAAACCTTCAAGTGAACGTCACGCCGCCGGCCTCACGTGTCAGTCTTCGGCATATCGCACGGGCTACATACACGCGTGTCATTCACTCGCTCTTTATTATTTACCATTCAACCGCGCATTATTGTTTTTCCATTACTCACAATAGCACCTACCGCTTTAAAATCTCCGTGGCGACGGTCTGCACCTGTTTCTACTTTTTATTTTATGACATATATCACAGTTCTTATTCTGAATTCCTGACCCAGTTATGTTAATGTGCAACAATGAGATTACGACGTTTTTATACGTCGTTTAATTTTATTGAGTCTTTAAATTAAGTCGTTTTAGATTTCGTTATCAATATCATAAATAATTCCGAATGCTATTTGTCATTTGCGAAGATTTTGCACATATTGACATTTAAGTAAACTAACGATGCGTGTTTTTTGCGGGACATCTTCAGGAGCTTCTATTAATATTCATTACATCAGGCAACTTGTATATATTTTGCCTTATAGGAGAAATGGTTCAAGTTGCAACCTTGGGGCACTGGCGGCGATTCGAAGCAATTTGTTAAGATGTAGCTGCTATTTGTCTACAAGAAACAACATTTATCACTAGTGTGTGCAGTAAAGTTGGATGCTTCGTCTACTAGTCACAATTTATGATACGATTGTGGAATACCTAATTTACCAACGTTTTATTTATGTGACTAAATTAAATAGCTTAGTTAAGACGATAAACTCTCCATGACATCAATATTATGATTCTGATTCTTGTAAACTATGAATATCTTCTATACTTATAATAAATCTGTAGAGAGGTCAATTCTGTACATGAAATATATTTCCAAAATAACTATCAGGGGGTGATTAGGGATCGATACTGATGCCAAAAATGCAATCAGTAAAATTTTTGTCTGTCTGTCTGTCTGTCTGTCTGTCTGTCTGTCTGTCTGTATAAACTCTATAGAAACAAAAACTACTCGACGGATTTTAACGAAACTTGGTACAATTATTTGTCATACTCCTGAGATGGTTATAGTATACTTTTCATCACGCTATAATCAATAGGAGCAGAGCAGTGAAGGGAAATGTTGTCATTTTGTTTAAACGCGCTAATCTTAGGAACCGCTGGTCCGATTTAAATAATTCTTTCAGTGTTAGATAGTCCATTTATCGAGGAAGGCTATATATCATCACGCTAAGATCAATAGGAGCGGAGCACCACTATTCCACGCGGACGAAGTCGCTGGCAGAAGCTAGTAGTAAATAAAAATTATTTTAATAATAAACCAACACCAAGAACAAGCATTCGATATTCCTTAGAGACTAATGAATGGAGCAGACACCTCAGAGATAAAAATTACCGTTACTGATGTCATGATCCGATAAACTTGTACCTGCTAAATAAATACTTTTGTAAATCTAAGAATTCAAAATCTATATGCATTGCTATTGGTTGAATAGTAAATGTAATTAAAATATGTTAGGATTTCAAATAAAATTACGAAAACCACATTTCGTTCCGCCCAAAATTATGACTTAATAAAATGTAACGTGTGCCGTAACTCATGCAGTGATAAAAGGAGCTATGACAGCCATGCTCCTCAAACTGTATGTGTGGAATCTATTAAACACGCCTCGCCGTCACCACCGACTACAATTTATGTGGAATTATTTTGATAGCACTTTAAATTATCGACCAGGATCCGGGAGTATTTAATTTTGTCAACCAAAAGCTGTTTTAACAATAACAATGGGTTCGCTGCGTTTTATTATTTGAGCAACCAAACAGTTTTCAGCTTAGACCTTGACTCAAGGTAGAAGCGAAACTAATACTTATAACAAATATGACACGATTTAGTGTATCATGTAATGAGCATAAATCAATAATCAAACAATGACCTCGGTACGGTAAAGGAACTTACATAAGTCAGTTGGGTCTCTGGAAGCAAACTAATAAATTCAAAGGATTGACTCGGCGGTGTGGTGAGAACTCGTCCATTTACAGAAGCCGCCATATTACAGGAGCATAAATCTAAGCGAAGTCATCCGAGTGTCGTGGGACGCCCCGCTCGCCTCGTGAATGGACCGATATGAAGGATGGCCCAGGCTTTGGTCCGAGCCCCCGGACCTCGCCGAGGCCGCATCTCAACCACCGCCTTAAACGGGACGTTTTGACAACCGCTGATATGTGAATTGAAATATGAAAGCCGCTGATACGAGTGACTCGAGTATTGATGTTGGAAAATAAAACAAACATATTTAAGTACGTTGCTCCGATAATGTGAAGGGGATTAATTCAAATGTTATTTAGTAAAATATTGTAGACGACATCCAACGTTTCTAAATAAAATATGATAAGAAAAGTAAAAGATCCTGGCTTATTATAAATAAATTCATCACTCTTTAATCATTTCTTTTGAGGAGTCGACGTCAATTTGGCGGCTCTGAGCTTGAATTCAAAGCTGATGAAAAAAACACAATGGGATTATGCAGGCCTAATGGTCCACCGAACATGGGCATTAATCTCGTCATACAATATTGATGTTTCCACAATTTATTGCCGGTGCTTAGAGGAATCACAAAGTCAAAACGGCTTATTAATGTGTGAAGAAACTCACCTCCTCTGGAAACCGTTCTCATGTGACATATTTTTATGAAACCCGCGGGGGCTCGTTAGCAGAATATTTCGTTTTCATCCGCAGAATACAATTGAATGTGAAACTCAAAAACATAAGTCATCATTTTAATAATCTTATCTATAATATTATATATTAATGCTTATTCGTTTTCGGGAGCGGCAAAAAGGTACTATTCTCAAACACACTACCAAAGTTAAAAAAATACTTTTAATATAAATGAGGACTTGAGTTTTAAGAGGCGGTTCCATTGTAGAAGACTCAGAGTTGACTTTAATCTGCTTAAAATCAGGAGACATTCGCTTCCAAAGCACGTTTCGTGATTGAATAAGATTTAATCTGTTTCCCCGTACGAACAGAAATCCCCGTCTCCCTCAATGAATCCTTAATCGTTGAATAATTTACTGAAGCATGCTTGTTCTTAGTTGTGTCTATAGATAAATCAATCAAATATTATATAAAATCTTTTTTAATAACATGCCTAACTTTATGCCATCATTTTATGATTCCGTGAATAAAAACCTTCAACTAATAAAACAATTAGGTTCTTTTTATTCTTTAACACCATACAAATCGGTTCAAATTTGCTTGTATGAGAAGTGGCTAAAGACACATTCGAAGTATCACGAGCCGTGCAAATGTTCGATTTTGAAAAGCAGATGTTCCAAAATAATATTTAGTGGTACCTAAATGTAACGATCATCATCACCAGCCCCGCTACTAATTAGCTGTTAATCAAGACTATATTAAAACCTCATTACATTCAACGACTCCAATTTCTCTTTTTATATCTTTGAATAAGCGATAAATAAAGCAATAATTTTATACTGGTCCGATGTTATTCCTTCGGCGGTATCATTTAGGGGCGTAACGTTTTATTGTAATACAAATCTGTGCTTTTTCCCGGTAATAAAAGTATTTAGATGGTAACACGTGACGACAGGCGCTGCGGGCAACACTGGGACGCAAATTATGGCAATCTTGACACCTACGAGGCGCTAACTGGGGTGCACCCTGCAATTTTCTCGACGTGCAACACCGAAGCTTCGCACGTACGGTCGTCCGCTGCCGGCGCGGGCGGCGCGGCGGTATGCGGGCACTGATTTGCTTTAATTTACGCCCATGTATTTCTAACACGCGTTTTATTATTGTTTCAACTTAAATTAGACGAGAAATAATGGTGTATCTACTGCTTGCACTCCTGCGGAACCGCCTATTATGGTAATGATTCTTAATTTTGAATGTAGATTACCGACTTCAGTTTCAGAGATTTTC
Source organism: Pyrrhia umbra (assembly GCA_963891755.1). Classification (NCBI taxonomy): domain Eukaryota; kingdom Metazoa; phylum Arthropoda; class Insecta; order Lepidoptera; family Noctuidae; genus Pyrrhia; species Pyrrhia umbra. The sequence continues at coordinate 10,203,451 of OY982922.1, read as the reverse complement.
ATGTCAAGCACTATTCAGCTCATTTTTGTGATTTCTTTAATTTATAACTATGCAGTTAAATGTGCATTTTGATTCTCTCATCATAATTATATCAAACTCAATGAAACAATCAAAATCCAACAGTCCCATCCTTGGGAGACTCTCCATAAACATACAAATATATTAGGTTATTCTTACCCATAATCTTTAGATGACTATATAAATCATAATAATTATAATACATTTTTGTTACGTTGTGTATGTTGTAGAACAAAAGCCGAGCGGAGATAATATCTGGAGTTCAAAGGCGTGTGGCGCGTAGCTGCCGAACGCAACCGTGTGTAATACAGTCCACTGTAGCATGGCTCCCAGCTCCCACGTACCGTCCGCCGACCGGACGGACGCACGGACGCCGGACGCACGAGAAACAATAGCTGCCCGGACATAACAAAACCGATCGATTTTAAAATCACAACCGCAATCTTTGCGCGGTGTAATCTTGCAAATATTTATTATATGTCAAAACAATATGCCGAAATGGAACGCTTATTGCGGTTTTTACAAATGTGTCTGGTTTGCTGCGAGCGCTCGTTAGCGTGAGGAACGACGCATTGTAGGGGTACAATGGAGGGCGGGGCGCGCCCGCGGCGCCTGAGCAGCGCGGGAAAACGCTCGCCAAGTGTTCCACATTTAAATCAATGACAGACGCAGTGAACTATCCGTTTGCGCATCAAAAACAGACAAGTCGGCATCTCTTATCTTCCACTCATTTTGCGTTTTTAATGTACATACTTGAAGACAATTATGAAATTATGAACACACCTACATGCATACTTTTAACGTAGTAAGTAATATATTTTATTATCTCACATTATCTCATTTCCGAAGCAGGTATGTGCTATCAAAACTGCGACAATACTAAAAATAATATTAAGAATTTATTGTATTATTTAATTTTATTGACGTATAATTTAAACAAAAATTGGTCTTAAATTCTTTAATGGTTTAATTTGATTCACTTTTTTATGATTCCAACGCAAAAACATCAATTCAATGGTCCAAAACATTCTTATATGCACATCGCCGCCCGTGTAGCACTTCAAAATGACTTACAAAAAGTAATTAAAATAAAATTCGTTGGTCTTCGAGGACAAACTTATATTGCTAATTTTCTGCAACAATCTTTAATTAAAATCATGAATACCCTTATATAATGAACTCTTTAATCCCTCGCTTGCTTCAAAATGTCTTGAATCTCTTATAATTACTTAATCTATAAAATTTATCAGGAAAAATATTAAAAAAATTGCGAGAGTCAAAAAACCTTTAGGTTTAAGTACGATACCCGTCACTCACACGCTCAGTCAAAGCATCCACTTATCCTACATTGTCTTCAGAGCTCATGTAACCGGTTCCACGTCTTATTAAGCCTTCTATAAATAAATAATATCATAACATCCCGAAAGTCCCGTTGCTTCCAATAGCGTTTACGGCGCGTGGCGGTCGCGAGCAAACGCGCACTGCCACAGTTTTACGACAAAATAATATTCTTTAATTATAATGGAGCGTCGTGAAGTAAAAAGGCGGCGCACGCGACATCTGTATTAAATTTTAATGGAATAACAGTTGCACCTGCGCGTACACAGTCGGGTTTGCTCGAGAGTCGATCACTGCGCTCAGATCCCAAGAATCTGCTAAGTGTATCTAATTAAAAATTAATTACTTCAACCTTTCCAAACATCGACGAGAAAATTCCTGTGGCGATGGTAGAGATTTGAAGTACTAAGCTTAAGTTTTATGTTTGAGATACGATGTGTAGGACATCGATCAATCGATCGAGTCAACGATCATAGTTCTGCAATAAATAAAGGAAACCAGGTATATCTATGCTTTGGGCTCATTCAGCTAGCTTGGTCAAATATTCCTAAGACGAAGAGTTTTCTAGTGAGGTTTGACCAGAGTTCCCTAAGCTTAACCGTAGCACCGGTAAATTACTAATAAGGCGTAACGGACATGTTAGCCCCACATACCCAAACATTGGCAACGGAACGAATCTTCTCTGGCGCAATTATAATAATGTATGACAAGCATTGCACTCAGTAATAAATGACAATCATGATACTTCTCATTAGCCGCGTAACACACTTGCAAAAAACAGTATTTCTTACAGCTTCCTTAGTTAATAAGGAAGCTGACACGACTCAGTTAAAGTATTCTTTCTTCGTAGCAATATTTCCTTTTCAACTTGAATGAAGCGTGTAACTTTCATGCGGAAAAAACCTCGTAAGATACAGTTTAATGGTAATTCACAATTGCTTTATACATACCACCTTTAATAATGATCCTTCATCGAGTGAAAAACTGGCAACTTACGTTTCATAAATGCATTAATTTTTACCTTTCATGAAAACAAAGAACGAGAAAACGGTATGAAGATTAAAATGCTAAGATTAGTTTTTAGAATATCCTGCTTAATAGTAATTATAAGCGCCAATGATCGTATATATACCAAAAATTTTATTATCGATTTTTATATTTAAAAGAAAAAAGGTAATTGGTTGCACCAGCTCTCATGAACTGCATTAATATATATGTTCCTTTGTCCTTTTTGTATTCCACCACTGTTTATATATGTAAATAGAACCCGATTGGCTGGTTATACATAAAGCCAACTTAGAACGCAGGAGTCACAGACACCAGCACTTTAGGTACTTAACCTGTGTACTTAACAACGCAATTAATAACACAGCTGAGGTAGGTACTGGTCATTATAACCGCCTCGGGTCCATTCTAGTTACCGTCACTTTGTATAAATTATATAAAAATAAGCACAACTAGAAAGGGATGGGTATATAGTGATTGGTGTAGATCAGAAAGTGATGGGTGAGGTGGCAGGGCAGGTGTCACGGGACATCTGCTGGCCCACAGACAGGCACGTGGCTCAACCCTATAAACCGACCTCTACGACTTCCAGCCATAGGAAAAAGTTAAGAAATCCTGTAATAATTAAAACTTGTACAAGTACCGGGGAATATCTAATTTATCTAAATTATATAAAAAAAAGTTTTAGTTGTCTACTTTTAATTATCATATAAAACTACCCTATCATGGTATTTTACTATTGTTTATTTAGTTAAATGAAGTTTTGCCATAGGCAACAAAAAATATCACTGCTATAAAACAATTCACATTTTAAGTAATACTAAAGATACGATAGGCACTTTTTCAGTCCATCTCATTGTCTTGTCTATATAAAAGAAGTCCTTGCTCTGAAACTATCGTATACACATCAGTAATTTTCTTTACTTTTTCTGATGGCGTTTTCCAAGTAATATAAATACAAGGTGTTTAAAGGAAAATCTCTACAATAATTTTAAATGCTTTGAAAATATGAATAAAATAAAATATATAACAATTCCCATATATTTAACTAAAACTTAATTGTAAGCAACAATTAAATACCTGAATCAAGCCTATAAAAATACGAGTACAATCACTTATAATATATAAGCAAAAGTCATAATCTGAACACTTGCCAGCGCACTAGTGGGTAATGCAAATAATACCTACCGTTTATTCGAGCTTACATAGACTAATCATAATTTACTATAAGCCTTAAGGTGAATACGATATAACAAAAGTAATTTTACGATTCCAACCCATGTCTTGTACAATTGAGCATATTCTCAAAGAGTGTAATGTATTCCATACGGGTCCAATACCTGTAATTTGACAAGACGAAATTTACGACTATTCTTATCATTTATGATCATAATGGTTGCGCATTATCAAGTTCTTCATCAAATATACAAACGACAAATAAAAAAACAATGACAGCAAAACGTCAGTGACGTTTTAACAGTGCGTAAGCAATTTTTGGTGGAATGGGAAACTGGGAACAAAACTTAAAATGACTTACGCACTGTTAGATCTTCACTGACGAAAAGTAATTTCAATCAGTCATCGGTACACTGAAATGATAATTTGGGGAAATAAAATAAGTGCAAAATAGCGTACATATTGTTTAATTAAATACATCAAAGTACAGTAAATGTAATATGAAATCCCGTCGTTTGTTAACCATTAAAATAACTGGGACCAGCTGAAACTCGATCCACGTTTACTTTTTGTTACCGAATGGAAGTCGCCCCTGTCTTCGCTTGAGGTGAGATGTTATCGATATAAAATAATATTATCCTGTCTCTTGACATTATTCTCTTCTTAACTGTGTTCATGATAAGAGAAATTGTGTGATTATACTTTGACGCATTGTAATTTGCAAACACTTTCAAATTATTTACTGCAATTTCTTTTTTTTAAAGTCCCGTTTGATTGACTACACATTGATAAGACTCTCCTTTCTCACGTTTTATACACCCAGTGTTGAATGCGTATTTTATTATATCCATCTGGAAAACAAAGAATACTATAGAAATTTAATTTAAATCGGTTTAGCGGTTTTATCATGAAAGCAAGAAGAAATATACAAAGTTCTTATTTTCAGATTTCAGAGATCAGTAATTATAATGCTGATTATAGCATTATGTATCTGTACTGAATCTGCTACAGGTATTTAAGAATCATAATTATGATTTATTTATTGTCACACACACTGCAAGGCAACTCAGCAATGGCCTATCTCATCTGATAGGTAGGTACAGAGAAGGCATTGCGTTTGCATTTTTCATTTGTTTGCATTGAGAGAGCAAGTTCAGTTTTCTCATGATGTTTTCCTTTCAATTAGTCAGTGGTTCCAAGATACGTTTAGAAAGTAACTACATGTGATTTAAAAAAAGTCAGGTTGATACTTGCTAGGTTCTGAATCTGCACATTCACACTTAAGGTGCCTTAACCTCTAGTCCACCATCATATTTCAAAGACTCGAAGAATCTATTATAATACGATTTTTTTTTCATAGATATGGAATTTATGGATGCGGATAATTCAGCAACTGAACTCTGCGACATCGCTTATGTACTACTCTGACACAACATGCAGTAAATAAAAAATTGAACTAGCAATGGCATTGATTATTCCCTACTAGTGGCCCGCCCCGGCTTCGCACGGGTAGGTAGTCTTTAGTCCGATTTCAAAAAAGGTGGTTCTGTATTTGACCGGTATGCATGTGTTTGTATGTCCCCGATTTTCTCAAAAACTACTGATCTGAATTGGATGAGAGTTGTCGTTCTTCAAATGCATAGTTTTCAAGAAAGGTTTTAGTACAATATATATTATTGGGATCTGTTGAATTTCTTCGTAAATAACCAATGGAACTCTTCAATTACTAATAGCAAAGGAACCACGATTGCTGCGATCGTTTGCCTGTGATTGTTTTCACTGTTCTATAACATAACAACATACCTCTATGCTTTAAAGGAGAAAACAGACATATAGAGTTCACCCTTATTAAAGGTGATGAACATTTGTCTAGACATAAGTATATTGTAATTTATCTAAATTACAAACTGAGCCACTAAAAAGAGAACTGAAAAACTTTTTTTCAAAAAACAACTGGCTTGGAACACAATACAAATTTAAAAATAACTAATAGACATCATTCTAGAAGTCGGTGTCTCTAATTAGGTATTGTGTATTTGCATTCTATTTTTGCAAAAAAAAATGTTTTCTTTTAGGAATGAAAAATCATGTCCCGAGTCTTCCCGCTGATTAGGCCCGTCCTAATCCTTACCGGACGGTTAGCCACTTATTGCTCAAAGTCAGGCCGGACCTACAGTGGCCAGGAGTCGATTCCTGGCTCCAAATGTTGATGACGTGGCTGGGGCGTGAGATTTGTCTCTCCCTCACGCAACCCGCTATCTCCTTTTCCAGCATGACTGGTTAGCATTAGAAGGTGACTGCTTCCTATTCCCACTCTCTTTGGACCATGGTTTGAACCAGGGCCGAAAGTGAGAGATTGCCGCCGCCCAAGTGGGGCAGACATCCACCGTATGTTCCACCGTGATCTCCAGGTGATCCTCACAGTGTCGACACCCCGACATTTCCACTCGCTTGATTCGATCCAGGAACCTCCCAAAATAACCGTGTCCAGTGAGAACCTGCGTCAGGCGTAGGCATTGGATCTGCGGTAGGTCAAGATGCCGTGGTGCCTCCTTAGCCACTCCGCGAAGAGAGGATTTAACGCCACAACAATCCCCACGCAGGTTCATCCGTGGCCTTATGATTTGTTTATTAGCAAAGGGAATTCTAGATTCTTAATTTCTGAAGTGTGGAATAGAATGAATTCAATGGAAAGCGCATTTTTTTTAGTTTATAATTATCCCGCTCTTATGTATGAAAATAGGCCCTTTTCATACATGGAACGCATGGACGTTAATCACCATGGAATAACATCTACACATTATGACTTGAAAGCGCTTACTTTTAACAAATTCGTAACTTAATTCTTGAAGCCGTTAAGGTGAAAGATATTACAATATGATATCAACCAAAAAAAAAAAAAAGTAAATACCAATCTCAAAAAAAAAACAAAAATATGTGGGATTTGAACTCGATGTAACCGATTCGATGATCATGAATACAGCCCCTCCACTACAGCGCTCCTTGACATTTTAGGTAAAATTGACATTCTAACACACATGTTTTTTGACATGTTTTCAATTTGAATTACTGCTTATCTTCTTTACAAACGGGCGTGATGATTTTCATGTCAAAGATAATAGCGAAAATGCATATAGGTAATTATAAAAACTTGATAGGTCATCCCATTACAAACTTATCTCAATACCTCACTGCTCATTCCCCATAATATTTAGAGTGATGATTTGTAGCCTAAAACTTGAACCGATTCATAACAAACATCTTTGGTGAATTTCAAGTAAAATTGTTCAGACCTTTTGGCGTAAAGCTAAAACAGATTTTTTTTCTTACGAACTTAAAATCATAATTTTTCACCCTAGGGCTAAAATCTTGAAAAACTGTGAAACACGTGTTTAATTATTTTCATTTTAGAGTGTCCCTACAAAATTTGAGTTTAATCGAATAAGAAATAAAACTTACCCCATACAAACTTTTAAGCCTATTTTAATATACTTAGGGTCGGAATTTCCAAAAATCCTTTCTTATTACTTGTCTAGGACATAAAAGGTACCTCCTGTCCAAATTTCATTACTCTAGGTCCAGCCATTTCGGCTCCGCGTTGATGAGACAGTCATTCAGTGTATGAGGTTGTCATTTTATATAATAGTATAGATAACCTATTATATAAAGTGGTTATCGATGGCTAAAATCCAATTTAAATGCATGTAACATTGCAAAGCATAAACAACACTCCTTGAAAATGGATGGCTATGAAAAATTCATGTGATTTATTGGGAATACGATCGCAGTAACAAAATACAACGCTGCGGGGTATAAGTAAGGAAGAATTTGTTCAAAATACGCAATACGTCTAATTGAAACGTATTTGCGGCTTTTTATAACTTAATCTGAAATACATTTAAGGATCTGGTGCTTAGATATACTACAATAGATAGAAGTTTAATTGACTAAAATATAAGGAATAAATAATTGTAATTTCTTACTTACCACAATAATAACAGAGCTGCAATAGACTCAACAGAATTCGCTGAAGATCTATTACCTTCAATCTAAGTTGTATAAAATAGTACCAAAATATTGATAAATAAATTAAATTAAAAAATACGTTGAAATGCAGAAAAATAAGTAAATACAAAATCTTTGCGTGAAAAAGCTGCATCCGCTTTAACGCCTGCCGCATTCAAACGAGCAACATCAATTTAAAATGCTTGCTATTTGCATTTTCTCAGTAAGAAGTTGACCTGATCTATCAGATTCACATTTTTAATCAACCGTAATACGAATGCAAACTCAATTTTGCATATTTTTATGCAATCAGCAACATTTTTGAAAGCTTAACCTAATTTTTTTGATTTCATGACGGCAACCATTCTTTCTCTAGTATTTTAGATAATTGAAGTATGTATTTCCAATGTTTATGACATTATTTATTTCAGTATAGACAAGTATTTATTGATATTTATTTACACCCGCGTATTTAGATGGGCATTAAAAATCAACTATCAAGATCAAAATGCTCGACGACCACAATGCCTATGTCTATTTTTAGACAAGTGTTTTAATAGATTCTGTTAGTAGGGTGACCGTGAAGTGTATTAGAGGATAATTTATAACATACATAAAACCAATAGCATCTAGTCACAATATCAATCTGTTTGTGTGTCAATCTACTGAAGCCCACAGTTGAACTAAGATCTGAAAAAAATAATACTTCAAAATTTCAGCAATTTTATTAAACATTTACTTTGATACTTACTGTTTGGAATATGTATACCACTCGTCTCCAATTCCACTTTTCATCTATAAAGTATACACGAATGGCATAAACCAAATAGAAAATAGGTACCCACCAAGTAAAAAAAGGTTGTCTGTAAGAGATCGCTATTAGCGATAAGACATTGTGTCACCTACCTTAATTATATTGTTAAGTTTTTTAAGTTTAAAAGTTACCATATATTCATATATTAATTAATTTAAACTGCTTAAAACTACTTAAGGCTAAAGATTAAAGACTACTACTACGACATACATATATGCTAAAACAAAAAATATAAAATACAAAAAAAAAACACCTAAAGGAATACCTCAAGGTTAAGCGTCAAAATATTCCTCCACATCGCTATCATCTGGTAATGTGCCCAGAAGACTGGCAGCATTGCCATGTTGAATAGCAATGCTTATTCTTTGTCCAAGAAATAAGCCAGCCCTCTGGTCACGCGATGTGTCGACAAGTCTTTTCGATATCTCCTTGAAGAGGAGACGCGAGCTCGGACCCCATGGCCCAAGCGTTTCGACCCCAAGCGGCTCAAAGCTATAGTTACCTATAAGGTTACTATATTTGCGCCGTTTGTTGGTCTCTGCAGACGCAGCGGCCGAACCTGCATAGCCCACCGTGCTTGAAAGATGACATGGTGCCAGGGTGTCGACGCAAGTTGCGTCCCACACCAAGGGCCTACCCATCTTCCAAGGCAACAACGTCATAACATCTGGTCTCTTCCCATCGTCACGTACCAACCCATTAGGCTCTAATACGGCTGGTACGCCGGCAGTAGAAAGAGCACGACGGATAATGTCGTTGATGCTGTAGTTTAAAAGTGGTGTACATAATAAAGCATATTCTATTCTATTCTATTCTATAGTAAGTGTTATCTGAAGACGTATCCTCAAAACAAAAGAAAAACCTTAAACAAACATTCCCCCGTAGAATCAGAAATGTAGACACCACACTCCTAGGCACGCGACACCAGGGCTCAAGACTGGAAACATTGACGAGTTTCCTAAATAGGAGTCCACCTCACCCAAGAATGCTGAACTGAAAATAAAAGGAACCGCAAAAACGTTGCTGCATTAGCATGATACTTTGACTTGACAATTAATATGGGCCTATTAACTAAGTCACTTGAACTTGAACTTAGTCTTGGGTACATTGGCATGCTAAACACGTTTGATAGCGAACAGTTATTGCAGAAATGTATGCGTATTTGAGTTTTTTGCTAGAGAGCCGTGCATATTATTGAATTTAAAATTATACTGTGAGTACGACTCGTGTTTGTGGTCGGTAGTAATGGATATTTATGCAAATCTCTGTATTAGACACATCTGATGAACAAAATGTTCATTGTTAAAAAAAATACACAAAAGTTTAAGCTGTGACTAACTCAGAAAAACCACAAAACGAAATTTGCGTAGTGGCCTAAATGCTATATGTACCTAATTGACAGTTGCGTGTTCAGTGGAGGAAAAGTTCAGTGCTTTCGGAACATTAGCTGATACTATGATACTGATATGAGGATTATGATATGTGTCATCGAAATGTAAATAATCCTTACTAATCCCAAGTAATATTGTAAATACGAAAGTGAGTTTGTTTGTTCATTTATTTTTTTGTTACGCTTTTACCGATTTGAATGAAATTTTGTTCGGATATAGAGGGGACCCAGGAGACAATTATAGGTACTTTTTATCTAAATGCGTTAATTATATAACACTATAGCTCGAGGCACTTAATTTGTCCGTGTTTGGCCATTCGCTCTGAACAAGTTATATCTAAGATAGGCTCACGCTCAACTATGTTTTTTTTACATGTTGAGAGCACAACGCTTTACTTATTCGGTAATCTAAGTAAACAAATAACATATCTTTTTTTTATTTGGATGTGAGCAGTACGTTATTATAACAGTCACAAATTATATTAAAAAAATGCCATATTATTAAAGCAAATGACAAAAAACCTCGAAAGCAATTTTCAATAATCATAAAATAAAAACCGACCAAGTGCGTGGCGGGCCACGCGCATTAGGGTTCCGTAATAGAGTTTAGTTGATCTCTATTAATCTGTAACTGGTAAAGGCTACTTAGCCTTGATAGTTTTCCTTTCAAGTTCGTTATACATAATACTAGCTTCTGCCAGCGACTTCGTCCGCGTGGAATAGTGGTGCTCCGCTCCTATTGGTCTTAGCGTGATGATATATAGCCTATAGCCTTCCTAGATAAATGGACTATATAACACTGAAATAATTATTTAAATCGGATCAGCGGTTCCTGAGATTAGCGCGTTTAAACAAAATGACAACATTTCCCTTCGCTGCTCTGCTCCTATTGATTGTAGCGTGATGAAAAGTATACTAAAACCATCTCAGGAGTATGACAAATAATTGTACCAAGTTTCGTTAAAATCCGTCGAGTAGTTTTTGTTTCTATAGAGTTTATACAGACAGACAGACAGACGGACAGACAGACAGACAAAAATTTTACTGATTGCATTTTTGGCATCAGTATCGATCCTTAATCACCCCCTGTTAGTTATTTTGGAAATATATTTCATGTACAGAATTGACCTCTCTACAGATTTATTATAAGTATAGATAGAAGAAGAAGATATATAGAAGATATGCTACGTTTATGATGTTTTCTAAAATCTATGAGAAGCCATTCAGAAGTTTGAGGGGGGACGTTCGAACCTAGCAAAACTATGCACTTTAAAGCTTGTTCTTTCGCAATTAAGGCTCCCTAAATTGGAAAATGATCTTCATACATCTAATTTATTTCTAAAAGACCTATCCAACGATATCACACACGACGGAATACACTAAAAAAAGAGATTTATCCCCACTTTACATGTATGAGAAGCATCCATATCCATAACAAATTTCTAGTACTAAGAACCTCTGAGCTATGCCGTGGACAGACAGACAGTTACAGACTAAACGAAACTATAAGGTTTTCTTGTCTACTACGGAACTCTAAAAATTCAAACATTTGTACAGGCTGCACTTAGTTCGCCAAACCGATTGCATTAATTGCAAGCACATAAAGCATCAGTCATAAAATGGTGATACCATTATACGACTATAATTAATAAAAACATGATAAAGGTGGAGTTGTCTTTTGTTTGATTGCAAGAAACACCAAAATATCCAATTTCTCCGGCGCAGTGGTAAATCTTGATTTTATTATCCCCAATTTACAATTTTACATTATTACCCGCACGTTGAAACAACAGCCATAAACACGCGATATCAATAACTGAACATTTAATTATAGAATACTGTTTTTATTTATATAATAATATGTAAATAAATATGTCTATGTCTGTTTTTTAGGGTTCCGTAGTCCGACAAGGAACCCTTATAGATTCGTCATGTCTGTCTGTCTGTCTGTCTGTCTGTCCGTCCGTATGTCACAGCCATTTTTTTCCGAAACTATAAGAACTATACTGTTGAAATTTGGTGAGTAGATGTATTCTGTAAACCGCTTTAAGATTTTGACACAAAAATAGAATAAAAGCAATAAATTTTGGGGGTCCCCATACTTAGAACTGAAACTCAAAAATTTTTTTTTCATCAAACCCATACGTGTGGGGTATCTATGGATAGGTCTTCAAAAATGATATTGAGGTTTCTAATATCATTTTTTTCTAAACTGAATAGTTTGCGCGAGAGGCACTTCCAAAGTGGTAAAATGTGTGTCCCCCCCCCTGTAACTTCTAAAATAAGAGAATGATAAAACTAAAAAAAATATATGATGTAGATTACCATGCAAACTTCCATTGAAAATTGGTTTGAACGAGATCTAGTAAGTAGTTTTTTAGTAATCAGCAATTTTCCGCTACAAACAAACTTAATTATGCGGTCGGAAAAAAACAAGATAATTGCGACTTTATTGCGTATTTTTTCTTTCCAATGGTCGGAACCCTCGGTGCGCGAGTCCGACTCGCACTTGGCCGGTTTTTATTTAAAATAGACCAGTATGTATATTTTATTTTCTTCTGATAGTGCGGACTTCTGCCCGATCAATGTGGCGCAGATCGAGCCATATAGGTACAAAATTTAAAACATTCATTTTTGGCCTGATTTTTTGTTGACCCTTAAATGAAAACAATGTAGAGTATTATAGTACCATAAAGTTAGAGTTTTCCTAAAATTAATTAAACTTACTCCAATAGCACGCCAACGAATACCAGAAATTCAGTGGTAGTCGTTACGGGAAACCACAAGTCCAAAAATTTTAGCATTTGGTCTAAGTTTAAAATACTGGTATTGCCTAATAGTTGGCTTGACTGACAGCTTAATTAAGTGAAGAAAAGCATAATATGTAGGTGAGATAGACTGAGTAAACCATAAATTAGAGCGTACACGTTACCTGAAACAAAGCCATTATGCAAATTGAGTAGGAAATAACAATATAATTAGTTGCAATTTATGCAAATATTGTTCTCATCATTCAAAGTAGATTCAACTAGAGCAAGATCGACGCTTGAATATTTAACAAATATAGATAAATAATTTATCATTTTTATCTTATCTCTCTCATTAATAAACCATTCCAATATCTCACATAGATCGTTATCGACGTCCATAAGATTAGCTTATCTTGTAAGATCAGATAAAACATATAATTATTTCATCAGATATCCTTTCAGATCAGAACATGATTTATTATTATTTTTGATTGGAAATTTGATCCGTAGACGACATTTAACTTTAAAATTACTGAACAATAAAATCGGAACAATGGTTATCAGCGATCGCGATTTGCGTCGTCCGTTGATCCCTCAGATTATAGGTAGTTTTTATATGATCGCCATCATGTATTTTAATTGTAAATCAATTTTTAGCATTTATTTTTTTATATTTATCTATATAACTGTTGACTTCGTTCAATACCTATTATGAAAGTTTTGTTGTGAAGAAAGTTGTATGAGGAAATACCACTATAGTACACATTCTTCTCCTCTAGCAGCGGTTGCATAGGTGTGTGGTCTAGTAGTGTAATAATATTTGTTATTGCAGATATGTCTACTGACAACGGTGACCTCTCTGTGTTCTGTGGTGACCACCACACCATATACCACCATCAGGACGGCTGTCTTTTTGTTTGCTATCTCAATTAAACTTTAAATTAAAATATATTATGTTGGTATAAACATATCTATGCTATTTCATAAAGTCAATATTTGTATCACCATGGGTTTAAGCTCATACCGAATGCATCATTATACTTAAGATTATTTCAAAGAAATAATTTGTTTCATTAAGTTTTTTGATCACTGACTTTGACGGTGTTCCTAATGTTTGATTAAATCGAATGGGCACAAAACAGAAGTATTCGTTGATTAGAAAGCAGATGGTCGCAGTAATGAGCGTCAATTTTAGACGCAGATATTTATATAAATACTTACTTTACGTTTGGAAAGCTTACAAATACAAAAAAAAACTAATCAATGAGTAGTTACTTAAAAGAAATAGGTATTTAAGCTGCAGTACGTTTTTAGGTCTCGGGTGTTTAGATAAATAGTCGAATGGTCAACTTGAAAATTACACCAAGTGAATCAAACTACTATGAACGACTTCTGTACAAAAATTATCCGCGTATTCCCAGAATAGCAAAGACTTGATGTATTTATTTTACCAAAAATTTCGTCCTTTCTAGGCAAATTCTACCTTTGTAGAATTTTGTGACTGCACAGATCAATACTTCCACAAATGACTTACAAAGTATGATATATAAGTATATAGTATAGGCACTATAATGGACTACTTGCCCATAAATCATAAATTAGCATGATAAATTGTAAAACAAATAATTGAGTGGTACAATTAATATTATTGCGATCAAATTTTCTGTTATATAACATAAGGTACTTATACGAAATCCTAGCTTCAATCGACACTAAGTACAAATCGTCGTCTTCCGCGTGAACAAAGTTAATCGTTCACCGTAATAACCATTGGATTACCGTCCGACCAATTCCACTGACCAATTCCAATTTGTCTGAAAACCACCACAGCCGCACAGATTTCCTGCATTCAACACACGTCTGTGAATGCATAATGTGCATAATTTGTAATTGGTCTAAATGGCGTTATATATCACGCTGAACGAATTCGCAAAATTATTCAAATTTATGCTCGCTGAGGTAATAATAATATATCTGATGTCAAACTTTGCTTTGGCCCTTATATGCATCTGTAATCTCAGTTAAAAAAACCGGCCAAGTGCGTGTCGGGCCACGCGCAGTAGGGTTCCGTAGTAGGTCTCAGTTAGTTGACTATAACTCTGTAACCGGTTAAGCCTACTTAGCCGTGATAGTTTTCCTTGTAAGTTCATTACATGTGCTACGTCTGTGAATTTTTTCACATTTCTAGGTACAGCCATTCAAAAGTTAGAGGGGGGGGTAACTCGTATCGAACAAAAATTTTCACTTAAAAGCTAGATATTTCGCAAATGGCTAGCTTAACCGAAAAATGGTCTTCACGCACCCATAATATTTTTGAAAGACCTATCTAACGATACCCCACACGAAGGGGTACGCGAGAAAAAAAATATTCATCCCTACTTTACATGTTTGGAAGCTACCCTAAAAAAAATATTTTTCAAAATTTTATTTTACCACTCTCTCGGCGTGATCAATATACATATTCATACCAAATTTCAGCTTTCTAATAACAAGAACCACGGAGCTATGCCGCGGACAGACAGACAGACAGACAGACAGACAGACAGACAGACAGACGGACAGAGCGAAACTATAAGGGTTCCTTGTCGGACTACGGAACCCTAAAAAGCAGTTTATTATTGTCTTCCATTGAACAAGAAACACTTATCTAAACAGTTATTCAGCATTACAACTAGGGAATAGAGTGTTTCCGATGAGCTCTGGCACCCAATGTAAGATTTAACTTGTGTTTAGGGTGCCAGCGTCCTCGGCAAAAATTTGTATATGTAGCAAGAGTTGTAAGACGAGTACGGTATAAATATCATTATTAAATTAAATTCTTATAGCTTTATTATTATTATTAGTGGAGCGCCTGGGGGTTTTCACCTCGGATTAGAGTTATAGTGAATGAATTAATATGATCGATGTGGGATATTGTTTTTTAAACTATAAATTGCAATGTTTACCCATTTTTTTTTTGTGCTTACCGTTGTTTCATTGTTTAAACAAATTATTATGAAAAAATAATGTTTAACCATATATTTTCACTTTAAACAGTATTTTTTTTTATTTATATGTTAAATCTTACCTGAGTAGACATATAGGAACATTTTTCAAAGATACCTGTGTATAAAAATAGCAGTAAAGATCTCGAACAGTGGAGGGGAGAGCGGAGCGACAGCTACTATGTACAATGAAATTTCTCGGCCAGTTTAATTATAAATGAAACGTACTCTATTGTGTACATTTAAAAAAATAAGGTAATTAATTACGACTAATGAAAAGAAAAAAAAAAATTAGTACAAAATCTGTTTATTTAAATACAGTAAAACCCGTTTAAGACGCTTTCACAGGGACTCAACCAAAAACGCGTCTTAAAGCGGGAAAGCGTATTATGCGGGATATAGGGAAATAAAAAACGGACCTACTACATACGTATGTATTAATATTAGGTATTGAATTGTACATTTCAAAATTATGTACGTTATATAAAGTGCCGTGTATCTATCACGTTATTTAAAATAATCACTTATTTTCAAAAAGACAGAGTTTGACAAAAAGATTTTGAGGCATTAGAAATTACAAGATTTTCAACGTAATTTAACTTTTTTAGTGCGTCTTCACTTTGATTCAAAGAAGTTCCTGGGCGTGTGACAAAATCGGAGTTGACTCATCTTCTTGATCATTATCACTTTCAGCCTCTTCTTGTGTGTTATTCACATTCTCAATAAGATCTTCAATTGATTGAATTTCGTACAATGGAAGAATATCCAGGAAAACCCTGCAGTATTACGGGTACTTCTTCTTCCAACACGACGTCAACCTGGTTATTTCTGAAACCTGCTTTCTTGAAACAATTTTGAATGGTTTCAGGCTTCATTGCTTCCCAAGCAGCTGCAATGTTTAGAATTGCATCATGCACAGTCAAGGGTCGCTTGCTATCAGGGTCTTCTATTTCCGCCGCTGGCCGCTGCCGCAGAGGTAATATGTGTTGGCGTTAGGCGTATTAAACGGTATGAAGAATCGTATTAAGCGTTAAAGAATGTATGAAAACATGTCTGAAGTTGCAGGGACTGATGCAAAATGGCGTATTATGCGAGAAATCGTATTAAGCGTGATCGTATTAAACGGGTTCTACTGTATATTACATTGTTGTCTACATCAAATATTTTCTTCTACTTCATCTATCTGTATAATAGGTGAAGTATTGGAACAACTATTTCCGCTGCACTGTAAACATGCTACACTGCAGTATAAACCACTTTTTCGGCATCCACACGCAGCTCCACATCCCTTTTTGCAATTACAAAATAACAAATAACTTTAACTTAAATAACTTTTTTGTGTTAAGTAAAACAGCAGTATAAACATAATGTGATAAATGTATATATTTTTGTTCTTATTGTTATTTTTATTCTTTTTACTAGCTTTCATTTGATACCCATATTGCTACGGAAAAAAAAATCAACTCCCCCTCCCATTCCGCCATTTGCGGGCGCTAGTTTGAAAATCTATATAGCCTATGTCACTACTACAATTTAGACAAATCGAACGACACCTCATATGTCAAAAACCGTCCAGACGTTTGGGCTATAGGGCGTGCCAAAGAAATGGACATACATACACTCGAAAAACATAACCCTCCTTCTGTCGCAGTCGGGTAAAAAACCAAATTTTTACTGTTATAGAAACACAATATTCACAGAATACGTGTTACTTGCAACTAAACTAGCCGAGAAATTCCATTGTACATAGTAGCTGTCGCTCCGCTATCCCCTCCACTGTTCGAGATCTTTACTGCTATTTTTATACACAGGTATCTTTGAAAAATGTTCCTATATGTCTACTCAGGTAAGATTTAACATATAAATTTAAAAAAAATACTGTTTAAAGTGAAAATATATGGTCAAACATTAATTTTTCATAATAATTTGTTTAAACAATGAAACAATGGTAAGCACAAAAAAAAATGGGTAAACATTGCAATTTATAGTTTAAAAAACAATATCCCACATCGATCATATTAATTCATTCACTATAACTCTAATCCGAGGTTTTACGGTTTTGAATGCTCCAGGCACTCCACTATATCTGGCTAATGCAACTATGACATGATATAGTTCAATTCGAAAATCAATATCAGCCAGTGATTGAAAAAGGTGCTTAGATAGGCAGTAGCTGAAATGTTACAAATCGTGATTAGGTCTAACAATTTATCATTACAATGACAGTTGGTATACATCACACACGGCTAATAAGCATACTAATCACATAACTGGTGCGATCACAGTGATCTATCATGTTTAAATTTGCAACACTTAAAGCTGCAAAACTAGTAAGTGCACTTTTTCGGTTCAATAAATTTCTAGAAAAAAATATTGCCTATCATAATTTACGTAGATACCTATTTCAAAAGGTTCCGTACGTCCAGTTTTCATGTTACTGCAACAGAAATAGTAACATAACTAATAAACAGTGGGCCTAGCACGAATCACTTTCGAAAAAGTATTCGTATCGAAAGCTATTTTCGAATCATAAATACAACCATACTAGAGCAAAATTTAAGTTTAAAATGTGTAAATAACAATTTGCAGCATCCAAAGATATGATTAAAGTCATTCATTTAAATAAAATGTTCGTAAAATACGAGTGTATTTCATTTAAAAATCGCTGTCGATACGAATACTTTTTCGAAAGTGATTCGTGATAGGCCCACTGGTGACAGTAACATTAGAATCGAGTCAAATAAACCATCATTCTATGTTAGGGCTACAAAAATGTTCCCAAAACAAAAACTTTTCCTACATATACTAGTAGGTCCAAGTTCAACGCTGTCTTTAAGGAGCGCTAGAGAACAGTCCATTAAGAGGGATTAGTGTATCCATTTTTTATTTTTATATTGTCGGTTAAGCGCTAATGCTTAGACTAAGTTTGCTACACTGTATCCTAATCAAAATGTTTCACCAAACCAAATGAAATTAACAATTTAAATTCTTAAATGTATTAATAAAAAATAACGATTCCTATATTCTATCTATATGTTTTTTAAGATTTTTCTCTATCTATGTATAGCAGACACAAAACCTAGAAAGTTCGCTAAAATTATGATAAGCACTACTAGGGTTTCACCGCTACGGTACTCCAACAATTGCTACGCGCTATCAGCAACCACGCCTTTTAACCAAACTCGCTCGCGATAACATGTAGCTATGTAATACAGCATTCCGTGATCACACAATACAATGCGTAACATCTCATTACCACTATCAGTTAACGTACGATAATTATCAACTGCTATTTCACTTTTGATTTCAAAGTAGCTGGTGCTTATCAATACGAAGATACGACCAACGTGTATGTGGTACAAACTATCTCGGAGCCCAGTTTCATCGAATAGATCTCTCTGAAGGGTGAAGTATTTTTCAGTACCTCAAGATGGATGTCTTTTATAAGAGTTGTGTTTACAGTAAAAATAATTTTGGAGTCTCCATGTCAGTCGCATTGAAATGCCTATTAGAATACAACCTGCAACAAACATTTCGGTTCAAAGGCGCATAATTGTTGGGATTAAAAAATGCATGAATCCAATAAATTTACTTGTGGAAATTGAGGGAAAATTGCAATTCGCATAAATCTCAGTTATTTGTAAAAAACTGACAACGTAGTTATTATATTAAAATGAGAATTTGTAACTGAAACTGACCATTCAAATAGCGAATATTTTGTTTAATCAAAATTTAATAAAGTACCTACTATATATACATACTATAGTGTTTAAAAAAAACTATCTTGTAAGTAGCCTATGTATGTTATTGTATTGCATGTTATATGCGAGAGCAAGCACGTGTGAAGCAAATTGCGCGCGCCGTTGAACACCTTAACGCTGGGACAGTTGACCTCACGATTCGTTCTTTTACAGAACTGAGGAGAGCCATTTTAAGGCTTCAGAATCAAATACAAATAGTCGAAGGCAAAAAGTAAAATCTAAACATTTTAGAAATTTAATCCTAATCCTACTAATATTATACCTAAATGTAAAAGTTTCTGAGGATGTAAGTATGTGTCTTCCACGCAAAAAGAAGTGTTTCACTCATTACTTGTTTTCTTTTAGTATTGATACTCGTATCCCTCTATATTATACTGTGTTTTTGTGTCAATAAATGTTACTGTTTTTCTTTCAAAAACTACTGAATGTAATTGGATGAATTTGGTACACACATTGTTTATAACCTGGATTAGCACATAGGATACGTTTCATCCTAGTTCCCTCAAGATGCGGGTGAAATCGTGGAAAACAGCTAGTTTTATATATCTTATATTTATCTCTTATAGTTATTTTCATCATACGTAACTTACACACAAGCTTTTGTGACCTTCTCTATCAACGACACCCGTGTGAACATAGATTTCCCCTGCTCAATACCAACCACATGTTCACTTTGACCGGGCCAAATCAGGCGTATAAATACAACTAGTATCAGATATCATCTCGACGGGCAATCAAACTAATCGTACTAAATCTTAAATAATACTAAGAAAAATAACAGCCCAATGCAAAATGTTTCGTAGGCTTAATGACACAGGAGGCTGGCAATTGGGTAACTCTGCTTATCATTTTTAAATTAATCGCTTTCTACTGATGCGCAGGAGTGCCACACTTGCGTCACTATTACGAACATATTTATATGCATATATTTCATATGTAATGTAGGATTGGATTGTTGATTAGCAGCGGTGATTGATTAGTGTTTATTCTAACACAATTTGAAATAAATAAAAAATAGTATTTTGCGTTTCATTTTTGACTAGCTTCTGCTCGCGACTTCATGTGTATACCGTTATTCTGCGTATTAATCCAGGTTATGTATGTACGTGTCATGTCATAAACTATTACCTCCTGCATTTAATTAATCAATCGCACTTTAGTACATTTAAATACATTAAAATAAAAAAATCGTTTGTAGGAATCTCGTGCTTCAATTAACTTTAATTTTTGGATAGACACAGTGTATACACGAAGTACTTACAATAAAATTGTGATAACGAGCGGACCAATAAATTCATTTTTATTAAATCATTGGCTAAATAAAGCTGATATTGCATAGCTTTCAAACAAAAAATACGTAACAGTGCAAAGAAAACTTTCGTTTGAACAAAGTGGTTTTTGTAGTACACGAGCAATAAAAGAATAAACTGTAAACGAATCTTGGAATATATGCTCTATTCTCATTACTTCCAATATAATGACGGATAGATTAATAAAAGAAGAACCACCAAAAAAGTGAGTAAAAGCCTAGATACAGAGTGGGTGATTTTATGTTATTCACTTGGCTTAAACAAGCTGGCTTATTTTTCGGTGAATAGATCAGCATTGCCATCCAATTATTCAATGACTGACAATTCTTATGTTTGTTGGATAATGTAAATGTGTTAAATAAAAGCGTGATAAAGGTTAGCATTTTTTTTCTAAACAAGCCAAGCTTATTTAGAAAAAAAACTGAAAGTAAACCTCATTTGACCTCCTATGTTTCTAAATGTTTTGACTGCACCGATTAAGCCATGGGCACCTACGTCAAACAAATCTGGTAGTTACTCAATGTTCAGAGTAATTAATCCAGATAAAATTTATACAACTGAAAATGCTAAACTAGCTACTTAAATATTAAGGGGATATGCAGCGACCTGGGGTTGTACCACCACGTGTTTTTGCAATCACTATTCAAGTTTGTGAGCGTGATACAGCTACTAACGTCGTATAGCTGCAGCTAACCGTCTCTTTTTCATAACGAAAATAATCTTGTTTTGGCACGTCATGGTAAGGCCCCTGTGTATGGTTATACTAACAAGCTGGGATCTAACATCCGTCCAGCTTCGTAATAACTGATGCAATAGCAATTAGTTACTAGGCCATAATTGTACTGCAGTGGGCGTCACTGATTTTGACATCGAATACCAGAGTTCCACAAAGTAGGTATCATAAAAAGAAAGGCAGCCTTATAAAACCATTACAGAAAGTAACTAGTGGAAATATTAATGAATTATATCAATACTAGCTGTTTCCCACGGTTTCACCCGCATCCCGTGGGAACTACCCAAGTAGCAAAATAATGTCATATAAATGGTACAATAACGTTTTTAATTTAACTTTCAGACATATGAAAATAGTTTTATAATAGTTTTTTATACGTAAATATAACGCGGGTTTGGGCGCAGATAATATAACATTAAAATCGTGTAAGGGTCATTTTGCAGTCGCATCAGCGACAATTGCGTTGAGTCAACATCACGTAGACGTTGTAAGTTTAACTAGTAAGGTTTGTAATAGTTTCTTGTAACACTCTTACATAACTATATCATCGTATAGGAGGAAACATTTTGTGATGTTGGTGGTCGGTTAGTAGTGCAAGCTAGACAATTTCTGTGACGGTTTATTTGCTGTCATAAAACTTATAAAAAGGTAAGTCAAATGTTTATTAATAATTATTATTTATTATGAAGAAAGCGTATTGTGGTGGAAGATGAGGAACGGTGACTTATACTTGGGAATTTAATTTTTTCGATAATATGTATAGTTATCTCTGTTAATATTTTAACGGGCCTTCATAATAATGATGTTTTAATATTGTTAAAAAAATAAAAATACCTTAACTATCATCAATATTTTCCGCCATATTGAAAATAGACATTGGGCGACTGCATTTAGACATTTATATAACTATTGATCGTATACATGTTTTTATACAATTTATGGCGTCCACCATGACGGTTGCAATTAGTGTTCGTTAGAAGATAGGAAAACCTTTGGGTATAGTCATGGAAATCCTTTTCTGTTTTATTTACAGGTCATCATGGTGATATATTTTGGCGCTGATAAGTTTTTAACAAAAAAAGACTTAAAGTTGCTCAAACATTTAAAATGGCCATGGGATAACACGGATTTTCAGTTAACACTGAAGTACTATGGATGTAATGATGCCAAATAAAAACCATTTAAGTATTTGCGATTTTTATTTACAATTAAAGAGTTTGTAGTAGGGGTATAAAAATACAGTATTGTTATTCGTTACACTAATTTATTTTATTATTATTTACTTATTATATTAAATATAAATATTATATAATATTATTATTTACTAATATACCTATAACACATGGTGACGGGTAGGGTTTTTCAAGTATATTGCATAGTATAGGCCATACTTGTTCTTTAGAACTCTTATATATTGGCAATCCATCAATGTTTATATTTAACGATATACTTTCTGGTATGAGGGTAAGATGACTTAAATATTTTTTAAGTGGTTCAATTACACCATTTTGCCAACAGTAGCCCTTATGTAATGGAATTAATGATACTATTTTAGTTTGAAGAAGCGTTCTTGGATCTTTGGGTAGAATATAAGGTAATCTTTTCTTATTGTTTCATGAGGGACATTACAAGTGATTGCCATTTTTTTTAAATCTTGCCAAAATGATGATCTTTGTCAAATTCTTCAGAATTTTCGCCACTCATTTCCATGGAGTGGTCTACTTCAGAGAAATTATTAAAGTCTTCGGAATTATTTAACTCATCTACAAAAAAATAAAGAATTGGGTAGGTACCTAACTTAATATAAATATAAGAATGAATCTATTAAAGGAGTTTTATATGCAATAACTCACGTTTGCTGTCTAGTGTGCCTTCTGGTAAAAGAAGATGAGCGGAACCAATTTGATCTGTAGAACAAATGTCTTGACTGGATCCAGCACATTTTTCAACATTTAATGCGGTAAATGCATTAAATGTTGAAAAATGTAAGGAACCACTTTGATTTTTACCAATTTCTTCTGGTCTGGGCACAGTTTCTTCCAGATTAAATGTAGGTTTCGTTGCTATATTTAATAATAATAATTGATACTTTTTATTTACTTTCCTTCTAAAACCACCACTTCGTTTAATTCGTTTCCAATTTTTGAAATCCTTTTTTTACCTACACTTAATGAAAAATGGTGACTGAGTTATATAAAAGATGCTTAAAAATGCTTTAAATAATCAATTGACTTATATGAGTTATATTAGAATAATGTTTCAAACTAAAAGTTACATAAAGGTGGAAGTTTGCGCTCTAGTATGACGATTTTATAATAGTGAATTATAAAATCTTAATATCACAATTTGTTATATAAGGGTTGAATAAAAGGTTCTAAGATTACAAAACAGTGTGACTTATCACTTTTTTCGGACTGAAACGTTTACTTGACTTAACGTTTTATGACCGTCATATAAATTATTGAGATGACGTTTACCAGACACATTAATATGACTTATATTGTATTTAACTAATGCGTCGAACTGAATACTACTTTACAACTGTTTAGTTGCTGGAAAACTGTTATATAGCGCTTACATGTCTGTTAGTTGTATAATTCTAGTATAATACAACTTTTTTGCTACTTGGGTACTTCGTGCACCCGGGTAAAAAAAATCTATGTCCATTCTCAGGCTCTAGACTATCTGTGTACCAAATTTTCATTTAAATCGGTTCAGTAGTTTTAAGCAAGGATATACACGACACTTCAGCATCTTCTTCATATTATCTGTTCTTGGCCGCATTTTGAAACTGATGACGGTGAACCAAAAATGGTTTAGTCTCTTTATAACCAAGAGTTACGCAATCTCTAAATTATTATCTCTTAACTTAATGTATAACTTCAAATCTACGGATTACGTTATAATACAAATGCCTAATAATTATGAATAAATTTTAAACTTTCCGCGTCCCAATAGTAAAATAAAGTTTCACCAAAAATGATGGTGCAATAGTTATTATTATGTCATGGTTACCTTGTTACAATTAAGAAGTTGATTTCCCACGAGGCCGTGTACCATTCCTTATGAGACCTTCTATGTAGGAAACACTTACGTGTTAGGCTTATATTTATTAGTGGCGATCAATGGTGCAATGAAATAGATAATTATTGTTTTATGGATATAAGCACCTTGGCGTTGCCACGACGCCATGTGGGTGCCGCTTCTATTTCAAAGGAACTGCACTTTGCTTTGTTTTTCTAGCAGTGAGAGGTACGCTTGTTGAGCGTGCGGTACTGGGCAGAGTTTGGCATAGTATTAATATTGGATTCATACGTTTATACACAGTTGATAAATCATATAAGGGATGATTTATCAACTGTGTCTAGTGGATCCTAATGAATGTTTATCCACTGTCAAATCAATTGCTATCACTGGACCATTTTTAAAGATCGCTATGAAACAAGAGATTTATAAACAGCTTCAACTAGTTCGGGAATCAATTTCGATCTCGGTTACCAACAAACTGATTTCACCAGGTATATTCTAATCGTTGATCGATCGAGTTGAGGAAAACATAAATTTAACATAGACAGTATCAACATGAGCTTACAGCAATTTTGATAAATAACATTTTGTTTTCTCGGAAATGACCCACATAATATGTAACTTTATGACAGTAACAACGCTTAAATGCGCGTCTAGTGGAAATTTAAAATCGAGCGTTCAACGTCCGTAAACCGGTTCAAAACAATACAAACTGTGAAATGCAAATTGCACTTTAGAACTCGGTTAAACACGTGAACTGAGTTTATTTCGAATTAATCGCGATTTATTATTAATCATAGGTGTTTTTTTTTTTCTAAGTTTAAAAAACCGATGGTTATTTAATTTTAAACCATAAGTTTTTTTTATTATATTAACATTCCGTTTATTTATTTTTCAACATTATCATTTTTTAAAAATACATTTAATTTAATAGTATCTCATCGGTAACGGGACAGGGTCTAAGCTACCGGCGGCGGTCAGGGCTCTAGAAAAAGGAACCTCCTGACGACACGCGCAGTGTCTAGGAGTATTGCTTTCTGCATCAAGCCCTTCATCCAGCTGTCTAACGAGAGCCTCTTTAAGTGTTGATCGAGAATCTTAGCTGGTAGTCCAGTGGCCAAAACGATATTAACATTTTTATTTAGACGCGTAACCTGATGATTGGCAACATATTACTTCTGATAGAGAACCATGGAAGAGAATGGGGAAACCTTTACCGAGCCGTAAAAACATAGGTAAAAAAAATTACCTATCCTAGCGTCATGGTTACAAGTTTCTAGACTGAATGAAAACTAACTTATAAACTAAAGAAATAAAGTATGGAGAACAGGCATTGTCACTATCATTGTCATGTCAGTTGTTTAGAAATACGTTACCGAAAAAATAACAATGGATTTTCTTCAATTTTTTGAATGGAACACATTCCTAAAATACGATGAAAAACCTACCTTCTCAGGATGGTCTAGCCTAGCAACACGCAAAACTGACGGACGACATTTGACAGATAACATTTTCCTCTCTCTTCACCAATGACGTCAATTAGACTATCTAATGAAAGTCAATTGCTATGTTTGCCTTTTCTTATGTAATCTTATAATATACATTTATTTCTATAATGTAATTTTGTTTATTTTTTCAAGTGTAAATTAAGAAAGTATGGTATAAAATTAACCTATTTCAAAATGGTATTTTAAATTAGCAAGTCTAAAAACAGACATGTCCAGTTCTTGAGAACTAATGCTTATTTGTAGCGGGCAACATTACTATGGCCAAAGGTGTCATCAGCCCTATTAGCCCAAAAACTTGCCCTAAAATAATTTATAATTAACTATGCTATCAAAATCCGAAGCGATATACATAATTAGTGATTATTTACTCGCTCTAATAAGTCCCTGGGTCAAATTACGTAAATTATTATAAATATTTAAATCGTACTTCACGAGCACCTTTGTTTAAAAAAAATGTATTCTTTGTAATCGGCCTACAACTAATTAACATATACGTAATATCTACGTCTTAAGCCATAAAATTGACACAAATCTCATAAAGAGAAATGAATTATTGATCTACATATAATAAAATTATGAATATTATTACGCAATATTTCGTCTATGATAGATACCTGAAGGGTATAATCAAAACTAGTTACCATAGAAACAGTAGTTAAATTATTAAAATTGCTCTTTAATAATAGCCTAGTCTATTAGTTTACTAGACATAAGTGCGTGTATGCTATGAGTAAATGGTTTATCTAACACCGCCCACCCGCGGTTTACCCTTGAGTTCGAATTCGATTGACGTCATTCGATATATAACATATAACCAATGCAATCTAATTAAGTCTGAAAAATTACACAATTTATACAAAATACGTGGGCATTTACTCAATAGAGGAAGTGATTTTTGGAACGGTTTGTTAGCATATCGCGATCGCCATCACTTATGTTTAATTTCAAACATAACATTGCTTTAATCACCAAAAACTGTCTACGTAAACAGTTACTGTAACCAAAAAACTAGTTTTAGTGCGTCACTAAATTCGTTTTTATTCAAAAACGGAGACACCTTTCACGATGTCTGCTTTAAAATGTAATTCTAACTCCTATTTCATTTGCTGACAGGTCATAACAATTTGAAACTAGTAGAGCACATTCCACGGTCAATAATATTAGTCTTAGGTATTACACACACGGAGCTATTTCTACATAGAGTTAAATTGCTAGATTATATTTTTAAAGAGCAAAATTGTAATATTAATAATTTTCACTTACAACAGAGTCGTTAAAGTTGTTCACTATTAGTCAGTGACGTCCAAAATAGCCTTAAAAAGTTCATACAGCTTTGAAAAAGTCATATTAATAATTGCCTAGTTTGTAACCCACGAACTCTTGGTTAAGCAACAGGTTTCTCAACCTCAGTCTGGAGGTTCACGACATAGACTTAAAATTATAGAGACGTACCTAATTAATTTTCACGTGCAACAAAATGTATTTGTTTTAAAAACTGAAATCCGAATATATATATCTTATGGTAAGAACTTATCGTCGCCTATGTACTCATATGCAATACCAGGAAAAGCATCCTACATGTGCTGCTTTGTCACCTCAGAAACCAAGATTAAATAAATGCCTCAAAGCTTGTAACGGCACAAGCGGCATAGAAATACTATACTGCGGCTGAATTGAGAACCTATGGTATTGGCTTGCTGCAGTTTGAGTTTATGGGTAAATTTTTATTTAAAATTATTATAATAAGTTGTGGACAACTCCCAGTCAACCTTGATTATGTTTTATTGATATCCAGTTTAACCATCAATCGACAATAATTTCCTGGACATGTAGCGCTGTCTGTGACGTAGAGAGATTTGGAAGGGTGAAAGTATATAGCGTCACCCAACTATGTGTGTGTAGACCGTAGTGATTTCAGATTTCAGGCCATACCACCACATGTGTTTGCAATCCTAACTTCGTATACCACCGTATCTATTTAACAACGACACAATCCTGCGTTGGCACCATCAGGCCCAGGTGGTCACCGCACCCGGGTAAAAATGTTGTTTCTCAGGGTCTATTCTATCTCTGTACCAAATTTCATCAAAATCGGCTCACTGGTTTAGGCGTAAAAGCGTAACAGACAGATAGAGTTACTTTCGCATTTATAATATTAGTAAGGATCACATTAGGTATGCATGTACATGAAATTACAATTTGCTCATCATTGGAATTAAATACCTACCAACCTTAACGATATTACGATTATCCGGCACCGCCTAGTTGCCTATAATTACTAGTTGATGTAACATAACAGGATTGAATAGCAACCATTTTCTAAATGTAATCAGTTCCGCCCGTTTCGGTGTACTTCGGTGTATGTTAATGAAATGAAAGGTCGATGTTCGCGAACTGCAGTTCTTCTTTCTACCAGTTTTTTATTGGTATTAAAAAAACAACTTCATAAAGTCTGCATCTATTTAATCATGCTAATTTAGTCACATAACTTATCTCTATTAGACATTTATAATAGCTTGATAAATAAAAATAAAATTAGTCAAATAGAATTAAACTCAACTTAGATAGATAGATATGTTATTAGCATAATAGATACAAGGGGAAATATATCTACGTTATTGTCACTATATCGAGATTATATAACTAAAAGTTTAAACTCATTGAGAGAAATGTTTAAGCTTTCCTAGGTTTCGCCCGCATCCCGAGGGAACTACTCAACCCGCACGGATAAAAAGTAGCTTTTAACCAGCTCCAGGGTCCTATCTATCTCCGTAACAAGTGTCATCCAAGTCGGCTCAGCCGTTTTTCCATGAAAGCGCAACGAACAAACAAACTCACTTTCACATTTATTAAGGCATGAGCTTTAACTCGTGGGGAAATTGCTTTCGCCAACCCGCAAAGTTGTTTTATATTGACCTAGGTCGCGGAACTCTTATCTACAAGGCAACGTTATTGTATGCAAAGTTACCAGATGAAGGTCACATTTTTGAATAATTGCTCAGGAAGTGTTAGGAAACGTGCTTGTTTTTTGTTTAGAAATATATTTATGTATATTTCTATGTACAGCTTTGTTGTGGGACTTTGTTTGCAACGAAACTAAAGTGATGGACTCGCTCAGGTGTAATTATATAAAAGTACAGTTACTGTATAGCTCTCTCACAGTGTGTTTGGCGCGGCTATCTTTTAGCTACAAGTAAGGGAAGGGAAGGGTTGTGTGATAAAAATCACTCAAAAGCCTTATTTTGACTTTGTTAAATTTAATTTAATTTCAAAACGATTTCAGAAAACATGAAATGTAAAAAATCCTTTATTCGTCATATTTGAGCTATAAAGTTCCGATCTATACTAATACATATATAACGCTGTTAGTTTGTTTGAACACGCTTGTCTCTCGATCTGCCAGTCAGATTTGAAAAAAACCTTTTTTTATAATGATAGCCCAAATCTTTAGGTTATATGCCATATTTAACATCACGCATATACTCGTATATAACCCGTACGAGCAAAAAGAAAAAAACGATCCGACGCGGTGGATCGCAAGCCACGGGCGTATGAAAGCTACACATACATATTAAAATTAACTAAAACATATTACATATTTAATTAAAACATATTGAAATTACCATTTGAGCATATTCAAGCAAAAATGCGATGCTTTATCAAGCGTTTATAAACATTTAGACCAACAATGTATGCACTTGTCACGAGGCGTTGATGCAGTGCGCCCGAGCAACTCAAATATGCGGCGCTGACGCATGCCATACTCTTCCAAACCTACTAGAATTAACCCAGATCTGGACCTTTCAAAGCTTAGCTTGTTTTTTTCGGCAATTTATATTTCGCTGCTACCTATTTATTATGACGTTATTTTTGTGGTATTCCTCAAGGGCACTAATTTTGAAACGCACCAAAAGTAATAAAAACCTCGAAACGCACCATTTAGGTGCGCAAAAATCTAAATTATTTAATTTAGTACACGGGGAACTTACAGCTAGTAAAAAATGAATAATTTTATTCAAGGTCAAGATGTGGATAGAGATGGGTATTAAAATATCTATAACAAATAATGTCCTTTTTTATTTAGGCGCCTATTTTTTGTTCATTTCTGTCACACTGATACTTTTCACATCGCAACATTGAACTTTGAACATCGCAATTAAGTAATAAGTCGCTTACTCCTACCTAACTTATCTATCACTAGCAGATAACAAACACGTCTACCTAAACAATGCTGTATGTTTTCCTGAAGCACATCAATATACCGGTTTTACATAAAAATAAAACCGATATTATGCGCCGAGAGGGAAAACATAGACAACATTGCAGGAAGTTCTTCGTGATGAGGACTATGAGCTTCAAAAATGAAATCGGTTCCGGCGTCTTAGCTGCCAGCGCTAGTGGCGCCATCTAGTCTTACTAATTCGAACTGCATAATTTGTAGAACTTATAATAAATCATTACATGAGATTTTTTTTATGAATGAAACTGCACTTTACACAAGTATACACTGGTTTTTAACCGACTTCAAAAAGAAGGAGGAGGTTCTCAATTCGACTATGTTTTTTTTAATGTTTGTTATCTCATAACTTTTGACTGGGTGAATCGATTTTGATGATTCTTTTTTATTAGATAGCTGACGCTTCCCGAGTGAGGGAGCTTATTTTATCACCATCGGTTCCGCCGTTTTTTAAATACATTAAAAAAACGGTTTATGTCTATTTGCGCATACGCCAAATACTTAGATGATTTGGTTATTCACGCTGATTGCAACCTAAAAAGTGGTGTGTTTATATTAAGACAACAAGATCGAGTCACTGAAAAGCGAAAAATGAAAAACCTTTTTGCAAAAAAAAACGACTTCCAAAAAAAACTGAAAAGTCGGTGGCGAAATACTAACAATAGTAACTTGCAAGACACCGACTTCTAGAGCGATGTTTTGGTCGATAAGCGTTTAAATAAAATTTATTTGTTACTTTTCTGTTTTTTTTTTTTTTTGAAGTCGGTTTTTTTTCATAAACAATGCTCTGCACACACGCACTTGGCCGCTTTTTAAATTGTTTTTCTTAGCGCACCTGAATGGCGAGTTACGATGAATACTTTTAGTGCACTTCGATTGGTGCGCTTTAAGGAATACCCCATTTCCTTTAGGCTATGGTCTCCTATTTTATGCCGTACGCGGCGTCTCGTTACGCCGTACGCTGCGTCACAATGCTTACTATAGAAATGTACTGTTGTGGTCTCTTTCACACGTCGACGCTGGCGTGTAGACGCCGTACGCGGCATCCCAACGCCGTGCGCCGCGTCTCTAGTCATTTCGAACCATTGCAGCGTGAAGCCGAAGGTCGTCGCTTGCGTCACACAAAATGATGAGGTTTAATGAAGAAAAAGACGAGTTGTTGATTGAAGCAGTAATTCTAGTTATAATATATAGTATATAGTATACATTCTAGTAACAAATGTACCATTAAAAGTGTCACCAAATCCATAATCGCGAAAACACTACCGCACGTGACCGCTCGCGAGTAGCGATTGACGCCAGACGTATTGACCGCCGACGCTGTGCGTTGCATCGAGACGTCGTCAGCCACGGTGACGCTAACGCCAGACGCCGCGTACGGCATAAAATAGGAGACCATTGCCTTAAGAAATTATATAAATAATTAGTGTATATAATAAATGTTTTAATACGCACTCTGCGCAAACAGTTTTATGAGATTTTAAGAATCCATTACGCCACATGTCTTAAATTATTTTCTAGTGATTAATTTATCGATAAATATACTTACATTCTCCAAATAATGTATTTAAAGCTATTAATTATTTGTAAGGTTTGGAACATCCTATAAACAATTACAACTGACATCATCAATATAATTATACTATTTTGAAGTGTTTTGATAATTCTTTATTATTTTCCTTAAAAACCGGCCATGAAAGTGTCGAGCCACGCGCGATAGGGTTTTGTCGACTATAACTCTGTTACCGATAAAGCCTACTTAGGTGTGATAGGTTTTCTTTTAAGTTTATGTAATTAAGCTACGTCTGTGATTTTTTTCACATATATTGAAACAGCCATTCATAAGTAAGAGAATTATTGTCTCTCGCGGCTTTACGAACATAACTATCTTCATACTCAATTTTATTTAAATTGGTTCAGCACCGTTACAGTGACCGCGTTAAAAACAAATAAACGCGTAAGGGTACTGTACCATATTGTTGTGCACACATAAACAGTATTTTTATTAAAAATATGGAAATGTGTCCGCAGTCTATTTAATTAATGTTTTTTGTACACATATATCGTAATTTTCTCTATGTTAATGTGTATTATTAAATGTGATGACAACTATCTGCTAACGTCATAGGTT
This sequence comes from Pyrrhia umbra, assembly GCA_963891755.1. Classification (NCBI taxonomy): domain Eukaryota; kingdom Metazoa; phylum Arthropoda; class Insecta; order Lepidoptera; family Noctuidae; genus Pyrrhia; species Pyrrhia umbra. The sequence continues at coordinate 10,171,264 of OY982922.1, read as the reverse complement.
TCATAGATATGTTGCATATTTATAAAAATACGAAATTATGATGAAAAACTCATTAATGGAAAAAGCGCCTTTCTTTAAGCTTTTATTAATACTATGAGTACTTAAAAACTAGAGTAAACCAAATAAATGGTCATGGTTTTCTATCCAAGGTAAATTAGGTTTTTTAAAAATATGAATATCCTGTTTTTTTTAATTAATAAAGAAAATTAATTTAAATTAGATGTAAATCTATTTTTAGAATGACGTACGTAGTGATTTGCGTGCCGTTGGTAGGACGCGGTCGGAGCGGAGGCTATGTTTTATAAGGTAGGGGTGGATCTTAACATTTCAGTTCACTACCAACTGTCGCGATCATTGGCCACTTTCGGACAACCATGTAGGTTTTTTTTTATATATTTTTTTTATTTACATCAATATGCTGTGTGTTTTTTTTAATTTAAACGTTCGTAAAAGTGAGGTATTGGAGTAGTTATTTCCGAAGTTTTTTTTTGTGTGTATGTGTGTGGGTGCTTTAGATATTAATTTTAGTGTAATATTTATTAATTTTCCCTTATACATTCCAATTTATAGGTTTAATTTTTTTACTTATCAATAACTATCAATTTTGCAAAGTTTATGAAAGTCACAAAAATAACTATCAATTTTCAATTTCGTCAAACCCTTTGAGCATTAACTTAGAATCGGATAATAATTAATTGATTACAACCGCAATCAAAATGCGTTAATCTAAAAACGTTTAATTTTAAATTAAAGTTATACTGAAGATCATGAAACGTTATTATTATTTAATAATAAATCAATCAAAAATATTCACCGCGGAAGATAAGAAAAAAAAATGTAAATATTTCTTTTGTCTACCGCTCTTTCAATTATCTTTCATATAAAAAAATGCGTGCTCAAAGTTCTTACATACCTATATTTGAACGCTGTTGTTAACCGTAATAAAAAACGAGGTTACCAAAATATTGACTATTCTAATGACTTGATTTTTGTTCTAGTCATTTGTAAAACCAATGATAATGCAAACATCAAATATATTTAATATAAAAGTCATTACGAACCCCTTGAAAATTGCATACAGTTAAAGTAATGTTTTGCTCAGCAATGATGAGACATGCCACTTTTATAATGACCGTATTAGGCGAACTATCATTTGTAATTGTTTTGTGGTATGAAATCTCATTATCATCTTACTCGGTAATTGAATAATCTTTCATTCGGTTCGTTTCCGTCCCACCGTGCGTTAACTAAAGCTGGTCACAGACTATCACCTAATACTACTTGGAAACACACAAAACATCATTATTTTCAGCACAATAATGTAACCACAATAGAATTTGGGTATTAAACATACATAACAATAATACAAAAAAAAAACATATTCGCGGGTCATTACTTTTAAACAATAACAGTGCAAAAGCTGTTAAAAATAATCTCTAAATATTTTTTTCTTTTGTTGGTTTGGTGAAGGAATGCCCTGTTTCTATTTATTTATTATTTATTTATTTAAAACTCTAAAACTATCATTACAGGTTTTAAAACCTAATGCGATAGCTAGGACTAAGAAAAACATATGATTAAAAATCTAAAATTAAACAAAAAAGTGAACAATATAAAATACTACCTACTAAATAAACTATATAAATATAAACTAAAATTAACAAAAAACTTAAAAAATAAAATAACAATATAACAAAGAAAATGCGGTAGTAACACGTACCTAGCCATTTAATGTATTAACCTCGGGGCTACGTATACACATAAACGATTATATTGTTTCGTTACACCACCAAAGTAAAAATATTGTTCTAAAAACATAACTTTTAGAACATGGCTATTTAGAAAAATAACGTCCAACCTATGGTCCCACTGCTGAGCGAGGGCTCTCACAGGAAAACATTGACCACAAAACTTGCTCAAAGAGAATTGCCGAACTATTTTTTTTTCTACCGGAGGATAACTTAGAAAGCTCATAAAACTTCAAAAAAGTTCAGGTACCTAAGCACACCTAATTGATTTAGACAAAATTAACTAAACTTTAGTTTGAATTTAGTTACTAAATGACTAATTATCCATAAGTAGGAAAATAAGTTATCTAAATATACATATGTACCTATATGTAAACGTAAATAGTGAATGTTAAAAACAAACTATGGTAAACAAAATAGGTCAAGACTGATGAAATTATACAACCAAAGAAGGTCAGATGACTAATCTGTACGAAATAGTTCATCGGTCGACTTTGGACTCTCTTACATCGTTAATAGCTAGTCTAACGAATATCAGCTCGTAAAACTTAATGTTTTTCGAATTTCGAACTAACCAATGACGTCCAAAAAACAGAGAGAAAGCTACACGGATTAATATTTTAATTCTAATATAAACTATGGGCTCAGTGACCTCCTTGCCTAAATAAATGTCGTTCCCACATAAGACCTTTTGCCATGAACATTACGCAATCCCATGCACCGGAACCTATACGTAAATGAAGCCTATAAACAAACTTGTAGGTACTACTAATAAGAAAAGTGTTGTCAAGGCCATACGTTAGTTAACTAATGGTCTCGACCGGTTCCTTGAAACAAAGCGGATCTTGTCAATAGGCCGGAAATATGTAAAATTGCCGAAATTTTTGTTAAAAATTAATTTGAAACAACCGTTTAGCTCGTTATAGGTTTTTAAAGATCACTAACTCATTTTTCTGTTAAAATATAGAAGGTAGGAAGGACATATTTTGAGCTAGTAGTAATATACGCCAATTCCATATAGGGTATGATCTCATTTGGGACCGTGACAGTAAATCTCGTGCTTACGTGCAACTTTTACCGGAAAATCTTAACTTAATTGAAATTCCTAATAAACATGAGTATATAATTTGTTCAAATCATCAGCATCAACACCTATTGCAACATTATCGTTAAATCTAAGCTAATTAGCTTAGATTTAGCCTTTGCCTGAATTTTAACAAAGCCTGCTTTGTGTTTTAAACCGTATAAAATTCATTTTTATATAATTATCATATTAAATTCTATTCTTAAAGGTAATTAGGATTACCAAAGAAAAGCACTCATGCGTACATACTCATTATACAATTAAGCATATAATATGTAAATAGTAGTACTTAAACCTAAGGTGCATAATCGAATATCTTATCCTTGATCACGGTATATTTTCAGTTGAATTTCATTTACGATTGGTTTCAAATGCAAAATTCAAGTATTTTTACTTTATACTTTTTTGTTCTTGTTTTGCATACATCTTCCCTATACTTTTCACGTTAAGAGTATTTAAACGTTTCTTATATATAAATAAAATGAGCGAATATCGTAAATTGTTAGATTTCAAAATAAAAAAACACAGTATGCAAGCTAAATGCGTCCACTGTTATGGCACTCGAATACATTTACTCCGCAACATTGTATTATTTAATTGAATGAACCCGTCGTTTCGTTACTCTATAACAACATAATCTGATACATTTCATCTCTTACAGATATCAAAATGGGTATGAAGCTATTAGTGCTACTAGCCGTGGTGTCATCCGCGACGGCAGCCGTGAAGCTCCAGGAGATGTTCTCTTGGAACGTGATGGACTGGAACTACCCTGACGCGTACTCCAGGCAGCAGGCGATCCAGTCCGGGGCGCTCATTCAGGAAAACGCTCTTCCCGTAGGCATTGAGAGGTGGAGGAACAAGCTTTTCGTTAGCGTACCTAGGTGGCAAGCTGGTAAGTTATACGAATATAATCAAACACAACATTTCCTATACTGTATCAATCATTAGAAATATTTAAATCAGCAGAGTCGAGCAATAGATACACATACGTATCTATAAACACCATTTTTTCAATTGCAATAATACAACTTTGTAAAATCTACGATAAATATTGTAATTCAGTAGTTTTAACCTGAAAATTCGTTCTATTCCGTCACAAAGCTTTCAGTTACAAAAACTGAATTTTAATCTGATGCTGATTATGCTCATATAATACTCACGTTTTCGTTTGAGAACTAGATATTGTCAATACCACGATAAACACTCATTTTAAATGCACCTTATATTATAGAATCACAAATAAACAATCTATAACATACATCCTTTGTCTGGATCATTTTTGACTAGACACAACATAATAATATAACTAGAACAAATTATCCAGGGGGATAGTTTCGTCATTACATTTCCATTGCGTGTGGAAGACATTTTATTTTATCGTTGTAATGTTAGGTCTGTATGACAAACTGTTGAGAAAACGTACTCATTACCTTACGCGGTGCAATAACTAACTCAACCATATTAAGTTACTTCCATTTGTATTTTAATTATTTCCAAGTATAGATCCGTAATAAAGCTTGCAAGATAGATGGTGTTGTTTTGTAATTTATGACGGTTTAGTCTACTGGCCTAGTTTGTCAGTATCTATCCCATAAATCTAAACGCATACGTACGTGACACACACTCAATCACCAAATTTCCACCACCATATCTCCGACACGAAAGGTTTTAAGTGCCTTAACATTCCATTGCTCAACGTCTACACAGTTAAAATTTTCCATTGCATAAGTCATATTATAAGTTAACTCTTATATTGGTACAGGTATACCCGCTACACTTAACTACATACCTTTGGATGGACCGTACGATCCGTCGCCGAAATTGAACCCCTACCCAAGTTATGCAGGCAACGAGTTGGGCAACTGCCAGTCCGGACTCAACACAGTATACAGAATCAAAGCAGACAAATGTGACCGTCTCTGGGTTTTGGACGTTGGCACATATGGATACGGTAAGTGAAAATATAATTATCAAGTCATTTAATGTAATATGAATTGACAATAAAAAAACTTACTACCATAATTACACCTGTGTAAGCGAGTATAACTTTTCTAGTAGGCGTTTGTCGTCAATAGCTTTTAGTATTAGATTCATTACTAAAGGAATAGCATTAAAAAAAATATCTATATGTTTCAGATTCCAACGTGACCAATCTCTGCCCGTACTCACTTAATGTCTACGATTTGAACACTGATCAACGCATCCGAAAGTATGTATTCCGTCCCGAAGACATTGTCGCCTCAACTTTCATTGCCAACATTGCTCTCGACGAAGGCAGATCTTGTGACGACACCTTCGCGTATTTCTCTGACGAACTTGGCTACGGGCTTATCGCCTACTCTTGGCAACAAAACAGATCATGGAGATTTAGCCATGGATTTTTCATGCCTGACCCACTTACTGGAGATTACAACATTGGCGGACTCAACTTCCAATGGAGTAGTGAAGGAATTTTCGGAATTACATCATCACCTGCTGGCCCCGACGGATACAGAACTCTATTCTTCAGTCCTTTGGCAAGTCACACACAGTTCGCAGTTTCAACGCGCATTTTACGAGACGAATCAAAAGTAACAGGATCATACCACGACTTCAAAGTCGTAGGAGCCCGAGGTGCTAACGGCCACACTACTTCCAAAGTAATAGACGAATATACAGGAATAGAACTATTCAACTTAATCGACCAGAACGCTATTGGATGTTGGAGGACAGATCTCCCTTATAAACCACAGAACATTGGTGTGGTAGACAAGGATGATGCGGGACTGATATTCCCTAGTGACGTGAAAATTGACGCACAAAGAAATGTGTGGGTGATATCCGACCGTATGCCTGTGTTCCTGGAATCGACTTTGGATTACAGTGACATAAACTTCAGAATCTACACTGCCCCTCTCGATGTCTTAGTCCAAGACACTGTGTGTCAGTCCCCTCAGCAGTTCATTCCGAAAATCAAACCGAATCAGCCAGCCAACATTCCTCCCCAACAGCAACTGCAACCTTACTTCTATGACACTGGTTTGGGTGTGACCGCCAACCCCCTTACTGGAACTATAGCACTGTATTCCCCGGTCGCGTCTCCTCAGCCAGTGGTAGCGGGTCGGGCTGCTTTTGGACCTGGGATAATCAGAAATTCCATACCTACGGTACAGAGCTACGTAAACTTTCCCAAAGAAACTGGTGTTCCTTACTTAACCGGTCGTTCAAAACCCACTATTTCGCCTAGAAACCCTTGGTGGCATGACAAACGTAATTACGAAGTATACGAACATTAAAAACTTCGATAAGAAATATTATTGTATTCTTAATTTTTGAATATTGATACTAAACAATGTTTATTATTAAATTTAAGTTCTAGACAATATTTCCATTCTCACTGACATAACTAGGATTACTAAAGTAGATATGTAATTGTATTTTAACATACATTTTCATATTTGCATTTATACATATTGTAGAACATCAACTATTATTTTATAATAGTCAAATGTGTCTGCAAGGCAATTCTTTTGCGAACATACCAAACTGAATCAATCAAAGAAAAAATACTGAAAATCTTCATTGACTGAAAACCTTCTGTAAATGTTAGTACTATATTGATATTCGCTGTAATATTGATTAGATTATATAACTCGTATTTAAGAATTTGTAACATATTACTTCTAGAGTTGTAAATTAAATATCTGTACAGTGAACATAATGAGGTGCTAATACTACAAATAATATTTCCCTGTAAAACGGTAAAACAGGGAAATATAGATGTAAGGTAAATTGATTTTTTTCTGTAATTTATTACGAAATACATTATATAAATAATATGTGATTATATTTTTTTATTTTATTACTATTATGGCCCTATACAAATACTAATATATGATAACAAATCTTCAATATTTACTTATATATATAATTATTATTATATATAAGTCAATATTATATTATATTAACTTCCGAACATGTGACTTCAGAACAACATGACAAAACTCGGCCACTTCCATTTAGCAAACCAAATTAAATTCTAGATAATTTGCATGTACCTACTTATTCCTAATTTTCAGTAAAAAAACTGTAAGAATATTACTACAAGAAATGCTCATGTGATTAATCAAATAAATAGTTAAGAAATTTATTTTTACACTATTACGTTGTGGATTTTCTCAGCGTTAGCAGCTTTGAAGATTAAAAATTGGATTATGGCTACTCAATAGTTCATCTCAATTAAAGATATCTTAACAAATCTTTTCTTTGTTAAATAACACTTGGGAAACTTTTCTGATTACGTCACTATGTTTTGTTTCGTATTAGTCATTTTGTAATTTACACACGATAATGATATATATACACAAGTGCTCCTTATAAACACGATTACAAACATTATGCAAATACAAAAGCAGAGTTAATAAACCCTGAAAATTTATATGATACTCACTGTTAGTATTTGACATTGATAAAATAAATTATGTTTTTCAACTATTTGGTTATAATAAACGCTGTCCAAAATAGTGAAGGTTTTCGCTCTTTGTGAGAAGCCCACGTTTAGAAATGGATGAAGATTGATATGATAATAGTGGCTAATTAATGTAAGGTAAATGATTGAGAATGCATTAATAGGTTGTCAATAAATATTTGATACTAGCTGTTGTCCCCGACTTCACTCGCATCCTGAGGGAACACATCACACATAACACATACGATACTTTTTATTCAGGTGCGTGTAGTAGTTTTCTAACAAAACGGGTGACCGCAGGAGCAGCAGCCTGATCTCTATAAAAATAGCTACATAATACCAGTGTAACATAGGGCTTAGCAAACGTAATAGTGTCGTTAGCGAAATTATTTCCATTTGCGACAGAAATTGTCGCAAATGAGTATCATTAGCTTCAAATGATATCCGGCGCTAATTAAAATTCCTATAAAAATTGTCGCAAATGTATGTAGGTAAAGTATTTAAAAATAAAACTAATATTAGTTACAACATCGGACACAAATGATCATATCAAGCCTATAAGCAATGTTTCTCTTATTTCCTTCATTTACACCGGTAAATGAAAATAAACGACCAATATCTTAATGTATTAATTTTAATAAACAGATATCGCTTTGGTCCATGATTATCTATATCTTCTATCTATACTTATAATAAATCTGTAGAGAGGTCAATTCTGTACATGAAATATATTTCCAAAATAACTATCAGGGGGTGATTAGGGATCGATACTGATGCCAAAAATGCAATCAGTAAAATTTTTGTCTGTCTGTCTGTCTGTATAAACTCTATAGAAACAAAAACTACTCGATGGATTTTAACGAAACTTGGTACAATTATTTGTCATACTCCTGAGATGGTTATAGTATACTTTTCATCACGCTACAATCAATAGGAGCAGAGCAGTGAAGGGAAATGTTGTCATTTTGTTTAAACGCGCTAATCTCAGGAACCGCTGGTCCGATTTAAATTATATGAAATAAGTTCGTGATTACATAATGCCAAAACTAAAATTGCTGGCAGATTAGTGAGTTTCTTTTGTTATATTTTAAAACCGTAGAATCAAATCAAAGAGAAAAAAAAACTTTTCGGTTAGGATAGGTGTGTAACTCAATTTCGATCAAAATAACGCAATGAATAGTACCTACAAACACATAATGATAAAACATTTCTACATGGAAATATATGGAACTGATGATAGTACCTTCTTAGGGTGCTGCCACCCTATCACAGTACCTTATCACTTATCATCTTGATAGCCTTTAAGTTGTTTTGCCAAACATAGCAAGCAAGCCTATCATTTGATCCATGCTCTTCATCGCATGAAATAGCCGTCGCCTTACTTTAGTAGGCCAATAGTGCTGCTTTTTATAATGATAGCACAATTAATTATATCTGCAGATATAATTAAATTAAAACCTCCTTCTAAGATAACGAAACAGCCTTACTCTGCATATAGAACGACGAAAACTTATTCATACAATAAACGTATACCGCACCGTACGTACGTAAATTGTTAATTAACACGTGAAATCTGATGAAAGATGTACTTATCAGACTATCTAGATCTCCATGAGTCTTAATTAAATATAAACCAATAAAGATCTACGTTGTGTCCACAAATTAAGCCATTTATAGTAACATGAAACTATCGTGCTAGATCTTGTTGGTTCCTCAAGGAATCTACTGAAATAAACTGTTAAAGGAAAATTGTGTATTTTGTGCGTGTCCGCACATTTCCTTTTTTGTGGTCATCATTATCGTTTGTGCGTAACTTTTTTTTGTTTAATAGTGCCATACTTCAGTGCTATAGTTGTTAAAATATATTCAACTAATGTGCCAAGCGTACGCGCTCGGTTTTAAACAAGGCTCATGGTTTTAGACATTATTGTATGACACTTTATTCACTATGAACGTCGAGAAAGTTGAGGCTACAGGGGAATATAATCCCTTTGAACATCGTCAAGTTGAGAAACCTACTTCGTAAGTGATTTTTGTATTAATAAGCCTGTTTGTTTCGATGCGTGATTTTATTATTACTTCATGCTTTAATAACCTTCGCGTTTTATTGTTAAGTACCTAAATTAATATGTTAATGAAGTTTTTGTGCATTTGTTTTATTAAGTATTCAGTGTGGTATCTAGGTAAGAGAGAGTCCTTTCCGCCAAGGGGGTGGTTTACACGTTCAAGGCTATGAGCACCTTGAAATGCGATCACTAATCCGTATCTCACGTGTGGCGATGATATAACAGTGATAGCGTTTTTGTCTGTGTTTAATTAAAAAAACTTACATTATTTTGTGCATTTGTGAAATTGTTAATTTTACTTTTTCCGTAAATGGCTAAGATTTTTAAGATACAAAATGTTTTTCTTTTTGCAGCCCTTAATTAAATTTGTTCCTAAAAAACTAGAAAAGTTGTCCCTAAAGTTTATTAACAAAATTGTTCTTTACAAGAAATAAAATTATGATATTCATATAATTAAGATCGCAAGAAGTATATTTTTAACAAGTATATTTAAACCTGTATTCCAGGCTATTACTGTACACGAAAGTTTTGTAAAGACAATAGTTATTAATTTTAATAAGCTTTAATAAATATTAATTTTCAAGAGCAAACCTTTAAAATGAAATATTATGCACCTGACTTCATAGGATATTCATTATAAATAACGCTAATATCCAGTTACTTATTTATTTAATTATTTTATTAAATTATTCCGTTCTGTGTTATTGAGTTTCGCTAAATATTCGGATAACATTACGATACGGTATTAAAACTTACACTAAATATCTTCAGCAGTTTAACTATGTTCTATCAGTAAAAAAAGCAAACGAAGTAATGTATAACCAACAATATAATTGCTACCATATGTTACTTGCAATGAACCGTACTGAAACACATGTTCTTTGTTTTCAGAGATATTCGATCAACGGCAAACTTGATCAAGTCCTCCCTAGGTTCTGGTTTATTAGCAGGGCCATTAGCGTTTGCTAACGCAGGATGGGGTGTGGGACTATTTGGCACATTGTTAGTCGGGGTAATATGTGGACACTGCATTCATATACTGGTGAGTATATCGCTTGAAAAATATTCATTCCAATTATAACCAAAACTCCATCCAAATTGGATCGTCGGTTTTTGAGAAATTCGTGGACATACAAACATACATTACATACGAGTCGAATACAGAACCTCCGTTTTTGAACTCGATTAAAAATAAAAATGATTGTTTTTACAGTTATTTAGTGCGTCACCTTGAGTAATTATACTAGATTTTTTACATTGATATTACGCGTGCATGGTTAGGTACATTTTCACAAAAATCTCATTACATTACATTTGAACAACTACCTATTGCCCGCGGGTTATACTGCGCCCTTTTTTTGGAAGGGAAATCATCAAATGACCCGCCCCGCCCTGGGTGGGGCGGAAGGGAGTGTCAAACTCTTACTGACTCCTTCCTCAGCCCTGTGTATTCCGGGGGCGCGGTATCTCTTTCGAACGTCCCGCAGCCCCGGCAGGCTATGGCCCCAGAGGAAGGCCCCGTCATCGATGCTGACGGCTCTTTGAGAGAATTACCTCACTCACCTGGATAAAAATAATCTTACGTGTTAATCTAGGTTATGACTTGAGTGTGTACCAAATTTCATACAAATCCACTCAGTAGTTTTGACATGGTAATACGATACGAAAATAATAATATATTTAATTACAATAATTCATTAATGATAATCATTTATTACAAATTACAAATATCAAACTTACAGCAGTCATATACAGCCCTGACAATTTCATTTGTTGTATTTCTAATGCGGTCCATAAACGAGGCAGCCCTTTTCCTCATTACCGCGTAGAAATCATCAACCCTATTCTCGGCAAACATTATAACCTGGATTAAAACAAGATACTTGTAATCCGAGTTCGCGAAGTAGTTAGATCCCTCAGAATGCGTGTCAAACCGGGGGAAATAGCTAGTAAATCGTAAGTCTAATAAACTGACAACAGTAAACAATAAACGGTAATCTTGCTATTGTTCTAAAACAATCTCAAGCGACCTTAACATATGAGGATATGATTAATATTCAAAGGTCTTTAGAGATTATTGGTTTTCATTCACCGTGAGCTATTCATTACTGACTTAATGATACTGTTTAGAGATCTGTTACTCAAATGGAGAAACAATGTACTTAAATCATGTTTTTTGTGAAGTATCTTTTTTTTTCATACCTTTTCTAGCATTCGGCCAGCGGCTTCGCCCACGTGAGTTATACGAATTCAAATTAAAAATGGCAGAGTTTCATACAAACGTTGCCCCCCTTTTTTAAGGGGGTGCTTAGGGATAGAATTTCGGAAAATCCTTTCTTATCGGTTGCCTACGTCATACAAAGAAAACGCTCTTCAAGTTTCAGGTCTCTAAGGTCAGTGGTTTAGACTTTGCGTTGATATGTCAGTCATTCTGGACAAAGCATTTTATATGTATAGTAAATGTGTAGCTTTTAGTAAGTCAAATAAATGAGTAACTGTTTTCTGCTATTTCAACCGCATCCTGAGGGAACAAATTTGCGCACCCGGATAAAAAGTATCCATTATAATATCCAGGTTCTAAACAATGTGGTTACCACATTTCATCCAAATTCATTCAGAAGCTTTTGCGTGAAAGAGTAACAAACATTCATACATACATACATCTTTACAAACCTTCGCATTTATTATGTTAATAGGGTAAGCCAAATCTCTTTTTCAACAACAACGAGTTTGTCATGCAAATTATCTTTACGTATAATTACGTATGCTGTTTTTGCGTTAACAGCTTAAATCTGGTAAACATTAGTCATAATTTTCCATGTTTTGCTTAAAAAAATCCTATGTATGACATAATGCAATGACTGAAACAGTTTTCAAATATTTCCTTTTTCTCAACTTTTGTACGGAACACACAAATATTTCTAGCCAATATTTAAAGTTGTTATCTATTATTTACAGGTAAAGACATCGCAGCAATGTTGCGTGTTAGAAAAGAAACCTTCGTTAGGTTATGCTGCGACCTGCAAATCTGCCTTTATGAATGGACCGAAAGGCATGAGACGATTTGCGAATTTTGCAAGGTATGTATTCAAATCGATCTATCGAAAACCAGCCAACGTTTTGTAGGCTTTTAATAGAACATTATACACCAAAATACATTATAAATATAGTAAAAAACAAATAAGCAGCATTACATAGGTAATTACCATTGTCCTAGAATGGAAAACTTTACTCTAGAAGTACTCCTTGATCTAAGCTGATTGTAGTATGGAATTGTAGTATTGAAGTATGGATTATATTCTTGGCCTTCTGCGGATTTCAGTATTAACATTGAATTACTTGTTAGTTATTGTACACTACAATTACTACAAATGATAATAAGTGTACACTCACAAGAGCTTAATGATCAACCTTCTATCGGTATAATGTACAAACACACATGTCGCGGCAGAAATATTAAATAGGTACTCATTCAAAGTATATTTAAGATACCAAAAATATAACATGCTTAAATATATAAGACATATTTTCTTTGACGTTTTTGAGAGGTTCGTAGCTTAGTAATAGTCGTGCGCATCGATACATTAACAAAGGTAAGCTGCGCTAGCTGCTGTCAGTCCATGGATGGGTGACTGCTTCCTTAACTTAGCGAGAGCCCTCCCTGCCTCAATGAGCACGTACAGCCGCGCCAACTCCGTTCGTGTCTGTTTGCCGATCCGTCAGACTATGAGAGTGAAGGAATAGAGAGTGCACCTGTGCCTGCACAAGCGCTTGTGTGCTATAATACCTCCTGCATACCTGGCTTGCCTTCATTGAGATTGGCCATCGTGACCGAAGTCGGTCTGGAGAAATAATTATTTTTTTGTTCAACTTATTTATCCTTATTTTCAGTGTATTTGCCGAGTTCGCTTTGCTATGCACATATGCGGGAGTATGCTGCATTTATACTGTATTAATATCGGATTCAGTGAAACAGGTACGTACACTTTACTAACACAATTACGCTTCATAAAATTGGTTAAACAGCTAAGCAGTTATGTTAGGCAATAAAGCAAATCTAATTGTTGGTTATCACACATTGTTAACTGGATAATCTGTCTTGATTATGTTAACGCCAGGCAGTAAATGCCACTTAAGTCAAGCAATTATATGTGAGGTGGAAATGTATGGAATTAAGAGGTGCATACGTCATGGTTAAGAAAAGGGAACTAATGCCGGAATACTAAAAGGTCAAACAGTTTTTGCAGTAGCTGAATTTAATTCGGTTACTGTAATTCTAAAATGTAGTCACCAGGAAAGGCAATTTTGACTTTCAAATATGTGATTTACAGACTACGCTAGTTTGGGACATAACATAAGCCAACAATACTGATCTTAGATTGAAAAGACTAAACCATTTCAATATTTTTAAATCTTAAACTACGTTTATACTAAAATAATAAACAAAAGTTAAGCATCGTCAACATCAACGAGAATCGTGCCAAAAAGGCTAGCTGCTATATTGGATCCAATGCGTATGGTATCGATTAATTAACGTCGAAATCGTTTAGAAAATAGTTCTAAAGATGAAGTTTATTCATTTGTTTTCAGTTGGTGGACCGCTACGCTCCTTCCACGATTCTGCCAGTGGAGTACTACTGCCTCATCATACTAGTTCCAGTGATTCTACTATGTCAGATCAAATATCTAAAGTTTTTGGCAATATTCTCAGGGATCGCTAACATATTGTTAGTTACTGTTTACATCGTTTGCCTGTACTATATATTTGGTGGCGATATATCCTTTGCTGGCAAACATGCTGCCGGTGACCCGGCTAGATACCCGGCTTTTTTATCGTAAGTCTTATCTTATTTTTTTTAATCATTAACTAATTTAACCATTGTGTATAGTGATCTCAAGTACGGGCAAAGTGTTATTGATTTTTCAATTTCATTTTTAAATTCAATTTCATGGGACTCAACCTTAAATGGCGAAATGTGATGTATACCTACACCTCAGCCTATCTCTTCGAAGACCAACATGATGTTAGTGGTTTGCAACAATAGGATAACAGCTAGGTACCTCATGCCTACTTACAATAAACTACTTAAAGTAGGTAAAAATGTAGTGACAAAGGTACATTATTATAGTACCAAACTCATGAATAATTCGTGTTAAAAGTAACAACGTTAAATAGTGTTTAGTAGATTATGTATCTGTTATGGTAAAAGTTGGTTACGCAAGTCAACATTAGCAATAACTTTGTGACATTCATGGATTTATGTAAATTACAAACAAAATTACTATCCGAGAGTTCGTAAAACATTATGAAATAGAACAATTGAAGTGACACGCTAGGTTGTTTATTTTTATATTTTTTTGAATTTCAATAAGATTTCGGAATTATTTATTTATTCCTTCTATATTACCTTTCGGTTCGATCTGCTAAATCCCGAACACTTGTGACTTGACCTTGACCTTGCTGTATGGTTATTATTTTTAATAACGCATGAATTACCTACTTCCATTCCTCTTACTATAAGAGAGAAAGAGATACTGCTATCTAAATTATTACCTTCCTTATCATCCAGGACAGTGATCTTCGCAATGGAAGGAGTAGGAGTAGTGATGCCCATAGAGAATACAATGAAGAAACCACAGAACTTCCTGGGCTGTCCCAGTGTGCTGGTAGTAGCAATGTCAGCCATCGTCTTCCTCTACGGTACTCTTGGCATGTTCGGATACCTTCGATACGGTGACGTGCTTAGAGGATCCATCACTCTTAATTTGCCTACTGATGAATGGTGAGCCACACAGATATCATATTATTATCATCATCAGCCTATATATCGTCCCGCTGCTGGGCATGAGCATTGATCACCACGCGCTCAAGGCGGATTGGCGATTTCATCCTTTTAAGTTCAGGTTTCCTCACGATGTTTTCCTTCACAGTCAGGGACGTCTAAGATATACTTCAAAAGTACCATATATATCATATAGGTACACATAAATGCGCCCTATTAAAGAAGTTACAATAACTATCTGTAGGCTCAATAAACATTTATTCAAAGTGAAGGAGATTCCTTCACTTAACTCAAACTTCTCGCAGAAGCTATTAGTACCATGTAAGTAAATTAGTTCATCAGTTTTCAGCTCGAATGCCGAGATCATTTTGTAATTGGAATTTACCTTTTAAAGTAAAATAGGTAAAGATGTACTGTTTGTAATAGTAGATATAGAAATTGATGTCAAGTGCATATGCATTAATAATGATATGGCTAAAAATAAGGAAAACAAATTTAATTAAAAAAGAAGAATCGTTACAATCACTTAGTTCTACAGTTCTTTTTTGTTTGATTGTGAACTTTTTCTTCAGTGCCTAGTAGTAGGCAATGAGGTCCACACTCCTAACGGAACTACACTGAAGAAAAGTTCTACGTCAGTTCTATGTCGTAGTAAGATCAGGGACTTAGTAGTCCCTGCTCTTTAGGAGGCATTCGTGGGAACAAAGCCCTAGCTAGCTATTAATTTATTAGTATAAACTATTAACCGACTTCAAAATAAAGGTGGGGATCATGAATCCGTTGTTTCTTAAGTTCTTATTCCTCAATTGCTAATAATACCATTTAATGACGTTTTAAATAAAAATAACTTAGACAAAATAGTAGCAACGTAAACAATACGTATTTCGACTTATGCAATTATGCATCGTCTGAAGATTTTCCCTGTCTAATGTTAGTAAATTATAAGTTAGTAGTAATTGTCGGTTGTACCTACACCGCAATCTAGACGACCTTGACTAAGTAACACGAGAAACACGACCGACATTGATAAACACTAGAATTATCGGTTTATTCGACTAGGTATTTACAAGAGTATTCTCCAAAATGCAATTGACTCTGAATACTTTTTTTTTAATAAATGTTTGCTGATAAAATATTCGACGTAATACAGACATAGGCATTTATTTTCAAAGACAATTAAACCTTAAACTTAAATGACATTTTCGTCAGTAAAAGCAATTTGTTGATTTTATCTTGTCTATCTTTGGTAAATTACATAAACATGAATAAATAAAAACATAAATACTAACGCATCGATCCTGTGCTAGTATCCAGCCGTTTTTGTTGTTTTCTTCTCTCCTTTCATTTTTACATCTCTTTTTCAGGCCAGCTGTGCTTGCAAAGGTGTCCATAGCGTTATCAATATTCCTAACATACCCGCTACAATTCTACGTCGTGATCGACATATTCACGAGATACACTCAGGATCATATCAAAGACAACTATCGTCAGATCACGCAAGTCATTGCGAGAACTGTGGGAGTATGCTGTTGCGGTAGGTCTTGTTTTAGTTGAGATTTAAACACCCATACTGTATTATTACTCACTACTAATATTATTATATGTATGGGAGTATATCTTATATATTAGTTGTGGTATGTTTTATTGTAACAATTATCATATCATTGAAACAGAAGCAAATGCTAGGAAGACAAAAGAACAGTGTTTATCAAATGCAATTCATTGCAACTGACGCGCATTTGAAATGTGTATACTTTTATTACTACTAGTCTGTGCTTATGTATTACAATAAATTAGTAAAGGCAATAACTATTAGTATAGGTAACCTAACTGACAAAAATAAACCCTAGTGTTGAATGAAATAAGTCTGAATATTATGACGTGACACTTAATGTTTACAGCGACTCAGTTTTCAGAGTTTCAAGAATAAAGGCAGGCCAGCTATTCTTGAATTTGTGAAATGCGATATAAATACGGACCCCATAAAATTCCACCAGCTATTTTAGTTATCTACTAGCTTTCCGCTAGCGGCTTCCTGATCGGTTTAAAATTGACAAAGTTTCATACAAACTTTCATCCCCTATTTTATCCCATTGGGGGTATAATTGATCAAAATCCTCAATTTCAGCCCGATCCCTCCAGTGGTTTGGGCTGTGCGTTGATAGATCACTATGTCAGTCAGTCAGTCACCTTTGAGTTTTGTATATATTTAGATAAACTCAGTGCGCTCTAAATATAAATCAGTTTGACAACCCTAGTAGCAGTAAAATATTGTTACAACAGTTTCTTGCAGAGCAGGTAGTCTAGATGACTAACTGATTTACTTAGCGATAAATCCTTTATCAAATTGAAACCATTTATTTCTGTGTAAGAGATTTAAAATTTAGACAGTGTTGTATTTTTCGAAGTAGGTATGGTCAAACAGTTTGTTTGAACCTTTAAAAACTTTAAAAATAAATAATCTATTTTATGAAAAAGAATGGTCAACCTATTGATAAAATAGTTCCTCATTTAAAGAATTGATTCTTCATTATTTTTAGGTTAGTTGTTTCGTAGGCACTTTGTCTTTTGTTATAATCGTTGTTTGCTTTAATAAACCGTTAAAAATAATATTGGCAATGGCGGAATAAGTTAGGTATTCTCTTGAAAGGTCATTCTTGGAAATGAAATAATTGAAATATAAAATCTAAGGTAAAAGATAGCACACACACTTATCCCAAGACTTTAATTATCTTTAAACCCTTTGCTGCAATCGATATCAACAAAGTGCCGCGTTCAGTATCATACAATAATTATCTTCAATGAAGATTATAATTGATCCCCTTTGACTACATTATCGCATAATATGCCACACTTGAATGTGATTTATATAACAAAGCTTCTGTTAATGCAATTTGTGGGAGACAACGGTACATTGACATTTTGTATTAATAGCTCAGCTTTTACGGAAAACTACTCATTATTACGATACGCCTATAGAGATTTCTTACCGGAATAAAATAGATAGTACCATAATAATGTAGACACATTATGATGTATAGAAAAATGAGTAAAAGGAAGTCAAAGTCCAACCCAGGGGAAGTCTTGATACATGACGTTTATGTAGGTAATATTTTTTCTCTAAATTACGTATTTCCTATTAATAGATCCTTTGTTTTGCTTAAGACTAATCAAATCTAAAGGTGACAACAGAATTTCACGAAAGAATAAAATGCAGAGAGGAATCGCAAAAAGTTCGCTAAAGTGATCTTTATGTCAAAGAGAATTTTGGGACTTGACGTCTCAAAAACCACAAATTACTACCTAATTCTGGATTAAACAATAAGTTCTGTCAAACAAAGAAAAAAAGTTTTAAATTAATTATTTTTCTCTTTCAGTCGGTATAGGAATGGCTCTCCCAATGCTGGAACAGATCCTCAACATCGTCGGGGCACTGTTCTACTCTATTCTCGGCCTCATCATCCCCAGCGTCATCGAGACTGTCTTCAGATGGGAGAACCTTGGCAAATGGAACTGGATCCTTTGGAAGAATGCCTTCATTTTCTTTTTCGGCCTTCTGAGCTTGGTGTTAGGATGTACCGTCACCATAATGGATATAATTGAGATTCTACACCGGAAAACTGAGTAATAAGAACAATTTTAATGTATTCAACACCAGTATTAAAAAGTCATTTTTAAGATGCGATGTCTCATTATTTTAGTGACTAAAAAAACAATAACATCACAGAGTTTTTTATGATAACAAACTCTTTGTTGGGTTTAGACATTGAGTTTTATGCCAAATTATCTCCGGCGTAAAATTGAACTTGTAATTTTTCTTTTTTTCTAACCAATTGAAAAGAGATACGTAGGTACGTAAATTGAGAATAACATACAGATACTAGAAAATTTAACTTAACTGTTTCCAAATTCATATAAATTTTCGGTTATTGCTTTATAACTTAACAGAATAGTATCATCCCAATTTACATTTACAAAACTATAGTTTTATAATCCATAAAAAATAGTATAATACATATACCTATACACATTTCCTTTCCTTGCACTGCTGACACTAGCGAGAAATCTATTGTACTATTTCAATATTTTAAAGTTCTTACTTCCAGTTTAAAGGAAAATAGTTATATTTTTAATTTGAATGAAAAGATCGCTTTTTGTCTACTACTAAATAAATAATGAGTGGTCTGTATTACTCAGGTACTCAAGAAATGTGTTGAGAAGCAATTGATGGCTTTTATAGGCTTACCTCCATTGTCAACGTTCCAAGAGCCAGGACGTTCATGAAGAAATAGGCTAACAAACTGCCTCCCTTATCTTTGACTCCTGCAATCTATAAACAAACACTTATGTCACACGTGGTTGCGAGACCCATTCAATACATAGCCAATGATAATACAATTATTTGAATTGTAACATTCTTCTTACGTAAAAAAAAATGAACACCATATTTCTTCGAGTGATAATCATATTCTATCAATTTATAAACGCGAAAGTTTGTGAGGATGTATGTAAGTTTGTTAATCCATCACGCAAAAACTACTGAATAGTTTTGATGAAATTTGGTACACATATAGTTTATAACCTGAATTTTCACATGAAATACTTTTTACTTGGATGCGCGAAGTAGTTCCCCCAGGATGCGGGTG
Organism: Pyrrhia umbra; assembly: GCA_963891755.1. Lineage (NCBI taxonomy): Eukaryota > Metazoa > Arthropoda > Insecta > Lepidoptera > Noctuidae > Pyrrhia > Pyrrhia umbra. The sequence continues at coordinate 10,151,487 of OY982922.1, read as the reverse complement.
AAACCACAAGAAACAGCTAGTTTAAGATATAATTTACAATGTAAAACTTACGAGCCTAAAAATTAAAAATATCCTAGCAAATAAAAAGAAACGGTAAGAGGAGCGGCTATTTAGTGAAACTTCCGTGGCTAGTACATAGCGTAGTAGCAATAAACTGGTCGAAACAATGAATACAGGTCACCAACATGAACCCTAATATTCCAAATTGATCTTAATGATATTTGATTAGTTCCTGAAATATTACAATTTTCCTAAATGAATTCACATTGGTCGGGTGTGTCGATATCAAAATGTAACAGCAATAATTGCTTATATACTATCCCACTGCTGAGCAAAGACCTCATACAGTAGACATTAGATTAGACCTCATAAAGTTTTCATACAGAGAAGGCAGCAGAGAGAGCACTGATTACCATGCTAGCTCAAGGAGTATTAGCGATAAGTTTCAGTAGTAGCCATTTTCATCACCTTTCGTTTCCTCTATTGTTTCATGAAGCGAATTGTACAAAAAAACTGAGAACAATGACCTCTGAAAAACCGAGGGATATTTATTGAGTTTTACCACTTCGGTAGAGTTAAAAGACAGAGCGCCTGTTACTATAGGAAGACGAGATAAAAAATCTGAAAGGATATAAATTAAAAGTCATGAGCGTAATACTTATTTATATTGACAATCGTAAAGCAACGTTGTCGCAGTTATTGTGCCTAGATTGCGTTCGAGGTGGTCACGTGGGTTCTATAAGAACGACGATGGAATAGGTATCAGTCGACATTAGTATGTGTGCTGTTTACTGTGACCGTATCTCCGCAACTCTTGTGTACTCACAAATAAATTAATAATCGTAAAACATGCAAAACCAATGGCATTCAATGCGATCAGCGAATTTAATCAAATGAACTTCATGAAATTTGTAACGGTTTTGATAAGAAAACAGAACACTTTAAATTAGTGTGTGGGAATGTTTATATTGATCAAAAAAGTATAAATAACAGTAAATGTGGTTTCGAAATGTGTGTTTTATAGTGTGTAAAGGATTTCAAGCATTATAGTCACGTGTTATTAAAACTTTTTGCTGATATCGTGAGATAAATCTTTTACAAGCATCAGCAATTTTTATTACGTTAATGACAAACCAAAGAAACATTATAATCCTTCTCAAGAATTTATCTTTCATAAAAGATAAGGGATAACAATTGTAGAATATATGTGAATTTATAAGTAATTGTTAACAAACAAGAAGAATAGTATGTAACCTTTAGTTTAAGAACAATTTTACAAAATACTGCATTGATATTACAATATTGTGAGGAATACTTAAAGTGCATACCTAAAAAAGCAGTTCACACTGTTTACTAATAATAACGGTATGACAACAATAACTCTAGTAATATTGACATAATACTAGACTTCTAACAACCGGAAAATTAAACTTGAAACGATCGCAATCAAAGAATATTAATTTGCTGTGAGTGGACTTTTAGTGCTAAATTAAAGTGTGACAACATGATTGAGAAAGAAAAGAATAAAAGTGTTGAAGACTACAATCCTTTCGAGCATCGAGATGTGGCTAAACCAAATTCGTAAGTACCTAAGTTTTTAAATTGTAGGTATTAAACTGATTTCCATATTATAATTCTTTAGCTATTTAAATACCTAGTATTTAATATTATACGACTTAATGACTATCAAAATCATAAAATAATATAATATTAATGAGGTTAGCAAATACCCAACCACATATACAGAAATTAAATGGGTCCTTCCAAAATAAACAAAACATTTATTATATTATCGATAACCACAACGACAAAACAACCAAAAAAGTTATTCGCGAGCTTTCCAAACGCTTTCTTTTTTTATCAGGCAACAGTTTTTTATTCCAAAAGCAGGATTTTACGGTGAATAATGAAAATTTTTCTCTTAGTAGCCTTGTCTGTGACTTCCACAGATGACCTTTTTGCTCCAAAATATTATTTGCATACGCTGACTCCATATCCATGGGTACCTACCAAATTTTTGTTATCAAATTCAGCGAGTGAACTAACCATGACCTAACTTGATTTTTTGTGTAACCACTTTAGGGAAAGAAACACATTTGAAAATAATACACCAGCAATCCTTTATGAGCTCATCGTCAGCCATATCGCGCGAATAAGTCGCATACGGCCTTTAGTTATTAAAATGTCAATTAAGAATTTATGCTTCTAGTTTATTGTGACATCTATACCTAATTTACAAAATCTAATTACCAAACTAGTTACTAATTAAAGCTTGGTAATGTTTCTATTTCAGAGATATCAGATCCCTAGCAAATCTAATAAAATCGTCGCTGGGCTCCGGGCTGCTTGCTATGCCGTTAGCATTCTCAAATGCTGGATGGGGTGTTGGCATTATAGGCACTGTCATCGTAGCGTTTATTTGTGGACATTGCGTTCATATATTTGTAAGTACGTTTCTGATAATATTCCTCCTTTTTAGATTTTGGTAAAAAAACTATACAAGCATAACTGCTGCTTCGGTAAATTAATATCTATGGTTTATAGACACGTAGAAATAAATTTAATATGTATTTAGTATGGAGACTAAATTACTCATAATTATTCCCATACGTAGTTCTTTAGAAGTAAAGAGTATTGGAACCATCCCGGCCGGTTTTATACAAAAAAAAAAACAAATTGGTGATGTAACTTAGTTCCTTTGTTCTCAGGTAGAGACGTCCAGAGGATGCTGTCGGCAAGAACGAAAGCCACTGTTAGGCTATGCAGAAACCTGTGGAGCTGCTTTTGCGAATGGTCCAAAATGTGTCAGACCATTTGCTAATTTTGCACAGTAATTATATATTACTCTATTGTATTACTACTAAGGACTACTTAATTGTTGTATGTAGTAATCGCAATTAGACGAAATAATCATTTAATTTTGGCTTTATTGTTAGGTTTTTTTCAGTGGCAGCCGGGAATCGTTTAATTCTTATGGTAGATAGGGATATGACTGATTAGAGAAAAAAATCTAAATTTATGATAACGGAAATTCTCGGAAAATTATTTAAATTCTTCTCTTATTATAATCATGGTGTAAAACTAATTAAATTTAAATAGACTCATTTTAGTTAAATACTTAATTGCTAGTATTATTCCGTAAAATTATTCGGGTTAAGAAATGTTTTGTCTAGTATAGTTTTATTTTACTTTTCAGCTTATTCGCGGAGTTTTCCTTATGTTTCACGTACCTTGGCGTCTGTTGTATATTTACTGTACTAATAGCAACTTCAATTAAGCAGGTGAGATCTATATAAATAACGTAGGTAAGTGCGCACATGTTTATTTACTTACATACATTCTGTGATGTCCATCGTATTCATAGATTAAGTAGCAATTACTAAATTGCAGCAGGTATGATGGTGCATGTTTTCCTAAGTAAATCCCATATGTATGATTATTTAATTACAGAATATTATACATATTTACAATACAATTTAAATTATCACACTTAAAAAAAACAAAAAGCAATGGAAAACTACTAACTAATAAACGTCAAAAATTCCTCCTCATTGCGGTTAACTGGGAGCGTAAGCGTACCAAAGCCTGGCTGCATTGCCACGATGGATAGCTATGCTTATCCTTTGGGTAAAGTAATAGCCTGCCTTTGGGTCTCAAGTAGCGTCAATCAGCCGCCTGGATATTTCATATCTATGATGATTTGGTAATAAGTACCTACATCTTGCTTCACCGAATGATAAGCTTGCATTGCTAATCTATAAAACCTTGACAATAAATAAATAAACAAACTGTGCAAACGAGTAGCGTTTGTTTCTTTAATCTTACATTTATTTTGTCTTTTGATTTTCGCTCGAACTTTACTGCCTCATTTAGTGAAAATAAGGCTACAAGAAACTTGTCACCTACAAACAAAATACAAAGATAATTGGTTACATATGATAATGTACTATTTTGCTAGTACCAGTTTCAATCGTGGTCCAATGAACAGGGGGGTTAGACAAGTGGCAAAAACGCTATAGAAACGCTATAGAATAGAAAACAAAATGTATGGGAATGACATATAGCTAGTCGTAAACGAATGTCATTCCCATACATTTTGTTTTCTATTCTATAGCGTTTCTATAGCGTTTTTGCCACTTGTCTAACCCCCCAGGTGAAAAATAATACTTAGCAAAATAATTTTCCTAACCTGATATTTATCGAGAGGAAACCGACGGCAAATGCATGCAAGCATGGATGTTTTATCATTGACATGCTGGATTTGAAATTATTCTCCGACTGGAACTCAGGATTACCTTCTGTAGACGACCACAAGGGCCCATTATTAGTTCTTTTATCACCAATGAAAGATTTTTGCTTTATTACAGCTATTCGACACGTATTTAACGACGCCCGCAATGCCAGTAGAGCAGTACTGCCTAATCCTACTACTGCCACTTTGCTTGCTGTGTCAGATCAGGCACTTGAAGTGGCTCGCACCATTCTCTTTACTGGCGAACGTTCTGCTCTTCGCAACTTTTGCAATATGTCTGTACTACATATTCAGAGAACCATTATCAATCAGTGATAAAGAAATTGTTGGTGATATGTCGCGACTCCCCGCGTTTTTGTCGTAAGTCAAATTGATGGATCGTCTTTTGTTTTCCTATTACGTTATTGTATTACAGTATACTAAGTGAAGATAATATTCTAAATTAATAGTTATTGTGTAGTTTTATGGGTTTTTTTGATAATTCAAATGTAAATAAATATTGTTCATGAACAACAACAACAATAACAATAATAAATCAGTTTATTCTCAGAAAAATATTGCTCAACAATGAGTTTATGGATTTTCTATGTTTACGATGCTTTAAATAGATATATCTACGTATAAAAAATCGAAATGATAAAGCATAAATTACAATATTCAGGTTGTTTTTTAATAACACATCCGTTGCTTTTTTTCACAGAACCGTAATTTTTGCAATGGAAGGAATAGGAGTAGTGATGCCTGTGGAGAACACGATGAAGAAACCCCAGCACTTTCTCGGATGTCCAAGCGTCATGGTGATCGCGATGACATTAGTGATGCTGTTCTACACCGTCCTGGGCGTGTTTGGCTACCTAAGATACGGAGATGCACTCAGAGGAACTATCACATTGAATCTACCTATGGATGACTGGTACTGCGTATTTATAAACTTACATCCATAGGATTATCATGATTTTCCCAGATAAATGTTAACCCCCTTATACTATCGCCATTGGTCTAATTGTTATTTTCAAAATACGGCATTTCGATGTTTGGTTTGTAAGGGATAAATATTAGTCCCATTCCATATTATTTCGCAATATTTAACCGATAGCAATTCAACTTAAAACTCCCATAGTAGTTAAATGTTAACTTTTGCTTTTTCAGGCCAGCTATATGTGCGAAGACATTTATATCGATAACAATTTTCCTAACGTATCCTCTTCATTTCTTCGTCGTGATCGACATATTCACGAGATACGTCGAGCCCCGCGTACAAAAGAAATACCATAATGTCATGCAAATCTGTGTCAGGACCTTGATTGTCTGTTTTTGTGGTAAGTGGTAATATTCTAGGTTTTATTACAAAGAACACACCTTCCAAGTTTCAGGTCTCTACGATCAGCGGTTTAGGCTGTGCGGTGATCCGTCAGTCATTTAGCATATTATATGTACAAAAGAGATCGATGAATTTGAAACATGATTGCGATGACTGATAAAAATATTTGTATTTCGTAAACATTGTTTGAGAGCTTAGCATTTTTTTAACAATAAAGGTGGACGGCCTAAATCCAAAGAGTCACACTAATCTTTTCCTAAATAATAAATTGTCTTTATCAAACAGGCCAAGTACGTTTTGGATGGATTAAATATTTAACTAAGTGGTTACTTTTAACCTTGTCATAATTTGTTTTAAACATACTTTAATGACTAGTTATTAAATCTTTGTTTAGCGTAAATGACTAATAAGCGACTAAACTAGTTAATCTATTGTGACTGTGTGTAATTATTTTCGAATGAAAATTACAGGAATAATTGAAGTAAATTTTTCAATAATAAGTAAATGGTGTTATTTTTTTCGAAAATTACATCTAGGGAAATACAAGTTTTCACACTTATTGAAATATTTATATTTACGTTCAACAAGAACCTTTGATTGGGTTAGTGTAAGACGTAGTATTATTTGATCTGTGGTGTAAGATACCTACTTCGAAATAGACTATTTTTTTCAGAATGTTTATTGATCTCTTTGTAGAGTCGTTCGTTGTGTTGTGTTGTCTCTTCGTTGTGATATAAATAAATAATATTATGTAATATTGTTCCAGGTGGAATAGGAATCGCATTACCACTTCTGGAGCAGATCATCAACCTTGTCGGTGCTTTTTTCTACTCCATCCTCGGTCTTATTATACCAGGCATAGTAGAAACCGTATTCCGTTGGGAAGACCTCGGCAAATACAACTGGATCTTGTACAAGAATATATTTATCGTTTTCTGTGGCATGTTCAGTCTAGTCTCCGGGTGCACTGTCACCATTTCTGATACTATAGAAATGATTAACAAGAAAATGGTATAACAATTAAATGAGAACAGTATTTTTTTAATTAATAAGGTATGTCGAATTCTGTGGTTAGTGAAGTATTACTAAGTGCAATTAATAAATATTTATTCAGTATAATATTCATTTTATTTTCGACCGACGAAGCATTTATACAGTGTCATTAAAATGCAATTTCTTTATTAAAATTGATACAAGAAATAATTTGTTTTGTAACGAACGTCAAAAGTATAGTGCCAATTTTTTTAAGAAGTCAGGTCAGGAATTTGTCTCCAGAACTATGCAGGTATTTAAATATATGTGTTCATGAAATGTTGTGAATTTGCCTTGAGTACTTTCATCCATCATTTATTGCCTCTTTACATAGATAAAATACCTTTGATAATAATATGAAGGCAGTTATTGTAAAATACTGTACTAATTAAAAAGCCCCTGTGGTGACTCTCTGAGCAAACATTTCTTCAGTCTAGCCGTAGCCGTAATAAATCGGAAGAATGTGCGTACACGACGGACGCTTATTTTGTGCGTGACCTTATTTACAAATATACAGCTGTTTTAAACATTTACACAAACTTACTTTAAATTCAATATAATGTTGCAAAGTATACTTTTTTGGATTTTATAACTAAACTAGAATTAAGTTTTAATAAAAAGAGAGGCCTTAAAGAAATATCAGCAATATAAAAAGCTAACGATAGCACTAACTAGCGTTCAGACATTTATTCATCTGACTGCTTTGTTTCCTACATGACCTCTTGCAGGGTGCTTCTAACAGCATTTTAACTGCTTAACCGGACAATTCATCTGACTGCCTGAAACAACTACCATCAATATCCGTACCAGTCACTAAAAAAGTCCTACGGATCAGTCAGTCGTACTTGCCATGTGTCCTTGTGGTGCTTCAACATGAAGATGAAATAGGCACGTAAGAAAACTATGAAGATATTACGAGGATCACCATAGTTACAAGACTATGAGAACGAGTAGTTTCTAAGCATAACAGCAATCCTTTAGCCACCAGATGGCGTAACTGCACGTCTAAATATAGGTACCATACCTTTCCCACGGCGGCTGCGGCTCTACTGCAGCCAAAATCTAGTTAACAAAATATTAATAGACACTGTTTACCCTCAGTTTTTTGACGTTACATCTTCGTCACTCTTTAATCCATATTTTTAGTTTGCGGCCATAAAAATATGATTTTTTATTGGTTCGAATCAAATATCATGACGCTGTCCGCAAACCGAATCTAAATCTGTCTGGTGGTGTACCAACAAATTGACATTGATTGTCGTAGTCATTGACCTTATATTTGGCACAATGTTATATATTGGCTAGTTTTCGTTTAAGAGGTAATTCGGTCAGACGTATCTACGTACGATATTATATAAGAATTAACACATGTCCTGATAGTGTTTAATAAACTTAAAGAGCTATGTAGATGCCTGGCAATGGAACTTTATGGAGTTGATAGAGAACATGTATTATTGCTTGTAAAAAAACTTTTTAGTAACAACATTAGTTGCTACGGCATTAATTTACAGCATCTAATTGTCCGCTATATCAACTCAGGCGCGTTAACGTCAAGAGCATGGATATTCTACATATTATTATTGAACTAGGATTAACATAGAAGAAACACGTTTAGAATAAGTTATGACATTTTCGAAAATTTACAATATTGGAATCAGAAAAATTCTTTAGATTTTTTTTTTTTTTTGCACTTATAAACAAGTTAAGCTATTTTCTGCATTTCTTATTCATTATTCACGATTTATAAAAACAAGAGACTAGACCTGAGTATATCTTTTTAATTTCAACTCGATACGCCCACGCGTTCCCGAGATAAAGGGTCTTGACAGAAAGACGGAAGGACGGACAACAAAGTGATACGGGTTCCGGTTTTTCCTTTTGAGGTACGGAACCCTAAAAAAACATAACTTATTAGGTACCCATTCACTGAAAGAATGTTATAACAAATGCAAACCTATCAATTAGTATATACGTTAGCAGCCTATATAAAAACTTTCCTTACGTGAAACCCGATAAAATGTGATATTTTCTAAATAAATACCTAGCGTGTGTGTGATCGTTATTTTTTATACCTTCTGTCATGTTTCCATAACATAGAATGTGATGTTTATATTTTGCATTCAAAATATGAACGTAAGCGTCGCTAGTACGGGGAGTGCATAATAATAATTATGATTTTATAATATACGTACATATCATTTTACTCATCAAATAACACCCATAAAAATATGAAAGAATCAACAATACTTCTCAGCTATTTTCTTGAACAATTTTTGTAATGCTCTGTGTTAGTTTATCAATATCATACAAACACCGAAATAATTGGGAAAACAAATAAATTAATCATTATATTTTATTCCTTACTATAAATGCCATTATATTTGAGACTTTCTATCTAACCGTCTGCAAATTTTCACGGTGCAGAGTTTAAACACGATTTTGGGACATAGATAGGGACAAATGTTTTGTCATCCATTATATTAGATCTTGTTGCAAGCAGTTTTCCTCATATTATAGGTACTTCATGTACCTATATACCTTGATAATATATATAAGGTTTCCAAAGTCAAAGACAGAAAAAGTCATAGCAGACAGACAGATGAATTTTCGCATTCACAATATTTATTTATTTTTTCAGCATGGAAGACTTACAGCAAGATAAAACACACTTAAAATTTTGATAAGTAATCGGACAGCCAACAACAAGTCTTCGCGTTTAAAAGTTCGAGTATTAATAAAAAGAACCATTAACTTACTATTTAGAAAAAGAAGAATAAAATTTTTAAAAGAATCAGTACTTAGTATTAAATAGTAGCGTATTAGTGTGGAAGTATGTTTTGATTGTGCGTTGGGCGAGTGGACTTTACAAATAAATTAATGTATAGATCAGCGTATAATGTTTTCAATGCCGGTCTCATGCCAAGGGACCATGAGACCAGCATTGAAATAAAAGGATTTATCACCTAAACTTAAACCAAACCTGGTAATAACCATAATAGCTTTCCTCCAATTTAAATATCCAAAAATATAGGTCTGCAGTTGGTTTCTATCCTTATTTCTAGGCTATTTTAAGCTATACAAAGGGTTTGGCAATATTTGCGACTACATGTACGAAATCAAGGGTCAGTCACCAGTAATACATAATACCTACTCGTAGATAAAATTTCATTAATACACTTCCACGTGTATGGAAGTTGCCCTTCCTTTGCAACAACTTATTATACTTTGATTCTATAAGAGGCAGCCAAATGCGTAGTAGATACTATGTAACACGTATCTACAGCTACACTAATGTTATACGCGTGAATAGATAATTCCGGTATCTATCCGGCATTTCCTTGATTACAGCGCCAAAGCGTTTATTTTGCAAAATTTCAGCACATTGCACTCAGCTTTTGATATTGATGGATGTTCGAAGATAGTAAATAAGTACACCAAAATTAATCACATTCTATTTACAATTTCTATTTCTATTTACAATATGGATTTAGTGGTTAAAAAAAATCTATATCCAGCAATCTTTCAAAGCCTTTCTCGAGTAATTTGAATGACTTATTTTATCGCAATATGAATCAGGTAATTTCGTAGGTAAAATAAATTATATACTTGCTGCACAGTTCCCTTCTTAGTTGCAAAAATCAGCTGATGGAATGTCTGTAAAAAGTTTACTGGTAAACAATTTTCAAACGTTATTTTTACCCCATGATTTCACAAGTAGTGAGGAAAATGATTCTTTAAAAACTCATTTTTAAATCTTGATATTATAATCTGTTGTCGTTAACAAAGAGCAGAACGAACGTAGGTGTTGCTGAAAATACAATGGTAATTAGTCAAAGTTTAATTTTATTGTCCCAGAGTGACGGCGCAGCGGCGCTTGCGGCGTCTTCTCTACCTCGCGAATCTCGTGACCTACCTGTACTCGAACCATATCTACTAGTACCTACTAACCTAAGGACAAGTCATATAGTTCACATTTATTACTTATAAGAAGAAAGACACTACAGCAGTGTCTGCAATCAATTTTATTATAAAAGGATTTATGCAGCACTTACAGACATATACAACAAGCACATCATTAGGCATTACTATTGTAGTTATTGTTTAATCCTTCGGTTTCAAGCCTAAGCACTTAAGACTACAACACCTGCATACAATACTTAACAAAGAACGCAAATTAAGTAATTAAATAGTTAAGCCGCGAGCATGATGATAGACAAGTTCTTTTTGCCAGCTAATTAATACAGTATTTGGCAAAAAGAGCAGCAATGTGTTTTCACTTTGTTAAAATTTAATAACAAAGTGAAAACGTACATAATGTATGAAATATCGAGCAATCTTCACGCTTCATAGCCAACGTAATAAATGACTTCTAAATATTTGCAGCAATTCCTATTCACGGATAGTATATCCGAAGATAATTTAGAGGCACCTGGATACATATTTGGTGCATTTGTTTCAACCAGGTCTTTTCTCCTTCCCTTCCCTGGTATTTTTTTTTCGGATGACTTCACTGGTCCTGTGAAGTATTATTAGTATAGATAGTATAATATGAATGATTTGTGCCCAGTTAATGATAATAGGATCTCTCTCTGCTATACTCGTAGGACTTAATCATAACTGCTATCTTTTCTGCACCCATTTGTGGGAAACAGGGGTGTTATTATGTATAAATCAATATAATATACATATATAATAGCATATAGATAAATATTTCTGATGAAACTTTGACTTACATTTTACGCCAATATATTTTCACTTTTCACAAAATCTTGAAGGACAACAAGATGCGTAAGAGAGTAAAGTACGTTGTAAATAAAAACAACGTGAATGAAGACATCGTCCTACATGTTTGGCATCCATTTTTCATATTTTTGGATGATGTCTACGATATTTTGTTAGTCGACGGCTGGACACTGGACAGTGGTGAAATCAACCGCTCATGTTATATGTTGGACAGTGATGAACAAAATGCTTTTGCAGTTTTCACAAAATATTAGTTAAATAGAATCTACACACAAATGCTTCAATAATGTAAGTGTATGTTTATCTATCAGTAACGATTCTATTTCTTAAAATCGTGTAAAATAAACAAACCGTAAGATTAAAACTATCATATACACCATATCCTTGCTAATGAAGTGTTTATTTGTATTAAGGTGTAAATCTGTGATACTCGCTATTATTTCGAGTTCCATGGAGATCGTTATCAGTGCCAAATACTCTCAGTAACAGTCACACTTCGGTATTCTATAGCTATACTATTTATAAATTAAAAACGGTCTTCTGTGTGCCAAATGTTAATAAAAGATTGTTAGAATTATTACAACATTCAATTCTTGCTAAGAATCTCGCATGTCAACGAATGTGCTGCGCATTCGTCTGGTTCAGTTGTGACGTATTTTATATGACATTTGTAATACTGTTGTTAACGACAGTACAGCTCAAAAAGTATTTTCTGTAAAAATACGACACTGACAACACATGTGCTGTTTGAGCCCGCAGAGATAGAATAATAATAATTGATATACATAAACACTTATTGGAAAACAAAAACACTATATTTATTAAAACTTAAATTTAGATAAATATACGAAAAATCATCATCAGTCAAACACTGTTACAGTTCCAAAATGTAGGTTTTAATTTGATTCCACGCCCAATTTTAATTTGATTTTGGTTCTACAGAAAATATTTTGGAAAATAGGTAAATCTTAATTTACAATATTTTTAATTGAACCCCTTAACAAGAACATGTGGATAAGTCCTTTGCCTGAAAATATAGTGACAACATAATGGACACTAACATCGTACACATAGGTACTTAAAAAAGATTACAGTAAACTTCAGCCAGATAAAGATTTTATAGAAATCAATGGAATTAGAAAGCTATTTCCTTTGCGAAGTGAATATTAATAAAAGATCCCTTCATCCACATTATTTAGGGATCAATATATATCAAAACTTTATTAGAAACAATAGTCGTCCAGAATTCCAGATTCCACTGGCCCTTGAGCTAAATGTCGATGCCAAGATGGTCCCTGAAACGGTCACGCGTGTTTTATATTTATAAAGATCACTATTGCACACTAAACACACGACCATTGACTGTGTCGCCAGCCGTACGCGAAACATGTCGCACGCGCGCGTATAACATGTATCGATACAAAAAAAATCGTAATACATAAACAAATCGATTAACCGTTCTCGAATGAAACCTGTGCCATTCTGGATTCTTATATCAATTAAATAAATTAAACATCAGTGAAAATGTCGAACAGTTACAACATGAAGGAGTTCAGTTCGACGTAAGTTGTATTTTTTTTTTCATTCATAACATTATCGTCCCTGACCGTGAATTAATTGCGAATTGTATGTATAAGAATGCATGTTTAAAAATAAAAAAAATAAGCAAAGAATAGTCGTAATTTTTTTCCATTAAAATGAAACAATCATATTAAATAAACTAAACGAGATGACATTTCGAAAATAGTACTAGTCCCAATAAAACTATTTGTAGAACACATAGTTGTAAACTGCAATCTGTTAAAACTGAAATGGCGCCAAAGTTGTGTAATTTTCACATGTAAACCGCTAACGAATGATCCGTTTTACACTTTCTTGCTATAGTGGCCATCATGCGTAAAGGTATGTATAACAAACTATGTGGCTATAACGTATAATAATATTCAATATACTTTTTGAATCACATCATTTCATAACAGCTCATAAAAGTTTTGTTAGATAATCAACCTTCATTTATTTAATTGGTTAAAAAAATCGACAATCATTTCGCGTAGCAACAGAGCGACTAGTTCTAAAAACCGGAATTTTCGTTCGGGCGAGCTTAGTCAAATATTGTTTACACACAATCACACTAAATCCTGTATGTAAAACCTCAATCAATACTGGTGCGAATCGATGTCTATTTACGTTCAATATAGTAATGGATCATTAAAATGTTTGTCGAAACGATTTTATTAATATCTTTTTAATAGCTGTTTAAATTACAAGATTGGCCACAAAAACGAATGTTATGTTTTTAGTGTTCATTTAAATGTATGTGAGTTTCTTATTCGACCATAACTACCTACTCAATACCTGAGCCGATTTAGTACCTCGTCGCGGGACCTCAAGCTCTAAATGTGTCCCACAGATCGGTCCCCCAACTTTTCCTGCCTTTCATTTTATAAAGCTATGATAGGGGTAGCTGATATCGAACTATATTATCTTTGGCAGCTAAACAGCTGAGTTGAGCGCCTTGCAAATTGCATCATTAAATCTTCTAGTTCAATAACAGTCAATGACGCTAGCGTCATACAATGCGGTCAACGAATTAATTAATTAGTTCATTTTTACAATTTTAACATGTTTTTCCTCAGAAAAAAAATCCTGCTAGGGTTTAACTTCACAACATGATCCTAAACTACCATTAATGGGCCATACTGATAAAAAAATTTACATACAAATGACTAGATCAGTGACACAAATTCTTTGCAAAATCAAAGTGTGATAAATTCCGGAATCATTTGTCATGTTTATGTTTACCGCTAGTGTTGTGTCGTAGATAATCAACAAATATGGCCATAGTGATGGCACATGTCCAAAAGCGACTCAATATTTATCACGTTCATCTGATAGCACGTGCGACGTCTATCTCTACTGAGCCTGATAATGCGACGCATCTCCGTGAAAGTACACGTACGAGATCGTGCTAAGTTCGCATTAATTATCAATGTTAGTTTTAATTATTTCATCAAGGAAAGATTTTTTTGTTTGTTTGTAAGGTTTTAACTCAAAAACTACTGGACCGATTTAAATTCTTTCACCGTTAGAAAGCTACATCTTTACGAAGCTACATATTTATTTCCAGAAATAATTAGGGATCCCTACTAAAACTTGAATAATGTAACCCAAGGTGTAAAAAAAATGTCCACGCGAGCGAAGCCGTGGGCGGATAGCTAGTTATCTATAAAATTGTTAACAGTAATTTAACCATAATTAAGATTCTACTGAAGAATACTATGTTTTTATGAAATGCCTAAGAAACTGAGATCTACAAAAGTATGCTCGATATCTAGATTCTAAATATGTATGACCTCAACATTAGCCATTACCTCGGAGAGGAATTTCCGAAAGGTTATGTATACAAAAACGAGAGAGGAAGCTAGCTATTCATAAATTTTGCAATTTGCTTACATAGTTATTTATTTGATATTTGCGACTATTAGCGATTATGTAAATTTAAATTAACTTTAAATGAGCCATTAGCTATATTGACGGTAATAAATCACTAGTCTTTCTAATACCCGACCTGAGTTAATGAAAACATGTGCAACATAGTTTAGTCCTATGTAAAATATCTAATGACATTACGACAACAAATGTAGAGCTAACAAAGTATAGTCCGTTCTCGTTATTAGTCTCGTAATTATAATATTTCATGAAATAGGTAAAAAGAAGCTCCATCAAGCTATCGGTTTTTGGCAACTAATTAGCAACAAATTTTCAGCTTTTTTTTTAATTTTTGCTGAGTTTCCACTGTCAGCTTGATGGAGCTGTAAAAAGACTATATTGAAAACCTTTTTAAACGACTTCAAAAATAAAGGAGGCTATTATTACCAAAGATTCACCAGCGTCTCCCTCTGTTATCAGAGTAAAAGTATTTTATTAACATTGAATAAGTATATGTATATAATGGTTGTATAGTCATTAGCTTCTATATTCGTTACTGGTACTATAACTACGTATAAAATGTAAATGAAATGATCGCAGTGACAATCATGTTATCAATAAAGCCTTTTATTACTGCGGGTGACAATAAATGTACTTAAAATAGCTTAAGTAAGACTTAAGAAATAACTCGGTACTCTCATATTACCACGTGAGGCTTGAATTACATCACTGTTTAATATTATTATTGTTATACTACTTATAATCATATATTAATTACGCACAGTCATTTATGACATGGAAATAAATTGTTATGAATAGCTTAGGTATCATCTAAACGTATGATGATTCGAAAGGTATGGTGTTAAACTTAATTAGAGTTTCGTATCTTAAAAGGAAAAAAACAGAACCCTTGTCGTTGTCCGACTGACTTTCAAGGCCTTTTTTCTCAAATACACGTGGTACCAACCTCACATTAGCATCGGAAACCACTAACACTGCTACGGTACCTAAGAACCTACTCTTGAAACTGTTAAATAGATACAATAACTTTTATTTTTTAATATAAAAGTGATACCTTATATAATATTCAATGACATAAATAAGTAAAACAATAAAATTATTAATACAAGATGTAAAATGAATTCAAATGGCAAGAGTGAGTAAGCAAAGAGTTCGTACCTGCAAATAACTTACTTAAACCGGTTACAAGATCATTATTATAATAAAAAACATGATATTTAAAACGATGTATCGCGTCACACCCACACCATGTACATTTACGCAAACATGTTCTTTTTAATTAATATAGATTCGAATTGATTGATTGGAGGAGCTCGTGGCTAAGTAACAGCCGCATGGTTCGACCGATCAAAGGTTAACCTGCGCTTGGCGCGGTCGGTCCGTGGATGGGTGACCATCTTTGTCATAGCGAGACTCCTCCGTGCCTCGGAAAGCACGTTAAGCTGTTGGTCCCGGTTATCGTTTGTACATCTTTGACAGTCGTTACGGGTAGTCAGAAGCCAGAAAGTCTGACAACCAGTCTTACCAAAGGGTACCGTGTTACCCGATAACTGGGTTGTGGAGGTCAGATAGGCAGTCGCTCTATGTAAAACACTGGTACTCAGCTGCATCCGGTTTAGACTGGAAGCCGACCCCAACATAGTTGGGAAAAGGCTAGGCAGATGATGAGATTCGAATTGATTGATACACACTTGCGTGCATACTGAATGGACAGGTCCAGTCTGATCTGTATGAGACTTTCTTCAGAAAGTCAAGTCAGACACGAGCCTACATTGTACATCCAATGTCTAGATCTTAGAAGTCTTTGACCCATGAGCCTTGAGTTTGTTTCGGTGTTTCTTCTCAAGGTAGTCAGGGAACGCCGGCCTCGTCTAGCTTTAAAAAATATAGATGTGTAAAAGTGTTATTATTATTTCCTAGCTTTCCTCCCGCGTGGACATTTTTTTTAAACCATGGGTTACATTATTCAAGTTTTAGTAGGGATACCTAATTATTTCTTCAAATAAATATAGCCTATGACACTTCGTAAAGATGCAGCTTTCTAACGGTTAAAGAATTTTTAAAAACCGTCCAGTAGTTTTTGAGTTAAAACCCCACAAACAAACAAACCAAACAAATCTTTCCTCTTTATAATATTAGTATAGATAACTACTTAACTGCTGAAATAAATATCATTTATCAGTTAAAAATTATTGTTTAATTTTGTATTTACGTTCCTGAACTCTATAGATCTTGCAACCATTATAGATTAAAGAAACTCAGATTTTCAAATAGTAGGTAGCAAATATGAAAATCCCTCTTCGTTTTAAATAGGTTGTATCGTTTTTAAATCATCATAAAAATATCATATAAAAACAATATTCAAAAATACACGAACATTTTATTTGCAGCCAAGGGAAAAAGCTACCAAACCTGTTCCGCAAAACTTTGTTACTGATATAAAATAAGTGATATGTAAATACATTTTACCTGCCAACATCTTAAAATACCCAATAAACCTTGTGGTTTTCCTTCAAACCACAACGAAATGTTGTTCAGGTAGTTGTTATAGCTACAGTTTATAAAGAATACATACCTAAGGAACTGAAAACGATTCCAAACATTAAGTACCATTCAGATTTTGCTGCGTCCGAAAATAAATGCGGCTGGCGTTAAATCGTTAATGCTATTGCGATTTTGTCTGGCGGACTTTAAACATGCATTCTTCAGCTATGCGCACTAGATAGCATTTGTATAGTGTGCAAGCAAGGAATTTGTGTCAGTCACCAAAATCCGACCCTAATTGATTGCACGCGGGTGTAATTTTGCGGTAATTCTTATAACATTGTGAATGTAAAAATTTGGATATTTGTTACTCAGTCACCGAAAACGGCTGATCGAATTTTAATGACATTTAGCACATAGATACTTTATTACTTGAATTATGCGCTGAGCATACCAATTCTGGACCCAATTCTCTGCCCCGGACAGTGGCTAATGTGTTGATAAATAATGACTAATATTATGGTTTATTGAACCTTAGAACGGTGTCTATGAATAGTTTGCATCAACATTATACAAAATGCATCCCTATGGCGATATTCCAAGATATAACAAAATATTTTACACACGCAGAAACATTTATAACTTCAATCAACGTGTACCTATTTTATTTTCCAGGGCCATCATAACAGAAAATGGAATCTATCCCTCAACGATATCCATTAGCACAATCAACACAAAATGTAAAGACAATGATTTAGAATGCAATGCCTATGATCCCTTTCAAAACAGAAAGCTGGAACATCCCAACTCGTAAGTAAACTGTTATAAATCTGCCAGACATTACGCGAATCGTCATTGAACTTTAAATAAAGAATTCCATTGAATATTTACGCTACCCCATTAAAAAACTCGTAATAGTAGTAATTCACGAGCATGATACAAAAGCACTCATTCGTCAACTGAATGATTGCTATTTAATTCTAGTAATAAAAAATGCATTAATCATACCACGTGCTTGAATAAAAATCGGCTTCTTTTAGGAGCAGTGATAAGAAGTTGAATAGCATTTAGAGCCTTTATTTAGTTCATTTCTTGACGTTTATAATTGAATAATTTCAACCCAGTCTTACCAATGTGTACCATCCATCGTGTTACCCAGTTACTGGGTTGTGGAGGTCAGATAGGCAATCGCTCCATGTAAAACACTGGTACTGCTGTATCCAGCGATATCCAGTGAGACTGGAAGCCGACCCCCAACATAGTTGGGAAAACTCTAGGCAGATGATGAAGATGAATAATTTCGAATCAATAGTCTGATTTATACTATGTATACTATTTTCTTTTAGAGATATGAGATCATTTGCAAATCTCCTGAAATCATCACTGGGATCCGGTATCTTAGCCATGCCAGCTGCATTCAAGAATGCTGGTACGATAGTCGGCATTGTTGGAACAATTATATTGGGATACATCTGCACACACTGCGTTTATTTACTGGTAAACTATTACAAATTAATTTAGCAAAACCTATACGCCTGATATCCCCGAAAGTTTTGACAGAAATAAAAGTTAAATCATTCTTAATAGGTCCCAGATACGTATATTTAAAAGTAACCTGATTATTTTTAATTATTACATTAGGTATATTACAGCTGTACAATACATAAACTTGTATGAAAACCGCATTGTGGTAAAATATGAGATGAGAATAATTATGCAGAAATATAGAATTAATTTTATCAACACCTTTTCTAGCTGATAATATGTCTAACAAAATTAAAGTGCATAACATTTAAAATAATATTTTTTAGGTTAAGACCTCACAAGAAGTTTCGAAAGTCACAAGGGTCCCATCATTGGGTTATGCAGAAACTGTGGAAGCAGTATTCGCGACTGGACCTCAGCCGTTACGAAAAGTATCACGAGCAGCGAGGTAAATGAACCTGTTAACCTTTTTGTCATTGGTAGTAGGTACCAAAGTTTTCATTGTTCACATCCATCGATTTAAGAAATTGGTTATGAGAAAGACTGTTTTAAGTTAACGTTATTGGCATAGTTATCATCAAATTATGTTATAGTAATCCAGTTTCTAGAATAGGGATTAACTTTTATACCATAAATTCTAAACTTGAATGTAGTTTTATAAACATAAGGCTAAGACTCGGGTAGATTTCCTCTCCTACTTTAGGTAAAGAAGTTTGGATCATAGTCATCCTAGAATAACTCCATCACTGAATGTTGTAACTTATACAGTACCTCCAGCTAAAGCCACTGGAATCATAAATAAATCCATGTTAAAAGTTTAATTTCCAGCAGTCTTGTTTAAAAAAATATTATTCTGTAGTCATAATTTGATAATATTTACTCGATCTTTCGCCAGAGAACTAATTAAATACACATCTTGAAGACAATAGTGTTTGAATATGATGTCGGGTGTTTAGTCTTCTCGTTCAATTTCATTATGTCAACCTTTTCTTATTTACTCTTATGACGAAACAATGATTTGCATCTTCAAGTATCTAATCTTTGTAATGACTGGCTGAAAAGGCTTTTATTTTATCTGTAATGACTTCATCATTATAATGGTATAAAAAATATTTTTGATCTTACTCTTAATTTTATGGAAAATTGACACTAACAACAATGAGCTCTTAATAAATAGTAAAGACATCGATGAATAGAAAAATGGTCTTCACAAACCCGCTATTATTTTGATCGACTTGTCAACCACACTCCACAACATAGGATTGAAGAGAAAAATACCACTAGACATACAGATGAACAGACATGGCGAAACTAAAAAGGATTCTTGTTTACTATGAAACCTATTAATTTTTATTATATTATATTGAATACTTAATTAGAAAACAAATGAAGACACGACATTACGTTCCAAATCAATTATCATAATCTATATAATAAAAATGAATTGATGTTCGTTAGTCTCGCTAAAACTCGAGAACGGCTAAGCCGATTTAGCTGATTTTGGTTTTGAAATGTTTGTCATAGTCCAGGTAGGTTTAAACGGTGAGAAAAAGTTAAGATAGATGTATGTAGGTGATACAAAGTTCATCGGGTCAAGGTCATCTAGTCTAGAATAAAGTTTGATTTCTTGGCACTCCATTGTGAGTGAATCCATAATTAACACATCAGTCCCAGTGGTTTTCACATTGGTAGCATGTATGTGTGTGCAACATAACATACTCTTAAGAATCATTAAAATCGCCAACGGGTATACAATATCTTGTACGTCACGTGACCCGCGGAAATAGTCACGTTCTGAATGAGTGACATTTTAAATTTGAGATAATAAAACCAATAGATACCTAAGGTCAAGTATTGCAATAGTTAGGACTGGTACACCATTATTATTGTCGATAATATTTTTCATTAATGGTCGTCACATGACTTCTGATTCACGTTTGAAAATACTGTCTGCATGCAGCGGGTGATTTCCTTCACAAAGTTTGCATTACAGTTGACTGGCAAAATATGATTTCTGATCGAATCATTGAATTGAGAATTCTGAACATCAAAGAAAGGTGAAGACAGCTATTTAGATTATGTTGTATCGATAAATAAGTACCTGTTGCCTGGATGATGTTTAGTTATTAATTAAATAATCATTACCGATTATAAGAATGTACTGAATCTCATGGTAACAGGAACAACAAATGCCTGACACAGAATCCTATTGCTGACGAACTTGTGAATGACCAAAATTGCTGATCTTCCTGCTAGTTTATTCCAGGCTGCATTCGTATATGACGTTGCATTGGCAGCAGTCTTGTTGACGGCGCCTAAGCTTTGGCTCTCCATCAAAAATATTAACTACCCAAAAGATCTGAAGGATAAATAAGCGATATTATTTTGCACCTTTACGCCTACTTTAACTGGTGTTTAACAAGCGTTATGTTCATATTTCAGGATATTTATAGATTGGGCTATGGCTTTCACCATTCTTGGCGCCTGTGCGGTATATGTCATCCTACTCGTGGAATCTGTTGAACAGGTATGTTGGACGACTGTCAAAACATTTGTCTTTTCTCATGCACTTGAACTTAAATTATACAAAAAGAGAATACAGCAAGACTACAAAAGATTAGTAATGACACTTGTGAATATTGGCTCGAGTTTGTTTAGAATTTAGTGTTATTTTCAATCAACGGAATTCCTATGCGATTATCTTTGTTGATGATTTTATTAGGTACCTAACCTTAATCTCAAATGACAATAGAAAAGCTGCAGAGCATAGTAGCAGTAGCAGAGCATAGGAGCAGTAGAGAATATCAGTATTGCTACCTCTTTTGTGTATTTATTTATTAAGAAACTTTTGAGTAATATCAATCATGCCAGTTAAGAGAAACTTAGATGAAGTTTGTCTTAATCTAGGTGCACCTGTGTTTCAAATTCATGATAAGTAGTTCATCAACGATATTTTAAATTGTTATTTTTCAATTTCAGATCGTTGATTTCTATTATGTGGACAACGAAATCAGCAAAACGATGTATTGCCTCATGTTCCTGGTCCCAATTCTAATCTTCACACAGATCAAAAACTTAAAATACTTGGCGCCGTTCTCGGGATTTGCAAACGTTCTACTAGTTCTCACATTCCTCATCTGTCTATACTATATTTGCTCCGATTTCCCACCTATTAGCGATAAACCGATGGCAGTGGATATTGGAAGACTTCCTCTCTTTATCGGGTAAGGAAACTGACTAATCTTTCCCAAAATACATCGTAGGCCGAACCTAATCACCAGACGGTTCGGTGCACGCAAAATAACAAGTCTTGTATAAACTTGTATAGCGTGGTTTGTCGGGATTTTCCTGCGTTATACCTTTCGCCAAAATATCAACAAAATATGAGTGCTATAAAAATGAGATTTAATCAGTTCTACTTACCAAAATTTTCTTCGTGCCATGCTGGGCCTTATGAATCTGAACTTTACCACCACCACCATCTTTATCTCAACCACCAATGACCACTTCAATATTAAAATTTTGCTACTTATGCTTAGTTTTTTTTTCTACATATCACCTGTTACAATCTTCATTATGTCAACATGAAATGCTTTTTATAAATACCAATGAGAATCTCGAATAACTAGAGATCATCAATCGAATGCGACGAATAATACTTAATTTAAAAAAAAAAGATCCTTGACTATGCCTTTACACATCGCTAATTTGAACCTTAACTTCATTCCAGTACAGTTATATTCGCAATGGAAGGTATCGGCGTCGTGCTGCCGGTTGAGAACACCATGGCTAAACCCAAGCACTTCCTCGGCTGTCCCGGTGTGCTGAACATCACTATGTCTGTAGTAGTACTATTGTACATGTTCATGGGATTCTTGGGCTACGTACGCTATGGGGAGCTTGCACAAGGAAGTATCACTCTAAATTTGGATACCTCTGAAATGTAAGTATCTAAAATCTAGATAAGTATTCAAACACACATGATACCTATCCTAGCTGAACGGAGAAATTAAACCTTATACTGGTTTGAAGAAAAAATCAATCGAATTGAGAACCTCCTCCTTTTTGAAGTCTGATAAAAAGCAAACTATAGATTAGATATTTGTGTCTCAATCTCTCAAAATTCATTTGGACCTTCATATTCAAACCTTTTTTTAATGACTACAAAAAAGGCCTTTTCTCTGAGGTCTGATAAGACCGGTTGTATGTATGTATGCCTTTCTATATAATATATTTCTTCTTTATTTTTTAAAACTATCTGATGACTATTTTCGGAGATAGCCAATGGAACTCTTCAATTACTAGTAGCAAAGGGCCCGCGATTTTTGCGATCGTGTCTATGTATTTTTTTCCACCATTCAATAACATAATATGATGCCTCTAAGCTACACCCCTATTAAAAGTGATGAGCACTACACATTAGGATATTGTAAATTAGATAATTACAAAGCGAGGAAGAAATAACTATTTTTGCAAAAAATAAAACAGACTTGAAAAACACTACAAAGTGAAAGATTACTTTCATCGGACGAAAACCAATACATCGTTCTAGAAGTAGGTTTTATTTCTTGTAAAAAGAGTTTCTCATAAATTAATTTTAATTATAACAAAATTATACTGGCTGTTTTACATAAAAGTCTTGAAAAATGCCATTAAAATTTATTTTTAATTTATTATTCTTCACGCCTTTAAGGCTTTCTAAACATGTTTTTCATCTATAACGACCAGCGTTTACCTATTTTTTTACAATAGTTCTGTAAAAAGGTTGAATCGAATTACAAAAAATAAGAATATTACAATAACATTCTGTTCAAACCAAGCAGCTTGTATATCTGGAAACCAACCTTACATGAAGCTCTAATTCTAATGACTGTCTATGTTTTTGGTAGATATTCTGTAATTCAATACTTTATAATCATTTATGTTTTTCAGTCCTGCGTTAACAGCGAAGGTGTTCATCGTTTTTGCCATATTCTTCACATACACGCTGCAGTTCTATGTCCCTATGGAGATAGTGTGGCGAAACACAAAAGGTTACGTCACACAGAAGTATCATAATCTGGCTCAAGGGATCATCCGAGCTGTATTTGCTGTCCTGACTGGTTAGCGCGTTAATTAATTATTTGTACCTACTTATAGTTTATTATCATTTACTTCCTAATCATTTATGCTATGCCCAACGCAATGGCTTTCAATCGGCTAAATAATATGTACATAGATAGGTAGGTACTATCATTATGCACTATATACCTCCAAGAGACCCTATATCAAATCGACAAACTTCTTAACTACGGTTCGATATGTGTGTTGACTAATGATATACCAACAAAATTTATACTAGAATAGGTACCAAAATTAGTTGCTTAAGTGTGATTATACCTACCTATTATACATTGCGTTGGTGATTTGGTATATCTCTACCATGCATGGGACTGCAGTCCCGGGCCGGAACCAACACGCAAAAACCCTTCATTATGATTATACCAACTGTAACAACGACTTATTTGTCCACAGTGGCAGCGGCCGCTACTTTACCACGTCTGGAGCAAGTGATTGGCCTAGAGGGAGCATTCTTCTACTCTTTCTTAGGCCTCATTGCGCCATCTTTGATGGACGTTATTTTCAATTGGAACAGGGGACTGGGAAAATACAACTGGATTCTCGTTAAAGACGTAATATTAATAGTGTTTGGGAGCTTCGTGCTGGTCGCGGGAGTGACTCAAAGTATTAGAGAAATTGTTAAGACTAATTAGTGCATAGGAATAAAATAAAAACTGGTGATAAATGTGTATTATACTTGAAATATTTATGTAAATATAGATAGGTGCATTATTACATTTAAGAAAATCGATATTGTACTTAAATAAGCCGAATGTCTTGTAATCGTGGCTTATGTAACGCTTCGACGTGTGACTCAATGATAAACTGTAGGTACTAATGTTATTAAAACAATATTTAGTTAATAAATTGTGAAATATCTTTGTAAACGAGTTTAATATTTATTTATCTTAAAACTTAAAGCCTTTGCCACACCTGCCGCTATACAAAGTATGTTTATTGACTTGGCTATATCGCCAGACATGAAAAGGCAAGTTATAATTTCCTTAGGTGATAAATAAAAATATTTCCGATAAGTACCTACTTTCAATCTCAACTCATCTTTAAATGCCTGTATACATATTCAGTGCATTTCGTACAAGTGTGTAGTTTAAGAGCTATGCTTAAACAAATAAATTGTAGGGACATAATAAATTTAAAAAATAGTGACTTGGTACCATGAAGATAGCGTAAAACGTAAAACTTTCAATATTCAGCGGACACTTTTTAATATACGGAGTTGATCCTCCTTACTTCTACCCTCCATAACCAATACCAACATCAAGATTTTAACACTTGACTTGACATTGACAACAAACTTGACAATTTTGTACTGACATGACGTATTGTTGACTGACAGAATTCTGAAGATCTAAACTGGTTGGCGGCAAAATCAAATTAATTTTTATTCTTTTGTTGTTTAGATGTTTATTTATCTTACAATTAAATAAACAAAAAAGTTAAAGCACCCTTAATTAATAAAACTGAAAGGAAGCAATTAAGAAGCAATGTGAGGAACTCAGTCAAGTCATAGCGTAGTTCGATCTTTCTCAAAAACGTATGGCATTCGTTGTATATAATATAGTTAGCTATTGACTATTTACTAAAATCTCTGTACTATTTTAGGACCAATTGTCATCGACCAAAACAGAGAAAGGTAACTAACAAATCATACATAAGAATAAGACTAAAATACATTCCTCGCTCACTAGTTGCTAATCGGTATTCTCAGTATTCGCCAGATAGAGCAACACGTGAATCGAATTTTTTTAGGTACCTATCTTACAATATGCAATAAAAGTAGAAAAAACAGCAGTTTGGTTATAATTTTTGTCTGCTAATGTTGTATTTCGCACAAGAACATGGCTTCAGATAATTCAAAAATTGTAAGTACTTAGCATTATTTACATTTTGAGGTTATAATACAAACTACTATTTCATAATATTTTATTTATTTATTCTTATCTACACAAATCGATATGATATTGATAAATAGGGAGACTAACATAAATCGAGAATGATTATTCTTGTGTTGTTAGCAGCAGTGAAAGAACATGAGTGATATTAGTTTGGTTAGTAGGTACAATTACAATGCTTTTTGATGCGTGTCGTACACTTCCCTTGTGTGTGTCAGATGAGAAGGCAATTATTTAATTCTACGATCAGTCAATTCATCGCCAGTCATCACATTTGCCGTAAAGTCAATTTTGCAAGTGAAATAATTTGTTTTTTTTTCCTTCTGATAGAGAGTTCAGGGTCGAGCGCGATCAGTCGCTCGTTATTCTATTAACTTGAAGCTCTCATAGCGTTGACCTTAAACATTTGCTTATTTACCCTCTACGATTATGGTCGTGCGCATATTAAAGTTTCCGTGTTGTTAGTTACATTTTATTAGTTTTACAGTGTGTATTTGTGTTATACGTAATTTAAATTAAAGTAGTGACAAAATGAGTAACATAGAAGTGGCTGTGAATGATGTTTTCGGAAACATATCAGTATGTATTTAATATTCAATTAGATTATGCAAATTGGTCGCGTAAACAGTGATATCTAGAGTACCTGTTGCTAGCTAGTAGCCAAAGCAACTTGTGATAAAACACTCAAACTGACATTTCTCTATAATTTATTATGTGATTTTCAATTATATGCATTTTTAAGTAAATAGAGTTTAATACAATTTAATTTAAAAATCCTCAAAGGTTTATTTTAATACAATGGTTTTGCAAATATGTAATTTTATTCATAATATAGGTACCTACTTACATATCCTTTGGAACGAATAATTTTATGTAGTTAAAGACCCTCATTTATTTTTTATTTCGATAAAGAATAGTTTTTATATAAGTACTTAATGTTAGTGTACTTTTTGTACGTAGACATAATTGTCTAAATTGAAGTTTTTAGTAAACAACAGAACTAAGATTAAGTGCAATATAAATATTTTACTAAACCGAGTGTCCGCAGCCTAAATAATACACACATCATGTAGGTATACACAATACATCCACACTCACTTTACATGTATTAATATGCATTCAGAACAGAAAATTACATTAAACTCAGTACATTAGTATCATATAGTACTTAATACGATCTCTTTCTACAGGTTTTGCCCATATTCGTTGGCGTTAGTGCCGCAGTGGTGCTAGTGTCAGTCATTGCACACTGTCTTTGGGGCAAGAAAGATAAGAAAGCAGCACCAAAGAAAAGCTCACAGCTAGTGACATTAGTAGACCCTAATGTTAAGTATGCTCTCCCACTAATAGAGAGAGAGGATATCAGTCATGACACAAAGAGATTCCGATTTGGGTTGCCGTCATCTGAACATGTTTTGGGTAAGTGGTATATTTTTAAGTACTTCAATTAGGTACCTACTTGTATGCAGTATCTACCTGCTTGTGACAAGAAAAGTGCTTGTATTGATAATAAATTTGGGTTTTCAGAATAAGGATAGTTACAATGCACTTGAGAAGTCACATTCATTTTATTTCTTACTATGAACTGTTTTTCATTTCATTCTTTGCTTTTAATTTGAAAGTGTATGTAAAATACTTTTTGAATATTTACCATCATCTGTAGGGATTAAAAACATGTTTTATTGTCTGTACCAATTGATTTTACAAAAAATGTGATCAAAATCATTACCTATTTTGTTCTAATTTTCCCACAAAGATGAATAATTCTTTTAATTTTCCCAAATAAAATGATATTGGTACCAAATATAGGTTTTCATATTTTTGTAGAAAAAACAAATAAAATACCAATAGATGGAAAGACTGTAGGTACAAAGTAGGAACAAGAAGAGAGTCTTAAAATTAATATCATCATGAATCCCTAGTTTCAATAAGTCCCTCATAGTTAAATACTATTCTCATTGGCATCATGACTTTCCAGATTTAAATAAATAATAATATCACTGAATCTACAATCAGTCAGTCTTATCATCTGATTAACTGATAACCAAAATACAATTCGTTTTATCTAATTAAATACATTTATATTATTTTATCATTTCAAATATTTTAAATAGGCAATTTAAATATTTGAAATTGCATATATCTATTATCTTGTTATGGCATTTTTTTTTCAAAAAATTTTCTTCCAATATCCAATAAGCCATTGTCACAGATCAGAAGCAAGCCTATAGTTGAAGCCCAAAATTTAATTAATGTAATTGATACTAAGGAAATGCCCATAAATCTCAACAGTATTAATAAATGTAGTGGTTATGTTTATTTGAATCCCGTTTATATCTTCCAGGCTTGCCGATTGGCCAACACATACATTTGTCAGCAAAGATTGATGACGACCTCGTCATCCGTTCTTACACCCCTGTCTCCAGCGACGAAGAGAAGGGATATGTCGAACTTGTTATTAAGGTAAGTTTTTTTAATAATGAATTTGATAATAATGTAAAACACTCAACTTTTGATACATACCTATCTAACGTAAAATTTCGTACATAACAACTAATCAGACACGTAAACAAATATATCTGATTAATCTGATTATACACATGTTTACAAATATCTTAAGATAATTCAGCCATAGTTACGGCTCGATCAATCAGGGTTACCGCGGGCGTTCCGTGGATGGGGTGACCGTCTATTTCCTAACGACTCCCTTGATTGATTGATCCCTAACGAGTTGTGCCTTGAGGACATGTGTAGCTGTCCCATGGCAGTTAGAAGCCAGAAAGTTTGACAGCTATTCTTATTATCTAGCCATCCGGCTTACATAAGCTTTTTCGCAGCAGCAGCTGATGGTAGAGTGACTAGTATATTTTGACACGAGTTTTATATAACAACGACATTTGAGTGTTACTTTGGACCATAATTACCTGTTTTCTCATCATTACGTTAACAACTGTTACGATTGGTCAGCCAAAGTACAAAGTCCTGCACTTTTTAAGTTCCGTTTAACTTATGTGGGAGTACTAGTTTGCGTAACAAAAAAATATATAGTAAAGTACCTACATACAAAGCTAGAAGCTATGAAACGGTGCACTACTTGTATGAGGAAAAATATTCTTAGGTTATCTAAATTCTCTAAATTCTATTCCATTAGATAGGTATTCAATTAACGGGTTTAACTATTATCTTACAAATACAATTATTGATAGCTGTATTTGAAAGACAAATAGATAAGTTAATTATCATAGTAACAATCGATAAGTGAAATCGGCTCCTGCTAAAGGTGAACGCACACTTATCCGAGCCGAACACGTCGAACGAGTCGAACGAAACGAATTTTAGAATTCTGTATACGAAATCTCATCCGCGTCGAATCGTCCGAATCGGAAGTGTTGATTGATTTCATATACAGAATTCTAAAATTTGTTTCGTTCGACGCGTTCGGCTCGGAAATGTGTGCGTTCACCTTAAAAGGGCACCTTTTAGGGATGGGAAATCACCAACCCAAATGACTCCTCCACCTGTGTGTGGAGCGGAAGTGTCAGACTCTTACAGACTAACACCCATCCATGTGGGGCCGTGGTAACTCTCTCGTACAACCCGCAGCTCCGGCAGGCTATGGCCCTGGTCTTGGGTAGGGCAACTTTAAAGTAGTGTTTTACCCATTACCTGGACTCGGCAAAGCAAGTTCGGTCCAAACTACTGGTATTCAGCTCTAGCTGTCATGACTGGAAGCCGATCCCAATATAGTGGAAGAAACGCTGTGGGGATATAATCATACTGATCATTAACGTCAAAGTATTTATATCAAAAATGCGATTCGTAGTAATTTCCTATATCAATAAAGTAAAGGGAATTACGACCATATTGTCCTCATTCGTATCGCTAATAAATGCATAGAATTGCTCGTACCGTGATAAAAATAAAATGCATTCAGCGAGAGGGATTAATTACCTAATATTCCTACTCTATATTTCCTTTCAGGTATACTTTAAAAATGTGCACCCAAAATTCCCTGATGGTGGAAAAATGTCTCAACACTTGAACAGCTTGAAAATAAATGACACAATCGATGTACGAGGACCTTCAGGGAGACTGCAGTACGCTGGCAATGGCACCTTCCTCATCAAGAAAATGAGGAAAGACCCACCCGTCGAATTGCGGGCGAAAAAGCTCAACATGATCGCAGGTATATAGTCTGGAGCGATAATTATGCATTCAACGATAAGGAGACGTATCGTTCTTACGTCACTGAACTCTTATCAGGTTATTATACAATGTCATTGAAATACCGCGCATTTATTCAGTATAAAATATGTACATAGGTATGCTTCATGATAACTCTTAAAACATTTAAATTTTATAAATATTATCAAACGAAAGATGTTACAACGTAACAGACTTATATAACTCTAATTACTATATATATACTCCTTATTAATTTCCATACTTGATAATATAAATGCGAAAATGTGTACTTCTGTCTATTACCTCTTCACGCGCTGAACCTATTTAGATGAAATTTGGTATGGGGATAGCGCGTAGTAGTTCCCCCAGGACGCGGATGAAACCGCGGAACCCAGCTAGTTAACTATAAATGCGAGTGTCAGTTTTTTTGTTACGCTTTCACGGTAAAACTTCTAAACTGATTTAGATGAAAATAGATGTGGAGGTAGATTGAACCGTGGAGACTGCTATAGGGTTTTTATCCGGTTGCGTAAAGGGTACCCCAGCTAGTCTTAAATGAGCTTGCCGTAAAGTGATCACTACTAGATAGTAAGCAATTTTATTATTCAACTGTCATTAGACACTAATGAAATTGACAATTCAGAATATTAAACAACCAATCTACTGTAATGTAACGTAATGAATGAAAAAATATTGCATTAAATATTTATTCATTACAACCAACAAATTTCTTTGATACTCCAATTATATACACGGTGTCGCTGTAATAAAATGACGACTTACTCATGCTTTCAAATGTTAAATGCTTAAAATTAATGGTTATTAATTATTAATCGCAATTTTGTCTCAACAGGTGGTACTGGCATCGCGCCAATGCTACAACTCATCAGACACATATGCAAAGATGCCAATGACCCCACAGAAATGAGACTTTTGTTTGCCAACCAGACTGAAGAAGACATTTTATTGAGAACCGAACTGGAAAAGTACCAAGCTGAACATCCTGAACAGTTTAAACTGTGGTACACTCTTGACAGGCCCAACGAAGGTGAGATATAAAATTTGTTATATATATTTTTTTACTATGCATGTACCACCTGACTCATACGTAAAAACCTGGTAGATTAGCCTCAGATACGATCGATCACGTAACTGTCTTATCAGAAATTTAGGGCCCAAGTTCACCGACAAGATAACGGTCCGATCAACTTTACCATAAATTCAAACTTCTACCATACGATGAATAACCTATCATTTGGGTTTTTTATTCCTAAAACGGTCGATTATCAAACCGGGGTTAAACAAGAAGTAGACAACACAAAAATTCCCGCTTCGTGGTTAAAAATTTTTGTTTAACGGGCCGATTATATATATAACCTTTTATGTCGGTGAACTTGGCCCTTAATGGGTTTGCGTAAATATTTTACGTCAGATAAATTCGATAGTAAATATGCTGACAATTGAATTATTTAACTGAGACAAAATATTTCATCTCACTATAGCATTTTTTAAAATACTTATTAGAGGAAACAATAAATAAATTTGTAATTTAAATGTATTTTTTTTTTGTAGTCATTCTGGTTACAACTAAAAAACTAACTTATGAACTTGCTTACTGCGACTGAATTGCGTGATTTTACAAAGCATCGTCGAATCGTCGTGATATTTAAAAATCGTCACGGTGACTCGTATAAAATTCTAAACCGGATTATAATGAACTATCATTCCTTGCAGGTTGGAAATACAGCGTCGGCTTTATCAACGACGAGATGATCAAAGAGCACTTGTTCGCACCAGCTGACGATGTCCTAGTCCTGATGTGCGGCCCCCCTCCCATGATCAACTTCGCTTGCAATCCAGCACTTGAGAAACTCGGCTTCAAGGAATCCCAACGCTTCGCCTACTAAACCTGACTCAAAAATCTTACGGGAACATGTGATTAGAATAGTTTTGGTGTGAAATGTTAATGCCACGTTAGTATCTTGTGTTTTATATCTTTTGTAACTGGGTAGTTTTCAGATTTGTTGTTTGTCCTATTGATATTTGTTTTCAAATAGCTCAAGAATGTAGACTTATTTTTAGTGCCTTAATTTCCCAATGCTCGCATTTTTATCTTGTATTTAACCCGCCAATCTATTTCCGTGTTCTAATTGTACTTGTTAAAAAAGAAAAGTAACTATTACTCCATTTACAATAAGATTAGACATTTAAACGCATCCTATTTACCGTTCGTTCAAACGATTTTGAGTTCTATTCCTTATAGATAAGGATGGGTCTTGAAAGCAAAATAATGTTTACAATTCCAAATATATTCTGCATTTGTTTTTGTTATGTCACCTTAGCAATAGAGCCTAAAATCGTTTGAACGAACGGTAAATGGGGTGCATTTAAATGTCTAATCTTATTGTAAATGGAGTAAAGTAAATAAGATGGCGGCACATGCGGTAACCAAACAGGTAAATGTTTAGCTGCTGCCTCAAAAATGATAAATCCGATCAAAATATACATCTATACAGATATACTTAAATAAATAATTTATTTTTTAATACATGTTATGAGTACGTTGTATGTGAGAAATATGTTTTTTGCAAATATTTAGTGCTTGGTTGTTAATGTAATTATTTATAAGTACATTT
Source organism: Pyrrhia umbra (assembly GCA_963891755.1). NCBI lineage: Eukaryota > Metazoa > Arthropoda > Insecta > Lepidoptera > Noctuidae > Pyrrhia > Pyrrhia umbra. The sequence continues at coordinate 10,118,886 of OY982922.1, read as the reverse complement.
TAACGACTGTAGTGAGTAATCGCAGAAGAAATAATAAAATATTGTTACTTAAAACATATAATTATGTATTTATTTTTGCTATTACGTTTGTATAGTGAATTGGATCAATATCGCAAGATTGGTAGTGAGAAGGCTTAGTAGAGTTAGCGGCAGTGTTTTATCCAATGTGAAAATTCCGTAGACTGAGAAGGATGGTTGATAAAACTGTATAGTTTCAAATACGTCCTTAGCTCCCTTCCAAACTGGACCTGAAAATTGATTGAGAGAAGTTATAGTTATTAAAAAGAACAATTAATTCATTTAAACGAAAAAATACGTTGGTATATATAATAATAAATTGACGACTCCTGTGTTATTAATAAATGTTACGACTATTATTGATTCTAAATTTCATTATTTATTGAAGATATAAAATAATGTGTTTCTGGACTATGTAATGTTGTTTAGTAGGGTTCTAATAGCACAAAAAAAATACCATTTTACTCAAATAATGTGTTCCGACTTTATGCGTGGTTGGTGTCGAAATATCTGTAAGTGCTCTAATAGGTAGGTACTACAAAGAGAAATGTTGTAAATATACCAAGTACCAAAGTAATTATGATGCATAAAATATAATAATATATATTATTATGATGTCGTGGTGGCCTAGTGGTTAAGGCACCTGACTCTCGTATACAAGTGTGCAGGTTCGAAATCTGGCAAGTACCAATGTGGCTTTTCTAAAGTCATATGTACTTTCTAAGTATATCTTAGACGCCACTGACTATGGGTGAAGGAAAATATCGCGAGGAAACCTGGACTTCAAAGTCTGTAATCGCCAATCCGCCTTGAGCAAGCGTGGTGATAAATGCTCATGCCTTCTCTGTATGAGAAGAGGCCTGTGCCCAGCAGTGGGACAATATATAGGCTAAGGATAATGATGATATATTTACCTTCAAAACGACAAGACATCGCGTGGATACAATAAAGCTTCGATTGTCTGACTTCTTTAATAAAGTAGTCGCTAACTAAAGCCACCATCGTCAATAGTGCTAAGTAAAATACACACAAGAGTCCAACTGTTATTATAACAATCGTCGAAATAAGCTGAAAGAAAAGATAAGTTTATGTACAAACTCCTGGAATTACTAATAACAACAATCAAAAAACCGGCCAAGTGCGTGTCGGGCCACGCGCAGTAGGTCTTAGTTAGTCGACTATAACTCTATAACCGGTTAAGCCTACTTAGCCATGATAGTTTTCCTTGTAAGTTCATTACATGTGCTACGTCTGTGATTTTTTCACATTTCTAGGTATATCTAGCCATTCAAAAGATAGAGGGATTTTTTTTTTAAATAAATGGAATATTCTAAAAAAAAGATCTCCTGAAGGGTTTGACCGGGTAAATACTGTAGTGTTTTTTTTGGAAGCATTGTAGTATTCAACCTTAACGTTAAATCTGGCTATACAATCATTTGAAATAAAAACGTCTAAAGAAGGTAGATAGCAGAGTTTTAAGGTTGTCAGTTTCTATTCTACAAGTCGTCACAACTCATTCTCCAAAACAAGAAATAAAAATAGTCTGAAAAGATCTTTGTTTTAAAATAATTTCCTATTACCACAAATCTATACTCAGACTCCGGGCTGCTACAAAAACCTAATAACACTGCCTGGCCCTTGCATGGTATCCAGGAACTCCCGGTGTCAGTGCAGTTACGCTTACGAAGTTACTATTTATTACTAGAAAAACTAATAGAAAATTAAGACAACTACTTAAAGCATCAACTTACCTTTGTACGTAATCCAATAATCACAGTAAGCAATACCAAAAGTGTCCAAATGAACACGGTCGTTGCAATGTTGATTACCTTCAAATATTACATTGAGTTACTGGCCTAAAATTAAACTACGGTTTCAAAATGCTCTAAAACACAAAAAAGAGATACAAACGCGCACTAAATTTACTCTTGTAATATTTTAAATTATATGTTAAAATTATTATTTATAGCTCTGTGCTTTCGATCTTGCATGGATTTAGATCGTTTCGGGGCACTATTTGATACTGTGAATTTTGTTCCAATCCCTGTCTCGATTGTGAATGCATCAAGAATTTTCCTTACGAACACTAAATACCCTACAAGGTACCCACTTACCGGGAAACTGAAAGCCTCTGTAATAACGTTGTACAGCTTTAATAACTCCTTCAAACATATTAGAAACTTTTCTATATCTATATTTTCCTTAGCCTTTACATCTGCATAAATAAGTGAATTTTCATCGCCTGTGATCGCAGCTGGTACTTCGTTGTACGATTTTGTTTAAGTATTTTAAACGTAAAGCTAGGTAAAGTATCAAGCTTGCAGCAAGCAGTAATTCTAAATAGACATTTAATAGTCCTAATCCTGCAAATATTGCCAAAATAGGATACTCAACAGTAAACATTACGTGAACTATAAAGCCGCATTCAAAAGATGTTATAACTAACACCAAGCAAATTATGTTCCAATAATATTGCTGTTCATTAAATTTTTCAAATTGCTTCAGTGTTAAAATATTGTTGACTTTCTGTAGCCTAATACATAAATTTACTGCTGAATCGGCATTAAGAAATCTAGCAAAGATCGTGTGGAATAAATATGAAACGTTCTGCACCATCACTCCGACAGCATAGCTCACGTATATTGTTGTATCTTCGTTGTAAAAACTTTTGTAGTAAAACAATTGAATATAAGAAAACGACAATGTAACTACGACGATGCAAAACAATGCATAAAGTTTCTGGTAAACAGTTGATGGTGTAACCGCGTTGTTGCTAATATTTATCCTTGAGGAACCCAGAAAAAGTAATACGTTGTGGATAGGAGAAAAACATTTTAGCGAATCTGAGTCAATCATAATTTTAGCAATAAGTGCACTACCGCGGTGACTATGTTCTGAGATATCTATACGTACGACAAGGTGGTATCGCGTCATGAAACTTTATGCCGTAGCCTAGGTAATGGCTTTCGATGCTAATATATTAAATTATGAGGTATTATTCAATTTGAAATTGCTCCAGTGCCTGAAATTACACGAAACTATCTATTATCTAAACATAATAATGTTATATTTTCCAAGACACGCGACGGCAATATGGCTAATTACTAGTAACCGCTTAAAATTTCATCAGCTTAAACAAATAGGACCATTTTTGGTCGGAACCCTAAAGAGTTTAATTTTTTTGTTAGATTATTATAATTATGAATAAGACCGATTTAAAATTGTCTAGCTTCGGACCGTAACTTCATCTGTGTGGACTACAAGAATTAGGTCGAGAATTCTAGATAGGTACTTACCAAGATACATACGTATAGTATCCTATGTACTTCTCCAGGTCCCAAATTTAATCCTAATCGGTTCAGCATTTTATCAAAAGCATTTTAGCAAATTTAATCCTAATAGTTTTACAGTATAAATATATAATATCCATTAATTACGTGAGGCGTTAAGGGGAGGGGGTCAAGCAAAACTACACTCAATCTAACGTGCGGGAGAGGGTGGTCTCGGCAAATTTAATTTAATTTTTTTCCGCAAGAAAGTATAAAATTGCAAATACCTGTGTTATTTTAAATAAAGTTTCTCTACTCAAATTTGGCTAATCGTAATATAATTATAATATTCACTGCGGTTTAACCACGCACTGATATAAGTATTTATCAACTACCTATTAATAAATTTATTTTTTTGGAATCAATTTATTCATTTATTATTTTTATTAAATATGAAAAATATTTCTTAACATTCTATATATTATATATTTGTTACTTCTTAATAAATATTTATTATTTGTAAATACTTTTGGAATGGTTTTTTTCTTCGTATACGGTGCGATGTGGACATTATTCATCAAAAAATAATGCCACGTTTTGTAATAAATATACGAGGCAGTAACAATTTTCACTAAAAAAAAATAATTTTAAATTTCATAGCCAAGTTGCTGACACTCATAATGAAGTGTCTGGCACTCATAGTGAAGTGTCAGACACTCATAGTGAAGTGTCTGGCGCTCAAAGTGGCATGTCAGACACTCATAGTTAAGTGTCTGACACTCATAGCAAATGTTGCTGACACTCACAGTGGAGTTCAATTTCATTTTCAATCAATTTCATAGCGAAGTTGCTAACATTCATTGTGAAGTGTCTGACACTCATAGCAAAGTCGCCAACACTCATAATGAAGTGTCTGACACTCATAGTCAGATGTCTGACACTCATAGTTTAGTTGCTGACACCCATAAAGAAGTGACTGACACTCAGCGAAGTGTCCGACACTCATCAAAGTGTCCGACAATCATAGCAAACGTTGCTAACACTCATATTGAAGTTGCTGACACAAAACCAATGGCATTCATAGTGAAGTGTATGACACTCATAGTCAAGTGTCTGACACTCATAGTCTAGTTGCTGACACCCATAGTGAAATGTGTGACACTCAGTAAGGTTCAAGTTGCTGACATTCAGCGAAATGGCTGACACTCGTAGGGAACCTCAAATACATTTTCGATTACAGTTAAATTTTATTTCGTTTCGGTTCCATTTATAATATCATTTACAAATTCAATTTCATAACGAAGTTTCTGACTCTCATAGTGAAGTGTCTGACACTCATAGTGAAGACACACACTCACTATGATTGTCACTATCAAAATTTTCAGCTTAGGTTCAAGTTGCTGACACTCAACGAAATGGCTGACATAGGGAAGTGACTGACATTCAGCGAAGTGGCCGACACTCATAGCAAATGTTGCTGATACTCGTATTGAAGTTGCTGAAACTCATATTTCAGTTGCTAAAACTCATATTTAAGTTACTGACACCCATAGTGAAATGTGTGATACTCATAGCGAAGTGTCTGACCCTCATAGTGAAGTGTCTAGCACTCATAGTGAAGTGTATGAACCCCATAGTCAGGTGTCTGACACTCATAATGTAGCTGCTGACACCTATAGGGAAATGGCTGACACTCGTAGCGAAGTTCAATGAAATTTTTGATAAATTTCATAGCTAAGTTGCTATTTATTCATACATACATAGTGAAGTGTCTGACAGTCATTACATACTTGCTAACACTCATAGCAAAGTTGCTGATACTTAAAGCCAAGTGTTTGTCACTCATCATTTAATTTTCGGTTCCAGTTCAAGTTGCTGATAGTCAGCGAAATACCTGACACTCGTAGCAAAGTTCAATTTCACTTTCAATTAATTTCATAACAAAGTTGCTATTTATACATTTATTGTGAAGTATCTGACACTCATAGCAAAGTTGCTGACACTCATAGCAAAGTTGCTGACACTCATAGTCGGTGTCTATCATTCATCATTTCATTTTCGGTTCAAGTTCCAGATCCAGTTCCGGTTGCAGTTCAAGTTCTAATTCCAGTTCAAATTCTAGTTCCAGGTCAAGTTCAAGTTGCTGACACTCAGCGAAATGGCTGATACTCGTAGCGAAGATAAGTTTCATTTTCAATATCAACTTTATAGTGAAGTCTCAGACACTCATACTGAAGTGTCTGACACTCATAGCAAAGTTGCTGACATTCATAGTCAGGTATCTGATACTCATAGCAAAGTTGCTGCACTCAAAGCAAAGGTGCTGACACTGGTGTCTGTCACTTATCATTTCATTGTTAGTTCCAGTTTAAGTTCAAGTTGCTGACACTCAGCGAAATGGCTGATACTCGTAGCGAAGATCAGTTTCATTTTCAATATCAATTTCATAGCGAAGTTTCTGACATTCACCGTGAAGTGTCTGATACTCATAGCAAAGTTGCTGATACTCATAATGAAGTGCCTGACACTCATAGTGAAGTGGTTGACACTCTTAGTGAAGTGGTTGACACTCATAGTGTCAAGTAATTTTCAATTTATTTACTGTTTCAGGTAAATTTTATTTCGGTGTGATTTTCATTATAATTTACAAATTTTCTCAAATTATTATTATTAACCAACCACTTTAATGAAATTCATATCTAGGCCAGTGCTTTTAGCCTCTAAAAACGGTAAAAAGTGAATTAAATAATAGTAGGATGAAACCCATTGGAAAAGGAGGAGAATACAATAAAAATGATAGGAAAAATAAATTACGGGCGATCTGAGGTCGGGAAGTGGGGGGGAGGGGGGGTTAAAGTTAAAAAAACGGTTTATCTAAATTTCCGACAAAACTACAAGTCCTATGAAAAAAAGTTAAATGGCAAAGTTGTAGGTAATAAAAAGATCTATAACTTTTGGATTGAAACTTTTTTCACATAACCTCAAAATTTATGTGAAAAATTCAAAAAACCAAGTTTTTTGTTTTTTATTTTTATCTTTTACAATAATTAATTTTTTTTCACGAAATTTGGTGAAAACTTACCTTTTTATGTCCCAAACACACTGTAATTTATTTGATTTAAAATGATTATTTTTTCACCCTTATTTTGACTTAATATCGAAAAAAAACCCTAATTTTCAATCGAAAATTCTCGTGTCAAAATATCACTTTTTTTTTAAAAGTCGGTAGTCTTTTTGTTCTTTGAAATCTCTACTTTCAGATGGTATAAAAAAATATTTACATTGCTATGGTAAATGTTCTCAGAAAATATAAAGAAACGCTACAAAATAACAGGTAGTAAGGCCTAGACCGGCTTAAATTTTTTGCGTAGATGCCTATTTATTGCTATTTTAAGATAACTTATGTATCTGAGTGACCTACGGAACCTCGGACCTCTCTATGAAATACCTTTTAGCTGATCAAAAGGTATTTCATAGAGAAGTGGGGAGTTGCTAGAAGGATCTTGGCCTTGCTAACTGTTATTTCGTAGCGTTTCTTTATATTTTCTGAGAACATTTACCATAGCAATGTAAATATTTTTTTATACCATCTGAAAGTAGAGATTTCAAAGAACAAAGAGACTACCGACTTTTAAAAAAAAAGTGATATTTTGACACGAGAATTTTCGATTGAAAATTAGGGTGTTTTTTCGATATTAAGTCAAAATAAGGGTGAAAAAATAATTATTATAAATCAAATAAATTACAGTGTGTTTGGGACATAAAAAGGTAAGTTTTCACCAAATTTCGTGATAAAAAATTAATTATTGTAAAATATAAAAATAAAAAACCAAAAGCTTGGTTTTTTGAATTTTTCACATACATTTTGAGGTTATGTGAAAAAAGTGTCAATCCAAAAGTTGCAGATCTTTTTATAACCTACAACTTTGCCATTTAACTTTTTTTCATAGGACTTGTAGTTTTGCCGGAAATTGAGATAAACCGTTTTTTTAACTTTAACCCCCCCTCCCCCCCACTTCCCGACCTCAGATCGCCCGTAATTTATTTTTCCTATCATTTTTATTGTATTCTCCTCCATTTCCAATGGGTTTCATCCTACTATTATTTTTTTTGTTTTCAAAAGTTAAAAGCACTGGTCTAATCTATTTATAAGTATCTACCTTTCAAATTTTCCCAAGGGAGTCGTTATGGAACGAAAATATTTCTATATTAATTTTGTAGCTTAACGCCACAGTTGATAGGTGCCACAGTAGGACGTGTGTTCACCGCGATCTTAGAATCGCTTCCATTTCCATTTTTTTATTGAATTACATAAACCAACATGGTAGGAAATATTGAACAGCTCTCCGAAGACTTGTTTACAGATGACTTTATTCGAATTTTCCAACCAATACTATTTGCGTTACGGATCTTTGGTTTAGGCCGTGTTAATATCAAGTACAGATATCCTACAGGAACATCGATGTTGTACCTTATATATAGCAATTTTTTCTGGATAATAAATGCATTGTCCGCTATATATTTCTTTCTGCGCTGCGATGAGAGTTTTGGGTCTACATTTGCGGACTCGACGCTCAAATTCGGTGTACTAAACAGCTCAATGAACGGTATACTTGTAGTTTTTCGAAATAACTTTGCAAGGAGCAATAACGTCGGTGCAATGTATGTAAAACTACAGAAGATTGAACGGTATCTAAATATGAAGGATACTAAAAGTTTAAACAAGCAACTTGGAAGGCAATCCACTGTCATTATGGTGGGTGCGTGTTTTCTAACCGTATTGTGGATTATAGTGTTTAAATATTTATTTATGAAGAATATGTGTATACCTTTGATCGTAAACATTCTGACTGGTATCGGCCTGCATGCTGAGATGACACAGATCTATTTCATCATAAAATTCATTATAACGAGAGTGAATTATATAAACGACACATTGAGACAAGTGACTTTACATACAATGGAGCCGTTAAATAAATCGATAGATGATGGAATGCTGTTCTTTGTAATGAAAACATTAGAAAATCAAGACGGTCAAGTTCCAGGCGAATTGGTTTCTGGTATGCATTGCATTTTTGAGGCGTTATCAGATTTTACTGAACTTTTTCAATTTTCGGTAAGTTTTGCTCATAATATAGTTAATATATTTATCAACTAATCGGTTGGGTACCTAGTGAAGTAAATAAGTACCTATGTATAGACCCGGTGCAAGTGACGCCATCGCCACGCAGAATTATGCGAAGTTAGAAGAACACATTAAATCACGTGTTCACTTTCTTCTCTTTAGAATAATGTATTTTTAGTTCAGCTATTTATATAATAATTTATAGTGTTATTTTAAATTCATTGTGTAATTATTGTGTACACGAAATCGCTGGCAGTCAAACTAATTTGTTTTTTTTTTATCAACAGTTATTTTATTTCGTCTGCCAAATATTAGCTTGGAATTTGGTAACCATACATTACCTAGTGGCTTCGATGAAAGAGCAGGTAGGTATAAATTAAGTATCAAAATTTAAATAACTAAGTACATCCTGGATAAAGGCATGGCATTGGAATACAGCATCGATCCGTCACAATGCCATCATACATTTTGATACTTATCCTATTAGATTTATTACGTTACCCCTAATTTCAAAATCTGGTTTAACTATGTTCTTAGCTCACACGATAGACTTACGATACGTATTTAAGGCCATTCGGAAATTGATCCCTCAGCTCGCGGTGCCGAAACCATTTGAACAAGCACTGCACCTACCATGACATCTATTGCTACATTACCGGATACGTAGAATAAATAATATAAAGACCGATAATATAATTCATAAAAATATACCTATCTAGCTGTAAACTAGCACATAATGATTGCATATTAATTTATGAGTGACTTTTCCAGGGTGCAGCAGACCCCGACTTGTTATTATGCGTGATGCCTGTCTTGTTGGTTATGAAGCTTATAATGTTGACATTATGTCTCAAAGCTGAATCTTTATCAACGAAATTAGAGGAATCAAGAAAGCTTTGTATCGACATCATTTCATCATCTCTAATCAACGGTATTTATACTGAGTGATTTATGACATCACCATTTGATTAAAGCCAGGGCCGTCTCTACCTGGGGGTGCAAGGGGTGCGAGGCACCCGGGCGCATGGTCTTAGGGGGCGCACGTCGATCGTCTGAATCGTACCATGCGTAAAATCAGTTTTAAAAATTACTTAACAAAAATTTATAAACATTATTCAGATTGTTTACAATGTAACTTTCGGCATATTTGCCTTGTGACTTGTGATGTGAAAGGCAATTTAGATCTTATTGTTAAATGAATTAAATATATTATATGCCAACAAGCACAGGCGGCAAATTTTAAGAGCTTACGGCTATAAATCGGGCACGCGCCCTTTGATACCTACGTGACGCTTGCTTTTTAACCAACCTTAAAAGAGAATGTTCTGTGGCGACCCTTATTTATGCTTGTTTGTATGTCCGCGATTTTCTCAAATGTGACTGATCCGCTTTGAATGGGGTTTTCGTTATTCAAATGCATATTTTCAAGGAAAGTTTTAGTATATAGCATATAAGGGTCTTATTAAGATCTCCGGAGATAGACTATGGAACTTTTTAACTAACAGCAAAGGACCCGTGATTGCTGCAATTACATGCCTATATATCGCTTTCCCCTTTCTATACATACCGCCTCTAAGTTCTGAAGGAGAAAGCATCCTTATTTAAGGTGATGACCACTAAGTATTAGGTTATTCCAATTAAGATAAATTATAAACCGATCCACTGAATAGCGAGAAATAAATAACTTTTTTGCATAAAAATTAAAAATAACTATTACATCGCTCTAGAAATTGAAGGCGAAAATATACAAAATATAATTTAAAACAACTTAATTTCTAGTACTCATCATCTTCTATCTATCTATACTTATCTTCTATCTATCTATCTATACTTATAATAAATCTGTAGAGAGGTCAATTCTGTACATGAAATATATTTCCAAAATAACTATCAGGGGTGATTAGGAATCGATACTGATGCTAAAAATGCAATCAGTAAAATTTTTGTCTGTCTGTCCGTCTGTCTGTCTGTCTGTCTGTCTGTCTGTCTGTCTGTCTGTCTGTCTGTATAAACTCTATAGAAACAAAAACTACTCGACGGATTTTAACGAAACTTGGTACAATTATTTGTCATACTCCTGAGATGGTTATAGTATACTTTTCATCACGCTACAATCAATAGGAGCAGAGCAGTGAAGGGAAATGTTGTCATTTTGTTTAAACGCGCTAATCTCAGGAACCGCTGGTCCGATTTAAATAATTCTTTCAGTGTTAGATAGTCCATTTATCGAGGTAGGCTATAGGCTATATATCATCACGCTAAGACCAATAGGAGCGGAGCACCACTATTCCACGCGGACGAAGTCGCTGGCAGAAGCTAGTATGTAATAAGGGAGAAGAAGAAAGAAATATCTGCTTACCCCTTTAAAGTTTAGAGGCGTTATGTTATGGAATATACGTTCGCAGCAATCGGGGTTCCATGCTATTTATAATTGAAGAGTTCTATGGCCTATCTCTGAAAATTTTCATCAGATCTTATTACGTTATATACAAAACCCGTCCCTGAAAAATCGTTATTAACTATCAACGATGTCATGTGTCCAGCCTTTTCTCAACAAAAATACTTAAGAAATAAGAAAAGCAAATAAACTGATTTGATTTGATTAGGCGATGATGGAGTTATAAGCGAATGTGCGACAAACACACGGACGAAGTACCGGGCAGAAGTTATTTATTTATGGTACACACAAAATAAAGTTTGGTTGGCAAGGGGGCGCAGGTTCATTTACGCACCCCGGCGCCCAATAGGGTTAAGACGGCCCTGATTAAAGCGATTGAGTTCTACTAGACACGGGTTTTAATTTGATTATTTTAATTGTCCTCAATGTACCTTCTAACATAACAACTAAAAAATGAGTTTCTGACTGTTAAGAATGTCTTTATGTTTATATCTAAAGTGTTTATTGTATAGTAACTTATATGGTTTTCTAAACTAGCTTAGCAAAATGTTATTGCATTTCAACTGATCGTTGCAATCTGCTGTTGCTGAAGTTCTTATATTTTCCTTTGACCTGCCTTTTGAAGAACGGACTGCCAATTGCTGTGTACGTAGACTTTTGCACTAATGACTCTATAACTCCCTATTGACACCTTGAACATTGCCCAAGAATAATCAATATTCTTTTCTGACAGGCAAATCCAGAGACCATGCTAAGCAACTCATTTTATTGGTGGAAGGAAGACGAAGCGTGTCAATTTACAACATTTGTACATTGGGCACTCGGCTGCCCCTACATCTGCTTGCTATCACCGCTAGTTATACTGTCGTGCTTCTGCAGTTCGCTTTGCTATAAGTGCACCGTTATAGTTATATAAAGCTTCAGTTATGAAAATAATTAAAGAAAACATTAAAATTGAATATCTTTCAAAAGACATACTCGATAAAGAATTTATAAAGTCCTTAAAGTTTTTGTACAATATCCAAAGTTTGACAGCATCAACCCGCGTGCAAGTTAAAGATCGGTTCGTGACAACACCGTCTTATCTGCAAAAATGCCATACTTTACTCAGTGTAATTCTACTCTTAGGATTAGACTATTTAGTAATACAAAAGTATGATAAAATCCTTTTTGATAACGAAACTATCTACTATCTGAGTATATGTGTAACGGGACTGCAGACGATAACGTTTTTATGCAATATTATTCATGTGCGTTTTATAAACGGAGATGCTAATGTCGAATTGTTAGTCAATCTGCAACAAATAGATAGGCGTATGAATATAGATCGCAACAAAAGTATCACAACTCTATTGGTTAGGGCAAATATTGCTTCTGTCGTTGTTGTTTTGATAATGTTCAGTGTGCTTCTCGGAGTGGCTAGCGCAAAAGGCACTGCAGCATTTTGGCCTTATATAGGAATTGCATATTCCCAATTCGGGTTCGTCATAGAACTAGTTAGCTGTTCAAATATGTTTATGTACTTTTATTTACGTGCTCGCTTCTTGAATTCGATTATTCAAAACTATTTGGAACAAAAGAAGACACAAGAGATTTTGTATTCGCGGAAGCATTTATTTTCGTCATTCTTTGCGTCGAAATTATTTATGAGACGCTTGGCTGCTGGTACTCACAATTTCGTATCAAGCGATACTGATGTATATTTGAAACAATTATTAGAGGGATTTTTCAAGTTTCAAGATATTTTCAAATTTCAAGTAAGTATAAAATTGCATGTTAGCCAGAAATCCTCCCTGATGAAGAGACCTACTTTAAGTAGGTAATAGGTAACATTTTATTTTACTTTCCAGGTTTTTATGTTTAGCTGTAAGCTGGTTGCGTCGGCTCTTATAACATTTGAATTCCTACTGTTTGCCGTACAAAATGACGTAAGTTAAAAGTATTAACCCTTTTTACTGGGCAAGTGCGTCTGATGAGCTTGCTGCTTGTTGTCCTGGGTTCGATCTCGAAGTCAGGCATTTTTGTTAGATTATTCCATGTGGAATTTCTCAGTAGCAGCCGTGATTCGTGCCAAGTTGATGACAATAGTGTCACCCCTATTTCATAGAACTGAATTGTAACTGGCGAAATGAGGAAGCCTTCCGTCTAGCTTCATGACGTAGGTGCCTACAACTTAATAGGTTTACTAACTATACCTACTTGCGTACTATCCACCTTCCTATTAGAAAAATATTTAGGGTAAACTTTTTCATTTTTACTAAATTATGTATCGCTTACTTTTTCAGCAAATAGGACTCTGGGACAGCCTGACGCCATCATTTTTCACCGTGATTGACTTAGTTATGGCCATTTTGCTGGGCATCCGCTGTGAAGCATTCATTAGAGAGGTGAAAGAAACCAAGCGGTTAGTGATAACCGTCATGTCTATACATCACGATGGTAATTAGTATTATATCCTATTTTTTATTATTTTAAAATTGTTATAATAAAAATCCCAAACATAAAAGTCACAGCAGACCAAAAGGAGACCTAACAGTATGGAACTCTACGTTAAATGCCACACCAAAATTAATGCAAGAGGAAGATTCCTGTGCGAAAAAGGGATGGCACTTTTCGCCCCTTACAGGACCATCTTTTTCTGACATCCATTCTGGATAATTTGAATGTCATAATACGGCGCCAGAACAGTCGTGCACACTGTTCAAAATTCAAAATTCAAAAATCGTTTATACATATATTTTGAGGCTTATTCCATGTATCTAGTATCTACCACTAAGCTGTCCCACAAATGCAACGTCCCAAACTTTGTTATCCCACACTTCTATACTTCTAACACTGGCCGAGCCAATACAATAAATGGATAAATTCATTTTAGGACGTTTACGAGAGAAATCGAAGAGAATGTTGAAGCTAATAGAAGAGACGCCACCTCACTTCTCCGTTTACGACATGTGGCAACTTGACGCAAACATCTTGTTGCAGATGTTCATGTTGGTGACCGGCCTTATTGTGACTCAAATGCAGTTTGCCTTTTTATAAAATGTCCTAATTAAACTATTTTACAAGAACAACAGAAATATTTTAACGGATTTTTATTATTTGAAATCCATAACCAAATTAACTATTAATAATAATTTATATATATTTAAAAAATGGCCAAGTTCAAATAGGTAAGTCGTTGCTAGAAAAAGAAGTATGATTGAAATATTACGTTATCATGTCAAAACTCCGAGTAACTCTACAATTCCTAGAAGAAAATACGTTTCGCGTGACAAGGATAGAGAATTCTCCCCCTAGTTTTTTTTTTTAAGTTTTGTTTTGTATTTGTGGATTTTTTATAATAAGTGAAGTTATTGGTAGTCAAATATCCAATTAGGCTGATATAAATGTGGTAAAATGCAACTAAATAATATATGTATAATCAAAATACAAATACATGTTAAAACTGTTTATTTAGCTTAGTGGTGGCATTAAAACATTGCTATCGTGAGAACCATATTATAAATCTTATAAATTAAAAATATTATATTTTATGGAAAAACCCTTGATAAAAATATTGTGTACAAAACTACAGTCTTATGTAAAAGAACAATGTTCAATGAGGCACTTAAATCTTAACTAATAATCCTATGAGCTAGTAAAATATATCTAATATCTGTTGGACGGATATTTTATTACAATATTTTTATTACACTGGAATGTAGAGTATTAAGCGCAATGTCATATATTGAAAAGTTGCTCTTTCATAATATTTTAAAAATCTAGAGGGACGGAATGATTAATATTATTTGAATTAACACTCAAATGTATAATTTTAATCATCATTATTCTCAAAATAATAGTTACCAAAAAAATGTGATGAGTGTAGACACACTATTCTTTTATGAATAAGTTCAAGCTTTACAATATAATCATAGATCTAAGCAAGAAGGTAAAGAGTTTATTAATACCAGAACATTGGTACATCTTGGGTACAAAAATAGTTCAAAAAAACATGTTTTGATTTGTTTAAAAGTGAATTCGTGTAAGATGAAAGGTCTAACTTGTAATCGACATGGCCTCAAAAGAATCCTACCTACATCTATAATAATCTGAAAAGTGTCATGGACCATTTAACTAGGGAATATTCGACTGAATAACACTTGAAAACTTTAATAAAGACTAAAATATTTTTACTCTATTTCACTTGCTCAGTCCTATTTTAGAAATCTTTTTGGTGAAATGTCAATAATTGATGATATAACTGGATATCAGAACAACATTTTCATGAATATAAACACAATGCATGACGGGATTAGTAATGCCATTGTTGACACACCTGATGCACCATTACATCTGTGGTCGAGGAAGCAGAAACACCATACTGTTTCATCATACCAGTCCCTGAAACAAATGAAATTGATTATACAGTTAAATCTTATCTGCATTTGTGCAATCATACTTACAACAATGAGGAGTATTTATCTATATTTGAACTTTATTAATAATAATAATTTTTCAACTACAATTTCATGAATGAATTATAGTGAAATGTATTTTCAATTTCATGAAATAATCTGTCCACAACATTAACATTATCTATATTATATTATATTCACCAAATATTTACAGTATTTTAAATTTTGAAAGGGCAGTACCGCCTGACAGAGGAATGTAACAGGTAACACCAAGATTTGCAACAGGACTCTCTTTATTTTCATTTTTGTTACACCAACAAAAATAATATTATGTTAAGTTTTGGTAAAAAATATTTATATTACCTTCTTATATCAAGTTCTTTAATAGAATTATTGACATAATTGGCTAGGTTCACATCCCTTGCAGCAGGTCGGCAACCTTCATATGTATCAGCAGGAATATCTGTCCTAAATGCCCTGAAGTTGCTCAAACAGTCCCTTGTTATTACTTCTTGTGCTGAAATGTAAATAATTTTACTGTATAGAAACCAATGCAGAACATTTCTTA
This sequence comes from Pyrrhia umbra, assembly GCA_963891755.1. Lineage (NCBI taxonomy): Eukaryota > Metazoa > Arthropoda > Insecta > Lepidoptera > Noctuidae > Pyrrhia > Pyrrhia umbra. The sequence continues at coordinate 10,103,111 of OY982922.1, read as the reverse complement.
GATTAGGATAGAATATTACACAAAAAAAACAACATAATATTGTTATAAAATTAGTTTCACAACGGGCAGTCATATTGCTAAAAAATGTGATCTTTAAACGAGAATTTCAAGGACTTGGTAACTTATTTTTTTATCAAATTGATCAAATAGATACCTCTATTTACAACAAAAGTTATTCATGTCAATCTGACCCTTAGATGACCCTCTGACCCAAATTTCAAAGAACTGTTTAATTAGGGGTTTTATTTCCATCCTTTACTATGTATTAAGAATTACCTCCTTTCCTTTCAATAAGTTTGACGCAAATGTCTTCAGTATCAGGGCACGGATTGCCAAGGTAGCCTACACCTCGCCAGTTGAATGGTTCCATACATCCGGGTGTCGCCGCAGTACATTGATAGCACCATAGTGCTAAGTCTGGTGAATAAAAATATTGAATACAGCAAACTAGCCAGAAGGGTGTACGTTTTAGTATAGCCACCTGTGGCAGCTTTTAAACTCTTATATTAATAGGAATAGATATCAGATTCCGATCCTGACTTTGAACATAGGGTTTTTAATATTCAAATTCCTATGACATCGCCCCCAAGATACCCATTGGAAAAGAGTGCATAAATATCTCACCTAACATTCCGTTGTTTACAAAATTGTTATTACTATTTTAGTACATAGAAAAATTAATCACAGTTGTACGCGTTTACAACTTTGCATTTTAATAATTAAAAATACAATACATACGACAACAAGCCGGTACCTATTTACAATAGGAACCAAACTAATCACAAAGTATTCAAAATTCGTTGTCAAACCACACCCAAAACTTAGTTGAAAGAGAAATACTTTTTATACGTTTGATACTTACTATCAGTTAAACATGTTAAAAATGTTAAAAACAATAAAAAATATTTCATTTTTTATTGCTTATATTATATTTTGTGAAAACCTAAAACTTCAACGATACCGTTTTGTAAAACACAAACATAAAATTAAGCCTCACCCCGCGGCGACTGACTGGCTGCTATAACTGTCATTAGTGTCACTGTATTGTCAATTTTGACAAATAACAATAAAATTTGACAAATATCTTTTAATGTTGCCATTCTAATGTAGCACATGCAAACCAATGTACAAACGTTCATTTCGTTTCAAGCATATTTTTCTCTAAAATGGCGAATCCTAAAAGCTTGACGCCGATATTAGGTGTTTCAAATTAGTGATCCATGGATTAGGTCAACATTTATGAAAGGGCAGTATATTTGTTTCTCAGTGTAAACTGATGTATGGTTGTTTTAAAAAACTTTTTATTGACCATTCTTACATTTTCTTAAAGGCAACCGTATGATACATCGTTTAATGTAGCTTCTTTGGAGCCTTTTGCAATTCTGTTTTATTTAAAATACGAGAACAATCAGCACCTAAAGTAGGTAGGTAGGTACTAACACCAAATAGCTATTCATCGAAGCAGAAACTATAAGCCTGTTTAGGCGGAAAAAAATCTGACCACATAATCTGCATGTACTTTTTCGGGTAAGAAGATACAACCATTTTGGAACGGTCCAGTAGGCATCTAAACCATAGGAAGTATTATTTCACTACCGTTTTAATATATCCACGATCTAAACAGTAGGTCTATGCAGTAAAATAGCGTTTTGTATTCCTGCATGAGTTTAATCATCACGCGCTTTTATGCGTGCTAGTCTATATTAATAAAAGCCTTGTTAGCCTTCTTTAAGTAACGACAGCAGGAACGCAAATTATGGATTTAATCAAAATCGTAAAAGAAGACATCGTAAACTTAAATGTAAAATCAGCTTTTATTAAACTTTTGAAACTAGATTTTTATTTAAGCCTTTCCGTTAATCATCGTCTTCATCATCCTCTACAACCACATGTGCTTCCTCAGTTTTCTCCTCTCCCGCGTCTTCCTTTGGAGGGTAGACAGCTGCTCTGAGTAGTTGCAAGTCTTCCTTATTTAAATCAATACACATTGTTGCAACTACATCTTCTATGCCAATTGTACCATCATTACTCATATCCACCTCTTTAACGAGATTGTCTAACTGTCGTGCTCCCATTTTATTACCCTGTTTTGCCAGAACTTCCTTTAAGTATTCTCGGTCAATAATTCCAGTCTTCTCTGGGTCAAACACTTGTAATGCAGAACGGATTTCTTCTTCAATGGGAAAGTCTCTTTGCCGTATTGTTACCATTTTAAGGAATTGCTCATAAAAGATATGTCCTTTTGCATGTGGCGGTCTACAGCAATATGCTACCAGTTCTTGTAATTGTTCTATTGTATACGTCATAAGAAGTAGACTTTTTAACATGTAAACTAGCTCTTTTTCAGTAATGTAACCATCCAAATCAGAATAAGCAGGAGTGTAATTTTGATAAATTTCCCACAACTGTTCTACTTCAGCTAATTGATCCGGTCGTAATTCAAAGGGTGCTTTCAAAGCTTCCTTGGAATCACTAAAATCATAAGGTGCAGCAGGATCTGGAGGAGGTTCTTCAACATATTGTTGTTCTTCTTCAACTACTTCCTCAGGTACGTAAAGAAGGTCTTCGTCTAATTTTTCAGTTTCTTCTCCTTCTATCTGTTCACCTTCTAGTCCTTCACCCATAAGCTCCTCCCCTTCAACTTTCTCTTTTTCTTCTCCTTCAACATGTTCACCCTCAACATGTTCTCCTTCCACAGTTTCACCTTCCACAAATTCTCCTTCCACGTGCTCTCCATCTAACCCTTCGTCTTCTACATGCTCCCCCTCTACTTCCTCTGTTCCGGCTGCTTCACCTGTTTCAACACCTTCACCTGCCTCACCTACTTCGGCTCCCTCAACTCCTTCAATTCCTTCAGCATTTTCACCAACTTGGCCTGTTTCACCACCTGTACTTACTCGAGCTTTTTCTTGATCTTCTAGCGTTTTACTTTCCTCAACATCCCCTGCTGCAATAGGAGTCTCAGCATTTTCTGTAGTTGCTTCATTTTCCATATTGTTTCTTATTATATTTTACTAGTTTTTATACATGGAATTTCGAAAAAGTTGTTGTAGCTTAATCTAATTTATACCAAAAACTTATCACCGCATCGGGGTTTACTGAATTGTGTACGGAGTATAACAATTAAATTATCAGTTATTTTGTCATATAAACTGAGGCTTTCCAATGATATGTAATCTAAAACATCTATAAAATCATCAAACAATTCATTGCGTATATTACCTATAAAACTAAACATTTATGAAAATAATAAAAATAATAGTTTACGTCAAGGTTTTTCTGACACACATTTTTGGCGTTTGTTCAATACACTACGAAGGTTCTATTTAATTTGAGGTAAGTGTATTCCTATTAAACCTATTTCAAACCGTACCTACACCCTCATACGCAATGTCCTTTATTAGTTAGATTTTCAAAAACATTAAGGGCCTGTTTCACTGCTATTGGATTGGAATTATATACCATAATAATTCATTGAAACGTGTTCGGTTGAAAGTATCATCTGTACTTAAATCGGTAGGACCTATGTATCTGAAGGTAGTAAAACTGGCCATAAAACAGCTGTAACAACGTGCTGGTCATAAACTGGACAACGACATCATATCCATATCTACTAATATTATAAATCCGAAAGGAACTCTGTCCGTTAGCTTGTTACGATATCACGGATAAACGACCTAACCGGTTGATATTAAATTTGATATGGTGATAGCTTAAATCCTTGGGAAATTATAGGGTTGCTTTTATCCAGAAAATTCCAGTTGAACCGCTTTCAGTGAAACCGAAACCTTTTTAAACTGTAAAACGTACCTAATTTGTTCATTGGTTCCTTAAATTAAATAATACCAATTCATGAAAACACCTTCCTTGTCTCCAGCCTTGACACCAGCACTTATCTGATGCAGTTAGATAAATACAAGTTCATGGACCGTTTCATGGTTGTGCTTATTAAAAGCAATTTACTATCTCTATCATAAATACATAGCTATTGAGTTTAGGTATCTTGTATTACATAAGTAATACTAAGTTATTCGTTATTCATAGTCACGTGAGTACCTAAGAAAATTAGTCCAATCCGCAGCTACATAATATCGAAACAACTTTTCCGCGTCCATCTCTACTCTAGTCACGCGGCCTAGTGCACTAATGTATTTTCTGATGACTTTCTGCGATACACAGACCAGTAAAGCATGACCTGCATTGCGCCTTTCACTCAATGCAGCAAGGTAGATTAGGAGATAGTTCAACGGTCAGTAAAAGCCTACAGTAGGCTGAGACTGAGTGCACAAAATTCTAACCTACCACGGCCATTGCTTTCATAAGGCGCATAACGTGCTTTGATTCTCCCGGGAGAAACGGTTGGCGGGTGAGCGGTTGCAAGCCGCACCGAGTGTGAGCAGAAGTTTCGACGCGCGGTAACGTCGCGCATGCGTACCTCACTCTTTTTGGCGGGAAACGAATGTGTATGATAGAAAATTTAAAATATTTTTTGTGTCAGTGATTTAATTTAACTGAACAGTTTATTTTAGAGATAAAATATATTTTAGTAACAGCTTCAAAACAAACCAACTCCGTAAACATGGTAAGTTAAAGTTTATCAAAAAGTGAGCTTTATTTTTTTATTTATCAAATAGTTAACTTTATTTTTATGAATAGGTAGGTACACGTTTATATTGTATTTAGAAAAATCTAAAAGGTGTTACTTAATTAGTTACCAGAACCTACAATATACTTATCTAAAAATTGAAAGATTATCTACAGTAAATTGAAAAGTGCCCGTCAGTCAGATAATGTAGGATGTACGCATCTACCTACCCAAAAGCAATCCTCTGATCAATAACATAGGTACAGAGCAAAAGCTTTTGTTATGTTCAGATCAGTTTCCTATTCAAATGTAATATTAAGAGGTAGATACCTACCTAATATAAACTTAAACATGCTCATTATCTGTGCGAAAACATGCTATATATACAAGCGCACCTACACACATCGTAGCACGGAGAAGAACGAAGCTTTTGATCATGAACACGTGTTACAGAATTAATACCTACAGCTTTATGCATTATTAAAATTATCTACTACAGAGGATTGCTTTTGGGATAATAAAATAAAATAAACGAATTTTATTTTATTATTTTTATTAATGTAGGATGTACGCATCTACCTACCCAAAAGCAATCCTCTGATCAATAACATAGGTACAGAGCAAAAGCTTTTGTTATGTTCAGATCAGTTTCCTATTCAAATGTAATATTAAGAGGTAGATACCTACCTAATATAAACTTAAACATGCTCATTATCTGTGCGAAAACATGCTATATATACAAGCGCACCTACACACATCGTAGCACGGAGAAGAACGAAGCTTTTGATCATGAACACGTGTTACAGAATTAATACCTACAGCTTTATGCATTATTAAAATTATCTACACAATGTAGCTAAAAAAATCTTAACTAGCAATTTGCGTTTTTAGGTACAATGACAAAAGACTTGAATCTTTCTAAAAGTAACTTCCTACCAATTAAGTCGGTTTCTAGTGTAATATTTATTATTTTTCGCAGTTTTTTTAAGTTTGTATGAAAAAATGGGCCTAAGTACTAATAAATTGGTTCCTAACATAGTTACCCTGTATTTAGAGATTTCTTTGACCTTACCTAATTATTCGATTTAGGTAAGATAAGGGTTAATTGCCTAATCAGTGATCACAAAGTTAAATTAATTACCTATGTAAAAACTTTTGTTTAATTAATTAAAAGTAATGTAGGTTACCAATATTTAAAATAAGTCTATTTATTTGATAACCGTGTTACCTTAATTATATAAAGAATACATATTCCTTAAACAAAATACACAAAGTAACAATGATATTATATATAATATTTCACAAAACTTAGGTACTTAAATAAGCACTAATTTTTCACAATGCTATATATGCATATTTATTCAATAAATCTGGAAAGATACATCTTGTTATACCACAATAATGTTAACTAATAGAAAGGAATTACGCAACACAAGGAAAAAGTATTGATCTGAAAAAAATATTAAACCTTATACTTTTTAGTAAGACTTGTCGATCATTTTTTGAAATCACCTCTAAAAGGTCTTATGACAGGTTTCTAGTGGCTTAAATAATACATTTTCGCATACACATACCTACACTATATGAATCATAGGGCAATTACAGACGGTCGCGTAAGAACTTGCACCACACTTTTACTCATCATGTGATAGGAATTAAACAGATAAACACAACGGCTTTCTTTGCGCGCTTCTGAACGAGTTTTGGACCTAGACAGGTCCGTTTATAGATACTTACTTATTTGCAAGGGAATAGAGTAAACCAAACCTACTCGACAGACAAAGCTTATGTAAATGTTGCAAGGGAAAATATCGAAGACAGGACCTACTTATTTTATCGTAATTGCCGATTCCGTTTTAAATAACAATTTATATTCAAATTCTTTTCAATGCAAATTTTACTTAGTAGGTACCTAAGTACCTATTTACTATTTTAAAATTCAATGTTCTATTAAAATGAAAACTACAAAAGAATGTTTTTTTTTATGATCTTATGAAATGAAAACTAAAAGAGCTTAAATATGAAAATATATTTTCTAATTATAAGTCCAGACAGGACAAATACGATTTAATCAGGGTACTAATGTAGGTACCTAGTAGTAGCATCTATTTAACGAGGAGCAGGAGAAATCAAAGATTAAGCTGCACTTGGCACGGTCGGTCCTTGGATGACCAATTGACCATTGATCATCTATGTTATACAGAGATTCCTCCGACCTCGAAAAGCACGGGAAAAATCCAAAAATTACGGACGGGGGGAAAGCTATTATTTTTGGATCTTTAACAGCGTTTCGGACAAATAGTCAGAATCCTGAAATCTGACAACAAGTCTTATCAAGGGGTATTGTGTTACCCGGTAACTGGGTTGTGGAGGTCAGATAGGCAGTCGCTTTATGTAGAACACTGGTACTCAGCTGCATCTCTTAGACTAAAAGCCGACCTTAACATAGTTGGTAAAAGGCTCGGTAGATGATTACTATTTGGTAGGTTATGATTATTACCTGCCTATCTAATAAAGTTTTGTACTCAATACTCAATATTTATTGTCCCACATATATGTAGGTATCTATTATATAGAGTAGTTTTACTTATCAACAATTAGCTACAAATTACTTACATACATAGGTAGTACCTACCTAGATGCACCTAATGGGTAACTAAAACAAGAGGTAACATAATCTAAGAGGTAACATTAAAATCATGCTCAACTCCATAAAGTCGCAATTCGCGTCAATTTGTCATAGAACCTGTTATTTATTGAACGGCCATTACTGAAAGGAAGACTGTGATGAACGGCCATACATTCCCTAGGATTGCTTCAACACTATAATATTAACGTAAAGATTAGTTGCTCCCCAGTCATGTGACTATCATGTACATCTACTTATCTGTCTGTCTCGTTTGCTAAACTTAGGTTTACGTATTACTTTTATTAAAATTCTTGCTATGAGAAATCATGCCAAGCTTTAGGAGTTCAATAAGTGCAAAAAATTTAGAAACTACAAACCTATATCAATTATGACCCTTTGTAAACTTGTCTTTATTTGGCAAAAATTGTGTCTCAGCGGTTCACTCTTGCTGCGGGACGTTCGAAAGAGGTACCGCGCCCCCGGAATACAAAGGGCTGAGGAAGGAACATGGATGGGTTTTAGTCAGAAAGAGTCTGACACTACGGCGGGAGGGGTCATTTGATGATTTCCCATCCGAATAAAAAGCGTTTCACTCTTCAATCTCGCCCTCTTTAAGCCAACTACTAACTTTATCTATTTATATTCGATAGCGCTCAGTGACTCGGAACTATCTGCGCCCATTTGCGTCACACTACGATTACCGATGATCAGTTTGTAAAGTAAGATTAAAGCAACGTTTAGTGGCGGAGACGTGATAGTAGGTAGTCTTCATTACACAACTCGATGGAAAGGAAAACAAATAAAACACCTATTAGTACTAAAACCTGACCATGTCACTAATACTTCGGACAATTTGTTTTGGCTTTAAAACACCTTCGCTATAAGATTAACGCTAATTGGACCGCAAACATAACGATTCATACGTGCAGTAAATAAAACACAGATTTGCTATTAAACGATTAGTCTTGAGGCGTGTCAATGCCAGTTTTTGTTGTCACAAGCACTCATAAGATGGTGAGCATATAATTAAGCCCTTACCTATTTTTCAAACTTGTTTGGCTGAATTTTTAGGTCGCATACTACATGTAGAGTGACACTTCCAAGTACTTATTCGTTAAAAGTTGGGACTTTGGGAGGGTTTCTCCAATGTTTGGGTGATACATTTATGTATATACCTAGGTATCGCGATGTATAGGACTTGGAAGAAGAAGGGTCTGGAATATTGGTTGATTTGACAGTAAAATATTAATAGGGGGACAACTTTATTCCAACTCAACTTCAGCAATTTTTTATAATTTTCTGTTTCGCTATAACCATGTCCCATGGACCGTATCGTTGCTGTTTGGCAAGAGGTGTTCAAACAAAGAACTGTTCCAAAGTATGGAGTAAGTACTTCAGGAGCGTATTTTCTCATTTAATGTCTGCGAGTCCACATCGCGTGCGCACATGATCTCGCAACTAATAGCATAATCTTCAACAAATCCTTATTGATGGCACAACATTCTCTTGTGTTCATGATGACGATTGCTTTGTTCGGGTTGTTCTGTTAAACGTTACCAATAAGTATATTTAATTTACAATCAAAGAAACTATGTCATGTTTTAGGGAACGAATCCATAAGTTTCTAAACCGCAGTCAGTTTACTTTTGTGCAAGGCAATAGGCCTCTGCACACACTTTACATTCTTATTACAAAGGACTTTTTAACATAACTGGTAAAATAGGGATAGGAACGAAGGTTGGGTTGAAAGTTCAATTTAAACTTAATGTACCTAAGTAGGCAGTAGTTTTAGTAGGTCCATGCACTATCATTTGAAAAACAGTTTCCACCCAGAATTTTTAATAGAGCCCGCTTAGAAATTGAATATTTATCGCGGAATGGATATTCTAGGTTTTTAATGATAGAACAAAGTAAATCACTCGCTACTGTGATAGGTAACAAGATATTCTGAAAAAAGATTGTTTGTTATAATCTAGTATAGAATTCAGCGGAGTAATCTGAAGAGTGGAGGAATCTCAAAAGGAAGGGAACCTTGTAGTTTTTGATAAACGTGAAGCTTATTTGCCTAATTTTGACGTAAGGTTTATGTAAATGTACATTAATTAATTTGCCCTGAAATGGTACTTAAAAGCCTACCTAATAAAATAATATCTATATAATCAAATCACAAATTACGATTCCCGAGGATCAGTATAATTGCGTGATTAAATCGAGCATGGTGTGAACTTGAATCGGTGCGTGTAATAAGTTAATAACATGATTAGTGATGATCTTACACAATATAACATGAGCGGATTACTGACGCCTAATGGATTTTATCTGCACGTGTTGCTGTATGTTGTACGTTGGAAGGGGCTACCATTTGAGAGACTACAAGATTTATCGCTTGTGTTAAATTTTTAAGTAGATACACTCGAAAGCCATGAATCCAATTATTTTCTAAAACATTAAATTTATTTATCAAAAAAAAAATGACTGTCTATCATTGATATCTTCAACACTAATTGGCCCGATTTTATTGCTCTCGAGTAGTTATGGAGGTTGGAGCAGCTTGGCTCCCTTGTCCATGAGGATTTCCCCCCGAAAAAAAAAAAAAAAAAGCTTGGCTCCCTTGATCCTAGATAGATTATATCCTACAAGAGACACGGCCTTTACATTATCTTTGCAACCACCAAACGCTTTTCACAAAATATTTACTAGTTACCTACTTTAAGTAGGATTAAAAGTGAGATGTAACACAGAATGCACCGCACAAGCACTGCAACTACACTGCAGTCCTGCACATTCCGCGCACTGCAGCCTATTCAGTGCTGTCGCTAAATATTTATCATAAATAAACTCGCGCCTGACTCGCGGCAATTATCTTTAAGGAAAACCTCTGAATAGGGTATAAATACCTTTTCGTAGTTTGTGAATATATTTCAGGCATTATATTGATATAATATAAGCTATTATCAGTAACTTGAGCATTTTACTCATGTTTTAACATAGTTGCGTAGTAGTTAGTTAGTTGAAATAGGTATTTCTTTTAGTAAATTGGCATTTTGAACGCAGACCAAGCAAGAGTCATGCAACATTATATTGATTTTGTCAATTTCTAATACAACTTTATCACAATTTAATAGATTCAATATTTCATGAAATGACTCAAGTCAATCGTAAAGTCGGTATGAATTATGCTATAAGCCGACATAATTACAGTTACACGTAGACATATAAAATTGTACATGAACACATAGCACTATACATAATAAAGAGTGATTTAGTCCAAATGGTGCAGCATTTCTTAATCTAGCATAATTAATTAGACAGGCATACGCAGATCAATTAGGTAGATTTCAAAGGACCCAGACAGCTTTATCATGATGATCGTTATTATCTGTGTTTAAAATATTTTAATTGCAGTCATCTCAATAAACTAACAAGGACCATTTATCAAACTGCCAACATTGACCATTATTACCAACATAATAATTTTCCTAATTAGACCATATCATGATTTACTGCACGACTTAATAATTTACCTTGTATTTTTATGGGTACACCAATTAAAAAGTACAAGTAAATATGTATCTTGAACCAATAGAGTAGGTACATCTTATGAACCAGTCCTAAACTATGTGACTCTGTTTTGGGTACTGGTATCACGAACATGCAAATAAATTCATATTATCCTCATTAAATCGTACATCTGCCATAAAATAATCTGATGACTCCCGACTCGGCGTGTCATGATCTGACCATGGACTGGTAACATCGTAAATGTAACAACTGCAATTATTGATATAATAACAAATACCTGCCGAATTCTTGGTGCACGCACATCGTGACCGTCCTTAGAATTTTATCTTAGTGGATCTCAATCAACCTTGTCACTCCTATTATTTTTTATGACGATCTTCACGTTACTTACTCGTTATCGATATCATACATTACATATTAATTAATCTCTAACCAGTTTTTGTAATCACAGTGTAATTCATAAATCTAACCAATTAATCATGTTATGTTCAATAGCATGCACATCCTCAACTGGCAATTAAATTAAAATATATGGATCCGCAGCTGCCATAGTATCATACCAACGTATCGAATTTGCTTTTACAGAGATCGTGATTTCCTCTGTTTGGATTATCAGACAATTTTATCGTATCATCAATATGAATGGGCATGATAAAAGCTAATTTATACAGGCTATTAATTGAAGCGTTGCAGCGGTGCATGTCATTATATTCAACGAAACTTAGTATAATATAGAACAGGATCAAGCGAAGGTGTGAAGGTCGCAGCTTGCGCAATAAATCGAACCGCATCTGGCAATATAGTTCCCATTGTGGAACTGTGACGTGGATCACGAACTGCTATTGCTCCACTTCCTCGGGTATGTTAGCCACTAAGTTTAACAGATGATTTTACGAGGTCCCTTTACTGCAATAAAAGCGCAGAGACCTTCTCTTTTAGTAACAGACTTAATTTAATCCTACACCCACAACTAGGTGAAGGCGTCTGTCGTTTATCAATGCAATGAGGCGTAATTGATGCGACTATTTTTAATTTTCTTCCAGTACAGGCTTTATTCAATATTCAATCTTTGTTATGAATCCGGTCCATTGATTCGTCACAATTGCCTCGTATTTGTAAATGTCCGTGGGTGGTCCATCCACGATTCTTGTTGAGATAACCCTCAGATATACATAGGTACTAATTTATGAGAACACGGAGTAATATTAAATTCTAAATCCAATCCCAGTACGAACGTGTCGATATTTCGGAACAGATAAAACTAATGATATTTGTGAAACACGACGGCTCTCTGCAGTTGTGTTTACATACAAAATATACAATTATGTTCTCATTCAATTAGATAGAACACATAGATATATGTCTTGTAAATCCATTCGTCATAATTATTATATGCATATGCAGGCTTCAGGCTAGTTTGTACAGAACCAAGTTAATTCATATGTATTTATTTTATACGCGTTCAACTTCAATAGCTAAAAAGTTTGTGATTATAAAAGTAACTTTCGCCGTCTACACACGTTTGTATACAGAATTGATAATGATGCGGAACCATTGTTTTATTGATGGTATTTTCATTTTTAGAACATATGCCTACCTGACCTCAATCTACGAAGCAGGACGATCATTTTTGATAAGCCCAATTTCTATTTTAAGTAGATCTACTTAGGTTAAAAATTAATCATAACCAACAAAAAAAAAACCGCAGTATTTTAGCGAAACTTTCGTCTCTCCATTCAAATGTTTGTAAAGCTTTCAGGTTTATAGCGATTTTCATGAAATTAAATGAATGAAATTTGGTTTGGTTCTAGCTCGAACCCTGGGAAAGGGCATAGAATACTTTTATCGCAGATGCGAGTAAAGCCACTCACAATCGGCTTAAATAATAACCAAGAATAATTTAACCAGTATAAATTGTCGCATTGACTATAGTACTAAAACTGACTAATACCAAACTATTCAGCGTTTTTAGCTTTATCGTCATAATCTGATCGTAAGATCTGGCGGACCCGCATCCCATGCACGAGTAATGTTTACATCATACAAACGACCATACATCCGACATACTTTGCTTTATATAATTTGGTACACATTTAGCGATATATAAGGAGTGTAGTTAGGGCCTTAATCAAATGTGATTATTGACATTGTTTTTTCCTCTCATTCCAAATATGAATTGTTAACTACTAGGTAGACGTGTTGTGTTAGAATTAAGCATCGTCACTATCCACTATAAAGTGTTATATAATCGGAGATCGGAACAAAATCATCGATCAAAGTTCAACTCATCGGTATTGTGACTACGAGTCAAAGTCCATTCAAACTTTTTAATTCATAAACATGCCCGTATCGTTAGAAAGGTTGCACGTGATGTTGGCCGCGATTTTAGTAATTTCAGATTCCACGAGACCTAGACACGACATAGATTACGTAAATAAAGAAATAAAATAAAATAATCCTACTAGCTTGATTTGATATTTGTTCATTAACTATTCATCCTATTTGAAGGAGTGTGACTTCTCAAAATGATTACAGCGATCAAATACATACAGCCACAGCCAAATGTCAAATCAAGGTAGGAGTCCTGCTAGTAGTTATAGCTCATGGTACTTATAAACTCTAAATGACAGATTTGTAGGAATGTTACATTTGTTTTGTATGAAGAATAAATGATGAAATGTGGGGTCATTAGATGCGGATCCGAAAACCGTATCATTTCCAATTTCACTACCTTATTACTGCAATATTCTGTTCCAGTGCACGTAGTTAGTCACGTATGTATGTATGTAAAATTTAAATTGCATAATAATAAGTAGGTACCCCGTACCCAACTTTATTGTCAGTGAAAGTACCTTTATTGTAGTCAAGTTATTTCTGATGAGTCACCCTTCATAATATCTACCTTTACCTTTCAAAAAACTTGCAAAGTATCAAGCTTGTATTTGTTAGGTTCGAGCTCCCCCCTAAGTTCTGAATGGCTGCTAGATGTGTGAAAAAAGTCACAAACGTCGCATATTATAATATAACGAACTTAAAGGGAAAACTATCACGGCTAAGGGCGTTACCAGCGTTAACGACGATACCGGTTACTGAGTTATAGTCTACCAACTAAAAGCTACTACGGAACCCTATTGCAGGTGGCCCGACACGCACTTGGCCGTTTTTATGATTATGATAGTCGGTTAAATACAAATTACCTTTGTGACATCAATAAAGCGGAATATTAGCAAAGTAATTAGTGCTACTTTATCTTAAGATTATTAGGCCTATGCCCACGTTCGACATTATGGCTAAGCTGTGCATATTTTGTATGTGAAGGTAATGTGCATGTTATTTCTAAATTACTCTTGTGTAATATTAATATAAAATGGTATGTATTAATTAACAATTTGAACGCTGGTGATTGCGTAAAAACAAAACTACCATACACAAAATAAAAATAAATTCCAGACACGGATCTGTATTTAACAAATTATATCAACAAAAAGAAAAATATAGCAGATGATATTTAAGTTTCAGTTTAGTTTTACCTAGTAGGTTTTTCCCAATAGTTTATTAAAGAAATAATTACGACATAGTTGGATTTAAAGAAATAATTACTGCATGACGAGGTATAGATAGGGTTGCCATACGTCCCGTATATACGGGACTGTCACCGTATTGTACTACCCCGTCCCCTATTACTACATCTCCCGTATTTGTCCCGTATTTCGACAAATAAAAAGTTTGATTCAATCATTTTGATTTTTTATTTAATTTATTTCATACTTTCGATATGGTTGAGATTACAATGTTCAAATCTATACTAATATAATAAAGCTGAAGAGTTTGTTTGTTTGTTTGTTTGAACGCGCTAATCTCAGGAACTACTGGTACGATTTGAAATTTTCTTTCAGTGTTAGATAGCCCATTTATTGAGGAAGGCTATAGGCTATATATCATCACGCTAAAACCAATAGAAGCGGAGCACCAGTATTCCACGCGGACAAAGTCGCGGGCAGAAGCTAGTGCCTGATATGTATGGTGTAGTATTAAAGCCGCTTGTCGGACTTTGGGCATCGGAAACGAAAACGTCCCGTATTGATTTCTAGAAGTTATGGCAACCCTAGGTATAGATAATGGGGAGTAGGTATATATAGATTGAAAAAGATGAAAAAATCGAAGAAATCGATTAAAATATTCTGTTGTTTGGAGGCAAAAGACTTATTTTGTTTAATTTCTTGCTGTCATATTGGAATAATTACTGCAAAGACATAAAAAGCGATGGGTTGGTCTTTTATTAATTAAAGCTTAGCTTATTTTTTGCATGTTCTACGTGTCACGAACATGCAAAAATTTGATGTTCGTGACACGTAGAACATGCAAAGCAAATGCAAAGATGATGGCAGTAATTTCCTAATAAAATGAATGTATCGAATATCAACTGCTCGTTGAAGCATGATGATTATTACGTTCATTTCAGACGTGTACCTACTGTCACTGGAAAGTCAATTAATTTATTTGAACTGCGAAGTGCGGTCGGTTGTATTAGGTATACAAAAAGTCCATCAACCACATATTCCTGCAGAATAATACTGTATACCTAATTGCTTTTCAATCAAAAGTTTGTTGATGAGAAATCAATACCACTGACATTGACTCCGTTTTTCCTGTTGTTTATGAATCAGATTAATTACCTCATATATTTGGAATTTTGGAATGAGCTTTATTCCATCGCTGTATTTCTAAAAAAAACTAGCTATTCGGTTTTTTGAAAGAATGTGCTCCACGACAGGTTTACTTACCTTCAGCAGAAGGATCTTTTGTTTATCACAATTAAAAGGTTCTAAGACTTGCCAAGTATTTACTATTTATGGAGTTGTGTGGGTGGACTTACATTTCAGAATGTATGTGAGGATTTTATCAAATGTGCCTTTCTTGATAAATTCTTATTTTAGCACATACATGCGTACGATCATCGTACGATACATGGAAAACCCAAGATTTAGCTCAAATGCCTTTAAAATTTCATATTCATGTGACCTTTGACAATTATTCGAGATTTGAAACCTGAAAAGTAACTTCGTAAATTCTTCAAAATTATCGGTCTAAGTTTATCGTATTGGTAAAAGAAAATTTTATCAGGAAACTTTTGAGCTTCATAAAAAAATATACTTAACGGATAATTAACCTTGAGCAGTGTGCCGTCTCTGTAAGAAGTATTTGCCCAGCACTATACAACAATTAACAGGTCGATGATGAATAGAGCAATCTTGGCACCACCAATTAAATATCGATAGTGGAATTACATCAATTTATAATTATGTACCTACCTACCTACATGTGAATATTATGGCTACTTAATTAAGATCCCGCTTTAATTACCAATACTTAAAGATAAGTGGAATGATATGAGATTTTTTTAGTTCCGTAGCGGTAATAGCTATTAACTTTGACCTTGATTAGATTTGATAGGCGCTCTTTTTTCTCAAGGGCAGAGCTTCGGTCAAAAAAATGACCTCTTTATAGTCCATTGAAATGTTACATTTTTTAGGCCTAACCTTGCGTTTTTTAGAGGACGCAATTTTATTTTTTTGATGTGTAGGGGGGGTCAGTGTAAAGCTAAAACCAAGTTTGTGGGGTCGCCACCCTTGTCCCCCGGCCGCCATCTTGAAAATAGGGGTTGAAATGGTTTTTACGATATATCTCTTAAACTATTAATTTAATAAAAAAAAATTGTTAGCATTTTTTGTTGCAAATTAAATTCTCTACAACTTTGGTCCAGAAACTTTTTGTCGTAGAACTATAAATAAAAAAGTTATAAGCGAAAATGTTCACAACCTTCAGGCCTTACTACCTGTTATTTCGTAGCGTTTCTTTATATTTTCTGAGAACATTTACCATAGAAATGTAAATATTTTTTATACCATCAGAAAGTAGAGATTTCAACAAACAAAAAGACCACCGACTTTTTTTAAAAAAGTGATATTTTGACGCGAGAATTTTCGATTGAAAATTAGGGTGTTTTTTCGATATTAAGTCAAAAAAAGGTTAAAAAATGATTATTTTAAATAAAATAAATTACAGTGTGTTTGGGACATAAAAAGGCAAGTTTTCACCAAATTTTGTGGAAAAAAAATAATTATTGTAAAAGATAAAAATTAAACTCCAAAAACTTGGTTTTTTGAATTTTTCACATAAATTTTGAGGTTATGTGAAAAAGTGTCAATACAAAAGTTGTAGGTCTTTTTATTACCTACAATTTTCCCATTTAACTTTTTTTCATAGGACTTGTAGTTTTGCCGGAAATTGAGATAAACCATTTTTTTAACTTTAACCCCCTCTCCCCCCACTTCCCGACCTCAGATCGCCCGTAATTTATTTTTCCTATCATTTTTATTATATTCTCCTCCTTTTCCAATGGGTTTCATCCTACTATTATTTTATTCACTTTTTACCGTTTTTAGAGGCTTAAAGCACTGGCCTATTACTTCGGAGCGCTGTAAAACCTTAGCTATTGACCTAATGAAAAATGTTTTACATAAAAGTTGTTCCTCGTAAAACGATCTACAAAAATGGTCTAATATCATTTTTTCGTAAAATGATAAAAAAAAAGTTATATCGAAAAATATTTTTTTTTTTCTGGAATTCTGAACATTTTCGCTTATAACTTTTTTATTTATAGCTCTATGACAAAAAGTTGCAGATCAAAGTTGTAGAGAATTTAATTTGCAACAAAAATGTCAAGATTTTTTTTAAATCGGATAAACAGTTTCGGATATATATCGTGAAAACCTTTTCAACCCCTATTTTCAAGATGGCGGCCGGGGGACAAGGGTGGCGACCCCACAAACTTGGTTTTAGCTTTACACTGACCCCCCCTACACATCAAAAAAATAAAATTGCGTCCTCTAAAAAACGCAACCCCAAATGTAACTTTTCAATGGACTATTACGTCATTCAAGTATTTGTGTTCCACTTTCAAATGAGTATCACATAACTTTATTACTTCAAACCCACGTGAGAGCTTCTCTACTAATCTGGCACATTGGTTCGCTATCGAGCTTAAATTAGACAAGGCTTTACTGTCGAAAAAAATTACCAAAATCTCTCTTAGAGTTCTACAAAGGGATCGTCGCTGTATTATTATACCTAAGTAGTAAATTATATTATATTTGACTGATTAATTAACACTGAGCAGTAACAAAATAAAAGGACAACAATAATATTATTACTACTAATTTGCAAAACACTTTATTCCTACTAAAATTCTTCTAACTTTATATGCGACATAAATAATCGTTAGCAAAATTATTTATTTAATGACGACTTTTTAATTATTGATTAATTTCACATGGACAATAATATACATATTTTTTTTTGCTGTAGCTACACATTAGAAAAAGGATAAAATTTGATAGCACAGGCCATTTCCAAATTATTCCCATAATCTATGCGAGATTGGGCGATCTCGAGAGATAGGGGTGTAAAATTCACGAGTTTACGATGGGACTATGTTCATCAAAATTTAGTTCTTACATAGGATTCATATCACTTGAGAATAAGTTAAGCGCAATTGAAAAAAACTGTACAAGTGCCTACAACGTTCACGCGCATTTTTCCTCAACCAATAGTCAGATAAGTGATGGTAGGTATACTATAGACTAGCACTAAAGTAAAATCGTTATATCATCATTGTTTTGCTACAGCTGCAAATATGTATAGCCATACTAAACCTACCTAGATAGTTATCCGGAAGATCAGGGGCCGATTGGTCTCAGACGTAAGCCTCAGGTTATGGTCCGTATTTGTTACGTTCAGTTGAGCTTTGGTTCATGTATGTATGTAAATAAAGGGTAGGTATGTAAATACACTACGAATATGGAATACACTCTTGGAAATATGTGCACCGGCCGGATTTGGGGGGGGGGTGCATTAAATTATTGTAACCGATTGTCCTTTGGACAACTTAGATTACTAAGAACTAGACGTTGTACAAACAGTAAAAAAATATGTTTAAATCTATTATTTGTATTTTCTTTCATGGTCTCCTTGCATCTCCCTCCCGGCGCTCATGTATGGAAAGATACTACGTAGACTACCGTAATTTGATAACTTTGTGCAGTCGTATTGACATTGTCTCTTTCACCCGGCTACCTAAGGAGGATAATATTTTTCTAGATTTTTTTATTCGATATACATAATTATAACTTTATCTTGAGGATAAATGTACGGGTTATTATAATTTCTGAACTTATGAATACAGATAGCGGATACAGTATGTTACAAACAGATACATAGGCTATTACTGATAACATAGTTATTCTTGCTTATACTTGCTGGTATTTCCACAGTCAAAATAGGTATCTAATTTTGTTGAAGATTTACCACAAGCAAACAATCATTCTCTCAAGAAATAACCTTATTAGTAGTATGCAGAACGCCGCACATCTGGTTCTAAGTATTGGCAGGCTTGTTAGTAGTTAGTGCCGATCGTAGATCTATACAAATAGTAATAAGTTAGCTATGTAATATTGTGTCGAGTGCTTGCAACATCGCGAATAATGGTGTGTTAAGAGCGTTTACGCATAGCGCACGATGTCAAGTATAGGTATTTTAACGCAAGTTTTACTCACAGAGAAGCGAATGTGACTGTGTGCGTAGCGCTGGCGCGTTCTCTCGCGCTATAGGCAAACAAACCCATTTTGATCCATCGAGTGAATTATTTTAGAAAAAAATTCTAACGGATGCGAGTAAGTACATAAAATAAGTAGTCAGTAATAATATTGCAAGTGTAAACAACATGGTGCAATAAATAAATAAACATGAATTTATAGATCGAAATTTAGACATAACTAAATTCTGCAATAATTTATTGAACCTTCCTAATAGTAATGATTTATAGATATATGTTTTTTACCGATTGCGACAGGAGGGTTATGTTTTTAGAGCGTACGTATGTATGTGTGTATATATGTATATTAAGTGTCATTAATTTGTCTTGATCGTGACAGTGACACTATAGGGTAGGTATTTAAAATTATAATCGCAGTCGAGTTTTTTTATTAATTTACTTGTTTTAATTTTATTAAAATAAAACACTTTATACGGATCTACTTATGTTTATTATGTTCTTTTAAAAGTTTCAAATTTTTAGCCTTCTTTTTACAATTTTTGAATTAGTTTTTCTTACAATAAGTAACCATAGGTTTTGATTCCCAAGCTTGATAGAGTGATAGACAGACAGATGGACCAAGGAAGTGTTCCTATAACATATTTAAAACAGTGAGATCGCCTATATAAACGTGAAAAATAAAACAAACTGTTTTAAAAAAGCGTTCAAAGTACCTCTTCTTCATTTTAGTGTTCACACTCAACTCTTGCCATAATTTATTCATCACTTGATTTTTTTTTACATTGCCTGAAGTTAAACCATATACCAGTTAGCGCACAAGCCTTGTTATCTGAAAGGAAGCAGTAATTAAATAAAAGAAAAAATTGTAAATAAAACACGCTTAGGAAAAGAGAATTCATAAATAATAGTTTGATTACAAGCTTGCTATTTGATTGGGCTGAAAGATCTTCTCAAAAACAATATTTTGTCTGTCCTGTAAATATCGAGATATAAGCCGAAAGTTGATGAAGTAAATACTGTTTTTTCAGGACTGATTTTTGGGCTATATCTTGATATCTGGCAGGATTCATTATAATTATTTTATTTTTAGCCCAAGCCCCATAGCCATTGTCCATTTTTTTGCATTTAGTAGTGGGATTCTTTTATTAGTATGTTATTTACATTTATTACAACTCGATTTTAAATACAGTTATATATGTAAGTATTTATGTATATGTATGGTAGGTAAAAAATAAAAGTAGGTTTCTCTCACGAAGGCTCGTTATGAGACATTCATGACATGGAAATAAAGTTTCAATTGTCCTGATTGACAGGCCTTACCGAAATAAAACCTTGCTCAGGTGATCTAATAGTGTATTCATGCATCACGACCATATCAAAGATATTTGCCTTACCAAGAAAACTGTTTGTCGAATACGTGATTAGGTTAAACTAATTATACTAACATCTATAATATATAGTATAATTAGTATTAATTCGAATAAATAATCATTTATTTCAAGTAAAAAACCCATATTACATTACCCCCAATATGCGAAAATATGTGTTATAACCGGGTGCCGAAGCCGATCGTTGAATTAGTATAACATAGATATACCAACCTTTTAGCACTTGCTTTTTCCATATTTTCGTCATTTTTAGGTTGTCGTTTTTTCGCTAAAAATAACTTGGTTTTGTTTCCCATTACGTCTGAAATATAATTTGTTGTCACTAAAAAAGTGTATCATCGAAAATAATAATAAAATATTTTACTTACCAAAGTAGCAAGACTTTTCTATCACACTATAAACGTCCGCTATCCTTGTACGCACGGCAAAGGTCAACGCAGGTCAGATGGGAGCATCGAGCGACACGTCCTCACTCTGGAAAGCCTCGTGGCGGTCTGATTTGAATTGATTTGCGCGCAGTGTTTTATAATAGATTTCAAATATTCATAGAAAAATAATTACACTAAATTATTTAAAATTTCAAAGCAGATGTTTTAAAGAAGACTTTATTCTATAATAAAAAGCCATTATGATAATAAATTAAAGAAGATATATCGGTGAAAAAACCATCTGAATTTCGGGATATTTGTCATTATTTGACTTTTAATTTCTTGTTGTTTGATCGCTAAATCGGAAACTATTTTCAACTAACTATTTACTTGACGATTTAAGTAATTGATTATTATTTTTTTTAAACTACGTTTCCCTGTATTTTCATGAGTTTTAGGCATCGAAACATACGCTGTATGGGGAAATTAAGAAAACCTCTGATCAGTTATCTTGATAGAATTCATAAATACTCTATAAATCGAAATATTTTCTTAACTAACTATTTAAACAGTGAAATTTCCTAAAGTTATTAGTAACTAACATACACTTCTCATCAAAAAAATCGAAACACCTCGCAGTTTATGATTTGATAAGGATTATCAGAAAAATGTGTATATTTAGGAATAAATGTAAAATGTCATTTAATAGTGAGTAGTATGAGGTTTTTAAATCCTAATGTTATTGTTCTAAATTCAAATTAAGTCTTCATAGATTTCGTATTTTGTATAATGAGTAATTTTTACCCTGTATGGAATATGAAGGAAATGGGTAAAACAACACGCGTAAATGAAAAAAAAAATTAAGAAACGTTTATTTAATAACTTGTATTCCCTCCGCGAGCTCTTATTACTGCTTCCATACGGTTCTTCATCGATCGGATGAGAGTCACGATCACATGTTGTGGTATATTATCCCATTCCTCTTGGATTGCATTTTGCAGCTGGCTAAGTGTTTCTGGGGCTGGATCTCTTGCTCGAATTCGTCTCTTTAATTCATCCCATAGATGTTCAATGGGATTCATGTCCGGGCTTCTTGCTGGCCATACCATAATGGAGATACCGACTTCGGTAAGATAATCTCGTACGACGCCCGCGGTGTGAGCTCTAGCATTGTCGTGCATGAATATGAAGTCGTTGCCAATAAAATGTGCATAGGGCATCACATGAGGTTCAAGACACTGTTCGATGTACCGATGAGAGTTTAGTGCAGGCAGCCGTGGCCCAGACACAAAGGCAAGTTCTGTCTTACCGTCGGCGGTGATTCCTCCCCAAACCGTCCACGAACCGCCACCATAGCTGACCTTTTCTTCAATGCAGCATTGTGCAAAGCGTTCTCCATCTCTTCTGTAGACCTTGTTCCTTCCGTCGTTACCATACAGCATAATTTTACACTCATCAGAAAACAGTACTTTGCTCCACTGAAGGTATGACCAAGTTAGGTGCTCGCGTGCAAAGTTAAGGCGCGCTCTTCGATGGTCTGCAGTTAATTTCGGCCCATTCGCTGGCTTATGCGGTGCCAATCCGCGTTCCTTCAACCTTCTTCTTATTGTAGAGTCACTTACAGCTACTCTTCGTACAACGCGAAGCTGCTGCTGCAGTTGAAAAGCGTTAAGGCGTCGATTTCGTAAAGAAGTTGTTACAATAAATCGATCATGTCGCTCAGAAGTGACCCGATTCCTGCCAGATCCTGAACGGCGCGTGAACGAACCAGTCTCCCGATAGCGTTTGTAGACTCTATGAACAGATGATAAGCTTAGATGCAATCTTGCAGCCACAACACGCTGACTAAGTCCAGAATCCAGCAATGCCACCACTTGGGCGGCTTCTGCGGGCGAAGTATCCATATGTTTTAGAAAAAAAAGTTTTTTCAGACGTCCCAAAGTCACAGTAAATGAAATAAGAAACAAAAAGTTTAAAGACAAGCGCTAATTTTTAGTTTTTAAACGAGAAACGTACTCCAACCCTAAATACACATTTGTCTCAAAACAGTGATTAATTTCATTTATAGGATAAACAAATGAAATTCTAATTTCGAATTTTGATTTTTTTCTTCTTACTTTAATGACCAAACTGCCAGCTACACAATAATGTTTTTTTTTTCATGGAATTAATTCTCTTTTGTAAAAAATTAGGACAAAAACAATAAAAACGAAAGTGTTTCGATTTTTTTGATGAGAAGTGTATTTGTAGTACAACTGGTTGATGGTATTAAACACGTTTGAAATTACTGTTTTTGCGCATGGACAGCGTAAACGCTCTTAAGAGCGTTTACGCATAGCGCACGATGTCAAGTATAGGTATTTTAACGCAAGTTTTACTCACATAGAAGCGAATGTGACTGTGTGCGTAGCGCTGGCGCGTTCTCTCGCACTATAGGCAAACATACCCATTTTGATCCATCGAGTGAATTATTTTAGAAAAAAAAATTAACGGATGCGAGTAAGTACATAAAATAAGTAGTCAGTAATAATATTGCAAGTGTAAACCACATGGTGCAATAAATAAATAAACATGAATTTATAGATCGAAATTTAGACATAACTAAATTCTGCAATAATTTATTGATCCTTCCTAATAGTAATGATTTATAGATATATGTTTTTTTACCGATTGCGACAGGAGGGTTATGTTTTTAGAGCGTACGTATGTATGTGTGTATATATATGTATATTAAGTGTCATTAATTTGTCTTGATCGTGACAGTGACACTATAGGGTAGGTATTTAAAATTATAATCGCAGTCGAGTTTTTTATTTTTTTTATTAATTTACTTGTTTTAATTTTATTAAAATAAAACACTTTATACGGATCTACTTATGTTTATTATTTTCTTTTAAAAGTTTCAAATTTTTTGCCTTCTTTTTACAATTTTTGAATAAGTTTTTCTTACAATAAGTAACCATAGGTTTTGATTCCCAAGCTTGATAGAGTGATAGACAGACAGAAGGACCAAGGAAGTGTTCCAATAACATATTTAAAACAGTGTGATCGCCTATATAAACGTGAAAAGTAAAACAAACTGTTTTAAAAAAGCGTTCAAAGTACCTCTTCTTCATTTTGGTGTTCACACTCAACTCTTGCCATAATTTATTCATCACTTGATTTTTTTTTACATTGCCTGAAGTTAAACCATATACCAGTAAGCGCACAAGCCTTGTTATCTGAAAGGAAGCAGTAATTAAATAAAAGAAAATATTGTAAATAAAACACGCTTAGGAAAAGAGAATTCATAAATAATAGTTTGATTACAAGCTTGCCATTTGATTAGGCTGAGTGACTTTCTCAAAAACAATATTTTGTCTGTCCTATAAATATCGAGATATAAGCCGAAAGTTGATGAAGTAAATACTGTTTTTTCAGGACTGATTTTTGGGCTATATCTTGATATCTGGCAGGATTCATTATAATTATTTTATTTTTAGCCCAAGCCCCAAGCCATTGTCCATTTTAAAGCAACATAAACTCGTTTTTTTTGCATTTAGTAGTGGGATTCTTTTATTAGTATGTTATTTACATTTATTACAACTCGATTTTAAATACATTTATATATTATAGTTATATGTATGGTAGGTAAAAAATAAAAGTAGGTTTATCTCACGAAGGCTCGTTATGACACATTTATGACATGGAAATAAAGTTTCAATTGTCCTGAATGACAGGCCTTACCGAAATAAAACCTTGCTCAGGTGATCTAATAGTGTATTCATGCATCACGAAACAAATCAAAGATATTTGCCTTACCAAGAAAACTGTTTGTCGAATACGTGATTAGGTTAAACTAATTATACTAACATCTATAATATATAGTATAATTAGTATTAATTCGAATAAATAATCATTTATTTCAAGTAAAAAACCCATATTACATTACCCCCAATATGCGAAAATATGTGTTATAACCGGGTGCCGAAGCCGATCGTTGAATTAGTATAACATAGATATACCAACCTTTTAGCACTTGCTTTTTCCATATTTTCGTCATTTTTAGGTTGTCGTTTTTTCGCTAAAAATAACTTGGTTTTGTTTCCCATTACGTCTGAAATATAATTTGTTGTCACTAAAAAAGTGTATCATCGAAAATAATAATAAAATATTTTACTTACCAAAGTAGCAAGACTATTCTATCACACTATAAACGTCCGCTATCCTTGTACGCACGGCAAAGGTCAACGCAGGTCAGGATGGAGCATCGAGCGACACGTCCTCACTCTGGAAAGCCTCGTGGCGGTCTGATTTGAATTGATTTGCGCGCAGTGTTTTATAATAGATTTCAAATATTCATAGAAAAATAATTACACTAAATTATTTAAAATTTCAAAGCAGATGTTTTAAAGAAGACTTTATTCTATAATAAAAAGCCATTATGATAATAAATTAAAGAAGATATATCGATGAAAAAATCATCTGAATTTCTGGATATTTGTCATTATTTGACTTTTAATTTCTTGTTGTTTGATCGCTAAATCGGAAACTATTTTCAACTAACTATTTACTTGACGATTTAAGTAATTGATTATAATTTTTTTTAAACTACGTTTCCCTGTATTTTCATGAGTTTTAGGCATCGAAACATACGCTGTATGGGGAAATTAAGAAAACCTCTGATCAGTTATCTTGATAGAATTCATAAATACTCTATAAATCGAAATATTTTCTTAACTAACTATTTAAACAGTGAAATTTCCTAAAGTTATTAGTAACTAACATATTTGTAGTACAACTGGTTGATGGTATTAAACACGTTTGAAATTACTGTTTTTGCGCATGGACAGCGTAAACGCTCTTAACCCTTCGCTTGCCGGAAGAAATGTAACAACTCAATATGCGTTAACCGTTTACCAGTCGCTTGTATGAATTTGTAAGAGTTCACCGATGTACTAATGAGAAAATAAACAATATAAACTTCACTGTTGCCTTATAAGTCCTTTCTTAAGATTAGCCTCTTCCTTACGTCGCTATGTATGATGCGGCTTAAAATGTATGCTCATTGCTCATGCAATTGAAAACTGTATTTCATGAAAAAAGACAGTAGTCTCCATATAATGCACATCGTAATCCATTATTTTAAAACTGTTCCACTTTTTAAGCTATGTCATTCTTCTTCTTATAGTGTGGGCTTACTAACCTAGCAAGCCCTAGTGTCAGCGTTTTCTCAAAACCACCTGACGGCCTCTGACATGGAATTAACGTTCGCCCTAGAACTTCAAAGAAGAAATTAAATGAAATGAGAAAGAGCCCTAGAACAACTTTCCTCAAAGGCACCTAGTCTTTGACGACGAACTTATACATAGGCAAGATAGGACAACACCAACTGCACGAACATAATTATGAACATTGAACACAATACCACCTGTAAAAATATGGGTCTATGTGCATGTAACAATGATGGAATGACTTGCAAAACAGAATTGTGTCGAAGGTGATTAAACATCAGATTTATAAAATAACACGAAAGCCCTAACAAACGAAATTCTCGCGACAAATTCAACAATGTCATCTAACTATAAGCATAAGGTCCTTGACGAACCACGTGATTCCGTTTCGTGACTATTCTTGAGCCCGACAGCTGTTATAGAGCTCGTGACAAATTCTTGATGCCTGCTCCACTTAGTACTAAACAATGTTATATAGGGATGATACTTTATAAGCTCCGCAACAAAATTTTGTAATCTTCAACGATTCTAAATGGTGCGCTGAATCGATAATTAGAACCCGCTTTGTCTGAAGTCACGTTTTGGAAATGTATCTTCAAGAGCTACCTTTGACAAGTGATCGATTGATTGTTCGTTCGAGCGGAGCGAATGTCTGAATTCACTTCGATTAGTTGCACAGGCGGTGGTTTAAAAATAAATAAAACATTGATAATGGGTATGATTGTTATGCACGATGAATCAATGTCAGCTCTCCTATTCAAAATATTTTATATTAAATTTGTATTAAGGTTGATACGGTTAGATGAAAACCAAAGCTATCGGATAGCTAATGGCTAAATACTTATCACACGACCAATCGTTTTGGAGCACACTAGAATAAGTTTTTTCTTAAAATCTTTTTTATAGCCCTATACGTTTAACGATTCCTTTTATTTCAAGTCTTGTACCTACTTGAAAACAATCAATGGTGTTTGCTCGTTCCCACCATATTATAGTTTAATTAATATTTATTTATACCCTTAATTTGTAATTAAGGCCTGTATTGATACTGAAGAGATAATTTCCTTATTCGTGAACGCTCAAGTACCCAGATCATTCAGAAACTTTTCGTTACAAAAAAACATTGGTTTATAAGACGGATATACTAACAATTCGCTTTGTCTTCTATTACTAGTTTAATGATGATGTCTCACCTTGGTGTACCTAATGTTCGAAGCTCCTCGAATCATATGACTCCATTAGAGGTTCTACTCGATCAACAGGCCCATTTGTTATCATGTAGGGTCACGGCCGATAGTAAATCCAAACTTTCAACATTGCAGACGCCATTGAAAACCATTGTAAAGTTATTGTCTGCTAAAATAGCATTAGTGTCGGATGTACAATATTCGTCACGACTTGACGAGACAGGGGCATTGCACTTTGCAATTTTATTAGTTAACATTGGACTGCTTCGTTGGTTGTGGTTGCATTACGCGACTGCTGTAAAGAGGGTCTTGGGTTCGATTACCGAGTTCGGCCGAAATCGCTTTGTGGATTTTGGAATGTGTCACAGAGCAGCCCGGAGTCAGGATGTTGGTGTTGTTATACTTATACCCCGTGCCTGGGAGGGCACGTTAAGCCGTCGTCCCCGACTGCTATCTTGAAAGCTGGCAGTTGTCATTACAATTCCATGTCAGAGGCCACAGGCGGATTTGAGAAAAATCTGACACTATGGCTTTTTAGGTTGGCAAAAGTTGCAGCCCACACGATAAGAAGAAGAAGAAATTAACATTAAAGGAGAGTTTTCGCTTCTTCTTCTTCTAATGTTAACCTCTAGCCTCATAAAGTCATAACATTTAGCCTAGTTAGCCTCATAATTATAAGTACCTAAACGAATTTGATTTGATTTTGCATTGATTTTGATTAGACTTTTTTAATAATTGAAATACCTACTTACATTATATTGATGCACAGTGCTTTATTAGGTACTCTCGAGTGTTACTTCTTTCTTTATTTTAGCCAGCAGAAGTAGCCAGTTATTTGTAGAGGAAATGAGCTACTCTTTATTTCATACAAAATTAGAAACCATTGACTCACAGTTAACGGTGAAGAAACATTGCAAAGAAATAGTGCAACCGTGGTGACTAAGGCTTTATAATTGGCTGCCTATTCTTGTAATCTTTCATTCTTTCAGTCCACTGCAGTTATATTGGTACCTAGTTGTAGCAGTTGTTAATCAACCCAATCTAAACTATCAATTATTGCCGATCATTAAATTTAAATAGATAATGGCCGATTAATAAACTGTTACTAATTCTTACGCAACATGGCAAATAGAAAGGTACTTAAAAATTAACTGTCTTTAGGATCGGGAAGTTTTTCAAGTGTGCACACACTTTGAATCACGCTAGCTTATTCCCACCATAAGTTATGTAAAATCCAACAGATTATTTTTATATGAGAATTTATGGGAAAAAATGGGTTTAACATCTTCAAATACCTATCTATTCTTCACGTACAACCTAGGCCCACCTAGGTTCGTTACGTTTTTGAGAGTTACCCTGTAAGTCTTAGTACTCATTATCCTATTTTACATAACCTACCAATCTTAAATTTTAAGATAATTTTGCCCATCTTATTTGATCATCTAGCAAGACTTTTGAGCAAAATACAACGAATGTTTCTTTTACATGTCACATCTAGGTAGTCCCCTGCTAATAATTAGGTAAGTAGGTAACTATTAGTAGCCTCTATCTATAGGGAAAAACGTATCTTATCTGCTAAGTATGAAATATTTCATGATTCATGGCGTGAAAAAACACCGTTGTTTTAAATATGCACATTAAATGACCACAATTTCTTTATCTTATCGAACAATAACATAGCGGAACTAGATACTTAATTTGTCTTTTAAGTAAATTGCTCTTTAATTCTTTTGTGGTGAAATGTCTATAAAGCTAGGTTTATACTACGACACTATACAACAGAATAAATAGTACAGGTACCTTACACTGACATATTTTGTGTTGCAATTTCTGTCATATTGTAATGCATGTGCTCCATGGTTCTTATTATCCGAGGCAAATTATACTATAGGTACTAGGTATCTCAAACCCTAATTCAACGCCCACCAAACGAACACCTAAACGACGAGCAAATTGTCTAATTGGCACAGAAATATTGCCTTTCCTTTTGTAGTAGATACCTACCAGGTTCATTGAAGAACGTAGTTTGTGTACTGTGGAGTGATGTAGACGTTACCTGTATGTTAATGAGAGCCCAGAACCCACCGCAATAATGTATCCTAAAATGTATTGGGCAAAAAACGCCATAGTGCGTGTCGGGTCACGCGCTGTTAAGGGTTCCGTAATATTATTAAAGTTGGTCGATTTTAACTCTTTAACCTGAAGCATACTTACAACTTACCACTTAGCCAGCGTGAGAAATTTGTCAAATTTAAGCTTTCGTGAGCCGCGGATATACAGACAGGCTGATGGTAGGACATGGCTAGAACTATAAGAGTTCTTGTTGACTTCGGAACTCTAAATAATTGCTATGCAATAAATCGAAGCGGGTACTGATGCATTGACGAAAAATCAATCAACTTCTAATACTGCGAATTTTCCTCGTAACATTTCCTTAGATTTTCCAAAAATACGCAAATGTAGGCAGATCCCACAGCCAGATGAAATGTTCGCTCGTCTCCATTTCGCCACCGCTCGGCACTCCGGCGCAGGTCCAATTCAAACGACAGTCATTGTGATGCAACCGTGCCAGCGTGAGAGCACGCCGCTGCACGTCTAAATGGACCGACGGTAATCTAAATATTAGTATAAGTATACCATTGTTGGCATGTTGCTCATCAGGGATCAGAGCCGTGTATTAACGCACTGTGGCACCTATTAAAACATTGTTTCATGATGACTATGAATTGTGTTTGAAGTTATACTAGCTGTGTTATATTCATCGAAGCTTAATAAAATGGTCATAGAGGAGGGACACGAGAATCTGGTGACTGTATTTTTTGACATAGCTGATTGTTTTAAAACGCTTTATCAAACAGAATCGCCCTGCACCGTTTGCATACATGACTACATAATTAAGTAATTTTAATACGGTATTGTACCTACAGATAGTAGTCGCTAATAGCAAGTGGTTTGACCATTATTCACGTGACTATGTCGTCGTATCATTATGTAAAGAAACTGTCACTCAAAAACATCTTTCACCGGCCAGTAATCGATCGAACCTATACCCACGCACTTAGCAAGTTGTAAATAACTGTTTGTCATTCCATAACACATAAGATAGGTGATGTAATCATTATGAAGTTTCCATAAAACACACGTGATCGCCTCTATCAACAATTTGACAACTTTTGAAACATTCTTGATCTTGATATCCTGCTTCGACTTTTTGTTATGATTATGATAACTCTATTTTAATATAAGTAACATTAATAGATATAAAATAAGAGGAAACTACCTACCGCACCTGAAGTAAGTAGGTGGATAAACCTTGGAACAAACAGGTTCAAGGGCTCCCAATAAACGCTGTCACAAAAAAAATCTAGAAACAAAAAGATTAAGGTAATTATTTTATGAATGAATTACTCCGTGACCACACGCGATATCAACATTAGCTAGATTACTTGTCTTTACCTTTTATTTTGAAGTTTTAAATGGATTAAGTCAATGATACTACACACATGACTAGTGACATAATGATGTCCTACATGTAAGCAGTAATAAAGTCTCAATATTACGGGACAGCTGAATTGGCTTTTAATCAGTTACTGGTTGACCTTTTGTGCATATTAAATCTGTTCTCCCAAAGTAGGGTTGCCAGGTCGCCAAACCTAACACTTTGAGGATTCGGCCACGCTCGGCGCTCGCTCGTTTGCGAAATGTAAAAAGCCTAACAAAAGCCGGACACCGTTTATTTTGGCCGGATACGCAATCAAAAAGCCTTCATGTCCGGCTTTATCCGGACGCTTGATAACGCTATCCCAAACCGACCATAAGTTACGATAGATAATCGCCGGCTTCTATGTATGCCACATTTGTTCAGTTATGGTTATTATAGTTCATTTAAATTTAAGCTTTTAGACATTAATACCCGTGGCAATACTTACTTACTCTTAAATTAAATAACTAATGATCAAAATTAAATAACCTTTTAAAGCAGAGTCGGTAGAATTCATGACATGTTGTTCCTGTGTTGAATGTTTTTGTCATCTTTCCTGCATAACACTAGGACCATACATACATATAAAATATTCTCCAAGTAGTAAATGGCAAAATGTCAGTCATTGGTAGGTAGGTGGTCTCAAACTGATAGGCCATTAATCAGAAAAAAAAACATCGATAGTTATTCAAAAGTGATGGCTAAACTTTTAACTACCTTACAAGTGAACTCCGATTTCATTATTGGTTTAGGCAGGTGTTGAATTCTTATGGGTACCTACCTATTTTGTGGATTAATACTAGAAGTTCATCTGGCAATAATAATAATGCGTACTTATCATATAACCAATAGACGATGCGTCTAACTCATGTACATACTTACCTGCCAAAGATTCGGAAAATCAGAGATCAGAATCCAGAATAGATTACCTACTTACTTTACACTACATACAACTATTGTCTCATTTCAGATGGCATCAAACAATTTGTTCAAATGCAGAATCAGTTTCCTGCTGTTCTTACAACTGTCAGCGCAAGTTTTGGCGGGAACTCAGTTCGCTTCTCACGTCAGCGTGAACACACCTGCCCGAAGCTTCACGCACGGGGTCGGTGACCCCTTGCCATTGCTCGCACGGCGAAATAGCAACCGACAACCTTCCTTCCGAAGCTTACCACGTAAGTTCTAAGTCCAAACAGACATATCGTGATACTTTGGTTATTTTAACCGAATTAAAGGGTTCCTTGTCGACTACGGAACCCCAAAAAAAGGTAGTTACGGACTTTCTTCTTAAGATGGCAGTACCTATAGATCTATAAATTTATAATAATATAAAAGTCACATGTAGTAGATAGCGGTAGGACCTTCTTTCATCAACCGGGCATAGATCCAGACTCCGGGCTGCTACTAAGAAATGACTGAAAAACCTAATGACAATGGGAATCGAACCTAGTACCCAACGCTAGTACCTACCTTATCACCTGATTCGCTTGTTTGTTAGGTACCATAAGATGATAAGACTGACAAGTCAGACAATGTTTAAAATAACTTAGACAAAGTGTTACCATTTTCTCAGGCATCTTAAAACTGTACTCAATTTAGTAGATCACTATCATAACAAATTGGTACCTACCTATTTAAATTTCGCTTTTTGACTCGCACGGGGAGGTCAAAGCGAATTAGAAGAAAGTCACACAATAGATGAATAAAGAGTTCTTATCAGCGTATCCCACGGTATTAACGTACTTATTTCAATTCTCATCTAGACTGTAATGCAATACTTAATAATACCCTAACTAAAGGAATTAAACAAAAACAAGTTAGTTAAAAATCGCAAATCATCTCGACACACTCACCTACTAGAAGATAGCATGTGGTGTGATGTGACCATTTATTTCGACATTAATTTACACTATTTTATGTAAGAAGGAGCGATTATTACTTTCACACAGACGGAAAAGGCGGCAAGCTGGTTTGTTTTTATTTTACAACAATGTTGACCTAACGTACCTGTAAGCGCTATTGCTGAGCTGATTATGTTTGGTATTTCGATATCTACTAAAATTTACGATCTTGAAATAGGGACTTATAGACACAATGATTTTTATAATTTATCTCAGTCTAACTTGATATTATTTGCAATTTCAGTTGCGCCTCAGAGTCGAGGGACGGGCTATCCTCGAATGAAGCCGAGGATACCGTTCAATAACGAAGACACGTTCCGCGACAACTCACTAAACGGCTCACCCTGGCAGTACAACAATTACATGGGTAAGGCCGTATAAATGACCTGTCATTCTATTCTGCTAACGCTAAAAAGACAGCTTCAGCTTAGGAAGTAAATCAGCAACTGTGACGGGGCCATAAGCCCTGCCGGGGCTGCGGGATGTTCGAAAGAGTAACCGCGCCCCCAGAATAATAAGGGCTGAGGAAAGAACAATGGATGGGTTTTATTTAGTCTGTAAGGGTTTGACACTCCCTCCCGCCCCACCCACGGCGGCCAGACGGCGGTAGTGACATTATGAAGGGGTGATCATAAAATTCATCTAATCTGAAGAATAAATCCAGCAGTTTGGCACATTTTTCTATTCAAATGCTGTCAAAGAGCTATATTTTATACTTCTGATAAATCCTATTGAAAAATCAACCCTCAGTTATTGACTTTGCAACTAAAAATTTTAATATGTACTTACCTATGCTATTAACATAAGCAGACTTTTTTACAAACATGTTTGATTTTCATATAGATGTTGCGATTCCTGTGTTACCGCCATCACCGTACAAAGTAGACTCACCAGACCCGGAGTCACTGTGGCCCGAAGGACTATTCATACCGCCGTTTAACGCGCCAAGATTTGGGGCTGCCAGCCACCGTCGCAGTGAGGTATTGTCAGGTAAAGCTTATTGTAAATAGTGCATTTAACTTACTAACTATAACTAACGTAGTCTATCTACTGGTGGTGGGATCCTTCTTGTAAGAATTCATCTAGATTAGGGAAGCAGTAGTGTGAAACTTTCACACTTAGGTATGTAGCTGATTATATTGAGACTTAAGAACCCGTTGTTTGTTTTTTATGCGGGTACTTAAAGACTCTTCTGTCCGTCTGTCACCAGGCTGTATCTCATGCACCGTGACAGCTAGACTGTTGAAATTTTCACAGATAATATATTTCCGTTGTCATAGCGGAACAACAAATGCTTAAAAACCGGCCAAGTGCGAGTCGGACTCGCGCACCGAGGGTTCCGACCATTGCAAAGAAAAAATACGCAATAAAGTCGCAATTATCTTGTTTTTTTCCGACCGCATAATTAAGTTTGTTTTTAGAGGAAAATTGCTGATTACTTAAAAACTACCTGCTAGATCTCGTTCAAACCAATTTTCAATGGAAGTTTGCATGGTAATCTACATCATATATTTTTTTTAGTTTTATCATTCTCTTATTTTAGAAGTTACAGGGGGGGGGACACAATTTTTACCACTTTGGAAGTGCCTCTCGCGCAAACTATTCAGTTTAGAAAAAAATGATATTAGAAACCTCAATATATTTTTTGAAGACCTATCCATAGATACCCCACACGTATGGGTTCGACGAAAAAAAAATTTTTGAGTTTCAGTTCTAAGTATGGGGACCCCCAAAATTTATTGCTTTTTTTCTATTTTTGTGTCAAAATCTAAAAGCGGTTCACAGAATACATCTACGTGCCAAATTTCAACAGAATTGTTCTTATAGTTTCTGAAAAAAATGGCTGTGACATACGGACGGACAGACAGACAGACAGACAGACAGACAGACAGACAGACAGACAGACAGACAGACAGACAGACATGACGAATCTATAAGGGTTCCGTTTTTGCCATTTGGCTACGGAACCCTAAAAAAGATTATGATATACCTACCTAGTGTCTAATGTTGTATAGATAATGGTACGGAACTCTTCACACTTTGCACGAACGCACTTGGCCGATATTTTTACACCCCAGCACATGCAGTACAGCGTAGTGATGTCAAAGGTCTGGGTTACACTGCATCTGAAATAGGCAGGTAGTTAGCTACATAATATAATAAGTAGCATTTAGCATCAGATGAACATAATTTCTTGCTTTGCCTTTTGGTAACCAAGAAAACACCTAATGAAACTTAAATAGCCAGATATTACAGTACTTTTAGCAGTGTTTTAGCAAAGGTGACGCCTTTTAAAGCGACTAACGTAGTTAGGTACAAAACTCCTTTGAAACGGCTTGACCAATTCTTATGAATATTGGTCAAGCCGTATAAAAAGAAAATTTTGTGTGTACTTATATTCAGTAGGTCTGAGCATACGACGTAGGTAAACTGTTTTTCATACCCCTAAGGGCGGATTCGACCAAACTGGAATAAATTTTATTCTCGGCGTAGATCGCTTATCACTCGAGAATAAATCAATTTCACGTTTAACCAACTACAATTCGAGGAATAACGAGTCTATTCGGGAATAGTCACTATACCACCATTTTGCGTGGAATAAGAAGTTTATTCAAGGAATAATAAAATGGCGTCCTATTGACTTATGGTGTCATTTTAATTCACTGACATTTTTATTTTATTTTTTTAAATTTATTTAAAGGGCTTTGTCGCTTGGCAGTTACTTTTCCACGCTATAATACGACAAATTAGAGTTGACATGAGTTATGCTGCTGCACCCTCCCGTTTGTAGAGCAATTTTTTTTGGCCGCGTATTACATTCGTTCACATTCACTTCGCTATTCGTGAGTAGCTTATCCAAGTAAAGCTATACGCTAGATTGCATGGAAAAACGACTAATGATTTACTCAAGAATAAAATCGTGGTATATATTATTTTCCGCATAGTTATTCTTGTATAAATTCAGGTTTGGTCGAATCTACCCTAAGTGATAAAGGTGGTCCACCCCAAAAAAAAAGTAGCATTGCAACGCATGCCATGCGCAGCTAGTAGCGCAGTAGCGCAGCATATATAGGTATGTCTATATGACCATACATTCGGGTTACATTACTCGGAATGGAACTGTGCTCCGAGCTGATCAATAGGTTAGTCTTTGCATCTGATTAATAAATCTACAGAGTCGCTACAATTTCGCCGACCTCGCCTTCGCATGAATTATTTTCCTACCGATACGCGACATTGCACCGATAGTTTTATTATTTGCAAACCTGTCGCTCTGTCTGAGTGAACAGTGCTCCAGTATATCAAACGTACAAATCTAAGCATCTCCCATTACCTACCTAATATAGATTTTCTATTGCAGATGCTGAGTCCTTGGACCCTTACTTACTAGAAGGGTCAGAAGCAATAGCAGCGGTCAAGAGATCAAGTCGCCATGGTCTGCTTTACTTCCACGATATACCTCACATCGAGTCACTGCTCGCCAACCAGGAACTTAGGATCGAGAACAATTTGAAACCTCATAGAATAGCTAGCATACGTCATACGTGGCCGTACAACCGACCTTAGCGCACCCCCGACCGACGAATAAAACAAAACGTAAATAATTGCAATTATATATTTGTATACAAATGTAAAAATACTCAATAAAAGTCATTAATATTATACACAACTAAAACTATCTCTTTTATTTTCATATTCATTTACGAAATATATTTCGTTTACATAGACATACATACGTATGTTTGGAATGTAGGTTTTTGGAAGCTTATGTATAAAGTAATTATTTTTTTTGGACGTTTACTGAATTATCGACCTTATATTAAACTTCAATAATAACTTGGTAAAAAAATATTTATAAATATGAAGCTACCCTTATACAATATTGATTTCCTTTATTAATACTCATACATATTTTTAAATGTTGATTACAAATAATATAAAAAAAATATATATAAAAAAAATACCTAGTAATATTTAGAGTCAGATCATCGTATATCTTGAATTTAATATTCATTACCATACAACGTAAATACAATAATGTCATATTTTAATTCACAATCAAGTCATTTAATGAGCAATGAGTAGAAAATTTGAATATCTATAAATGGACGGAATTAAGTCATTATATACTTAATTATTATTTTATCAGCTACACCATTATCTCATTCTATTTTTGTAACTCCTAACAGATCATTATTTACTTTCTTACTATTTATAAACATTCTTAGAAAATAACAAAGGTAAAAAAATATTATTCAAACGAAAATAACACTACAGGCAGTGATTTGATTACATATTGAACACATTATTTAATTAAAATACTAGTTGCCTTATAGGGCTACAAGTATCACAATTCAAAAAACACAATAAAATACTTGCACTGTGAGAGTTCACTTAAGAAAATGACATAATTTACAAGAAAAACTAAAAGACAATTTTACTTTATAAGTCACTTTGGACTCATGGTTTTTTTAATGACTGCATTTATGCTAGTGAGATGTTTTCAATACAATCGTAAATATCCCTATTATTGGTACCTAAATGTTTTAAAATTTTCTTAATAATAAGTGGTCAAGCAGGAACAATGATAATGATGTTAAAACTCATTATCATTAAAATTTTCTTCAAAATTCATAATTTGTTCAACACACCTTGTGGTTGAGGAATCATTAAATAATAATACAACATCTTAAAACATAAACTAAAAAGCCATAGAAATATAAGAACTTAATCATAAGAATTGTGATGCACAATGCAAAAAGTTTATATATTGAACCATGTTGATTCAAATTTGAAAGTAAAATAAAAAAAAATGTACTTGAAAAGCATATTATGCAATGAATGATGTTGTTGCATTGAACTACTAGGGGGTGTACAACCTTAAGTCTCCTAAATTGTTCTGATTTATTCTATAAACTGAGTTTGATGCAACATTTTTTAACATGGTATAATTAGTAGTAATCTTCTTTCAATTTACATTGCTAACATCAAGCAAAGTTTCATCGCCAAATTAGCAGAAAACTCTTTAAGAGTTGGGATTGTTAAAGCATGGAACTTGGCATGGAACCCAACATTGTGTGGGACTAGGATGAGATGCTAATAAAGAATCATAAGAGAATCCTCACATCAGGGAGCCAATATTCATAAGTGTATGATCTGTAGTTGCAGGCCAATCTCCAATTTCATTGTATAGTTAGCTTTTTTTTGTATGATAATATTAATGTTTTTAGGATTGAGATTAGAGCCTTCTGGCAGAACATGTTGCAACTGCTTATATAATAAACATAAGAGCATCAACCTCCTTAGATTACATATCACAATATTTTAAATTCTTCAAGAAAAATATTTTCTAAAAATAGTAATTGTACAAAGTAATAAAGATAGCCGATGCAAATATGATTGGATGTGAAGACAGTCCAACTGCTAAGTTGCAAAGGTCACCATTGCAGAAACACATGTAAACCTTTTTACGGTTCCACATAGTGTATGCACACCTTTCTTCGTAATCACTTGGGGCTCGTTGTAGGCACATCCGTTCAGTGGCAGCCCCATAATCTGTAAAAGAGGAGAGATTATTAATATGAGAAATAGACAGCAATTGTTGATAACAGAAAAGGGACATTTTATTATATAATATAAAATATAAAATGAGAAATAATTATTAATTATGAAAGTAATCCTTTGACCATTAGTTTGATCAAAATTAATAATCATACCCTAGGCTAGAACTATCAAATGATTGATATCAAATTTAAATATACCACAATTCCTAAATCCTTTACATAAGTGAAAGGGTTTTTTTCAAGTTATTAATGAATATTATTCAATACTCTATTGATTAGGCAATAATACATGTATTTCTTAGTTTTATTAGCTTACCATCAGATCTGAAAGTCCCCACAGTGCCTTCTATTAGTTTTCCACACCATCCCGAGGGACAGGCCACAACATGAAGACCGGATTCAATTATGGTCTCTGTCACATTTATTGGAAAAGGATCACCACAGGTACCAAGTTCTCCTCGAGATCTACATCTTATGCAACGCTTGTGTAAACCTGGAACATAAAAAATAATTTTCTAATATTGTCTAGAAAATAAACTTTCTATTTTCACTACATATAATTTTGATGAATATTTACACAAATCACTTTTTAAAAGGTATGATTTACTAACTGTCCGTACCAGGCAAGTAACTTACACACATTCCTAGACAAGCTATTGTTGAACAACTCTCACTTTACCTTGATAAATAAATTCGTGTCAAAAGTATAAGTGAAAACTTACTTTGAACTTCCTGTACTACAAAGAATAACAATATCGTAACCAAAATCACACTATTGCAGTTCATATTGTATTGAGATACTTTTATAGAGGTACAAAAATATATTAGATCAACTTTTAAAACTTTTCATCTTTATTTGAATTCATAGAACTCAACCAACTCATTCGCAAATCGCAAGTTTTATTGCCGTACGCGCGTCAGCTGTCAACACTGCACACTCAACAGCTGTCAAATTGTTGTGGTGTAAAGATTACTACTTGATCTGTGGTGCAAAGAGAATTACATTTGAACGTATAGTCCGACATGGCTATTTATGAACGTGGCTGAAAAGTGAACTAACGCTAGCCACCATCTTGAAATGTCATTTTGGTGATACCGGCCAAGGAAAAATTCTTACCCAACTATTAGTAAAAATATAGCGCTATTCAATAAGACTAGATTTTGCCCTTGAAATAGTTTAGAAAGGGCAATGATGATTTGCGATGCCTCTGGTGTTGTAGATATCCATCGATCGCGGTGACTTAGTACATAATAATCAGGAAGGTTTCGGCTTGTGAGCCACCTACTAACATCCAAATGTGTGTTAAATGTTTAAATATTGCATTTTATTGTTTCCAATTTAAGATTATTATTAAAACTTAAATGATAAATTAATAAATTGCTATTTATCATGTCATGATTAACTTAAAAAAATGGAAATTTCCATTAATTGGTATCATTATCACTGAAAATGACATTTCAAGATGGTGGCTAGCGTTAGTTCACCTGTGAGCCACGTTCATAAATAGTCATGTCGGACTATAATAACTATCTACTATTAATCTATGCATTGAATTACAACTCTGACCACTAGTGTTTATAATAGTAGTCAGAGTTGAGATGAAGTCCGTAGGTAGACATCGAAAGATATTTACTTATTTTGTATGAATAATGTATTATATAAAATAGCAAGATTGTGCACTGAAGCCTAAAAATGTGCCTTTGTGAGATAGCTCTAAACTGAATTTCATCCCTTTTTAATCGGGTGTCTATAGCATTTGATAATAAAGGACGTTGTGATTAGATATATTGATGTGTGGTTGTGATTGATTACATTGATTGTGGGGGAGGATAGGCCTGTAGATTGACAACATGCCCCAATCAATGGTCTTTTGACATTAACACCCAGTTGCTTCAAAAAATATCAGGTTACTTAGAAGTGGAACGGAAGAACTGTGCTGCAAAGTGTTTTTCGTCTTAATATTTATGATTATGTTTACTAAATTATTATGCCTACGAATTGATAACATAAAAAATATTAAAAGTGCTGTGATTAAAATGCTTGTTATTGCTGTCATGCATGTTTTGTGATATCCGTAAAAGTATAAATGATAGAAAGTTGGTGCATCTGGTCATAAATCTATATTGGTAAAGTAACATTAAAGCTGTCAAACGAAATTGAGAGTATTTTCTACTTTCCCTTTTTAGCTCGTTTGCATATCCTGTTTTTCTAATCTTCTTTAACAGCCTTTTTGCTGACAGTTGTAGTATTCTAGGAAGAATGGAGGTTCGAGTTCAACTTTAAGCTAAAACATGGTCACAGTACGGTACAGTCAGATTACACTTCGGATTAATTACCTAACACTTATAAATCATCAAAAAAAGCAAATACGTTCTTGTCACAAATCGCAAACAATGTTCAGTTAAAATATGGAGGATAAGCAAAGAGATAGAATACTACCTCTTTGAGGATAAGCAAAACAGTTAGTAAAGAACAAACGTGATTACATTATCTGTAATTTTCGGCCGAATATGGCGCCATCTGCATGCAATGTTGAGTGTACCTCCCCATTAAAGTATTTGATTGATCGTCAAGTAGTGAACGCGAATACAAACGCGGAAAGTACTTTAAAAACCACATTTATTACACAATTAAAGGATTAAGTATTTCTAACAATCCTCGAATAGCAGTTTTGATGTCGATTATTATAAATCCAAAAAAATAATAGTTAAGTAAACATTTCACTTTAATAGCCTCTCTCTTTCGAAGTACAAACGACTATATTCATGAATTCCTTTTTTGTTAACATGAAGGGGATCTACGAAAGACGACCTCCGATGCCAAGCAACACAAACTCCAGCGCAGTAACATGTCATCGCTAGCGACAGTACAAATCCCAGATAAATTGAGTAACGAATGAATTCTGAAATGTTTCAATTTTCATGATTATTTAGTTCTAACTATTATCTACCAAGTTTAGTTACTTTACGGGAATTTGCTTGGTGAGGGAATAGGCATTTAGAATATAATAAGTAGGTATAATATATTATTATAACAACGACAAAGATTACAGAAAGGAAGTAAAGTTTACCTTGATTTAATAATTTCGATTTAGACACAACTCTTACTTCAAACTCTTGAACTTTTTTGCCATTTATCAAACACGAATAATTACCTTCTTCGTTTTTACTAATGTGTAATATATGCAAAGAATTATTGGTGTCTACTGATATATGCGGTTCTTCTTCATTTTTGCATAAAATATTATTTCTGTGAAACATTCCGGAATATGTTACTTATTTAATTTTAGTGACAAGAAATAAATATTTTATTTATATAAGCATAAGCATTACCTAAATAAAGAATTTAATATTTTTGCGTCTTTTAACCATTGTAAATCCGAATTAGGAATTGCATCCGCACATAAAAGAGTAACATGACTGTTTTCTTCTACTTGCTTTGTAGTTTTATGTTTATCCTTATTTATTTTGTGCCTCGCTGTAATAAGATATGACAATATACCAATGTATAATAATTATTATAAAAATCCAATATTATATTTGAGGGGTGATTAGCAAGGTTAAGCTGCGCAAGCCGCGTTCAGTCCCTGGATGGGTTAAACGTTTCTTAACAAAGTGAGGCCCTCCTGCGCCTGATCTCTCCCCGGTTGTGTCCGACTGCCGACCCATCGGACCATGAGAGTGAGGAAATAGAAGGTGCGTCTACGCAAGCGCTTGTGCACAATAATATCTCCGACCTAAGACCGAAGGTGGTCTGGAGAGATTATTATTAACAATAGTTTATTCTAGTATAAAAATCTGAACTAAAATACTAAATTTCCTGCTTTAGATAAAATATAGTTTTATTAGTATCATATAGTATCTACTTTTTATCAAAATAGTATGTTTAAGTATGTTTAATAAAATTACGAAAAATACAAATTACTTAATAAACTATGTTTGATGATGAATGATGCTTTATTATTACCAGTTCGTTTTTTATAATGACATGGTTCCTGTGCTTCATAGTCAGGAATATATCTAATAATTTTACTTAATTCAGGCAGTGTTTTATTGAGTTGTAATGAACGACAGGGGATATCATAGCCATCAGTTAAATACAAAATGGCTTCAGTATTAGGGGAAAGGTCCTTCCGTGTTAACTGAAAAATAAATTAAAAAATACCAAATATTTGCTAAAACCTATTCATAAACTGCACGCAAGTTATGCTATATATAAAAAACAAAACGAGTAAGTCCACTCCAAAGGTTGTAATTATATCAGACTAGTTATTTCCCGTGATTTTAACCGTATTCAGAGGAAACTACTTCACGTACCCCAATAAAAAGTATCTTGGGTTAATCCAAGTTATGAACTATGTGTGCTGTGTACTAAATTTTATCCAAATACATTCAGTAGTTTTTGGTGAAAGAGTAACAAATATACACACAAACATCATCACAAACTTTCGGATTTCTAATCTTATAATATTTTTGCCTTGCTATTTTTCTAAAAACAAGAAGGGAAATTAAGATGAAATGTAATCTTACACTGTTACTTAAGCATTTACCTCAAAGTTGCTATTATTAATAGCAATGGGCTGCAAACGACATCTACCCAATCTTTTATGTACACCTTTCTGATGATCAATTTCATTACATTTACCCCAGTTATCCCAAATTGTTATTAATTTAAAAGTAATATTATAATCTCTTAATGACTGGAAAGGTGCCTCTTCAGATATTTCAAATTGTTTATTTAAAGATTCAAAGTAGTTCCGTTTGTATTCTGACCACTGGTCAGACGTTCCAAGTTTGGGACTAACATCAACGTTAAATATACCTGGTAATAGGAAAATCACTATTTAGACTACCTACCAATTGTTGTAGTTATATTTTCACGAATTTCACGTACTTTCTAGTGCAGTTTAGCAAGCGGTAGTTTGAATAGTTGAATGATTTCAATATTTTAACCTGACTGCACCGAAGCAAAAATGAGGATTATGATTTTCATCGGCGTTGTTTCATCTATTTCCTCGTAGTTTCTAAACTACTTTACATAATTTGACAAATAAGGTATTTTTGGAAGCATCTTAATCGTCCGCTGGCTTATAACCAGCTCTGTTAAAAGACACATGAAAGTTTCGAAAAGATCAAACAATTTTCTAACCTTTAACTAAATAAAAAGTATAAATCGATTAAACGATCCAATACAAGATTTCGATTCTATTTCAACTGTTTGGGGACTAACCTTCAAGAATGTACATAAACACATTTCCCTCTTTCATTTCAGGAGTTTTACACAAATAAATTCCTGAATAATTATCACTGAAATCGTAAATATTTAACATATGAACCGGTGTTATTGACAGTTTGGTACTGAAATCGTTCGCTGGAATCTCTGTTAATACGTTTTTCCTTTTTTTGTGAACTCTCGGTGCATAAAACCACCATTTTGGATTATAGTCCTTTTTTGATTCGCTGAAAAAATATGATGACTATAAAATACTCCCAAATCAAGTGAAGCGGAAGTAACGACATCTCCTTATAGCTCTGTGTTTTCTTCTCTATTGTAATAACAACTGCTATCAAGATAGCAGCCGGGAAGATGTTTTAACGTCCCAGGCACGGGGATATATCAACACCAATTTCCTGATTCCAGGCTGTTTTGTGAATTCTCTAAATCCACAAAGAGATTTCGGCCAGACCCGGGAATCAAACCAGGGAACCTCCGGTTACCAATACGGAATATGGATGGAGATGGAGTGTAATTCGATTCATTATTTTTTGAATTTGATATAAGAATCTACAGACAACAT
Organism: Pyrrhia umbra; assembly: GCA_963891755.1. NCBI lineage: Eukaryota > Metazoa > Arthropoda > Insecta > Lepidoptera > Noctuidae > Pyrrhia > Pyrrhia umbra. The sequence continues at coordinate 10,058,861 of OY982922.1, read as the reverse complement.
TAAATGGGGATATCAATGAAAATTTACATTATTTTGCATAGGTTTGTTTACTTTAATAATGCGGGATGTTAATCTACTAAATAATCTATCTTCTAATTATATAAATAAAAATGAAATGTCGAAATTTATGTACGCGCATAGCTTCTGAACGACTGCACAAAATTAGATAATTATTTTTTGTGATCGTTATTGACAGACAAAGATTGTATATAAGAATGACAAAAAAATCGAACAGAATGAAAATACAGTGGAATGTGGTTCAGGGTCAGTTAATAAAGAAGAAAGTGCTTACTTACCAAAATTGACACCATAAGTGTACAGTTGTTCCAGTAACAACATCCACAACCCTTGGTCTATTTTTTGCCGTGTTAAAAAATGAAACATTATCATAGCAAGATGTAATTTCCAAATAATGTGATGCATTTGAAATTGCACCCTTTGTACTTATTATAGCGGTAAAAGTAATTATAATGACTTGATAAAAAATTGACATCCTGAAATATATATATTTTTAATTAAATAAGAATATCTCAGGCATTTCCAAGAAGATTAGCCTTTTGGAATTATTTCGAGTTATTTTAGTTTTATGCCATATTTTCTGTATCCAGTCGAAAATGCTAAAAATAACAAACAAAGTTTATCTGTGGACTAAATCGATATGAACGCCCTCTACGGATGTGAAGAAAGAGTAGAATAAAATCTGTGAACTGCGAGTTTTATCATGAACCTATTAGTCAGTCCCATGAATTTCAAAATGTAGGATAAAAGAAAGTAAATAATTTTACTATTATTATGTATTTCGTCTAAATATGTATGATATATGATTAGTTAATTATGATATCTATGCATTGATACCATAAAAAAATATTAAAATAATGCTAATTATTGTTATCAAGTTTTGTTATATTCGTAAAACTATAAAGTATAAATAGTTTGGTACAACAGGCTGTTATTGTGGCTGTGTGAACGCATCTGTACCCACGAATAGCTTGAAGTCAAACATTCATTCCAATGAATGTACAACTCTTTGGTACAACTAGTGGAAGTCTGTTAAAGTGTGAACAGCATAAAAAATATCTGAAATTTGTGTCCCAACTAAGCAACTTATCATATAGATTTAACATATTACCACAGTATAATATATCTCCCTACATTATCGCATCGAATGTACTTATGCGGAGCAACGGCTGGGGACTCGCGGGGAGGCGGGCGGTGTCAACCGCGTCCCGCAAACACGCTTACTTTGCGGGACGGAGCGCGAGGGGCCAGACGCGGTCGTGTTTTGTTGTTTCGCTTCGTTGTTATTTTATTTCCCATTTTGTAACAACTTTAGCGTTTCTACTTACACCGGCGCGACGGCATCACGGGTCATCAAAGGCGTTGCGCTACTGTAGGGAGATATTGTAATACTGTGATGTTACCATATTACATAATTTATAATATGTACTCCGTATATGGTAAATCAGTATCTTTTTCAATTTTCAATTTTTCAATTTTTTTCAATTTTTCAAATGGAAAAATAATACCCTCTAGCAGGCATTGGGTTTTGTTTTCATAAACGCAACAAAAAATCACATGTGAGGTTATTTCATGTCATACAGATAATACTCAAACACTTTTTGGTAACTTTTCCTTCAATATTGTCTTAAGACCAAATTTGTAGGAATTATTGATAAAATGTTTTAATTTGTTATACCAAAAGGGAAATAACATTATTATTTTATAACACTTAAAAAACAAACTAATGTTTTAGTAATATCCACCTTACGCTTACACTGGGTACTCTTCAGTTTATATCCGATCGCATTTGTTCTTGGCGCTCTCATCTTCAAATTAAATCAAATTTACTACATCAACATGGCGGATAAATCAGAAAGTAAGTTTTGTTTATATTGTTATTTAATTAATTGTTCAACTATTACAACTATTAATAATGTATAGAAACAAATGCTTTTTTAAATTGTTTACGTACCAGTATTTATTTTAAATTCTTGTGTTCTCCTCTGTAGCTACGATTGTAATGTGGTTCGCTAGATTCAAAATTTGAAAAAATTCAAATTTACAGCCGAAATGTCAATCAGTTTATCATTGGATCTGAGAATTATAGTGTGCTCCGTATTTTTATCTATAAATATCCTTTATGAACAATGGTTAATTGTGCCAATTAATGAGAAGTTTCCTTGATTGTGACTAATTACAAATTGTTATTTTTGTTTAGGAGAACATGATGAAGAGGATTTTTCGCCTAGATCCCATTACAGAGTTAAGGATGAACCAATGGATATGGATTTTCCAGAAGAGGAAGAAGAACCTCCAGCGTTTGGACCAGCCGCGCTTGGTCTTCATAGAGTCGGTACCAAGTTACCGCCAAAACCAGCACCGAGTGAACCCGTCCAAAAGTTGAATGCGCGAGGCATGCCAGCTCGCATCAGAAAGAAAAACAGATTTATATTTGTTGATGATTTTGTAAATACATCGCCGCCGCGGCAATCACCAAAACGAACTCCGAAAATTATAACTAAAACTCCTAATAAACAATCAAGTGCTAAAAAACAGAAATCCCCTTCAAAAGTTCAAAGGGCAAATGAAAAGTATGATGAGAAGTCTGAACCTGTTGGATCCCAAACTCAAGACACTAAGTCTGGTCATCGAAATGGAATGAGGTTAAGAAATCTGCTGAAATTACCTAAGGCTCACAAATGGGTGTGTTTTGAGTATTTCTATAGTAATATTGATAAAGTATTATTTGACGGAGAAAATGATTTCATGATTTGTCTGAGAGAATCTTTTCCCCAACTGAAAAACCGTAAATTAACACAAGTGCAATGGTCCAAGATTAGGCGAATGATGGGCAAGCCCCGAAGATGTTCCCAGGCATTCTTTGATGAAGAGCGTAGAGAACTTGAAAGAAAACGGAAATTAATAAGATTTATACAGCAAAGGAAAGCTGCTGATATCAGTGTTAAAGACTTACCAAATGAAATACCAATGCAACTAGTAGTGGGAACTAAAGTAACAGCTAGATTACGTAAACCACAAGATGGTTTATTTACAGGGTGCATAGATGCAGTTGACACATCCAATAACACATATAGGATAACTTTTGAACGCCCCAAACTAGGTACGCATTCTGTGCCAGATTATGAAGTACTATCTAATGAACCTCCTGATACTATTAGTCTTTCCAGTATAACCAAGAAATTTCGACCAAGATTTGTTCTTCAAGATATATTTAGTTTGTATGAACCAACCAACAATAATTCTCAAGGTGACCCACTTATTGGTTGTTCAGACTTAGCAAAACAAATAGATACTATTGGCAGTTACCCATTTGCCCTTTTAGAACTTATTGTCAAACTAAGAAGAATTTTAAATGCTAAAAAAGACAAAATTAATTTGTTAAAAGAATACAACTGTGATGCTGAAAAAAGAAAATCATTTGGCCAAAAGATGCCAGAGGATTTTGAAAGAAAATATGCTGCAGTGGTAATTGAATTGGAAAAGATGAATATGGATTTACAAGATTACATAAATGATGTACAACAGTACTGTCAACAAATTGCTCCAGAGCCTAGCTTAGCTGCAATGTTGGTGCCTTCCCACTTGAGAGAAATATGCCGGGAGAAAGCATCTTTGCTGGTTGAAAAAAATAATAATGGTTCTGTCAAAGACCCTAATCTGATTGATCTTATTACAGATCTTATTGCTTTAATGCTTCAAGTAAAAAGCTTGTCTGATTCAGATCAAAACGCATATGAATTAACTGTCTTGCAGGGCACAATGGAACAAATAAAAATGAAGTTAGAACCACATCATCAAAAACTATTTCAAAACAATGTAGAGATTCATATGCACAGGATTCAAATGGGTCTAGGTCAAATGACTCCTAATAGTTATGTTGCTGGTACATAGTGTGCAATAACTATATATATTTTATTTATGACAATTTGATCATTTGCTGGATGCTTAATGAATTTTATTTAAAAATAAATATGTCAGTTTTGTCTCAGAAAAATATATGTGGTGCATCATAGTCATACTATGATTAAATTGTGAATTTCTAGTTGGAATATTGTATGATAAAGAAATCATTTTTTAAGGAAAATAGAATTGTAATTTATTATGATTTGGTTACATGGATTCACAATGCAGTGCCATGAATAAGTAGTACTGGTATTTACATGTGTAGCCAAGAAATAAAATATGACAAGATTATAAATATTGTATTATTTTCCTCACACATACATCAAAATTTTCTTTTTGGTACATACTATATAGATAGCGAATGGATTCCAGCTGTCCAGAACTGTGATGGTTGGCGCTCTTGGAGGGAGGGCCACGTTCAGCAGTGGACTGCAATATGCTGATATACACATGATAATGATATAGGCATAGTATTGTATTCTCTTTGGATATAGGTCTAGATTTCGTAATATATTTTTTAAATATGAATAATTACAGATTATACTGGGAACTACTTAACACACCTAGATAAAAAATAGCTTATAAAATATCTCCAGGGTCCCATCTACCTCCATAGCAATTTTTATCAAAATTGTTTCAGCCGTTTAAATTAAACCGTGAAAATGTAAGAAACTCACTATCGCATGTATCATAAAAGTAGTTCTATATTTTATTTGATTGCCTCTGACAAATCTCAAAATAATCAAAAATGTAGATTGTGATTTCTGTTGTGAGATTGTTCGAAGTCACAAGAACGAGCATACAGGATATTCCTAAGGCTTAGGGAATAATTAATGCGGCCATACATTCCATATGGCATGCGCACAGCAAATCCTTTAAGCGTTAAATGTCGAGCTGTTGTTCTGGTGTGCGGACGGGTAAAGAGTTACCGCGGTCTCAGTATTGAACGCAAAGGGAAATTGAAAGGGGAACATAGGGTGGGTTTTAGCCATTAGACTCTGATACTCCATTCTGCTCCACGCACGGCGGAGGATGATTTCCCATACATATATAAAATCATTGTAACTTAACGTGATATGAATATAGATTTTTATTGAATGATGAAGGACTACATTATACTTGTTACAAACATTATTATTTTTACAAGTGAAGAATCATGCTTATTCAGATATTCATGTAGAAAAAAAATATTTAAATAAAAATACATTATCTGAATAAAATTGGCTACTCTAGTCCAGCTAATAGTAATAATAGGTACAGTAATATTCTCAATATGTATAAAACTAACACATTAGGACCAAACTTCATGTTTTGTATTTGTTTAAAGTTTCCAGTAATTCATCAGCTTCATCTGAAGTTTTTACCCGGATTAAGATAGGTGTAGGTGGGGGTTTTGATTCTGGTGTAGGTATACATACCAACATAACATTATTTTTACCCATGCGTTGTGTAGGGATAGCAGACACTAATATCAAGTTAACTAAAATAGTGCCCAAGTTAGTATTGGCTCTCACTAGTAGCTGATGTTTTCCACTTTCTTCAACTTTCTTGATATAAAGTGTTCCAACACCTTTGTCAACAAAATTGCCATCTTTCTTTACAAAAACTTTACAACGCTTATCATAAACAGAGTTGTCTTCAACAACTGGTGTGAATTCCACTTTAGGTGGTGCATCTTCATCTTCATTGGCTTCCTCTGCTGTGTCTGTGTTTTGTTTAACATTAGAATTAAAACTGAAAGGTTTCCCAATTCCAAATGAAAATGGTGCTGCTGACCCATTGGCAGCTGTTGTACTAGTAGTTGTGGCAAAGGAGAAAGGAGAAGAAGTTACAGCGCTAGCTGTACTTGAAGTAATGGCACCAAAAGAAAATCCTGCAGAGCTAGTAGTAATTGTACTTGATGTATTAGTAGATGAACCAATCCCAAAGGAAAATGTGCCTGGTTTTTCAGCTGCTGCGGTAGTACTACTTTGAGTAGCAAACAGAGATTTAGAATTTGGTGACACATTAAAAATAGATGGTCCTGACGTATCACTTGTTGCTGCAGGCTTGGTAGCAAATTTGCCAAATTGAACTTTTGTATCACCTGTAGAATTTTTGTCATCCATTTTTTTTTCAGGGTCTTCTGTATCAGAACCTTTATATTCATCCTGTATTTCTTTTAAATACTTGTCATAATCTTTAAATATTGGAGAAAGAATGCAGAGAGGTGTTTGTTCCACATGTTTTTTTATCCAGTCACATACCGATTCATTTAAACCTTTTAGTTTTGAATAGTATTTCATTTTTTTATCATTCTTGGTGTCTTCTGTATTCTTTTTGTTGTCATTTGGATTTAATTCTGGTTTTGATGTCATACCAAATGTATTTTGTACTGCATTGGTATTTGTCATGGGTTGAATTTTAAACGGAGTAGAATTTGAAGTTGTTGAAAATAATGACTTTGCTACATTAGCACTGGTTGAAGGAATGTCAAATTTGCTAGAGGTAACTGGTGCAACTGATGATTTTGTGGAATCAGTATTGTTATCTGTTGAGCTAGTAACAGTCTGAATCTTGAATGGAGAATCATTGACAGTGGAATCTGCTTTTGATGTAATAAACATAGATGGAGGTGAAGTTGCATTTTGAGAGGGAACACCAAAGAGGGAACTTGAGCCTGTTTGAGTTGATGGAGATCCAAATGGGGACTTAGTTGGTGTTGTAGTTGATTGAATGCCAAAAATACCACTGCTAGGGCTGGCAAGTGGCTTATTTGAAAATAAACTGGATGTAACAGATGAATCTGCCTTGCTAGATGAACTATTGTTGTCATTGCTTCCATTAGTTAACTTTGACAAAAAGTCAAATGATGCAGGTTGAGCTTTATTGAATCCACTAAATCCACTGAAGACACTTTTCTTGGGCTGAAATAAATAGAATAATTTAAGTAAGTCAATTAAAAAGATAACTTATTTTGTTTAGGTAGTATTTGCAGTTTGTCAGCTTGTTTATGATGTCCTTCCTAAAGTTGCAATCTATATTCATGCCAAATTACATTCAAATTATTTCAGCTGTTTTAATGTGAAAGTTTATCTGACAGACAGAATTACTTTAATGTTTATAATTTTAGTGAGGACTTCTACATTTGATTAAAAACTTAGTCATCTTAAATTATAAATCTAATGTATGGTATGAGTGGTAATAAATCATCCTCTTCCAATTAATCAAAGGGTATTTGGAGGTTGTTTTTGTGCTTAGAGATATATTTGAACATGTTAACATATTAACATAGGTCACATCTAGGTGGGGTGGAGTCCACATAATTGTTTTGTTTAAAATGTATACAGAAAGAACATGCTTAGCTTTTTAGACTCTCGGATCAGAATAATTATTTAGAAATGAGACATTCATTTACAACCTTACAAGAGAGTTGTCTGTCAACCACAGGACTGAAAAAATATTGAATTTACCTCGTCACCGGCAAGTTGCGTACGCCTTTTTGCAGTCCTGATAACACGTTTTTCAAGCAATTCCTTGGGCGCAATTTTAAAACTGCCCATTTCTTCATGGTCTGCGGGATCATCTTGATCCCAATTCTCATGATTCAATTCGGTAGTGGCTTGTCGTTTAACGGACATGTTAAAGTTGATAAAACAATCTAAACAATATCAATAGTTGTGAAAATACAATTTTTTGTCGTGGCGCCAGTCACCATGAAAATTTCAGAATGAACATGTCGTTTCCAATTTTGTGTAAATATTGAGTTCTGGCACAGTTTATTAGTACACTTCTAAAATAATCAATAAATGAGGTTTACTATTGTTAGAATCTTAAATTTCAATTTAAAATATAATTATCAGTTTTACGTCGATATTTCACAGGCCGACAGCGACAGAACAGGCGACGACATTGATTTGATTGAATGAATGAATGAATTTCAACCACAGACTACTAATAGATTCTACGTTTAACATTGAATGAAGTTAATTGAATACGGAATTACGCCCAAGTGCGCCTAAACTACCAAAAAACTCTTGAAGGTAGCTGATATAAACTCAAGTAACCTCAGTAGTATCGTGTCATCATCTGCCTAGCCCTCAGTGGGCCTAGCACGAATCACTTTCGAAAAAGTATTTGTATTGACAACGATTTTTGAATGGAATATACTAGCTTCTTACGATCATTTTTTTTAATTTATGACTTTAATCATATCTTTGGATGCTGAAAATTGTCATTTATATAATTTAAACATAAATTTTGCTGTGGTATGACATGGCTGGCAGGTGAACTAACGCTATCCACCATCTTGAAATGTCATTTTTACCCGACTGCGACAGAAGGAGGGTTATGTTTTTAGTGATAATGATACCAATTAATGGAAATTTCCAATTTTTGAAGTACATCATGACATGATAAATAGCAATTTATTAATTCATCATTTACGTTTTAATAATAATCTTAAATTGGAAACAATAAAATGCAATATTTAAACATTTAACACAGATTTGGATGTTAGTAGGTGGCTCACATGCCGAAATCCTCCTGATTATTAAGTAGTCACCGCGGCCGATGGATATCTACAACACCAGAGGTATCGCAGATCATCATTGCTCTTTCTTAACTATTTCAAAGACAAAATCTACCCTTATTGAATAGCGTTATATTTTTACTAATAGTTGGGTAAGAATTTTCCCTTGGCCGATATCACCAAAATGACATTTCAAGATGGTGGCTAGCGTTAGTTCACCTGTCAGCCACGTTCATAAATAGCCATGTCGGACTATATCAGACTTTCGAGCTTCTAACTTCCCGTAATGACTGTCAAAGATCTACAAATGATAGTCGGAACCAATTGCTTATAGTCCGAAATGACTAATTATGAACGTGGCTGATAGGTGAACAAACGCTAGCCACCGGCGATTATTAAAACAAAAAAGTAATTATTTTATTCATTCATTCATTTATTAATAAACTAGCTTTCCGCCCGCGGCTTCGCCCGCGTGGTATTTTTTTTACACCTTGGGTTACATTATTCAAGTTTTAGTAGGGATCCCTAATTATTTCTGGAAATAATAATAGCCTTTGTAAAGATGTAGCTTTCTAACGGTGAAATAACTTTTCTGGTTGATTTTTTACACCTTGTATCCGAAAAACCCAAATATTTTACGGAACCTTATTTTTTTCCAAAATAAAATTTAGCCTATGTTACTCGTGGATAATGTAGCTTTCGAATGGTGAAAGAATTATTAAAATCGGTCCAGTAGTTTTTGAGCCTATTCATTACAAACAAACAAAGTTTTCCTCTTTATAATATTAGTGTAGATAAGATTTTATTTTGTACATTATTTTTTTAATTAAAATTGTCACCATTGTTAGAAAGAGATACAGTAGTGGCTTGTGTTTGTCCCGCTCGGTACACTTTTTGGTCAAGAGATCAATCCAGTTTGTTTTACGACAGCCTACTTCCATCCAGAGCTATGTATGTGTTGGGATCCATGTATACATGAACACAGTAACACACAATGGTATACGTCTTCTATGTGTGAGTGTATAATTATTTCAATTTCATTCAACTCACTTCGTTGATTAAAGTTGTTCTATTTGCTAATATAATTTTTATTCCATTTTGGTTAGTAAAGATCTAAATAAAAACAATTTTATTTTGTTTAAATTTCTATTAATTCCATTATATAATAAACGTCCCGCGCAGTGTAAAGTTTCTGAAAGCGCAATAGTTACTTGATATTTCGCGTTTTTGAGTGAAACAAGGAAGAGTTGTTTCTTCGTGAGCTGAACTTAGTATACTTTGTTTAATTGTTATTATAAGTAGATAAATAAATACAAACTGTTAATGACTCTTGTTAACAATTTTATAAAATAGAGATTAAAGCATGGAAGTTTCTAATGAAATAAAGGAGGATATTCGCAAAACCCAGTCGGACTTGAAAAATGCGATTCGAATCCATCAGGTTGGTGAATTACATTTTATTTAAGTAAAATTAAAGGTTTTTGTGTAATATACTAATATTATACATTTTTTAAGGTTTGGGTTGCGCGCCTTCAAGAAGACGAAAACGTAAGAGACATTGATTGTTTTCTTAGCTATAAATAACTGTTTAAAATTCATTGGAATAAACTGAGTATGCTTTGTTTGCAGAACATACATCTTAGATCTAAAGTTAAAGAAGCTGAGAAAGAAATTATTGCAATTGGACAAACTCAAGTAAGTTAAATTATGGTAATTGTTGACTAAAATGTGTGAGCACTTTATCTCTTAAATATTTTATTCAGTAAGTAAGCACAACATCTGTAACAACCAAATCACATTCATTAAATCTGTATTTTTATGTTTAATGATAAACCTTAAATTTAGGTTTTATTTACATTATTTTGAATAATATGTTGCATGTGACTGATAAACTCAAATGGTAAGATGGGGTTATTCATTATAAAAAAGGTTTTGTGTAACATTTAATAAAATGTTCTACTGAAGTTTTTTTGTTCATGATATCATGAGGAAATAGCATTATTAAATACTATACTAATATTTTATATTAACTTATATTTTTAAGATAAGGAAAAGTATTAAAATTCTATCAATCTGTCCACCTAAATGTAACTCAAAATATTTGTAAAATAAATTAATGTATGATTTTATTATGTAAAGGCTAAATATTATATAAAAGACATCTAGATACTAATTACCTTGTAACCTATGTGTACCTTATACTTTTATTAATAATTATTTTCAACAACAGCAAATTACTTTATATGCCTCCATACACAAGTACTTGATTAAATACATCAAGGGTGGTTAAGTTTATTATAAGTATTACACAATTGATGATTATCACATAGCACTGCTGAGTCTTATTTTGATTTGTTTGGATCTTATTTCAGACTATAAGAAAAAAAAAATATATATTATAAATTTTCTTGATTGCAGAAACTAGTTGTGGACAGACTACGGAGAGAATTAGAGTTGTACCAACAAAGGTTGAAGGCTCGGAACAAGCATATCAATATAGAAAATGACAATAGATATGTGGCACAACAACTAAGGGACCATCAAATACAATATCGTAGCAGAAATAGAACAGTATCATTGTTGAAGCCGTCTGTACTCAATGAAATACATATAAAAACTGAAAACAACAGTGATGAAATAAAAGAGAACAATATATCTGATGGAGAGATTGAGATCAAGTTATCCAATGAAAAAGAAAACTCAAATCACAGTGAGACAGATGAAAAAGATAAATATGAGAGGAATTTTTCTCAACTGCCAAGTACTGTACATGATAGCAGAAACAATTTTGTGAATGTATTAAACAAAGTGAAAGAAGCTTTTAGGTGAGTGTTTTAATGTTCTTTCGATATAAGAAGGTATTCATATATGACACACTAGCTGTCCTGCGGTTTTAGTGGCATATTATGGGAATAACTTCATACTGATAAAAAATATAGTATGTCCTAATATCATATTCCATCTAAATTCATTCAGTGATTTAACCATAAAAGCAAGTTAGTTCATCTAAATTTATTGAGTAATTTAACCATAAAAGCAGAACAGACAGAGTTAGTTTTGCCTTTAAAATATTTGTCAGTTTTTTTTTAATATGTTTCACTTTGCAGTGGTACGAAGCACGGCGATGAGTGGCAAGAACAAAAATCGGATTCGGATTCGTCTCAGGGTGCAGCCCTTTCCCCGACGCCGTCACCGCCTCCGCTTCCAGAGCCTGGTGAACCTGTCACCAAAGAGGTCTTTTTGAGGTAATTTTTATTTTTGATTAGCTTTTATTTGTGTACACTGATTTGCAATAGATTAATGGAGATGATTGTGGCTAACGATTGTGTCGAAGGAAAGTATTATAAAAAAATATTGCAACAATATAATTATGGTAAAATTGTTGCTAATGTAACAAAATGCAAATATGCCAAATCATGTGGTCACATCAATCATTGGACTATAAATGTTTTCAGACTAATTGGTTTAATCACACCTTTACAAAGAGAGTTGTTGGAGAAAAAGCGAAACGAGCGTCGCAAGAGGTCCACGACCAGCACCAACAGAAATGAATTTCTTTATGGAAACTATGAAATGTTACCGGTGGGTTTTAAGAAAAAAGAAACAGAAATAATAGGAAATTTAATCAACAATCTTTCACTGAATTTTGTTATGTTATATTGTTAACAGAAAAAGAAGAAATACAACCAGTTTCCATATCTGCAGACACATAATGATCCCCCCCAGACAAGGTCAGCGAAGCTAAGAAAACAACAGGTATGTAAAATTCTGTATAAAAGTGCTAATCAGGATTAAGAGATGTTCTCTTATTAAATTGATGTTGTGTATATTTCAGTCACAGAATAAAACTTCTCGTGAAGGCTCTCCTTCTGGATCTTCAACTGAAAACAAAGGTAAGAAAAACCAGAGAAGTTTACATAGTACAAGCTCTGTTTTGCTAAAATACCATAGTGAAATACATTTTGATGATTACATATTTAATGTAGGTAGGTAATTGATGTTGATGTTTATGTATCAGCAGGATGGACCAACGGCAAGCCAGCGTGGGCGGCAACTCTGCCGGCAAGTTTATCTGTGGAACCTGTGTATGCATCACATAAAAAAGTGTGCCATGTATGTGGACGAAACGGTAAGTGGTGTCCTAATATTTTTTTGATTCTTTTCCGCGGTTTCGCCCGCGTTAAGAAACAACTTAAAACAAATATCTCCATACCAAATTTAATCTAAACAGGTTTAGCTGTTTTCCCGTGAAAGTGCAACAGGCAAACATACTGGCGTGTATATATTATAAGCATGGACTCGTTAGTAAATAAATTTGCTCTACAATCATTTTGGTATTAATGTATATAGGTAATGATAATTTCTATGCAGGGGTACTTTATGAAAAAGCAATAACGGCTAGTCAGGTCAGTTACGGACCAGTGGAGACGGCCTGACTGTGTATTGCTGTTGTCATTCGTGCTAACTAACTGTCGCAGACGGTTATCGTACGCGCCCGATGTAATATAACTAAGATGATATGGTGAGATACTTTCCGTTGCAGACGTGGCGTCGTTGCTGGCGTGGTGCGCGGCCTGCGGCGTGTGGCAGCACACGGGCTGCGGCAGCGCCGGCGCCGTCTGCGCCCAGTGCGCCGCCGCGCTGCCCGAGCCGCCCCACGCCCCGCGCGACCCCGAGCCCGCGCCCGACCCCGCGCTGCACAAGCAGCTCTATAGAGGTACCTATGTCACAGTCACTCCGCGCTGCCCGAGCGGCCCCACGCCCCGCGCGACCCCGAGCCCGCGCCCGACCCCGCGCTGCACAAGCAGCTCTACAGAGGTACCTATGTCACTGTCACTCCGCGCTGCCCGAGCCGCCCCACGCCCCGCGCGACCCCGCGCTGCACAAGCAGCTCTACAGAGGTACCTATGTCACTGTCACTCCGCGCTGCCCGAGCCGCCCCACGCCCCGCGCGACCCCGAGCCCGCGCCCGACCCCGCGCTGCACAAGCAGCTCTACAGAGGTACCTATGTCACTGTCACTCCGCGCTGCCCGAGCCGCCCCACGCCCCGCGCGACCCCGAGCCCGCGCCCGACCCCGCGCTGCACAAGCAGCTCTACAGAGGTACCTATGTCACTGTCACTCCGCGCTGCCCGAGCCGCCCCACGCCCCGCGCGACCCCGAGCCCGCGCCCGACCCCGCGCTGCACAAGCAGCTCTACAGAGGTACCTATGTCACTGTCACTCCGCGCTGCCCGAGCCGCCCCACGCCCCGCGCGACCCCGAGCCCGCGCCCGACCCCGCGCTGCACAAGCAGCTCTACAGAGGTACCTATGTCACTGTCACTCCGCGCTGCCCGAGCCGCCCCACGCCCCGCGCGACCCCGAGCCCGCGCCCGACCCCGCGCTGCACAAGCAGCTCTACAGAGGTACCTATGTCACTGTCACTCCGCGCTGCCCGAGCCGCCCCACGCCCCGCGCGACCTGAGCCCGCGCCCGACCCCGCGCTGCACAAGCAGCTCTACAGAGGTACCTATGTCACTGTCACTCCGCGCTGCCCGAGCCGCCCCACGCCCCGCGCGACCCCGAGCCCGCGCCCGACCCCGCGCTGCACAAGCAGCTCTACAGAGGTACCTATGTCACTGTCACTCCGCGCTGCTCGAGCCGCCCCACGCCCCGCGTGACCCCGAGCCCGCGCCCGACCCCGCGCTGCACAAGCAGTTCTACAGAGGTACCTATGTCACTGTCACTCCGCGCTGCCCGAGCCGCCCCACGCCCCGCGCGACCCCGCGCTGCACAAGCAGCTCTACAGAGGTACCTATGTCACTGTCACTCCGCGCTGCCCGAGCCGCCCCACGCCCCGCGCGACCCCGAGCCCGCGCCCGACCCCGCGCTGCACAAGCAGCTCTACAGAGGTACCTATGTCACTGTCACTCCGCGCTGCCCGAGCCGCCCCACGCCCCGCGCGACCCCGAGCCCGCGCCCGACCCCGCGCTGCACAAGCAGCTCCACAGAGGTACCTATGTCACTGTCACTCCGCGCTGCCCGAGCCGCCCCACGCCCCGCGCGACCCCGAGCCCGCGCCCGACCCCGCGCTGCACAAGCAGCTCTACAGAGGTACCTATGTCACTGTCACTCCGCGCTGCCCGAGCCGCCCCACGCCCCGCGCGACCCCGCGCTGCACAAGCAGCTCTACAGAGGTACCTATGTCACTGTCACTCCGCGCTGCCCGAGCCGCCCCACGCCCCGCGCGACCCCGCGCTGCACAAGCAGCTCTACAGAGGTACCTATGTCACTGTCACTCCGCGCTGCCCGAGCCGCCCCACGCCCCGCGCGACCCCGAGCCCGCGCCCGACCCCGCGCTGCACAAGCAGCTCTACAGAGGTACCTATGTCACTGTCACTCCGCGCTGCCCGAGCCGCCCCACGCCCCGCGCGACCCCGAGCCCGCGCCCGACCCCGCGCTGCACAAGCAGCTCTACAGAGGTACCTATGTCACTGTCACTCCGCGCTGCCCGAGCCGCCCCACGCCCCGCGCGACCCCGCGCTGCACAAGCAGCTCTACAGAGGTACCTATGTCACTGTCACTCCGCGCTGCCAGTCTTATACTCTATCGAGACCACATGCACCTAAATAGATAACGCAAGTCCCGTCATTTGTATAGAAACGAAGCATGTCATTATGACTACTTTCTGTTGGTAACATTTTTAGTACATTGTGCAGCTCAATACGGCACAATTATACATTTTTTTTAGTCTTCGGTGGAGCGTGGACTAATACAGACAGTGTCGATTTAGGTGGACTACACGCGAAATACACACTTTATTTCGCGTGTAGTGCACCTAAATCGACACCGTTATCTATCGTCATCTATTTAGATCGAGACGAGAGAGATCGAGACGAAAATTGGTGTTGGTCAACCTCACTTAAAAATAATATTCATTGTGAAGCGATGGTCACCATTAAACAGACATGTATGATTTATTTCAGATAAATTAGCAGAACGAAAAAGCTTACAAGAAAAGAATATAAAATTATGCGTCGAGCTACGGAAACTTGAAGTGAGAGCTGCAAGCCTCAAAGAGAATTTGGATGAGCATAACGCAGAGAAAAGACAACTGTTAGCTGACCAGATCAAGACTCAAAGAAACCTTCAGAAGCTTCTAGACTTCATCAGTCAGTTTAAGGAGACGTCTATAAGCATCCGTTCTACCTCCGTCAGCGAGTCTGGCAGCGAAATTAGTAAAAGTAATGAGGAATGAAGTGGTAAGTACTTACAATTACTTAATGCTGTGGATCGAGTAATGATTGTGTCTCATGAGTGGTTGGCAACAGAGCTCTTATCCTTCATGCTTCGTCCATGTTAGGAAGTAGGAATGAGACAAAATTGACCGAATCCAACACATCTTTTGAGAATTGGGTGGGTATTATATTGAATTATGTAATACTAGCTGTTTCCCGCGGTTTCACCCGCATCCCGAGGGAACTACTTAGCGCACCCGGGTAAAAAGTAGCCTATGTTGTTTCTCAGGGTCTATTCTATCTCTGTACCAAATTTCATTTATATCGGTCCAGTAGTTTTGGCGTGAAAGCGTAACAGACAGACAGACAGACAGACATAGTTACTTTCGCATTTATAATATTAGTAAGGATTCCATTTAATATGAAATTTATAATATAAATCCGAATGTGAGTTTGTTTATTTCATTGGTTGAACTGGTTTAGATGAAATTTGGCATGGAGATAAATGTGACTTTCGAGACGGTTATAGGCTATAATAAATGCGTTGTATTTCTTCTTTATCTTTCCATTATAATGTTAATTAAGATTCACAGCAAGTTTTTTATTACTAATGAGTTCCCTATTGACCTCGATTTTACTATTTTTTTATTTTGTATGGCATCTCGCAGGTCAACCTAGAAGGTTGTCGACTGCTTAACCGAGCTTGCCTGTGTGCCTTAAATGAATTTAGGGCTCGATTTTACTAATGGGAAGAGAAAGATGAGGTCTACAGTGGAATAAGTGTACCCAAAAAATGCGTCTTTATTCTGTAAAGTATTGCGGATTGAAGGTGTTAGAGAACCAAGCGCGCCTCAAAGAGATGTCAGCATAATTGACGGGGTCCACCCCCAGGGCCATAGCCTACCAAGGTTGCGGGATGTTCGAATGATTTACCGCGGCCCTGGAACACAAGGGGCGAAATAAGCAATATGGATGAATGTGTGATTTCTCAAACTTAAAAATAAGAAATAAAAACAGTGTTAGGGAACTCAGATGATTAGGTAATTCTATACTAGAAGAAAATAGGTAGCAAAATAACCAGGACTAATCATTTTATGAAGTAGATTTCTACGTATTTTTAAACCAATTTCGTAGCGTTTCGCTTTCAATAAAACAGTAACTTTATTTTTGCAGGTTTAAGGTCTGATGCGTCTCTTCGTGTTTGTGATTCGTGGTCGGTGTGGTTATTGATTAGATTGACGATGACTTAAATATGGAGTTTTAGTAGTTCAAAATGTAGTGTTATTTAGACTCTCAATTGATTTCATTATTAGAACATTTGAAAATTCTGAATTAAGTGATTATTTTTTGTTGTACTTGTATCAAGTTATATATTTCACGAGAATTTGAAATTGTTACTCTTTACAGAGTTTCGTATACCTGAGTCAAATTACTGATAATGTATTATTTGAAAATGTGGAATTGAAAGTAGTTCTTCAGAAATTCAAAATGTGTATATAACATCATGATTAGTCTTGATCGGATGGATAAGTAAATCAATTCTACTAACTAAAATCAAATGATTAGCCAAAAGTGAAGTGTTCAGTATTTGATTCCTAATTTAGTGTAGATCTAGTAATTGTCAGTTAGATATAGAATGAATTTTGTTCCAACAACTGAGTTTTAGTTTAAACGTTGACTGTAATGTATTCACAGTTTTACAATCAAGTGTCCGTCCTTTTCTAAGTTTAAATATTTTTACTATACAAGTAGAAAAGGAAGCCAAGATTTTGTATGTAAGTAAAACACGCAACGTTTACCAAGTATGGAATATTGTCCATAAGTTGAATCAACCTTAAAATTGTTCTCTGTGATATGATTATTTTTTGTTAGGTTGTTAATAGTACAAACGTACTTTGTATAAAATCCCTAATTGTAAAACCTTATGTAAATAAATATTCGTAAATTGGTTAATATTTTTTTATTTGTATGCTTGAGACGATATGCCACATGATACTCATTAACTAATTTCAACAAACGAAGGTGATATGTGCATTTGCGTTATATTTAATGAAATGAAATTGATTTAGGCTAATTCTAAAACTTTCTTTCCTTTCAACACGTCTCTACGTAACTCTTCAAAGCTACGTTCCAGCAACTGGCATTCGTATTGCGTGAGAGACGTGTACCTTTGCATCTCTTTAACGCCCACGTGGTTGATATGCACCAGACCGCCGAAGTATGAAGTGCCGAAGTCGTTGTTCTCTATAAAAGCGTTCACTCTTGCTGGCCTTCCGTCCAACGCATCGAGCACACTACGAGTGAAAAGTAGTGCGCTGAACGCAACTGACAGAATTGGTGAAAATCCTCTCTTAGCTCTTAATATCCTGTCATCTGTCTTACGGAACTTCAAAGTGAATTCCTGGGACATTTTAGCATCAAATGGTGAGTCGGGTTGACTTTGGGAAAGAAGAGGGATGGCAGTCTTTTCAGAATGTCCTCCGATCACTGGTACCATGCAGTTGCGAGGGTTGAAGTTATTCTGAGCCGCATATAATGTTTGTGCACGCAACGCGTCTAAGCCAGTAATACCGAACAGTTTCCGCGGATCATACTCTCCGTGGTTCCTCAAAACCTCGGCAGCCATCGGAACAAGACAGTTTATTGGTTCCGTAACGATACCTAGAAATGGCATAGGTTCCATTTTGGCTACTTTCATTGCTAATGTTTTTATAAAAGCTGTATTTGCTGAGAGCCATAGCTTTTCAGTAATACCGGGCTTGCGTATGAGTCCTCCGGCGCCTATAACAATGTGAGCGTTCTTCAGAGCTCTGTCCAGGGTGTCTTCTCCGGTGTATCCTTGTAGGTTAGCCTCGGTGGGTATGTGAGATAAATCCAATACCACGCCAGGCGTCTGTCCCCGGGTGTCATGTACCACAAGCTTGGTGATAGCGGGCTCGGCTCGTAGCAGTAAACATAGTGTTTGTCCGATGTCGCTCGCTCCTCCGACCACAGTAACTTGATAATGTCTTTTCGTTGTTGACAAAAGTTGCAATATTTTTCTGTTGATTAACCTGTTCATTTTGTTAAGAAAAGTATTGTCACATAAGATTTACATTATATTATTGTTTTCTGATATTTCTTCAGCTACAACTATTGATTTGTGGTTTTTTATTGGATTTTAAAAATGACTAACCAAAATTCAACTTGACGTCCAGTACATATCGACGCAAGCTGTTGATTTGGCTGTTGATTACGTAGTATTGTATTCTTTTTGACTGTTGATATTAAATAAAAAAAAGGTTAAATATCTACCTCGTTGAAGTAGAGATACCTATTTTTGGTTTTGCTTTGCTGATTGTGTCCTGCAAAAAGTTGTAGCACAAAGGATTTCGTTTAGAAGTTCATCCATTTATGGTTTCACGCAACTTTTGTCAAACAACCATGTCAAGATTACAGCATAATTTACAATGTAAGAAACCTATAAAAATAAATTAAAATTCTGTAAAAAAATCAACATGTTTAACAAGACACTGAGCACCCGTTTGATACTGAGTAAACAATTACAGGCAAAATTAAAATGTATGTCGGTGAGAAATGTTCAAATTTCAGTTATTGGCGCTGTAGGAGAAGTAGGGGCAAATTTGTCTCTCTTGCTTAAGCAAAATCACAAAATAAAGAGGCTGCACTTATATGATGATGACGAAAAGATGATAGGAGCAGCAATGGAATTGGGTCATTTACCTGGAGGGCCGCACGTGAGCGGGTTTTCTGGCGATAGCGGCTTATACCCAGCTGTTCGGGGTTCAGACCTAATCGTGATGGTTCATAGAGTACCACGCAAGCCAGGCAATACTCGAGAACAAATGATCGCTGCCAATGCTCCTGCATTACAAAGGCTTTGCCGGGCAATGGCTGATGAAAACCCCGGAGCATTCTTTGCAATCGCAACAAATCCTTTGAATTCAATGGTTCCATTTGCTAGTGCACTTTTGTATAAATATGGCACATATAACCCTTTTAAGGTTTTTGGTGTAACGCACATAGATACCGCCCGGGCCCGCACTTACGCTGCGAACGCCTTGCATGTGAGCTGCCGAAACTTGTTTCTCCCTGTAATAGGAGGGCATTCAGACGACACAGTGATACCCTTGTTCTCAAATATCACCCCTAGCGACTATTCTGTAGATCCTTGTCAAGCAGACACATTGACGCGCCTTGTGAGAAAATCTGGGACAGAAATAGTATTTCAGAAACAAGGTTGTGAATCGGCGGTATTGGGGGTGGCGTGGTCCATTAATGAGTTCTGCAATTCGATAATAGATGCTATTTGCGGTGGTGAAGTTGTAGTGAACTGCTATACCGCAAATCCACATTTTGGAACAAGATTTTTCTCTGGTCCCACTACAATAGGACCTTATGGTATCATACGAGCATGTCATGAATTTACTTATAGTGATTATGAATCGTTTCTAGTGAGTGCTTCAGTTCCTGTGATTAATAGAGACGTGAGTCTTGGAGAAGATTATGTTCGGTATATAGAGTTCGTTATGAAGCCAAAATTTTAAGCAGATTGATTTGTAGATTTTACAGAGTTTTAATAAATTTGAAATCAATAAACATATTGCCTAAAAGCCTTTTTCTATTACCAATGTTTTTTACATTGTTACCTAATTGCAATTGGACGATGCAAATAGATTTAGTTTAAAAAAATCCTATCTGATTGAAATGTAGGTGATAAAAATTTGATATTCTTATAAGAAGTATTATCTCGAACAAACAGCATTTTTTACGTACTTTTTTATTACGTATTTTTATTACGTAACTAGGTACTTGGAAAGCATACTCACAAATTCAGTTCTCATTTTCTCCGTAAGAACTTACAAACCAAACATTCTAGAGACCATTGAAAACAAAGCTATAAGAATGGCAAGGACATAATCGAAGCTGACGTGTGCGGCGTTCGGTTGTAACGGTCCAATATCGGACAAATGGCGAGGTGGTGACGCAAAGCGGCCATCCGAGTCGCATCTCATTCGGAGAACATTGTAACTGCCGGAGTGCCTTGTTCCTCTTACTACGGAGAACGAGTATGGCTGCGTTCACATTGAAGCGTGTTCCGTTACTGATTCAAGTGATTCCTATTTGGACATTCAGGTAAGTTGTAATTTTAATGATCTTGGTTATTTAGTGTTCCATGAGCCACATAAATTAATTTATTACGTTAGAGTAAAAATAATGGATTTAAGAAAGTTTAATTGTTGGTACACCTTATGTAGATCAAGCTTCCGATAGAGAATGACGGAAGAGAATGGGTCCTTTTGCCCAGAGCCTAGCCTAGCCTAGCCTAGGGACAGTATAGCTTATTTATGAATAAAAAACCTAATGTGTGCGTTATGTATTTTTTTTAATAATTTCAGTAATGTCTTGAAAATTTAACTAGGTAATCTCAAAATATTAGACAAACATCACTAATCCATAAAGGAAAAAATGCATGTGCTCTCACCAGATGTGTTAAAATTTACTTCCCAATATAATTTGATGTGATGCTAACTTAACAGGCGGGGAGCGTTCTCAGCTCGGTGCAACCGCAAATAAGGATCGTAACGACAGGGTTAACTTTAAGATAATCGCTGAGCGGCCATACGGGTCCGCCGCGGCGTTACATTGAGTTTAATGTCTTTAGGTCTTGACGACCGCCGTCTGACGGTGTTAACTTGAGCGAGGGTTAAGGGTCGAGAGACCGGTGATTACACCTCCGTAAGGACCATTTATTGCCACTACACTGTTTGTGATTGCCTGTGTGCTACATTAACGTTTGGCTTTATTTTAGAGACATTATAAAGTCATCTGCGGTTACGATGAGGTGCGATGATTAGCCATTGCTTCGGTTTTCGGAGTAACTATTGATATCACGAGAGGGAGATGAGAAAATATGGTAAGAACGTTCAAGTATTAGGTATTTTATGGGTAGAATTAACCAACCCCAAATACCAAATGCCTCTTCTGAAACTAGGTACAGAGGCACGATTCACGGGTAGGTAGATACGTTTAAAAAAGAGTAATTTCGACCCATAAAATGTTCCTTCCGTTTTAAATTTATATTTTAGCCATACAGAACTGAACTTGTGGTCCTAGCGAGTAGTAGCGAGATGAAGTGAAAACTTGCTCACTGAGTTAATCGTCAAACTATTTTTTGTAATAGTTATCTATGTTGGAGTGTGTTTCGGTGTGAGTTGAGTCTAAGAATTGATCATCCTGAATATTTAAGATTAATATGAACCTACCTGATTTTTTCCCTGTGGCATACTTAACCAAGTACCTAGAAGTACAGCAGATGGTTATGACGAAGAGATAATGATCAATGTTGTCTCATCATGTTCGTCATGCATAAAAACTGATACTTGCCTATTTCATCTAAATGTCATCGCGATGCATATTAAACTTTCGATCTATTCAGACACGATATATTTAAATGGGTGGTAATTATCATAACTACATAACTTGCTGTAATGTACTCAACAAGCTATCTGATCAATCACGATGCCTATCAACGATCGTGCTTAGATTTTATCAATTTATTAAGAACCTGTTCGTTCCTAATGTTGTTATTCTACATTTTAATTACATTGAGTCTTAGTTGTAGCTAGTGGAAGTAGTGCATACCGGGACTTGAATTAAATTATGTCGTCCAACGACGACGTGGCATAGATTAATCGGCCGGGCCTAGGTTTATTAGTTTATTAGGAAAATATGAGAGGCAGCCAGGAGTTTGACTATTTTAGGTGAATGCTCAGAGGCTCACAAGTACCTATAATTACAGATAACAAGTAAGTAGTTGTTGGCAAGAGTAGGCGCTGAAGGATATAAGAACTACACGATTAGGTAGTTTTTACCAGCTTTCTGTTTTCAGTTTACTTTCAAACATGTTTATTCACGATTGCCTCGTTTACCTAGTGGTCAGAAATGCGACTTCTGTGAATGGGGTCTCTGGTTCGATTCCCGGGTCTGGCTGCAATAGCTTGGTGGGTTTTAAAAAATCACTAAGCAGCCTTAAGTTACGTAGTTGGAGCTATTATACTCCCGTGCCTGGGAGAGCGTTATGCCGTCATCCCTGGCTGCTTGCTTGATAGCAGTCACAGCCCACACGATAAGAATAAGGATTCATGTTGTACCCACTCTCTCCCCACGTTATCTCCTAAAATCTTTGGTGTATTGGTACGTGGCAGTTCGCTACGTTTTGAATGTGACTTTGAATGTTATATCTACATCTACACTACTATTATTAAGAGGAAAGATTTTTATTTTTGTGTGTATGTTTGTAATGAATAAACTCAAAAACTACTGTGCCGATTTCAAAAATTCTTTCACCATTGGAAAACTACATTCACCCTGAGTAACATAGGCTACCGTGCGAAGCCGGGACGGGCCGCTAGTAACATATATAATGTCTTGGGAATATTCTACAATCTCATCATGTAATAGAAACCTCATTAATCAGAAATTTTCGTAGTTAGCAGCGTATTGGAAAAACTTCTAAGGTCGTACACAGACTGGTGACTAGCTAAAGTTCGGGGGAAGTCGTTGAGATGTCCCGTGGGTGTCGTCTGTCGGCGCCTCGGCAATGGGACTGTGTGCCGAGGAGGTTCTGTAGATACGCGTTTGTAATATAGCATTTCTTTCAATGAGTTAGCTAAACTTCAGAGACTGGAGAAAAAAATAGATTTCATAATGGATCCTACGTAAGTTAGGTGTTGGAATATTTATCTCATTGTTTAAATGAGATATATATGTATTAGGCTAGGTAAGGGGTCCTAACAGCTCATTACTAACAAGGTTTTGTAGCTCGATTTTATATTAGTCGCAGCGCTGGTTACTTGGTTAATGCCATTGAGACAAACATTCTATGTTCTTAGATTATATATCTTAAACGTGGCTACTAAAACGTTGGTGCTGTACAACAAAGCTTAGACAATGCGTGAAGTTCCACAAGCGACCGTCCTCGTCGCCTCCCACAAGTCGTTATCTCAACTTGTTTGCTAAACCCGCCACGCCAAGAATTGCAAATGGCGATAATTCCAACTACACCGATAAATCAGCTACACCCCGTTCAACTTTTTTCCCGAGAGGGTCCCTCCTTTCCACCATTGTTGGTGATTGATCGCGCCTTTCCTATACTTAAAGTTTTTCAAAACGCTCAAGAACATGTGTTGCTAAAGTTTCGACAAGCCATCGATGCTGATGTAGGGATACGGATTTGTACTTAACTATTAATTTGTCGTTTATTCGTATTAAGTTTGACAGTAGGCTTACAAGCTTGTATTCTTGTATTTGAAACTATACTAAATGTACTTATATCAATTACTAATAACCTATACCGTATCCTGCATCTTGATACATCGTTGTGGTACATTCTTATAAACTCTACATCTTCTAAACAGATACAAATACAATTTGTATTGTTGCTAATGGCTTCGATCTGTCCTAGACAGTGATTTTTAATACTGGTGAGCAAGCCGTGCTATTAAACACCAATGTATTTATAACCTATAGAAATAATACGTCTAGTAGGTTAACCTAAACACGTAGGTACAGGTACTTAATGAGTATTTCGTATATTATAAGTATATTATAACCATAGTTAAAACGTGTTCTTTAATCTACAGTCTAATAAAATGTAAGTACATCTATGAGCATAAATAGAACTATCCTAAATAACATAATGGTAAGAAAAACAATAAATTAGCCGTTCGATGACGCCCCCGGGAGCCGGGAGCAAGCTGCGGCGATGCTGCGTCGATTTACGACCAGCGCTAATTGTCCTCAATTTATACCCGATACTGTATTAACAGAAGGTATGTATATCGTACCGAGCACGTGTAGTATAGTCCCACACTTCTAGTGTTACTCCGTGGTTGTCATCTTGACTGAACATTTTGACTTCAATACCATATGGACCATTGTATTTTTGCCCAGCTTGTCCCGCCAACTTCTCCATGTCTCCTCGAGTTATCATAAATTAACCTTTTCGCTTTGCACTCTTTGGCGTTACCAAGTTAACATCATACAAAACGAATAATTATCATGGATAGAGTTGAAGAACTTTGCCTAAATAGTAATATAGATAGATAACTAAGTATTTACTTTACCTAAGTTAAAATCGTTAAATAATTGCTACATGCAAATGATAGGCGTAATAATTTAACTACAATAGTTTGCACAGGTCAAGTTGCTGCTATCTATTTAATAGTTTTTACTAACACCTTTATTCTTTTAAATCCTTGTAAGTATATTAATATATGTCAGTAAATTTTAGAATTATTACCTAATAAGATAACTGCTTAATCTTGATGCCCGCCGCGCAATGGACGTTTAAAATCATTAATTTACTGTACGCCCATAAATATTCTATTTCAAGCATAATTTACAAAATAATAGTGTTAAAATAAACTAATGACATTGTTGCGAGCATGCAAAATAATTGGATCTCGGCTATAGAAGGCGCACAGCCGAGTGCCGGTGTCATGAACACTGTTCCTTCGAACTTCGAACATAGTTTCATGCTATTTCTGCATGCTCATTAAGAATAGGCGCTTCCTGAGTTAGCCAAGTGCAATGTATAATAGTTAAATTAACATTTCCTCTTGATATTAAGCCTATCTATATCTATACTTATAATAAATCTGTAGAGAGGTCAATTCTGTACATGAAGATATTTCCAAAATAACTATCAGGGGGTGATTAGGGATCGATACTGATGCCAAAAATGCAATCAGTAAAATTTTTGTCTGTCTGTCTGTCTGTACAACCGTTATAGAAACAAAAACTACTTGACGAATTTTAACGAAACTTGGTACAATTGTTTTTCATACTCCTGAGCTGGTTATAGTATACTTTACAATCAATAGGAGCAGAGCAGTGAAGGGAAATGTTGGGAAAAGGGAGAGTTACTCCTTTAGTTACTCCACTTTGTTTAAACGCGCTAATCTCAGGAATCGCTCGCGCTGGTCCGATTTGAAAAATTCTTTCAGTGTTAGATAGTCCATTTATCGAGGAAGGCTATATATCATCACGCTAAGACCAATAGGAGCGGAGCACCACTATTCCACGCGGACGAAGTCGCTGGCAGAAGCTAGTACTTATTATTAAAATAGGCAGTTGAAAGGAATCGCTATTTTTTCCGCGTCAATTATCTACTTAGTAATTATCTTGTCTTTTTTATAACCGCGGTCTAAAAGTTATAGAATTATCAAATGTGTAACATTATGTTGTATCGATTTTTAATAGGGCAATCTCGTTAAACAAAGAAGAAAGAAAAAACACAATCACCTAAGTTTTACAGATAAATGTTTATTAGATTCGTTTACTGTCGATATATTTAATTAAATTATTCGTCGTTCGAATTCTTTAATGGTTCATCATTAAATGCTTCGATATTTGAAACAACAATGCCAGTAAATTCAATTAGATATTTGTTAACATAATAGACGACATGTCGCGTATCAAGTATGAAGTCGAAGTCATACCGTTTCACCCCTCGACTCGGCGCGGCTTTTAATAATCGATTTAATTGAGCCAATGAACAATTTAATTAAAATTCTAAAGACACGGCGTACGGCCCGTGGGATGCGACGCGACGTGAGCCATGGGAACTCTTGACAATCAGAGTTTTTGCAAACTGACTAGATCATTCAGGTTTTAAGAATGGCTGCGGCAACAAGCAAGTGACTTGACTTTGATATTATTTTTATTATAGTCACTATAATAAAAATAAAAATACTAGTAGTGGTTTACGCTTTTAGATAGTATTATTTGAATATTGAATTAGGATTAAATTAGGTATTACATATTATTTACGGGGTTTCACATAGTATATAGTATCCCTAGTTAGTTAGTCATCTATTTGCTGTGTCCATGACTCACTAAATTAGCTTGTTTGCGGTTAATTAGATAAACATATAATTGTAATATATCGAATAAATATACAATTAACGATTTATCAATAACAATTAAATATATTTATTTTTGTCATGTTAAACAAAGGACCTTTTGTTGCAATGCTAATTTTAATTGCTCTGAGACCAAACTCTTGTTTAAACTTCGCACGCATAACAAAATTGTTTTTTAATTCTTCTTTTAAGTATCTACTTTATACGTTAAGTGCCTCATAGGTGAATCACATCGTATCTTGATTAAAATCAAATTCGTAGTTGTGGAAATGAATCTAGAAAACTTCCGATTTATGACTAAAACATTTTACAAGATTTGGGGTGTGAATTAAAAATATTAGACAACACACAGTTACAATGAAACCGCTGAAATGACTGTGACATTTATAAAAATATGCGATTATTAAAATGTCGGCTGTACAAATGAGCGGCGTGGCACGCGGGCTATGCAGGTATTTACGGTACGGGTTATAGGAGATCTGGCGGGAATCATGTCTATTTCCTCTTCACTTTATACTTGAAAGCTTTTTTTTGCTTAACATTTTATAGCAGGATTATATTCCTACAATGTTATACTTTATTATTACTTACTTAGGTACTCTGTGGTACTTAAAAAATGGAAATAAAACCGTATCTTAATAAAAATAAAAAAAAAACCGGCCAAGTGCGTGTCGGGCCACGCGCAGTAGGGTTCCGTAGTAGGAGTTAGTTAGTCACCTATAACTCTGTAACCGGTTAAGCCTACTTAGCCGTGATAGTTTTCCTTGTAATTTCATTACATGTACCACGTCTGTGATTTTTTTCATATTTCTAGGTACAGCCATTCAAAAGTTAGAGGGGGGGTAACTCGTATCGAACAAAAAATTTCACTTAAAATCTAGATATTTCGCAAATGGCTCGCTTAACTGAAAAATGATCTTCACACACCCATAATAATTTTGAAAGACCTATCTAACGATACCCCACACGAAGGGGTACGCGAGAAAAAAAAAATCATCCCTACTTTACATGTTTGGGAGCTACCCTAAAAAAAAATATTTTTCAAAATTTTATTTTACCACTTTCTCGGCTTCATCAATATACGTATTCATACCAAATTTCAGCTTTCTAATAACAAAAACCACGGAGCTATGCCGCGGACAGACAGACAGACAGACAGACAGACAGACGGACAGAGCGAAACTATAAGGGTTCCTTGTCGGACTACGGAACCCTAAAAAAACTTGCTGGCTTATACATATTTTTTTAGAGATAGGAAATCGTTTAACTGGTAACCGCGGTAACTCTTTCAAACAATTCCTCAGCCCCAGTTTACTTATAAAACACTAGCTTTCCGCCCGCGGCTTCGCCCGCGTGGACATTTTTTTTACACCTTGGGTTACATTATTCAAGTTTTAGTAGGGATCCCTAATTATTTCTGGAAATAATATAGCCTATGACACTTCCTAAAGATGTATTTTCTAACGGTGTATTTTTTAAATCGGACCAGTAGTTTTTGAGTTAAAACCCTACAAACAAACAAATCTTTCCTCTTTATAATATTAGTACCTATATATAAGTACGTAGGAAGTACATGGGAAGTACATAGGTTCGTGGAATACATTTATCTACGTAATAGTGTGTTCAGTAGGGACAGGATAAGGACTAGTAGTTAGAAGCTGACGAAAATATATTATGTATATTTCCAGCTTCAGGATTCAGATTCCAATATAGAATTTTACAGTAATCGAATTAAGATACTTTAAGTATTCATTGTATCGAATAAATCGTTGATATAAACGGTAAGGGCTATTAATTGCATATAC
Organism: Pyrrhia umbra; assembly: GCA_963891755.1. Classification (NCBI taxonomy): domain Eukaryota; kingdom Metazoa; phylum Arthropoda; class Insecta; order Lepidoptera; family Noctuidae; genus Pyrrhia; species Pyrrhia umbra. The sequence continues at coordinate 10,030,476 of OY982922.1, read as the reverse complement.
GGGAAGTTGGGTGCTTACTGCTTTTAGCTTAGTGGGTGCAAGTAGTGTCACTTGCACGCGTAGCATAAGTAAAGATAACCCGTGATCGGAGAGCCGCGTGGCCGGCGCGTGCGGCCATTTCACAGTCACTGTATACAGCTGTATAAATGCTTAGAGGTAGCAGTTACATTGAATATTAGTTTATGAAAAGAGTCAACAATAAAATAAAGGTAATAAATTAAGTAGTTTCTGGTATACCTGAATAACCAGCCTACACCTAGAATTCTATTCACTATTATCATAATTACAACATTAACTGAAAAATAACGTGTTATTGAAAACCAATTTGCTTTGTTAAATTACAAAGTAATCCAAAAAAGAAATCGCTACGAAATTGTACGTTTGACAATATTAAGCTACGAAAAAGATAAAAGCTTTGTGCTACGAGTTACCGGGTCTACGAATTGCTACGTCTATGCGCGTGAGTGGTGTGGTCGCCAATGTCGGAACGCGATCATTTGGCACGCGCCGCGCTATCTGCCATCTGTGGGCACCATTCACCAATCAGCCCGAAAACACCCGCTAACCGCCGCAAATCCCATTTTATACGTCTCGTGGATGTAGGTTTTTAACTCGAGTTTTAAAAAGTTTGTAATGGTTTTTTTGCGATTTTTATGACAGGTAAAAATTTTAATGCCGTGAGATGCACTTTATTATTATTAAAAAAATTGCTCAAAATTGTGTCTGTCTCTTGTCTTTGTTTTGTTATTATTATTTAAGCGGTTTAAAATATTTATGTTTAACTATCATTTTTAGCTTTATAACAGAAGGCTTTTCATTCTATGAAAACAATGTCCAGCTTATCATTTGCGAGAATTGTAAGTACTCGTATATATTAGAATTAAAAATGCAATTTATACAAAAATCTCATCATTTTGAATTCACATATCGAGGATTAATTTAATGGTCCTTACTAATATGACGTGACGTGGTCGTTTCGACCCCTAATCTTTATTCTGGTGTTAATGTGTTCGGGCTTACACACCATTAAGTTTGGCTTTGCGTTCAGTGTTGCCGCAAAATAAATAAAGATTATGATAACTGGGTATTGAGTGCTGTGAGAAATATTTTTAAACAAAACACTGTATTGTGATGTAAATCAAAAGACATTTATAATTGTATTTTTTGCACTGCAGCAGTTCGATATCCCATTTTATTTATTACTTGATAAATAAACAAAAGATCTAGGTACTCACTATCAGTAAGTATTTTACATGACGGTCGACTGAACTGATTACGAGTTTATTTGGTTAAAACTAAACTTTGATAAGTGTAAATAAAATAATAAGAAAGTTTCTATCTGACAATCTAGAATTTAATCAAACACAAAGCTGTTTAATATATGTTGGTATGGTATTCTGCGTATGCTGAAACCAATAGCTTTCATATCGTGAATAGTAGAGTCTCGACATATCTACAGTAGGCTTTGACTGATTTAGTTGCTTCACAAGTGAGGCTTTGTTATTGCGAACAATGCTATAAAGGGTGAAAAATTCTCGGAATAATCAATCCGTGCCGTGTATGAATTTTCGTTGTGAAATGAAGTTACGCACATGTGTTTTTTGTTACTATCTTCGAAAATATGACCAAAACAGGTCGCATCAGCCAGTCGAAAACATCTCGCAGTAAACAGAATCATTTAAATCCTTTTAACAATTGGTTTCAATAGTGAAAACAATTTGAAATTAATAGTTTCCAAAATTACAGGTATACGAACATTGTGTATTTTATCTAGAACTGTTAAGGACGAAACTTTTCATTGGTTATCATTTTTTTTAAATGAGTTTTTCTTTTATAAGACACGCGCAATGTTTATGAATTTGAAAAACTAGTGTAATTAAAATTCTTCAACCTAGATTCCTATTCACCAAAACGTTTAAGGATTTTAGTCATGATCTCTTAGTAGAGGACATTAATCTTAGATCGTACTTATCATTTAATTAGATCCGTGTCGAGTGCCCTTGTGGCTTCAATTTTATTTTATAACGTCATACACACGTCTCTCCCTTACTAACTATGCCACAACAATGAATATTCTCTCGTTTATTTACAATACATCTATGTTAAGATTCTAATGACTACGTCATAAAGTTCAAAATTAAATATCAGTCCATTTTAGAAACAGGAAAATGATAAGTGTTTCGAAAGCTGGCGTGCGTCCCTACTGTTACGGCGGTCGTATTCTATTCGCTACTGGCCAGTTGATATGGCAAATTAATAGGGTTGCCGACGTTGAGAAATTATAATGTAATAAATAAATAAAACAAAGTAAAGTCTAACTAAAATGCTTGGCCGTAATCCACAGTTTTACTGGTTTCTTAGGCAGACTACTACTATGAACTGCGAAAAAATGATACTTTTTGAAGTAGTAAAAAAGTATACTTTTCCTCTAGATTCAGTCTTAGGTTTCATTCAACTCCCATTTAACGAATAAGTCGTGAAAATTTTAAATATTTACAATTATTTACAGTTATTATCTGTATTATATTATTATATTATAAGTAAGTACTTAAGAAATATACTGTACAGTATGTTCCATGTAAATTATCAATTTAATATGCTAAACTACGAGTATAATGAAAATAATATCATTTACAAGTTCTAAATAAAATGTAATTATTTAAAAGTCTGATCTAAGTATGAAAAAAAATATCTCATAAGGTAACACATTTTACGTCCATAAAATATTAACTGATATAATATTAAATGATTGCAGAGCGTGCCAACCCTAAGCTAGATGTGCATTATGTCTTGCGCATCCCCGGCGGATATTAAGCCCCAAACTTAATCACGTCCCTCTTTACAATATTAAACAGTCTATTTTTTGTTCAACTCATTACACACCATACTATTCCCACGATTTTTTTTTTTTTTTCAAGATACGCTTATTTATTTTCACAATTAGTTTCGTGAATGTGTTCACGCCGCATAATTCTTTGATGGAATGAAGTTTTGGTTTTGAATGAACGTGTTCGCACAATAGATGTAGTGCACATTTAATTCTGTATAATTTAATAGTCACCAAGCGTTCACGGTGCTTTTTGTTAATCACAAATAGGATCGACAGTTATGGTGAGCTTGGAAGGTCTTACAATTGCAGAGAATGTATTATATAATACTAATGTTCAACTAAGTGAACCTTTTCGAGATCCGTTTCAGGGATGTAAAAGCTTAGACATGCAAGACAAAAATGAGCGTCAAAATACTAACTGCTTAATAATACTTATCCATACCTTCCCGGCCAAGCCATATGACGCGAAAGAGAAAAAAATACACGCTCCGTAAAAAGGAGAGTATATACAGTATTTAAATTTCCATCAGAGCCGGGATGATTGCGATGCAGATGAGTGACGTCACGTGTGGCTACTGCTCTCGATATTCTCCCTCGTCGAGGCTAATTGTCACCCCCCGTGAACGAGACAATAATTTGACTATACGTACGAAAAAGTATTACTTGCTTCTACAGAAACTTGGTTACCCGTATTTAATACAGCAGGTAGTAGAGTCTTTGTAGATCGTAAATATTAAGTTAATTATTTTTCTCATTGTTGTGCTCACAAAAAGGCGAGTTGGCTTTGTATAGTTTGCTTATGTTTTGATGCTGAATTTATTAATTAAGCTGGTGTTTCTACATATTTACCTGTGTTAACAAGTCGAATCAATTCTACGCTCGTATATTTAAATCTGTCAAGTTCTTGGCTGTTTTAAGGAGTACACATAAGTTTATAATAAGCAGGACTGCTATGTCATGTAGACATTTGTTCTCACTGTAAATATTATTTCGACATTTTTTCTTTAAAATATTGACTGATTAATATAACCTTAGTTATGAACTTATATGATAAGGCTCTATCATAGATATATGTTAGATGCCAATCAACCTACAATAATGTCATTATGAAAGAGCTTGGGCGTGAATGATAAAATTCTGTTGGTTCCGATACCATAACACTAAATTGTTTTTCAATAATACACAACTATTCGCAGTACATTTTCCAAATGCGTGGTTATACGACGGGGAGTAAAACTAATACGTGGGCCGAAGCCGGTGTATTTGTCAACGAGGCTGGGGCCACGCAATCTTAAAATCAATTTTCATTTATTCGCGGCTTAGCTTCACTAGCTCAGTGCGCGCCTTATGATCTGCGTAGACTTCGAAATAGAATAGAGCGGTACATAAAGTAGCTTTTATTTCATGATTTATTGAGAACTGAGGCCATCGTCACCCAACTAGGAAGTGAAGTGAAATGCAGGTCTTTCAGATTCTCACTAAAGTGGAAGGGTCTAATTGTATCGGCGTCTATCACGCGGAACTCATTAGGAGTTACACCGCGCGCGGTCGTTGTACTTGTGTTCTGTCTGACTGACTTCAGTCAATTAATTCTAGTTTGCACGGGACAGTTAACCTTTTGACCACCTTGAGGTAAACGTATCCGCGTATCTTACACGCAAAACTAAACCAATTTCGAAGACGAATGGTATTTAAATGGTTTCCCACAAGCCCCTTTACAGCTTGTCTTAAATGGAAAGTTAGTCCTAAGCAAAAGCAGAATAACCTCACTGACTTGACGATTTAAGGCGGCGATATACGACTTTGGCCCTTTTAAAGCTAATGAATACGCTTTAACGACTTGCTTTCATGATTTGAAAAGTATATATACTAAACTAGAGCATATGCTTGATAATTTTGTATAACGTTTTTTTTAATTATGTATTTATAACATTGTATAAAAAAATCATGAAGTCAGGTCTAACGCAGAAGAAAAACTGAGTTTTACATAGAATTTATCAAGCGGATTTTAATGAAACCTGTACCATTTTATAGAAAAGTTAATTATCTGTCTTTTTGTATACGTATATTTTTTTTAAATCGTACATTTACGTCAATTTTTGTGCTTTTGTCAAAACGTTGAGTTGAAATTACGGAGGGGCTCCACCGGGCGACGGGGGCAGTACGTCTGTGACCACTGTCACGGGTAGACGCTGTCACTCAGAGCGAGTACATTACGATGTAAATAAATTATTATATTTGTGATAAGATGACTGGTGAATTATAATTATTACATTGAAAAGGCACTACATGCGGATAAAATATTTTTTTTATGTGAATAACGTGTTTTCAAACCAAATCATCCATAATCTGTCATAATCTAAAATGTGTGTATCTAAATTTGGCAGGACAAATATATTTTGTTGACTTACTAAATAATTAAATGTACTTTAGGATTTAAATATGCAATATTCTCGTTTTGAATACATTGCGTATTCAAAACGAGAATATTGCATACCTCATTTAAATTTTACATGTAGGTCGGAGATAATCGTCAAAATTAAAATTCTTTCATGTTATGTTACAATATTTCCTAATAGTTTGGAATTTATAGAAATAGTAGCTATAAGTCAGGGCATGGGATGATATCTTAGAACAAAACTTAATGGTTTGTAAATAAAACGGTTTATCCATGGGTAACAAGGTGGCGCTATTCTAAATTATTATCAATGAAAATATTTTTCTAAACACGTGAATTTGGGTTCGAGTTTCTTTGCTACGAGACGAATTCGAAAAAAAATGCAGAATATGATAAAAAAATAAGCTTACGCTATTAAAAGAGTATTGTAAAATGTAAAATTGTAAAATGTATTGTATTGTCTGACTATTTTAGCTAGACCATTTTCCTATTTTGGATTGGTTACATTAGTTTTATTTTTAGGGTTCCGTAGTCCGACAAGGAACCCTTATAGTTTCGCAATGTCCGTCTGTCTGTCTGTTCGCGGCATAGCTCAGAGGCTCTTGGTACTAGAAAGCTGAAATTTAGTATAGATATGTGTATTGATCACGCCGTAACTTCTAAAATAAGAGAATGATAAAACTAAAAAAAATATATGGTATAGACTACCATGCAAACTTCAATTGAAAATTGGTTTGAACGAGATCTAGCAGGTAGTTTTTAAGTAATCAGCAATTTTCCTGTACAAACAAACTTAATTATGCGGTCGGAAAAAATACAAGATAATTGCGACTTTATTGCGTATTTTTTCTTTCAAATGGTCGGAACCCTCGGTGCGCGGGTTTTTACTGGTAACATTGGGTAGTGATGTAAAAACACCAAGTAAGCAGTCACATATGATATACATATTAATCTATTAGTCAAGGTATCTAATGTGGGATAATATTATATACACACAATCTAAAAGATAAGACGAAGTATAGTGTTTTAGAAATGAAGGTCCTACTTCACTATGCCACTCTTATGTTTTATTTTCAACACCAAATAGTATCCGACAGAATGTCGATTTTTGGCTAGGCCTAAGCCGATTAATAGGCAATCGCTCAATTCTTTGGCTAAAGCCCTGATAAATAAAAAGGACTTGATCTTCTTTAATTTTTGGTCCAGAAGTCAAAGACAGAAGAACTGAAAATGAAAAAAGAAGATATATTCAAATAGTATATTTAAGGTTCCGAACCAAAATAGTAAAAAGTAACCCTTATGGGATGCGATTTTCTCTGTCTGTCTGTCAGAGCTGATAATTACTTCAGGAATAACTAACCTTATCGATTTGGAATAATTGTTGAAATATATCGCAAATGGATAAAGTAGAAACATACTACCTATTACTTTCGAGGAAAAATGGGAATTAAAATTACAAAGTGTAGTTTCTACGTCATCATAATTATGAAAGGGCTTGATATAAACATCTTTTGGTATACGAATTAAATTTAAAAAAAACTCTCCGTAGTTTGTAAAACAAACATTCTGAAATAATTAGACTTCCGTACATTTTTCTCTTAAATGCTTTTCTTAATATGGTATTTCGACCATTTTCCAATTCCAAGGTTATGTTTGAATTCCGATGAATTGTAATAACAAAACTAAATAAAAATTGAGCTACTTTTTATAAAAAAAACTGTCAATTTTTGCGGTGAGTTTTTCTGATAAAATATATTATAAAAACCTTATATTAGTAATATAAGGTAAAAAGATAAAGATCAAAAATATTTAAATCGGTAATTCAAGATTTCACAGTCAAAAATCGATATTGCATTTTTCTAAAAGATTATCGAAATGCCATACAATGGTAGGATTTTTTTCCATTACTTTATTTCTTCAAAAATGCATGAAACCGTGGAAAAGGGTCGTACAAATTTGGTGCTTGAAAATGTAACAGCTAATTCTCATTCAGACAAAGTCTATATCCGAATTTAGCACATTTATTTTTGCATTGATTTTTTGCTTTACGGCACTTTCATAATTGGGCCCAAAACGGGTGATATTCCATTGTTCATGATAGGTAAATATTTAAAAAATCCTGGTCATAATCGGAATCTTTACTATCCCACTTTTGGGTATGACATAGACATGCATTAGCATTAATTATCACGCTTTTTCAAGGTAGATTGGTGATTTCAGACCGTGTAGTCCAGGTTTCCTCACGATGTTTTCCTTCACCGTTAGTCAATGGTGTCTAAGTTATACTAAAAAAAGTGCATGTAAAACTTTGGAATACCTAGTCAGATTCGTAATTTCTAGGTTTCGAAGTTCGAATCTGCATACTCATAAATGAGATGCAGGTGCCTTAGCAAAGAAGCCACAATGACTTTTTACTAATATGTTCGGTGTATCAACTTAATAATATAAATAAAACTGGTGTCAAAACTTAGGCCAATTTTAAGCTAATGGTTTGGCCAAAGCTGATGCCAAAGGTTTAGTCGGACACTTTACAGATGGATGAGAAACGTCGGACTAATTAACTGGCTTCCAGGCTCTCCTTACAAAACTAATATGATTTTCCTATACAAGTGAAGATGAGCTGAAGTTATTTGAGAAGCAGCAGATGTCGTAAAATGCAAATATGAAAAAAACTTGCGTGCATTTCTGTTAGAAGAGCTCAAAGTGGACACCAATATGGCCTAAAAATTAACTCCTATGGTGCGATTTTGTCTGTCTGTCTGTCCATCTTTCACAGCGGATTAATTCAAGAATGCTAGTTGTCAGATTTTTTTCTTGAAACAATTCAGATCGATAAACATGTTTTGCAGATTAAAGAAATTGAAAATATTTTTGCTTTTCTGGCAAACGAAGTATGCAGTGGGGGTTGGAAATTTAAAATTAGTGTTTCGAAGTATTACTCAGACAGATGTTATTTGTATTTCTATTTTTATATCTTAGACATGCATATCAAAATACAATATGTGACTGTCCTTAGAATCTCTACATAATATTATGGTCACCCGTCAAAGTTCTTCAAAATATAAAATGACAACCGTGCGGTGTGCATTGCGGGGTCGCGGGGGGGAAGCTCAAGCTCCGCCCATTTGCTCAAGGTCATTGGCGGTAGTCGTCGTCTTAAGGCCAAGGCAATTTATTAATGACCTAAATAATAATTGAAACTAGTTTTTTTAATTGACTACTTGTGTTTCACTCTAAGAGGATGGCCTTATACACAATACCTACAAGAAAAGCGACAATCTTATAATTACAAATTAATATAAAATTGCCATCGCAATATCATTGTTGATCTCTTATTCTGTAACATTTTGCTACTAAAACGCTTGGTAGAACTAAGAATTCGAGCAGCATATTTTATAAGAGAGTGAAGCGAATAAAATAAAATTTGGGCTTCTCTTGTCCATTGCTAAGTCTACCTAAACGTATGGCCACTACTCCGGCGAATAACATTGGTGGCGTGGGCCGGCAAAATCTTTACAAATGTGGGCCGTTATCGTGCCGGCCGATTGACCGGCGCGCCTCCCGCCGCCCGAACATTTCTCACTCTGAAAAATAACGGATTTATTTAATTTTATGGCCCCGCCGCGTGCTGAATGGACGATTGGGCAGCGGTGACGCGCTGAGGGTTGCCCGACTTCATTTGTTCTTTTTTCATGTCTTTCTTGTTTTTATGTTTACTTACGGTCGGTGCGATGTAGTTTGTTTTGTAATCTATGCGTAGTACTGTTTCATTTGTATTGTGGTTTATGCTATAAATTTACAATTATGAAACTGTAAAATGAGATTAAAGCTTAGCTACTTTGCTAATGAGGTTAACAGGATAGTGTTATTCAAATTGGCCAGTTAAATGGTACCTCCTGGACTCTCTATCTAACTGTTTTGTGGTGTAATTACCTAATTAGAACGGTCATCATTATTTATAATTATAATCACAGCCAGTCTCATAGATATTTGGATTAAATAATGATATTTTCTTTTCGATATCATAGCAGAGACAAAAAATACATGAAATATTCTGAGAAAATAAATGATTTATGGAGATTTCAATCTTGTAGATTTGAACGTAGGTATACATATAGTCATGTGTTTATTTATAAATTTTCACATAAATAAGCAGAAAATATTAGTTAAAGTATATGATAAAGTTTTATTTTTATTTTTTTTTATTTTATTTTATTTTATTTTATTTGGGAAACAAACAGATGCAATAACAAAGTAAGTTGAATTATATAGTTAGTACAAAATCCAATACAGTTTCCACAGATTACCTTACAAATTAAAATAATAAATTGGTGTAACAACAACCATAATACATTTATAAAAAAAAACAAGAACTTCGTTATATGTAGGAGCCAAGCTGCTTGTAACAAATAAATAAATTACAAAGATAAATCACTAATAAGTTAATTACAAAATAAATCCAAAAAACTAAAATTACTTAGACTTCAATGCCAAAACATTTCCCACAGCAGTTTTGAATTTATGCAGAGAAAAGTAAAAAAAGTAAAGTTCCTTTAGAAATCAAAGTGAAACAGTGAGCTATAGCTATTATTATAATTCTCAACAAATCATCACGCCATTATAGTTCGATGATCAACAATTACTCGAAAGACGTAACATTAATCTTCGTAATCTCAGTCTGGTTTTATGACGGTAGACCGTTTATCAACTAATTTGTGGATTAGAATAATGCCCCCATCCCACTGTTTACGTTTCCCATGGCATCCGTGACTCGACCGCGGGGTATGGGACTGATCTCATTATTTAAATCCCCGTACATAATTTTTCGATGTCACGATGCCGTAGATTTGATTCGCACGAATTTAGGGATGCTTGAAGTTTTTAACTGCGTTGTTCAACATTAACATCGTTTTGTGGATTTTTAACTTTATTAGATGGAGATATGGTGCAAAATACATTGACTAAAATACGTTAACAAACTTTGTGTCTTTTAGCAAACCTTACCGCAAAAGAAAATACAGAACTTAGTTAAATAATATATAATAATATAGTAAACACTAGCTGTTTCCCGGGGTTTCACCCGCATTCAGACAAAACTACTCCGTGCACCCGGATAAAATCTCTTATGTCTGAATCCTGTCATAGGATTTAGACTACGATAAAAAACCCTCCATAACTACCAAATTTTATCTAAACGAGTTCAGCTATTTTCACGTGAAAGTGCAATAAACATACAAATTTACTTTTCCATCTGTATAAATAAGGAAAAATATGCCAACGTAGAAAAGGGTTGTTGACTTAAAAAAAAAAACAGATCTCTCAAAATACTCCGCGTTATCTTTTTTCGTGTAAAAATAGACGGGCCCGGAAAAAAATTAAGATATTGATTCCTTACCTTTTTTTTTAATATTGTCTATAAGTATTCACGGCTATTGCGCCCGCGCACTAGTTTTTGTGAGTATTTTTTGTCGTACAACTAAACTAAACTTATCAATTTATTTAACACTTAAATGCACCGTTTTATCGTTCTAAGGTTATCTGTGGCCATAGTGACCTTATTTTTTAATTGTCAACGTTTTTTTGGGTAATTAGATCTATCGAGATCATGGTGCTTTGTTAAGATTTAAATTATCTTGCACAATAATTTGATCATTATTTTGTTGAGTAAAGTAAATTTAAATTTACGTTAGAAATGCTAAGTCGCTTAAGAGGGCCTTCTAATTGAAATCTTTAAGTTGTATAAGGAAGGCTGTTGTCGAAACAACAAAGTGAACATTATTCAAATAAGTGATGCGAACTTGACGCAGCCTGTGCTGTTTCACTTAGCGTTTTACTCCGTGATATCAGTAGGGTCTTTTACATCTTATTATAATTAAATGCTATACCTTCTTCGAATAAGATGTGTATGACAAATAAAATTTAACTTTATTATTTACTAGCTTTTGCTAGCGACTTCGTCCGCGTGAAATAGCTCCGCTCCTATTGGTCTTAGCGTGATGATATATAGCCTATAGCCTTCCTCGATAAATGGACTATCTAACACTGAAAGAATGTTTCAAATCAGACCAGCGGTTCCTGAGATTAGCGCGTTTAAACAAAATGACAACATTTCCCTTCACTGCTCTGCTCCTATTGATTGTAGCGTGATGAAAAGTATACTATAACCAGCTCAGGAGTATGACAAATAATTGTACCAAGTTTCGTTAAAATCCGTCGAGTAGTTTTTGTTTCTATAGAGTTTATACAGACAGACAGACAGACAGACAGACAGACGGACAGACAGACAGACAGACAACAATTTTACTGATTGCATTTTTGGCATCAGTATCGATCCTTAATCACCCCCTGATAGTTATTTTGGAAATATATTTCATGTACAGAATTAACCTCTCTACAGATTTATTATAAGTATAGATAGAAGATAGATAGATAGATTATACAAATATCTTTATGCTTTGCTTGTCAGTTATAATTTTCATTCAGACTTACAGGACTGTTAGTCCATCGAAATAAAGAATTTGTTCCTATTTAGACTTTTAAGTATTAAAAAAAAACTTGTAACGAAAATAAGAATTTAGTACCTACATAACAGGGAAAAGTAGACTTAAATAGAGAATTAAGTAGGTTTAAAAAAAAATTCTTTAAATATCATCAATCAAAGAGTCGTGGTGGCCTAGTGGTTAAATCACCTGCATCTCGTATACAAATGTGCTGGTTCGAAACCTGGCAAGTGCCAATGTATTTTTTTTAAGTTTTATGTACTTTTTAAATTTATCTTGTTATATCAATGGCTAACGGTAAAGGAAAACGTTGTGAGGAAACCTGGGGCTGTACCACCACGTGTTTTTGCAATTACTATTCAAGATTGAGAGCGTGACACAGCTACTAACGTCGTATAGCTCCGTCTCTTTTTCATAACGCAAATAATCTTGTTTTGGCATGTCATGGTAAGGCCCCTGGACTAAAAAGTCTGAAATCGCTAATCTGCTTTGAGCTAGCCTTTACCTAATAGTGGTATAGTAAATAGATTAACCAAATAACACTGCAATCGAATGTATCTAATCTATCTCTGTATCAAATATATCAGATTTAACGCACAGAAATAAATGTAACTCCAAAAATGCTACAAAACGGCCATTTTTAATTCGAGCAGTCAGTCAGTTAATTCGTGAGCTCGTCACGTGATACTGAATCAGTTCGCGTGCGTCATTAGCACACTTCGTAAACTGAAGAAAGGTGCTTTCGTTTAATTTATGCAAATTCCAGTTTGGTTGTTTTCTTAGCGGAGGCTCGCTAAGCGGCGCGATGGGATGCGAGCTTCTTTTCAACTGTTAAGCTAGCTTTGTGAGTCGTTAGGCTTCTGTTTGTATAGATGTATACATATATAGGGTGTAGGTAAACATAGACGTAAAACACTGTTTACATTTTATTATTAAATTACAGTACTTTGACGCCTAATCTCATTAAGGCGCTTATCTGTATACTTTTGTTTTTTTTTTTTTATTTGAGGTGAATTAATATACTTACCTAATAAAAAATATATACTTTTTAAAGATATAAATCAAAATAATAAAATGTTTATTAATAATAGTATTTTTTTATAGTTTTTTTTATTAAATTAATCTTTTACACCAAGAAACATTGCCATAATACCTTAAAATAATATTCATAATTATTTTTGTAATCTTATTTTAACCGGTTTAAAAATTTTAATCTTTCTTCAACGCTTTATGAATAGTCATTACCCAAAGTTATTATAACTCTAATTATGGCTTTGTTTACGCTAAGCATTTTTTTATTAATGTAATTAAACAAAATAATCATTCCGAAGTTTTTAACCTATTAGTGGCAGAATTTTGCAATTAAAGGCAATAAATAAATTGCATGCACCATGAAACATTAATACTGTACAATTTCCATCAATGTAATGTTCAACCGTCTCAAACGTTATCGAAGACTAATCATCGACTTAGCCACCTCTGTCGAAGGCGTCATCAGTTTCCAGCACAATGGCCGGCAACAATGGCCGGGTACGATGCAGAACGGCCGACAATAGTGGCGTTTACCCTACAATAGCGGCTCAATGGTCAGCCGACGATCCCTTTGTCGAAAAACTCGGAGGAAACAAGCTGATAAGAGTGATTAATTGGTTTAAGTCGAATTCAATAAAAGCTTGAAAAGCCGACGTTTTTTGTAAGTCGGATAAGCTGAAGTTATAATTCTTCTATTTAGAAAGAATCATTGTTCGGGAAGGAAATTTTAGTAAAGTTAATAGCATTTAACAGAATCTAATAACTCACTATATTTTAAAATAGACATAACGTTGTTCAATAGACTATGAATAGTTGATTAGTTTGATTTCGAAAAAGACATCCATGAGCAAATTGAAATTAAGGTCATAATTTATATTTTAATGCAATATATTGGTTGCTCACCTTACCTTTACAAAAGGGGTATGATTCATGCAATATCTGTACGAATATAACACAAGTATTCAAACCTAAACAAAGCGATTAGTGTTTCAAATGAATAAAGGGTACAATAAAATCTAAACAGGTTATGTTTGTCCTGCTACTAAATAGAATAAGAAATTATGCGCTATTCATCAAAACCAGGTTGACTGTACAGGGGCGTCTAAGTCATTTCCAAACTAAAACTCATTGAATTCGGGGCCTTATGAAAGGGCATTATAAGATTTGAACAGTCAATACAAGATTTAACTTTTTGTCGAGTCATAAAGGTCTTTTGATATTAACCCTTCGTCTGGTAGAATACGGCGCTTCCGAGTGAGTGGCTCACAAAACGTCGCTGAAAACGCGTAAAAGCTCGGTTGATTTGTGAGCGTACATGTCTCGAGTTACTCGGCAATAAATTAAATGTGTATAGAAAATGAATGCGTCAATACGTTTCCCCAACCCTGTTCGGGCCGCTCGTAGTGATGTTAGTAAGATTTATCGATGAGTTTCGTATCGGACAAGTTTCATATTCTACGACTTGTTAGTTTGACGTGCACAGATATAATTGACATACGCATGTAGCTTGTTGTTAGCTTGTAATGATAAATGCGTTCTGTCGTTAGCTAACGTGCATAAATGTTAACTGAGGCTACCAATTAAATTATAATTTTATTTTATTACATTATATGGTATGGTGCATAGTATAATAAAATGAAAGAGCATATTAATCTAAAAGAGATTTATCGGAATTATTATATTCAAATCGTTTACAATTATTGCAACGGAATTTCAATTAATCATACATATAACAGTATTATTAGCTAAATATTGAAGTATTAATATATAAATGTTCCTATAATATTTAATTATAGGAACATTTATATCACCACATAAATGTTCCTATAATTAAATGTAATGTAAGTGTATATACATATTGTATGCTATAACCTTAATTTATTTATTCAATTACATAAAATAATTTTAAGTTAAATGTAATAAATATAACACAGATTTATTCATGGGAATAAAGTTAATAGATACGAATTAAATTTGGTGTATTTTGACATCATACTTATCCTATAAATTGGTATTCAAAATGATAATTAAAGAGGTAGTATGTATTAACAAATCTTTTTTAAAGGAAATTGTAGTGAAGTATCGGTACGGCGGCGGCGGCATATCGATATGGTTGCCGTCGCTCCAGCTCGCACCCTTGATTTTTGCGGGACGTGCGTTGAATGGATCGCAAATTGACACAGAACGCCTTGCGTTCGTTCCGATTTGTTTGTACGCAATTTAAACGTATTCACCTAAGTGTTAACTTGTATTATCAATAGCAAAACATTAATTTAGACAAGCGTTTTATCCAACGAATCCTGTATCAGGCTATTTTGCAACGTTTTCTATCTTTACACTAACTACAAAATTTCAAAAGATACCACCAGGAACGAGTATTCCGTTGGTACTGGTTTAAGACTTCAATGTAACTTAATTTGTATGAAGACATGTTTACGATACTACATTAACATTTTTCCACGCACTTATGTACCCTCTTGAAAAATAATTAAAAACTATTATGGTCGTAACTTATAAATCATTCTTTATTGCACCCCTTCCACGTAGGCTTAATTGATTCAATGCAGAAGTGCCACCATAAAATGATAACAAGGTACCGGTCTAAGTGGAGAATAATGCATTTATAACGTTTTTGTAATATTACTGCATATGGTCGTACTCAGCGTGTATAATGCTTTCAATTTCTGTATCTCTTTAAATGTGTACTTGCACGTTATCGGAATCATCGTGGTTTTATTTATTGCTGAGAATGTTGGGACCTTGTCTTTATATCTAGTGCAAACTGGCCAGTAACTATGTAATTATTTTCCTCACGACACGACGCCCTTATTGATCACTTGCCACGAACTTAGGTACATATTTTGCAGTATTACTCATGAGGTGTTTTAGGAATTTCCATTTTATTAGGAACAACACAAATGTGTTTAATTAGGTTACAAAATTGATATTGACCGTTTTGGGAGTGATCTTTATAATAACAAAGAGGAAAACTGCATGTGTACCGCGGTTTCCTATGAACTACAAATTTATACGAATACCGTGACGTAATATAGATCCTTTACCTGTTAAAAATGTCTTCGTAAATTCTTCAATGTTTCTAAAAAAACAGAATTAGGTAAGCACTCGAATTTCGCTTGAAATTAACATAATATTCTAACACCTTATTCTTATTTTAGAATTATTTTTCCTGCTTTTACTTAAACTAATGAAATATTGAATATACCACTTTAGCAGGTACCTATACTACTTTAGAGGAAAAAAACTAAGCTTGGGTTATGCCATTGCCGTGCGACGAGAAAGTGTCAGGGTTGCCAGTGCCACAAAGCAACGAATGAGACGTCGCCGACGAGATTTATCATTGATGAATGGGATATTCTTCACGTTGTGATTATAATTGCCACAACTGCGTACAACTACGACATTTCGCTACAACTGCGTATTTAATCTTGAGGAAATTCACACAGTTCATCATATTACAC
The DNA here is from genome assembly GCA_963891755.1 of Pyrrhia umbra. Taxonomy (NCBI): domain Eukaryota; kingdom Metazoa; phylum Arthropoda; class Insecta; order Lepidoptera; family Noctuidae; genus Pyrrhia; species Pyrrhia umbra. The sequence goes on along the minus strand of OY982922.1, from coordinate 10,014,237 downwards.
AATGAGTAACATTTGTCTAATATATTTATTTATAGGAATTACATTGCAATTCTTGTAAATAATGTATTTACGCTTAGGTATTTGTACTTACATGTAGGCGCCACTGTTGGGATTAAGGAAAATGTTACTCAATAATTCCGTAGGGAAATTGTCATTGAATATGTAATTTGATTATTTTACTGCATTGCAAACAATGTAGAAGTGTGTAGCAATTTCGTGCAATAAGTACCTGAAAAACGTGTAAGTGGTGGTGCAGTGGTAATATTGACCGATGTATTCTACACAGGGACGTAATGGACCGATCGTAATTTGATTCAGTATCGTTTTTATTTAGGCCTAAATGCGATACCGCGCAAAATCTGCCCACTTACAGAGTTAAGCGTCGTTCCAAACACAAAAGGCCGTAACAGTCGCGACGGCTTTGTGCGAAAAGCTCCACAAGTGCGGAGCTTTCGTACGGGAAAAGGAAGGGCATGACACCCCGCCTAGCGCAGGCTGCCGTTGTGTGGCGGGCTGGCGGCTTCCTCCCGCTGCGAGGCGCGCATTCGCTCCGTGGCGGCCGCGGCGAGTGCACGTCGACGTCCATACAGCCCACGAACCGGCTCGCGATCGCGACAAAACTTTTCAGTGCGGTGAAAAACATTATTTAACGAATACGTAAAAATGAACAAGATTTTTCTGTGCTGTGATTTTTTTCCAACTGTGTAAAGACTAATCGAGCGTAAGAGTGTTTTGAAGAGGCTAATTACGGGTTGCTAGACTAATTGGCTGGGCCGGCGTTTCATGAAGGTGAGCCGACTTTTATTTCCGTTCGGCAATCCCTCTAATTGCGTCAATTAGTGTAATGCGGCGACAGGTTTGAAGAGTCGCTTAATGATCTCTACCACCGGACTCGTACACTTTGAAAAACTATTAAGTTAGTGAAGTACCCACGCAAGCGGCTATGGTTTTAAACTAATTACTAATTAGTTTATTATATGGATTACGACGACGACGCTTATCGCTATGAGGGATCTTATATTTTAAAATATATTACATTTTCATTATTAATTCTTTTGCACCGACTTTATATTTATTCATACACAATTATATGATTGTGTACATGTAATTCCACGCACGCTACTTGTATAGGTATTTGATTTATCACTTATCCATTACTCGACAATTAATTAATACTTATCTTTCGGTTTATTTTATCTTTACTAACTTTGTATCTTTAAAATTATTTAACTCATGTTTACAGCCAAAAGTATTTTATAATAATTTTTTTTCATCTCTTTATGCGCAGTGTTCTAAGTAAAAAACTTTTTATTGATTTTTGTTACAAAATATTATTTTATAATTAAGTAGTACGGAAATAAATTATCTTGCTGCAGATATTATAATCTAAAATAGATAAATTAATTATTATTTTTCGTGAATCGCTCATTGGTTGGGTTATCGTGTAGTGATAACTAGTACAACCGCATAAAGCACAATTAGTTTGCACACAACAATAAATTTTATTTAAGTAGGCGTGAGTACTTGATAAGGCGGGACTCGTGTTTAGAAACCAACAGACAATTTCCGGACAGCTTGTCAATAAAACTTGATAACAATTGACGCAAGTTCCGCCAAAGAGTAAAAAAAAAGATATTTACTTCTCTCCAGCACAACCCATTTATTAAAAAAGTTCTATTCTTCTATTAAACTAAGATTGTTCAAAATATTTTATTTATAAAGTTAAATTTTTTTTTCAACCAATTATTTTTTGAGTTTATTTATAATTAATAACGTTTCTCACTGATTATAATTTATTTTAATGATTAAAAGTACAAAGTAAGGAATTTATAATTAAACATGATACTAATTGGGACCTACGTTGTACGTTGATGTATGTAGATAGCAAAAACTTTTATAATCAACGTTCGCTGATTAAGTAACCTATTCATAGTAAGGAAAAATCAACTGAAAACATTTAAAAATTATATTAATAGATAATATTTTTTATTATTAATGTCACAATTTAATAAAATTTAACTTTTTTTAATTTGAGTATTTCATATTATATTGTGGGCTTAGTGAATTGTATTTTTTAAAATATTTTTTATCCCGAATTTATAACACAGTCAGTAAAAACCTCCAGAACAAAATCCCCGATCATTTCTACGAAGGATATATTTTTAAACCTACATCAACATACTTTGTCTTCTTTTCAGCCTCCCTTCTTCTCATTAATTAACCATGTCATAAGATTCAAATAAAAACAGAACTATTCAACAAAAGACAAAAATATTTCTATCATCAACAGTCGAGTTCGATTCTTGATTTATAATTAAATATAAATCAGGTCTCGATTGCATACCATTCCCGAAGATCATAAAAACATGAAATCCTTTCGCTACGAATGGCAGAGCTCGCTTCGAGTTAAGCTCAGCGTCGTTATCGCGAAAGCTAATTAGTGCTAAAATAACATTTATTATCAATTAGCAAGAAAAAAGTTCTTCATAAGCTTTTAAGTGCTATAAAATACTTTATACCTGTCACTTTATTCACAAGAAACTAATTATGAAAGGGCAAGAAACCAGATTATACTATAAAAGTAACGTATGTGAGCTCACGTGACGAGATAGTTCAATGACAATTAAAATCAACATTTTAATACGTATATGCTACACAAAGATCCTTCTTCACAAGAAGCATCTTTTTGCTATAAAAAGACGGAGCGGCTGTGGCGCTGAGCGCGACATCGTTGTCCCAAAAGCCAATTAGAATCCCGTATCCGGCTTGTTTATTCTCTAATTAGCAAGTAGCTCATTAGAGCTACATCACTAGCCCAGCCAGTGTAGCAATGCTTCATTCGTTTTAATTATAAACACTGCCTCCTTCTGTTCTTATAATTACCGTACACAATTAATGGACAACATTTTATTGCTTATCTTACGCATAATGAATGTTTATACAAAATGGATTAACGACGCTCCACTTGTTTATCGGGTTTTTGTTATTTTTTTTGAATTGCAATATTATTTTTGTAGGAATTCGTATTATTCGCATTAAGGTTGTCCAAGATACATAAATATCTTGAGCGAAGTTAATGACTCACATGTACATGTATGCATGCTTTTAATAATTAATCTTATAAAATGTAGGTACTGTTAGCAAATTGGATGTACTATTTTCAATATTTATGACTTTTTTATTCGTCTAAGGTCCATCATTTTCAGAAAGCTTTTGTGTTAAATAATTCCCCTTTTGATATGACGAGTAAATCCGAGTATAAGCTAATGTAACCGCGGCTCGCTCGATATTATAAAATATTGGTATTATAACGTCAACCGATACTACAGCAGCCGCATAATAAATTAATATCATTTTAATGTTCAATTAGCTATGTCAAAATTATATTTTAGCACAATGGACTAGTGCATTTCCATTAATTAATTTTGGCTAATTAATAAACCGGCTTTAATTAACGTGGGTGTTAGGATAAATTAATCAGCGGTGATTGGTCCATACGATGATCAGCATAGCCGCGCCTCCAAATTTCCATTATGTCATAATATTTTCTCTATAGATGGAATGTTAATTAAATAAAATTAATAATTTCCGCTTTATGACAGATGGCAAATTTATAAATAAAATGTGAATGTTATAAATGTTTAATACTATTGTTAAAACTTTCTTAAGAATACAATAGATCTTATATATGGTGTATCCAAAACATGAACATGCTCACGCGCACAATAGCGGCGGCGCTACTGATTGTATCAATTACGAACCACCATTTTTATATGATCATTTTTTTAACATCAACGTTTCCATGCACACAATGTAAACTACACCCTTACATACGGGCCTCTCCTTTTTATTTCGCTTTAAGTACCTAATCGCGTTCGCGTTAACCCAGCTTTAAATACTAATTAGTCTACTAGTTACGGCACCGAAAAACATATTTTTAAAAGCAAGCGTTCATAGCGCTCATAAGTTATTTTTTTATTTGTTTCATTAAAAATAATTAAAGTGACATGTGACCCTCGCGCCAGGGTTGTCATTAGCGGGTCCTCGGTGCGGGACGCAGGGTCACCGCGCGCACTAATTGGTCTGGCTTGCAGCCTCCTCCGCGCCGTACTACAAACAAATTAGCTAGAGAAACGGATGTTGACGCTGTGTTAGGGTTACCACTTTTTTAGATGACGGCTTGTCAGATTCCTAGTGTCATGGAGTAGATAGACAGCTTGTGTAGTTTTAATGATGTTACTTTTTTTCTTATAGTGGATAATATATCTCTGAAATCTGTGATTTATTTTAAATTACAAATTTCCTGCTGTGTACTACATGTATCAGTAGCCGAATTAAAAAAAACATTTCAATCATAAAATAAGTTTTTAAACCATTTTGCATTGTAATGTTCGTTCGAATTGATCACAGTTTTCAATGATCTCTATTATACAAAAAAAACTAAAACAGAAATATGCATAACAGGAAAATGTTGGAAAAAATGATTGTTTCTGACGTTTGATATTTGCTACAGGATTAAAGAACAATTCAACTAACTAACAAAATATGCAGTCCATATTGCTTCGTTCAACTATTCGAATATAAAATATTTGTTCTGCATGGATTCATATTTAATAAGTTAGGAAAAAATCTTCTTTGTTTGGACAGAAAATGCAATTATTGAAACAGTCGGTGTAACTGCGAGTGAATTAAATAATTAAATTGATTACTGAGCCGGAAACTAATCGCGGAACAAGCCCCACTGAACAAAGTACGCCGCGTACCAATAACGTAATTGACAAAAAAACGTTAAACTGTTTCACTCACCGGTCCGGCTTAATTTGCAAATCCAATTTGTATCCAATAACGCACCTGTCAGTGAGATCTATTGAATTTTGATGATGTTATTTGATCAGGCAAAGAAGTGAGTGGATTTTTGTTTCGAAGCACTAGTGCTATACTTGAAATATACAATTTTTAAAAGAATAATAAAATAAAATATGAAAGAATATACAGTTCTATTTGATTATAATACTGGCTTCTGCTCACGCCATCGCCCGTGTTATATGCACATAAAACATAGCTCATGGCACTTACTTAGCATCATCAGCACTAATAATTCCAAAGATTGCCTATACATACAATCTTTACCACTTAATAAAATTACATTTGAATCTGATCAGATTTCTATAAACCTTTATTAATTTCATCTTAAATATTTCATTTAAAACGCTCTAAAAAGTGGTAACCCTGTTCGAAGGTCACCAGTAATTAGGTTGTTGGTGTGGCTTATGTTTTTCAGCAACGGTGGCGGTGCTTCCTCTTGTTACTTATTTAATTAGGGCTGCGACTCTTGTTTCGTGTCCCCGTGTTGCATTAAGTGTTCCTCCTTATGTTACACGAGCTTATAGTCGTCTATTTATCGATCATTATGAGTTTACGCCACGCTAATTAGAGAGGAGAAAAATAACGGAATCCTATTATCGAATCAACCTACACAAGATTGTTATTGTGATTTAGAAAAGCTAATTAAGCACAAGAACACTTTAGTTAAGGAGTTCAGAATATTACAAATAAAATAACAAATAAAAGTTAAGTAAGTTAGTATAAAGTTCTTTTTAGGTACCTACTTTTTTATGAGCTATTTTTAAAGTAGCGAGTCTGTTTTTTGTTGGATTTAATAATTTGAGCTTAGTAAAGTGTTTAAGTTTAAAAAAAAATTTGAATTTGTCCTATTTATTTATCTAAAATGTAAAAAGTTTTTTTTTGAATATTTAAATACTAGCTAAGTAACAGCCGCACGAGTCAAGGGTTAAGCTACATTTGGCGCTGTGGTTCCGTGGGTGAGTCACATTCTGTGTCATACTGAGACTCCTCCGTGTCTCGGAAAGCACACTGTTGGTCCCAGCTGTCATTTGTAGATTTTTGACAATTTCTCATAATATCAATAAATTGATGATTTGAAAAGCTAATTTTAAGGTTTTGATAAGCGCTTATAGAAAGACATCTCTTTCCATTACAGCAGGCACCGACAAATGTTATCTGGAGGTGTGTCTTAACAAAAATATGCGATGATATGAGTATTTTAATTACATATGTAGCAGGAAGAATATTTTAATAGGATTACATTAAAAAAATTATATTTGATTATTGCCTCATGGTTTGAAACAATCGCCTGGCTAAAAAAATAAATATATCCTTCCCCACTTGCTGGAAGAAGTTATTTCATACGGCTGTTTTTTTTTACATAGATACTGTTCGCTAAGTTTAATTATAATTTATTACATAGAGACAGACGACATCGTTTTACGACTTGTGTTATTGTTCATTGCTTTCATATTCATATTAAACATTTAAATTTCCACACGTGTTCGGCTGCAGGCGGCCACATCTAGTTTCTATATACATATATATATTTGTTCGTTTCGGACTTTCTCTAGAGATGGTAACTAGATGTTTGTCAAAAATCTTTAATCTACATGTAAATGAAGTTGTATAACCACTGCTACTGTTGTAACGATCGAAATGTTACGGTACAAACCATAAATAATAATCAACATTTTATTTTATTAATATACAAAGATATAATTATAAAAATATAATCAGATTGAAATGACCGATATTAAGAATTATGAAACTCATCAACGAATAACGACTCAACGTTTTAAATAAATTATAAACTTTGAAATTAAAGAATATTTTGTGGTTTATGATTACTTTATAATTAGCTCTAATTTAGGTACAGTTAATAAAGCTTAGCTGTATGTGACGCAATTGACTTGATTGCCATTATTCAAACAGTAATGACACATTAAATCCAAGTACCTGATAATAATTTATTTCATAAATATGTATAATATTACAAACGTATGTATGTATCCCGTTGCATGTGCTGTTTAAAACGCTCGTATCGAATGGGAAACAAATTGTCTGATAGACTTTTCCTTATTAAACGGCATTAGAAAATCCATTAGAACTAATTAACAGGTAAAAGTTATCCTAGTACCATTAGTAACACCACCACGATATACATAATTAAAAAATGTATTTTTATTTGTTGGCTAAACTACCTATTAATAGTAAGGACTTGCACTTAAACTAAAAATTATCTGGTAATAAGTACTTGAAGTAACTGCTTATTAACAGACAGACGTACACAAAGTGTGAGTATTAATTAGAAAGTAGTGTTGCTCTTAACCCGCCGTCCCTCATTAGGGACCCGTGGGCGCGCGGCCCGCGACAGATAACCCCAGTAGTGGCGTGACGGGTGACGCTCATTGACGTTCAACACCGTTTACTTACGTACTGTTTGTACACTCCATTTTATAGACCTCTTGATTACAAGATATTTTCGTGTTTATCGACCACAAGCCAATTAATAACATAATTATTGAAAATCATTTCTTATAATTGATAGTTGTTGTTAACGTCATTATTTAAGTAGGTACAAGTGGTTTACGAGCGCTTGTTGTTTGTTTTGCTATAGGCTTATTTTTGACTTGATCAAAGTAAAAAGTAAGCGTTTTCCTGATATCTTAATTTTTATTCAGATTTTTTTGTTTCGGCAATGATAATGTTTACTTTTTTTATTTGTCTCAAATGCTTATTGAATACCTTGTTACTCTAGTAGACAAAGGACTGCTGAGTATAGAGTCCTGGGTTTGATTCCCAGATCGGACAAAGTACCTATTATAGTCCGTAACCTGTATTTGTACACCGTTGTTAACTATACATAAACCCTAAGCATACCTACCTGGCCGAAAGCCGCATATACTACAGGTATAGCCCTCCCTAGCTCTTCAAGTAAAACAGATGTACCTACCTAATGTTATGCCCAAAAAGTCTTACTTGTAATTTTTCCTCAAATTTAGAGGAAAAGTAATACTTAACACGTTCTACTAACTGAGTATTAATTTAATTAAACGTTAACTCAATGTTGAATTTCCATGAGAATGCATTAAATAGGTGTTAAACTCGCCTAAGGAAAACTGCTGTATTTAGAATGAATCGGCTAGATTAGAAGTAGGTACCTACGTAAAAAGTAGCTGAGTGTTTCTAGAACACGTTACCATATACCACACTGGGTTTCTCAACAAACGTGGAGCGCACGAGTAAATAATATTTTCTATCGATCTCGTCGACTCCCTAATTGGCTCCAATGCAAATACTCTGTTATTAGGCAGGTTAATTAAAGAGTTATCGGTCGTAATTAACCCGTTTCGGTACACTACGTGTGCCTATGGTTCGTTCGAAACACTACTAATTAAGAAATTCCTCCTTCATTAGCTCAATTAGATTTATTCACGTCAGAAACTTCATACAATAACATGTGTATATTATATTAACACGCACCAAGTTTTTAATGTGCGCTGTTTCGTACGAAAATGAGAAATATTTTGTTAATCTTTATGTTTTTTTTTAATATTTGTGTATAATATACTAAAGTTAAGTAGGTCATGTAAAATTAAAGTAGAAACAATGGTTATTCAAATACTAATAGGCGATTGTTTAATGAAACCGTGAAATTAATTAAATATATTTTATGAAGCATACTGCGTAGGAGTTTCTTTTTGCTTTAGTTGTTTTGCCCATATATATTATACGATTCCTTCATTTTTTTACTCTAGTCGATTATAAATTATATTATGATTATTCCAACGATTGTTTTCTAAACATTCACTCAACACGTCATCGCTGTGTATGCCATATAGATATATATTTTGTTTTTTTCTTAGGAAGGTATCATGAAAAGGGCTTAATTTGATATATTTTAGACGGAAACAGATGTAGTACCCACGTGCATCGGGCAGAATCATCAGTAATTTATTAAAATTTACAAAATGACTCACCTAGCATACCGTACGTTTGGTGTGGGCCAGTCTTTATCGGCCGGGATCACACCATCAATATGTCTTAGTTCTGCATTTGAACTTATTTCTTAGGATGATATTTTTAGTACACTCTTTGATTAGGTTCATGTATCTATTAACATGTCTTATCCACTTTACGTATAGGGGAGGTACCCTAAAAATATCAATTTTGGGGTGATTTATTTAACGATATATTGAAGTTTTTTGGTATTGAGAGTCTCTGAGCTAAACCGCGCATAGACAGACAGATAGGAGGACGTGGCGAAACTATAAGGGTTCCTTGTTCACGGAGCCCAAAAAAAAGATAAGGTAAGCACCAGAACAAATATACTGTAAAGATCTAACCCCATTTTTGAAGACGGTTTAAAATGAATAATTGATATCCTTAAGCAATTAAAATAATAGTAATTATTAATATTTATTATAAAGCTCTATGTTGTTTACGAGAAAACTTAAAAGCCCAATGTGAATGAAGCTCAGTGCTCTGTTCGGAAGTGGCGACCGAGGGTTATCGGTAATTGTGAATATGCCAGTTGACGTCAATAGGCGTCATTATCGAATGCCCGATGAATACTACTTACTACCAGTTATGCTGCTTGTAAAATCAAATTATTTACAATATTAAGTATAGCTTACAAACCAATTTTTGTATTTGATAAGTGATTGAAATCACGTGTTGCGACATTAAATTGATAATTTCAACATACAAAAATTGAAATGTGCACAAAAATATTTTTTTTTTATCTTGTCATTTATTATTCTTCAAAAGCAATGTTGTATTGTGTAATTCGTAGGCATCTTTCAATCTACATTTATTAAAGTGAAAACACATGATTAGATTAAAAGCTATACCCATACAAATTATTATATCAAGAATAAAAATATATAATTATTTACTCTTTGTAAATGCCGAAAGACTTTTTTTATATAAATATATGTTTACTGCAGTTTGACCCGCAAGACGGAATTACTTCGCGCACCGGGATAAATAGTATCCTATGTGATAATCCAGGTTATGTGTGTGAAGCAAATTATAGCGTGAAAGACTAACTAGCATTCGTATCTATATATATCGCCATAAACTTTCGATATCATTGTTATATTATTATATAGTTGTAGTAAATTTATAGCAAGTATATATCGTCTATCTATCTATATAAAACTAGCTTTCCGCCAGCGGCTTCGCCCGCGTGGTCATTTTTTTTAAACCTTGCGTTACATTATTCAAGTTTTAGTAGGGATTTAATTCTGGAAATAAATATAACCTATGACACTTGAAAGATGTAGCTTTCTAACGGTGTAAGAATTTTTAAAATCGGTCGAAAAGTTTTTGAGTTAAAACCCTACAAACAAACAAATCTTTCCTCTTTATGATATTAGTATAGTTAAAATGAATGTTTGTCCTCTGTACCTTTCTAAACTATTGTGATGAAACTTGGTTCTTTGCATTCCCGCAAAGGATTCTAGCCCAGCGTGTGCATGGTGCAGCTAGAAGGTAAGTATGTACCAGAAACTGTTTGCAGACTAGAATGATCCTACACTGCAGTTTCTCAAGCAAAAATTTTTTTTTGTGTTCACTTAAATTTCTTAAGTGTAAAAGAAGTATAATAACCTTAATACTTTAAAAAAAGTACATAGTTAAATTGTACGATAACCCTAATAATGACATCCCCATTATCTATGTCAACTTTTCAAGTGTTCGTCTAATGCACTCACCAGTCTTTTTATACCAATACAGATATGAAAAAAAGGACTTTTTTTGATCCTACTAAAAGATAAATTTATGTTCGGTATTCTTCTAAAGAAGTTTTTAAAGATGACAAGCGCCTGAAAAAAACATTAAAGCTTTTAATTTGTGATCGAACTCAAACGTAAAACTTAACAAAAAAACTCAATTTATACGTAAAATTAATCGGGAAGCAGAGTCCCAAAATAAGGGTCGCTCGTTTATTGCTCATTTCGATTTTAGTGCTTTTAAAGTACAGTCAAAAGTTTGTAACTGTGGGCACGGCCGACAGATTTTATGCAAATTCTGCCATGCTGACATTTAGTAGGGTCACAAACTGTCCACGTTTTACTTCTTTTGCGTGTTTAAGCTGTATATTTTTTTTTAAATAAAATTATGTTTTTTTCTCTGTAAAAAGCACTGAAAAATAATGAACATTAATAACATTATCTTAGGTTCCATATAGGATATTTCACGACCCATCCTGATGGATCAAAATCAAATTCCTCAAAGCTGTAGTATCACCAGCTACCAAGACCTCTCCTGATAATACAAATCATTGCTACTATGCAGCTAGCGTGTGTCATCGGTAATTGGTCGTGTATTCATAGAGATGACATAAGTGCTCGTTTAGGCGGTTTTGTTTGCTCAACGAACGCGGCAGCTTTGCTTTTTACATTGTTTCATTGATATTAATTGAACTTAGCTATTTTTGTCCAACTTAAAAAAAAGGAATAAATGACGAATATTGTAAATTTCAAACCAATTTCTCTTAGTTATCTGAATGTTGCCACCAACAGATAGGTATTATTGTCGACATCCTTGGGGAAATTGCGCTCCACGTTTATTTGTATCGCGACTGATTGTTTTGATTGACAACTTCCACGTGACAACTTTCGTTTTTGTTAAAGCATTTACTGTTTTTCATAAATCTCTCTTTCCATTTAATAGTAACTTGATGAACATTTAGTAAGTTGAATGCATATTTTCTCCTATGACGTGAAACTGTTGTAAGAGCGACTATACAAAGCTAATAAGTTTTGTAGCTAACAGTACAACAAAGTCGTCAGCCGCTCATAGAAATCGTTCATTTCCTGATGTTGTAGTTCACTTGATCGTGGAGTAGCAAACATCGGGCGGCGGTAATGAACGAGCGGGAACGCGCTCGACGCTACGGCAATTTGAACGTTCAGTGGGCCGGCGCGTTCCAACAGTCCTCGAAATTACTACAGCTCGATACTTAGTGCTTAACGTCAGTTGTTTTCATTGCCCACTTGATTAAGGATTACACAGGAAATGATTTGTATAAGCTATTGTTGATTATGAAAGGTAACGGTCGTCGGTTGAGCTCCATTTTATTGTGTCCGCTTGGCTTTGTACATTCCAAAAGTAATAGAAAACAGGATGTCTCCAATTTATTTTGTTAGCGATGTTTACTTTACCAATGCCATGGCGTATTGCTGGATTTGACGGCGAGTCATTAATCAATGGGTGATACTGATACCGAATCAAACGTTACTGAAATATGAAAGAACAAATGTACTGTCAATCTTAATACTTTCTTGTTTTTATAAAATCTTTACACTTTTTATGATAGATCACCATTAGGTAGGTATACATAAAACTAACAAGTTCTTTTTACAGTTTGTAGTATGTATTATATTTTATATTCAATATAATTCATTTTTTTAACTACATTTACAAATATCTACTATCACATCATAGGCACTCGATCGTACCTGTGAACAAAATCACCTCTAACTACATACATAAATTCAAATACACAAAAATTGCGTTGACAAATACCTACTCGTTCAATATTTTTAAAACATGAAAATAGTCGAGTACTGTTGCGTTGAATCTATTACCTAACGCGGTAGAATTTCAAAGCGTCACAGTATGCAATTTAAACTGGACTAAATCGCCGTCGGAGTCAACAACGCGACAGCAACGGCCGACTCGGATCGGCTTTCAATTTTGCGGAATTAATAACAGCACAAATACTGGTGTATGTACGGGTAACTGAGAGACGGGACTAGGTGATCATTCATACGATACGCGCACACGACACCTGTGTTTCAAATCAAACGACATTTTTGTCGTGTGTATGAAACTTTTTGCTGTCGCTCTAATTAGTGTCGTATTGCATAGAAAATACTATTCGTAACCATTATCCATAAAGTTGAAATTTTATAAATAAAATATATAACTACGCTATTAAAGGAGTATCTATTGTTCTGAAGTTCAGATTACACCTACATATCAATATACTCGTACCTAGAATTCAAACATAATCCAATATAATAATTTCCAGGAATACTGCAGCCGGCTCCTGTCTGTACCTCAAATACGTCAGTCGTAATCATTGGTAGAGGTGGTTTCTGTGTAATATCCGAGTTCTCTAATACCGACGTTGTTTGTCAACGCTTGGACCATTCGTCAAACATCGTCGTGAGGTGGACTGGGCGCCCAATTAGAACGCTAAGCTGAGCGTGGCTGACTACCAACTTGCGTCGACTAAAAGCACCTCTAATTATTATTGATACGAGCTCTACGCTCATTCCCTCGAGTTTACCGTACATCTGAATTTCTCTAACATACTCGGTAACGTTGCACGTTGTTATTATCGACATAGCAATGTTCTCTACTTTTATGCATAAAATCAAGTAATTAGCAACGGAACATCGGAGAGTGTTTGTAGTTGTTTGCGTCCAATGTTTGCTGCGTCCATACTGTTGTTATTAGTAATTATTTAAGTTAACAAAACAATGGGATACTCTACAATTACTTTCTTTATTTTTAATGACAACAAAATGTCGATGAATAATAAACTAAATAATAGACTACGTATTTTGCCATGGATGAGGTATGGAAACGTTGTTATGAAAGTGCTACGATACTTATACGCAATTTCTAGAATAAAAATATAGCTATCCTTACTAATATTATAAATGCGAAAGTAACTCTGTCTGTCTGTCTGTCTGTTACGCTTTCACGCCAAAACTACTGGACCGATATAAATGAAATTTGGTACAGAGATAGAATAGACCCTGAGGAACAACATAGGCTACTTTTTACCCGGGTGCGCTAAGTAGTTCCCTCGGGATGCGGGTGAAACCGCGGGAAACAGCTAGTAATTAATATGTTATAATATCCTAGTTAATATTTATCTAAGAATTCTCAACTCTTTGTTATGTATTTTGTTAAATTGGAATACGTTATTCGCATAAAAAATATACATAGCGATGAGTTATACAAATTAATCCAGTATTACGGTTAAACCGGGCTAGATACAATACAAAGGCTCAAAATTTGCTACTTGTACTTTGCGCCGAAGCATAACAATTCCGTGAATCAATTACAGGCGTTTTAGCCAGGATCAACTGACAGCTGCAAAATACCATTTGACCTACTATTTCATAGAGGCATCCAATTTTCAATGGAAATATAATTTTTTGTTTTACTATAGAAAGTATCGAATAGGCATGAAATACGAAACAAAAAAAAACTATACAAAATAAAACTTTTCATTTTTCTTTTTATAAAACTGCACTGTATTTAATAAAACGATATGTTTTGTCAGAAAAAAAGCAAAAACAATACTGAAAATAATAGCGTTGTTGAATGCTTTGAAAGGTTTTTTCTTAGAAAATGTGAGTGACGAGCTTAGTAAATTGGTTTTTCTCGGTAAGTATTTACAGAAAGTATTGGTATAGCTGAATGCATAATGGGCGGAAAAATGTCAAGCGTAAGTGTATTAAAGTTGGGGCCGTTACCGCTGCGTGCCGCGGCTGATGTATGGCGGCGGCGGACAAATTGAAAACAGTAGCAAATGGCCCGATCGCGGCCCGCTAACCTCTCCACAATAGGCGCACTTCTCGTTCACTATATTTTCACTAAAATATATTTTCTTGTAATAAAACATGTGCTTTTTTCTTGTTATTCTTATTCTTACAGTAACAACCTTAGTCTTTAAAACTCGAGTTATAGAGTAGAATTTAAGTGAGAAGAACTCATAAAACTTGTTTGGACTTCAATTAGATAACATTTACCATCTTTTTCCTCTTGAACGATAAAAGACACAGAAGTTTAGAATTCTCCCGTGTTAATAAATAATTTTAAATTGTAAAAAAATAATATTTATTACAGAAAAAGACCAACTGAACATTATTTTAAAAATAAGTGAATCGTGTTCAATGTAGACGGTGTTTTCTATTAGAATTGTATTCAATATAGAGTTTCGTTCGCGCAGAAAATGGTTGCGGGACGCGTGAGCGGCGTCCCCGCGTCCTCACCCCTCGCACCCTACACAGAATAATATTAGTGATACCGAACACAGCTTACGAATTAGCTGTGATAAACATGCACGAACAAATCTATTAAACTGATACTTGGGAACCGCACAGAAAATTAAATATTCTATCTGATTCTGTTATTCTCGTGTTATTTTGATCTATATACAGTCAAGTATAACGTGCAAATAAATTGTGTTTTATCCCCAGCTTAACAACCATTTTGAATTTCTACAGGTGATATTTTTTTTGCATGATATGCAGTTCGCTAACTCAAGAGACAGTCATGCTGAAGCCACATCATAATGATAAAACTTATGTCTGACACAAATTAAATAATCATCTATACTTTTGAAGCATACTGTACATATAGTTTTATTAAATATTTATATGAATTAAAAGAACGTAAATTTCAAGCAAATCGCACATTTTCTATTTTTAAGTCTGTATTCGCACAAAATCCAAGCAAAAGTAATATCATAAGGGATATTTGTCCCTCGCAAATAGTTAGATTATATAAATAAGGCGGCCGGAATAGTTTGACCGATAGCGATCTGTGGCCAGCCCTAGCGGTAGGACCCTCAACAAACCGTCTTCTACAAATTGACTCGGTTTTTCGAAGACTTTTTACTGATCTTATTACGAATATGTTACGTAAACTTACCGATGGTTAAAGAACTAGATTTTTCATGTTGATAAGTAACAAAGTATTTATGGTGAGATGTGTTCGTTCTTAACCGACTTCTTATATTTCTGGTAGCGTAACTTTGTAATAAGTGGACGTGTTTTTTTCACTTTCAAAATATTCTTCTCTCTTTTGTTAGTGATGATAATAAGAGAAAAAATATCCCCAGTCTCTCTAGTGTTAAATAATATGAATACAGAGTATGCAGATATCGTTGTAATGTATATTTTGCGGTGTGGTTTGTGTACGAGGAGGTAAGGCGATAGTGCCGAGACGCCTCGCCGCCCACGACTAAACTGGTTCCAGTTACGATTCTATCCTGTTTAGTGATACGTTACAAATTGATCCGATGACACCGACAGCCTTTTTGTTGTGCTCATATTCCATACAAACATAATTGACAACTGTGCTCAGCGCTAGTTATGTATTGCTGTTTTTACATACATTACGAGCCGCTTTATTAAGTACAAAAACCATTGAAGCCTTGCAAAAAGATGGCGGTCGCTATTTTCAATACAATTAGAGCAGCGCTTTTAATTACTGCGAATGAAATGTTTTTAATAATGATTCATGGAATAATTAACCTTTTGCTATTAATTGATTCACTCTTCTCAGATTTCTCATTGTTTATTAATGTAAAGTTAAATTTTAGTGATAGCCCATAGTAGAAAATACGGCTAGCGAAATTCGGCTAAGAAAATAAGAAATGCAATCTTGTAGTAGAATCAGACAAATAGCGGAATATCTGCAGTGACCAATTCAAATTGTAGGAACTATCGGGGTCCGCGCACGAGCCGGGATGGAATCCAATCAGCGAAACTAGTTCCACTGATGCCTATCACTAAACTTTCACATTCAAAGATTTGTTTCTCTAGATTAAATCAAAGGCGAATTACAGTAGCGGCGAAAAAGAAATATGGCGAGTCCGGCCCCGCGTGAGGGCGGGGGTGTCCTGCTGAAATTGCTTTTCAATCCCTCGGACTTTGGACTTGTAAAGAAGTTATTACCTTCCAAGGAGATAGCGCCGGGTCCGGCGATACGGATATATGTCTTTTTCATATGTAATATTCCTTTTTCGCGTTTTATTAATGGAAAATGTTTCGTGGGACAGTGCGGCCAGCTCTCGCCTTCGATATTAAAAAAGCTAGTGTCGACTTTGTGCGGCTTCTTTTATGAGATTGTCGTAAAGTAGTTTATGTTTCTTGGGTGCTCATGTGACACTCACGCTTAATATACATATAATCATTTATAACCTTACGACTTCATGTTTTATTTTCTCTTCAGTCTTGACATGGGCTAATGGTGGGATCATTCATCGTATTTATGGGTCCGACATTCGATCGACGACTGGAGTTATACGACATATTCATCAAGTATTAATTTTCGCAGTGCGTTTCATCTACGCTGCATATGTATACCTGTGTATACTGCTCGTTTGATAATGTTGCCTACTCTAATTAAGTCCACTACACCAATGTTTGGAATTAATTAGTGTATTGTTTAATTGGCATCTCTTGTTATCTGTTTGTTTGGTTTATTTATTCATTAGTGGTGTTTGTGACAGCTGCTGCTGAGGCAGATGCCATTACGACAGATTGTGTTACCATGTGATTGTGTACTCTTTAAATGTTATTGTTATCTAAACTATGCTGCTTGTTATTAAAGATTATTTAATTGCTCTTAAATATTTTTAATTCATAATAACACAGAGATTCTCAGTAAACATGATATTCGTGAATGATATTCTGTAAACGCTGAAATAATTGGGACATATTAGTTCATGTTTGAATACGACTCATACTCCAGATATCAATTATAGTACTTGTCTATATTTGAGTATTTTGATAAAATATCGGTATTTTATTGTAAACAAACTGTCCAAAGATTTATTTCTGTTGATAAATAATTCATAAAGTTAACTTTCATTGCGGTATTTCTTGAAAAAAAAATCCTTTTTGAGTTATTATTCTTAAGCGAAGTTAAGTGGGTACCCCTAATTTCTCGAAGAAAAGTCGTACTTATAATCGTTCTCGCCCAACAGGTGGCCACGCTAAGGATGCCCGAAATTATGTTGACTGAGAGATTATTTCTGCTGTTCTTCTTCTTTGATTTTTCTCACCTCCATGAACACGATATGCTTTGTTGACAGCTTCTAGATGCTCTCAATGCTTACGGGATTGTTGGTTATAGTTTCAAATTAGCAACGCAGTAACCAATTTACTACTATGGTAACAAGTGATGACAAGTGCGATAAAGGAGTGAAAGACAATACTCTAAGAACGAAATTAACATTACTAATGGCCAATTGTTTCAAGAGTAGGAAAACCCTTACCCTTTTTAGGCACTCTGGTAAAAAACCTGCGACCCATTCAATCAAATCATATCACATAAAACAATTCGTATTCAAACGTTTTATTTTATGTATGCTTAGTAACAATGTATGGGACTTGAACGCATCAATCGCAGGCCTGTAGGACAATGCGGGCCGCAACGCTCGCCGCTCCCGGATTGATTACACCTGCCCGTCACGATTAATAGAATATTGTGTGTGATTCAAATTGAATTAGCCGCCCATTGTCGAATTACGTGTATGTTTCCTACGGACTATTGGTTTTGAATATTTAGTAGCCAATTTAGATCGTGTTAGTATTGTGATTTGCGAATGATGTTAATATGGACGGTAAATTTTGAATCTTGTGTGCGGTCTGCGCAGATTGTGAAGCACGCATTATTATTTAAACGCTGAACTACATACAATAGAGTGATTAGAAATAGTTTATATCAATTAAAAAAGTGGGTATATGATATTGTTTTATTATTTGAATATTGCGGAGCAGTTCACTATTCTCTAATAACTGTGTATCTGAGTGGCGTTGCAATTAATATAGAAACTAGTCCAGGTCATATTGAAAATCCCTATATTCAAATCCTATGAAAAATGTTTTTCTAAATTGCTTTTCATGTTTCACATATCAAAACAACATGCTTTGATATTTCCAAAATATTAATTGTACGGGCAATCATCGATTCTTTTCGCTGAATCTGTCTTAATTGTGAGTCATGGCGTGGCATAAGGGGTACGTCATGGTTAATTAGCGTGAAAAATATTCGTGAGAATTTCCAATTTTCATCTACGACCAGCTTTGTGAGAAATTTTGTTAGACGACCTAATCCCTCGTGGTTTTCCAACCAATGACTTGGACTGTACCCGATGTACTGTCGAGTGATCCAATATTTACTTAAAACATTAAAAAGTACAGGCGAGTGCACTCATGTTTGAGCAGCTGCGTGCCTGTTTGTATGTTCGTACTCGGTAGCTTAATAATGCGTATTTAAAACTTTTTTCGTGTAATTGGGGATGGTCCGGAAAATAAATCTTAGTTCGAAATTATTTACACTTGTATTGTTATGGTAAATGTTGAGATTCCGTTTTAAATATATTTGTTTTGTTAACGATGAGGTTACAATAACAATAAATATGTTTCTTTTTTCCAGGTAATTTTAGCAGCAGTGAAAATATTCAATCAGAACACTCGTGTTTTCAGTAAGTTATTTAAAAGGGTATATCATATTATGATAACATTATTCGTAAACAATAAACTATAACTACCTCACTAATTAAGTACTGCCCGAGGGTTAGTTTGTGTGGTCTTCGAGAGATTAATAATTGGGTCGAAGAAATCGTAGTAGGCGTGATATGTTTAAGCCAGTAAATAACTGAAGATAATGAAAGGAATCACTGTTTTATATTAAAGCCATTTTTAGCAGTGTTATTGATTAGATACTATTTCTTTCTTGTCAACCAATTAACTCGCAAATATCGGGTGACCAATTATTGAGAAATTAGAATAGGCAATATTCTTTATCATCTATTCTCGGAATAACAGGCATGCAATACGTAATAGAAGTGAATATACACAGGTCCCTCGCTAGATACATTAAATATAAACACAAAGCAAGGTTCGTGAAGGATCGTGTAACGGTATACGGCTGTTAGACTAATTTAGGTGGAAGGAAGATCATCCACGTAATTAATCCACTTAGGAAGAGCCACGCGCGGCGGCGGGTCGACGCTTTGAAACTGGATGCTCAAGTTGCTACTCCGAAGCTTGGTTGGCCTCGCTACCTGGCTGATACTGTACGGGGAACATTGAGTAAAATCATGTTAGTGCTTTAATGTTTTAACTATTGATATTAGTTCCAAAGTTTAATAGTTTTTGTTACGATTATAAGCTGTAAGGATTTTTTTTAATGTACTTTTTAAAAGTCGAATTGATAACATCAAAGTAAAATTTACATCATGTCGTATCTTTAGTTACTAAGAGTTGATAGATTTTAATGATTTACTAGTTTTATTTAAGATAATTCAATTCTATAAAGCCTAGTTTTATATTTGAAGCAATGAATCAGTGCTAATAAAACATTATAAACGGTGTAAAACCTCTCACACCTCTCGCATTACGCATATAACAGTGATTGTTAAGTTCGATCCTCAGAAATTATTGACATTATTCAACCATTCACACATTATGTATTATGTCATAATTTCTTTTGTGACTTTATTCTCATATTATGTATGAACTATGCGGTACAACACGCACTGTAAATTAAGCCGTATGGTTAGTACTTTATGGTACAAAATGTTTTTCACGACACCCTGTGATCAGCTACCATTCACATCATAAAACGTCAATAATGCAATAGCACTGTCGCACAATGAGCTATTGTGTGAGTCATTCACTCTTCAAAATAAGCGTTTAATTAAAAACATACGACGACCATTTTTTTTATTGCGACACTTGAGCACATTGAGTGAGTTGGACCCGTTTGGGGGCGCGTCGTGAATGTGAACTGATTATGTTTATTCATCTTTGAGAATTCAGAATTAAGTGAATACTCGCTGATGAATTGACAAATTGATGATTCCTTTTACAGATTTTTTGTCCGTCATTAGGTGTAATAGAAAATGTATTTATTCAAATTATGCTATTGATTTCCGTGTAACCGTAACTATTTATGTACAGTAAACACTCAACAGAATTTGTAACTAGTTTATAATGAGCGTGGTATATCTAAAACAATCTAATCATCGTGTAAAATTTATGCGCTATTGGTAATTTGATATCGAAATAGCGCTATGAGGAAATTCTAGGTATGCTAATTATAGGAAATTAAATTAATTTAGTAACTAATTGGCGCGTTCAGATCGGAACAGTAACATACCTTTGCGAGGGCATTGATTTAATCAAACGTCCATCATTGATCCAATATCGGATGCAAATTGTGTTTTAATTATAATTAAGCGGACTGTTTCACGAAGTTCCTATAACCGATGATGATACAAGCATCATACTCATGTTTTTATTGCAAACGTTGGTTTAAGTTAGTGAGTTTGTAGATATGTTGTCTACGGAACTACTATACGAATTCTAATAAATCTTTCGATTATAAAAGTTACATTATCCTTGAATGCATGCGTATAAGGCAGGCAACATTGTAGCAGAGGCTAGATCTAGATAGAAGCTAGCTATATACAATTCTGTAAGATCAATAAAGATAAAGAATAATAAATTGACTAAATATTCACTAGTGACGCAAACTAGACAAATATACCGATTTAATAATTTGGAATGGAGTAGGTACCGAACAACAATCAGCTATTTTAGCTATTTTATTCAATTCAGCTATTTAATTAACTGCTAAATAAACGCACGCTGGAGAGTTTTCGCAAAAAGACAACAATTAAAAAACTGACAATTATGAAAAGGTTAGACAGAAAACAGACTTAAATGAAGTTTATAGGTTTCCCTAATTTAGTGAAGAAACGTTTGTTTTTCATCGTCTATATTCGTGACGTATAATTGTTTCTCAATAGAAGTTAGATAAGTACGAACGAAGGCTTATCTAAATACGAGTAAATAATTAAATTAATTATTGAAAACATTGACACACATCTATCGTTATTACATTTACCTAATTAATTTGTACATGTCATTTGCTAATTAGTTCGATGTTACTAGCGGCTGTTAATTATTTTTATGTTGAAAGGGATGTTATTAACCAAGATACTGAGTTTTGTCTAGCAAATGTTTATTTATGGCAAGCCAATTAGGCTTGGGTGGAGTAGGTACTATATTTGTACCTTTGCCTTAATTCTAAATCTGGTTTTGTTATTTGATTAGTTAGTTGTGTGCTGAAAATAATTTGATACTTAATTTATTGAATAAAATATAGAGATTTATTCTTTTTAATTAACAACATGAAAATAGGTACGTGTTTAAGTAGGTACTTTTAAAAAGAGTTCATAGGCGATCGCTTATTTTGAATTCATGAACAACGAAGTCGTTTTTAGGGTTCCGTAGTCCGACAAGGAACCCTTATAGTTTCGCTCTGTCCGTCTGTCTGTCTGTCTGTCTGTCTGTCTGTCTGTCTGTCCGCGGCATAGCTCCGTGGTTTTTGTTATTAGAAAGCTGAAATTTGGTATGAATATGTATATTGATCACGCCGAGAAAGTGGTAAAATAAAATTTTGAAAAATACTTTTTTTTAGGGTAGCTCCCAAACATGTAAAGTAGGGATGAATATTTTTTTTCTCGCGTACCCCTTCGTGTGGGGAATCGTTAGATAGGTCTTTCAAAAATATTATGGGTGTGTGAAGACCATTTTTCAGTTAAGCGAGCCATTTGCGAAATATCTAGATTTTAAGTGAAATTTTTTGTTCGATACGAGTTACCCCCCCCTCTAACTTTTGAATGGCTGTACCTTGAAATGTGAAAAAAATCACAGACGTAGTACATGTAATGAAATTATAAGGAAAACTATCACGGCTAAGTAGGCTTAACCGGTTACAGAGCTATAGTCGACTAACTAACTCCTACTACGGAACCCTACTGCGCGTGGCCCGACACGCACTTGGCCGGTTTTATAAGTGCTTTGGAACAGATATAATGTTAAAATCACTCATTTTTTTTCTAAATTAATATTATTTAATTTATTAATTAATAGTATTTTTGCGATTTTTTTTATAAAGCTCATACGAAATCCTATTATAGTCTGCATGATCTGACATGTATCTGTCTAATTTATTTATAACAGATTCCTATGATTAGGTAAACTTTAGCTATAATGTAGGTCCGGTCGACACGCTCTTGGCGGGTTATTTGTATTTACATTTTATTTGAAATATTGTCACGTGTTCACTTAGAAAGCTCTCGTATGACGGCTGTATTCAGGTGGCAGTTCTCCTCAATACGATGCACATTGTAAGATGATTTCTGTCTCTGGACTCCCAGCCACCGGCACTTTGGACCTTATTTCCAGTATCGAAGGGTATCTATTTTTAATATTCTTAAATAATTTTACAAAACAACAACAACATTAACTCCTTTAACTAGCAGTTAATCAGTTATTAACTCCCGCTGTATAGCAATCAATACGCGTCACGTTAGCTATGTCGAGTCACATTACTGACTGATTAGCCGTGTCAGTAACGCGTGTTATCCACTCAATTAGCCGACAACACGAATTAACCTCCGCTCAACTAGTCTCAGATTATGCACTAGATATCATTTGTTTAATACTATTGACGGCTCAGACGTTGCAGTCACGTTTACGAGTACTTTAAGTAGATATGTACTTGAGTTCTTAGTAAATAGAATCAGTCATATGATTTTGATTACCTACTCTTCGATTATAGAAGGACTGTGAACTGTCTATAGTATATGTTATGAAAGTATGTCTATATCTTATTCATTGCAGCTTACTCAAGTCACAGCGTTAGTTAAGCTAAATAAAACTCTTTTGTTTCATAAACCTGAAACACTTGACGAGTATGTTTCCCGAAATTGTTTTTGGAACAAATGTAAAAGGTTTTAATGTTTACATTCTACATGTATATACCCTGTGTATTGAACATATTACTTATATTCCATGTTCTGGGAACTTATATTACACTTTATAAACTTTTACAATAGTGGAAAAACCTTCACATTTGTTGCTTTCTATTTATTTCTGCTGCTAGAAACTCCTCTAAGTTCTCATAATCCATATTCTAGGAAACAACACGCGAATATCGGAAAATATAATTGAAACGCAACTGAATTAATATCTGGGCATGAATCACGGCGCGGTATCTACGCCACTAGTCGTTGTAACCGCATCGGTTAGGCATTGCACCAATAATACGCTCAATTAATTAGCCCGGAGACTGACGTGTTCCACGTACTTACCTAATTAATGTCCCAGAACCGAGCCAACAATACCGCTGTTATTATAATACCGCTAACTGCCACTGATTGAGTTACCTCACATAAACAATGTGCTCTAATACAACCACAACACGTTTTGATTAGGTAACTACATATTTATTATATCGATACGTTAATTATAATATGTATGCGACGACAATGCCCATTAATATCATCACTATTTAATTATGCAATGAATCGTGTTGAGAACCCTTACGTTTGGTTCGTGTTTATTCGATCAGCGGAAGGGTTGTTTTGAAGTACGACAACAGAAAAAAACGTTTCACTGAACGAAATTAAAGTTGTTGCCATTGGGGGGTAATTATCAAAGGTAGCTTTTTATAGGTGGTGGTAAGTTGTACTGCCAACTAGAAAGCTTTTGTTGTTTTACGAAAACCTTTGTTTATAACTTCTAAATTCATGTTTTTTTATCGTGTTAGTAATTGAACTAATATCTTAATAACAATATTAACATAGGTTGGCTTTAACTTAATAATCCCACGTTTCGAGTTTCTCTTAACAGCATTCGTGGTCACACGTAGTCATGGCGGTTGTCCGATTGATTAATCCTGTGCATTCTCGAATCCCTGCCATGTAGCTTTGATACTCGACTCTATTCAATTAAATTAAATTAATTTCAATAACACGTCGTGCGTTGTCAAATTAATATTATTATGAGTAGAATATAACGTCAATAAGTCACCTTCGACCCACGAAAACCGAGGGGTGAGGGGAACAATTTAGCAGCAATTTTAATAATAAGTCCCTGGTATTTCTATTATAGCTGGCAGGCGATCAGGTGGGCTCCCGCGAGGGGTTTAATAACTCACGATTAGCCTATTGGAATCGCTCTGAATGTTTGCTATTTTTTCTATATTGCATGTACGAGCGCTTAACAGAATGGAAATTAAAAATTGTTTGCAGTAGTTATGAAATAGTTGACATTATCTAAACTAAAGCTTTAGTCAATTATTATATTGAGTTTTTTTGTACTGAAGGATTTATATTAATTTATTTTTGTTGTGTTTTATATATATATATATATATATATATGTACTGTACACATTATACAGTCTCTAAAACATTCTGACTATGTAGGGTTACATTTATAAATAAAATTTATATAACTGAATCTGCGTCAAAATTATAATTATATAATTTATGAATGGATAAGTGGAATATAATAAATCATAAATAACGATAACAAAGTCAAAAATATTCCATCATTATAGTTAGTGGTGGCGCGAGAATTTTAATTAAAAATGATAACGCGTAATGTGCAGTGTGTCGGCGACTCCCTTCATGGTTGGGGTGATTTTTAATTATTAAAATTCTACGCCGCCGGCGTCTGCCGATATTGCTTTGATATGGGGACTGACGAGGTAATACTGCCTATTACTTGCATGCATCGCACTGATTGATCAATTACATTATATTATTTGTATTTAAATTGTACGCAGATGCAGGCTTAGGATTAAACGTTGGGTTAATGCAAATTGAAAGCTGTTTTGTTGTTTGGATAGAACCTGCAGTTTCCTGGTGTTGTAGGTGTAACCGCTGGCACGCGATGCTTTGTTGCCTGCGTTGTATTAGTCACTAATCAAATGTGCCAGTTTTTGGTTTGTCATTTAGATTACTTCAAACTTTTTACTCAAGGTGAATAAATTTAATCTCAGTTATATAATTAGTTATTAGATTATTACTGTACTGGTACTATCTCCCAAATCGTAATATATTTTTAAAATCTCATCTTATTCATTTGAAATTGATCATACAGTAACAATTTTATCATTAAAAATGAAAATAAAATTTTACTGCCATCTTTTGCGCCCGGTGTGACACGAGCTTGCTGTTGTGAACACAAACGATTCTTATTAAATTCTCATAAAACAAAATAACTGCGAGAGCAGTATTTTTTCAATGAGATACGAAGTACATACCGGCGAATACTCGTAACCATAGCTAAATTATACTTGTTGCTATGTCTGTCTTTATACTTTTGTTCGTGTTTCAGGCTCTAATCATGGTTTAAACAAATCTTCTATTTTAATGCAGAACAGAGAAATCTTTAGTCGATGGTCGATTAACACTTTTTCGTTCAGTTTTTATCGAAGATTGCCAAAATCGTCGAATCGGTCACGACTGTCCATTGCTAGCTTACACAAACAACTATGGTTTATTGTTAGTGACGTCGGATATTTTTTGTGGTACCTACAGTCGTGCACAGTGGGTATCAGTGTTTGCAGTACCGTACCCACGGAGCCCGCGAAATGAAAATAATAACGGAATGTTTTAATTTCCCTGCGAGTGACAGGTCACGTGCCCCCGTCCCCCGGCCCCGCCGCCCCCAACTGTCATCGTCACTGCTGTGGACAATTAGCCTGCTCATGAGATTAAACAAGTAGAGTGCGCGTGTTTGCTTGATTTTTTTATACAACCGGTTTGCATCGCCCGCAGTGTACCCTTGTCATGTTAGTCGCAAATGGCTGGCTCGTAGTGAATAGGATGATAGATATGACAAGCATGAGTAACGCACACACACTGTTTTCACATGACTAATATGGATAATGATTTAATAAACAAGCTTTAAGTGTATTGCATGAAGAAAATTTGAGTGGGAGTACCTACCTTTAGGTAATTGTATATACGGTCAATATGAGTGTCATATGGATTTCGCTAGGTAGTATGTACTGATAGCGTGCGTTCCTAATAAGTGACTCTTAACTTTGAGTTCAATTAATATAAAACAATAACACTTGTGATGACTGCGACAGAATATTTTTATATGGAGTTATTTCCAAGGCCACAGTAGCGGCTAATTAACGTGTTTTTGTTCCACCATGTCAGTTCAGAGAAGTGTGTTTATTTATTCTGTCGTATAAATGAGCAAATCCTTTAATTAATTCATAACGTGTTCGAATGAGATTTCTTCACGTTTCAATTTAGAGAGGCGATTACCAATAAAGGCGCACGAGCGGAAAATTAAATGCGATTGTTGCAAGTGTTAGGAATTTTGTGAGCGGTGGCCCTCCGCACTCCGCACAATACGAGGATTAAGAGTACGCACAGACCTAGAGTGTTCATACCCTTCGCCTTTCATTTATTACTTACTTTTTGGTATTGGAATTATGAGAAATGAGTTCAACCCTAACTGTAGGTACACGTCACAAAAACAGACTTGACAGCTAATTATGAATACGGAAAACTGTACAGATACGTAGTCTTGGTAATTACAACATTGTTGAAAGATATTGTTGGAAAAAATGGCAGATGTTTTTCTAGATGAATGATGCATAAATACCTTCAAGAAGCGTGTATGCAAACGAAGCGAAGGGGCCAAAAGTCGCATATAATAGACGTGTTGCAATTCGGTCCAATTAAAATTAATTAGCTACAGAACACTGTGTGCAAACCGAAGCAACAAATCAACGAAAGATACAACTTCGGATAGCGGTGTCCGTGGATAAGGACATGGACCCTGTTTTAGGACAATACATTGTAAAATAAATTTTAAGTTTTATTACGTAGCGTTCAAAATAGCTTTTCTATGCAGTAACACGAGTATTCATTTTTAATCTAAAAATGTTTTGTTTCTTTTATTGTTTAGTCATGTTTCGATCGAGTGTCATAAGTTATTTTATATTAACGGTAAAGGATTATCTGGCAATAAAACCAAACCTGCATCAACAGCCAATTAATTAAAGCACCTCTTTAGAGTCGTTCATTAATCGCTGAGATAATATTATCACAGCGTAGGTAAATAAGTATCTCACAAATAATGCAATATATACCTGTTACTAATTGCTTATTATGAAACTGCAGGTGGCAATTTGTTTTTCATAGAAAAATGTTACATGTCTATGGATATGTCTCGGAACTGTTATAAAGTAACAGTTATTTTCGTAGTCAATTCATCATTGTGGCGTGCGGGAAGAGACGCTGTTAATCATAACCGGTGCGATTGCCAAAATAACTTGTATTCCTTGTGAACGGTGATTTATGATGGTCGCATGTTAATTACGATCTTGGTATGTCGTGTTTAGGTCAGTTCTGTTTATCGCAATATTTATCACTCAACTGACGATAAGTTTTTTGTCACATTATACGTAATTAAGAGCACAACACACTTTAGGGAATATATTATTTTGTGGTTATTTCAGTCGAATTTTACCTATTTTCTAAAGAGCGTAATTTTTATTCTGACTGTACACGTGTATTTAAAAGGTAACAGAAAAAGCCAATTATGTAGTCTATACGCAACTTTGCAAAGGCCACATCATACGTTATGACCTTTAATAAACTCCTCAGGTGTTGTTACATATAAAAATCCCGGCAATTCAATTAGCGGGAAAGCAGGGCGCAGGGCGCGGAGGGCGGGGCCTAATAAACATAATATAAATAATCTGTGGCGATAAATCTGCAGCGCTTTATGGCAGGAGTGGGTTGTCACTCCGTCTAATTAGCGCTAGTGCTGTAAGCGGCGCGATACAGCGGTGAAGCGCTGAGCGGACGTAGAAATTGGATACAGTGCTACGTTAGAAAAGCCAGCTGAAAAGCGTAACTAAGGATTTTTAAAATCGTACATTGTGACGTCAGATTTCTATGTATTGTTTAGTCACAATGCAGCTGTTTCCGTTAATGATACTTATAGTAAACTAATTGTGCACAAGTGCTTAAATAATAATTATTCACTATAGTTGACTTTCTCAGTATAATATTGATGTAAGATTTAGATACGCACATTTTTTCTAGATATAACTTTTTAAATTACAGGTGTTAAATTACAGGCATGTTCTGTTGAAAATAAAAAGCGCTGTAGCGGCTTTGTGGTTACGTCTCTCGTCAAAGCACTCTTCATCAGGCTTAGTTAATTATGAGGACATATCAGCTTTATTATAATTACTCATTTTAATGTTGCTGCGCCTAGCGCCTCGTCGCACCGCGTCGAGCCGTGCCCGCCACACACTGTCTCATTCAAATGAACACTGACTGTTACCTCTACAGGGCTCACTTAACTCTATTCCGAGACACAGTTGCTAACTCAAATTCTAGTACTAATAGCTTTTAAAAGCCATTAATGATCTCAATTACAGAATAAACGCTAATTGGAAAACGGGTATCCATTAAGAGGTTTAATAATATACGGACGGTAATTGTTATTGTAAGGTTGAAAGTTCGTGTAGTACAGAGCTGGTATTATACTCTTGTGCGTTTCGTTTTAATTGCTCGTTATTATTGCTCGACATCTCATTAGCTACAACGTGGAGTAGTTTTAAAATAATTGGGCAACGTATGTATGAAATTATAAAACCGTACCTGTATAGCGGCCATTAATTTGCAGGATATTGAAATCACTTGAAATTATACGGGTACCTAGCGCCAATTAACTTAACGGTTAAAAAATTACTACATATTGATCGTGTTCGCTTACTGAATACGTGTTACGCTTTCACCGAATAAGTGGTTTCCGTTGAGGACCTTTGTATAAATTATAGCGGAGTAAAAAATGTAATTACATAGCCGATGGCTCGACTTTATCGGGCTTAAAAGCTGGTGCAGTGGAGTGGCGCGTAGGTGTTACATTACACAGGCAGTTGTCAGAATCGTCCCGCGGCCGGTATCACTTGCACGCACCATTACCTCCATAATTTAATTAGTTTCGAGTGATCATTTCATTAATAGAGGCGATATTTGGCGAGCGAGAGCGCTCGCCCGCGGCTTTGTCAATTTTAATTAAAACCCGATAGGTGGACCGAAATGTTGGAATTCTTCATTAATTAGTCCGGCTCGAGATTTCTAATAATTTAATTAATGGAGGGAGTTAATAAGCCCGCGGCCATCCTGTCGGTATTCCTGTAACGCGTCGGCATGTACACGTGCTCGTGTTACACATTCATTTGTTACAAGTATGTGCGCCTAAATGTGACACCTCAAGCGGATGATATGCTGCATAATATTCAATCATGACATTTCATGCAGACACTCGTATTAATACAATTATAAATGTAATGTATAATTTGATAATGAAAATGGATAACAACATACATATTGCATTTAGAGTTATGTTAGTTTTGAAAATGTTTTTAGGTAGGTAGGTAATCTGACAACTATTAAGTTGCTTGTAGTTTTTTAAAACGAGTTTGTGGTTTATTTATTCATGAAGTCTGAGGCTTTCTCTATATGAGAAGAATATTTAGCTCCACGCTTACTCAAGGAGGATTTGCGATTTCAGACTTTAAGTTCAGATTTCCTCAAGATTTTTTTCCTTCATAGTTACCCAGTAGCATCTAAGGTTCACTTAGAAAGTCACATTGATACTTGCCAGGTTTCGAACCCGCACACTCGTACACGATTTGCAGGTGTCTTAACAGCCACGACAAACCGATTCAAATAGAGCAGTAAAGATATGTTTAAACAAAACTCAGTTAAAATGCATACAACAACACAATGTCTTATTCAAACAAAATAGGTAACTATTGCATAAAACTATAATTTGATAAACAAACGTATAATACAAGACAGTTTAATAATGAATCAGTGTTTTCCCCACAGTGCCGCTGACTGTACTTATCAAATTGCACACTATTACCGCGAAACCAGCGCAGTGTAGGCTATGTACGAATCCGCTTTTCGAACTCAATGACATACAATTGTCGAAGAGCCCTTTTGAAGTAGAATGTCAGGCAAATTACCGGCCATTGTGCTATTATCTAGGTAATATCGTATTAAGCTACCGTGGACTTTGTTTGTGCCTGAGGTACTTATGAACAGGTATGGAATTTTAATCTACTTTTAAGACATACCTGTTTCTAGATATTTGTATATTATTTAAATTAATGTGAATTTTAAGGATATAAATATCCGTATGGCTAGGGCTATGGCTACCTTACTCAAATTTTAATGAATAGTAGAATGTAGGTACTCGTATTGTTTTAAAACGAATAAGACCTCAAAGAGATATCAATAAAGGTATTAAACCAGCCCCCATGTCCTGTGTAAGCAAAGATCAGACAAAACTAACGCATACACTTAGGTACAATATTAGTAGGAACGTCCGGTCGCATCCCTTTATCTATGAAAATGCCGCTAGCGACGTCAAAGTATCTCAAAGGAAGCCCAACGTAAACACTGGGTAATAAAATGTGCTAATATTTAACTTACGTACCACCAACGAAGGATCTTGTGAACCAATTAAGGTACATTATTTTAAACGGTAGCTTTCTGAAGCGTGGATGGTTGATTAATTGCTTATAATCTGATAAGAGTTTAGAGGATTGCTCTCGTTTTACTAATTATGTTGCTTGGAGAATGAAGATAAAGATTTGCCAATTAACGAAAAATCGACAAACCAAAAATTCCACGCAGCCACGTGGAATTTTTCGTTAATCCGTATCATTGCTTAGCTCGTGGAGACTAAATAATAACAAAATATATAGATATTTTGTTTGTAGAAAATAGTTTTAATGTTTTTTAAAGAAATATGTTTGTTTATCTTTCATGACCGTTCGAGATCTATGAATTTGTAACGGTGACGGTGGTATTTCACCAAGAATTAAGAAAATTATCCCAAAAGCTTAATAATCCTAATGCGTTTAAACTACTCAAGAGCTACTTTTGCGGCTTTTACGTCACGACAAACAAATTGATTAATGCCAACTAAGGCATTAATCAATTTATTTGTTTTATTTTATTATACTTTTTTTGTTATTCATCTTTTTGTATAGTTCTAGCTTATGCACCTGTAATAATAGTTTGTTTATTTTTTAAAATTTATCCTTGTTTAATATTCTTTTAAGCGAGTATTCTAAGAAATGTATCAGTTTTCAAAGCATAATGTTAAAGCGTTAAATGTTGATAATCGCTAAATAAAGCGTACCTTGTCTCCAATACTCAGCAAGCCACTAAACTCTAAAGGTCGCGGATGGCGAATTGAATCGTGCTCGCCACTCATCGTTCGTCGGTGACCGATTCCATGCAATTACCCACCTTTGGCACAACCCATTGCTTAACTACCCGACTTTCTCAAACATTATTGTTGATCAGTCAACTGTTAGACCTTTATGGCTATCGGGTTTATTTCGTTTAATGGTGAGCTATTGGAAGGTAATAAGCAACTCGATTTTATAGTTTTCTTCGATCACCTTTGGCCTTTATTCACAGCAACGGCTCTTCATGTAGGGCTTTAGACTATATTCGCGTTAAGTTGACTAAGTTCTAACCTTGCCTTGTATTTTTAAATTCTTGAATAATAGAATAGAGATATCTCTGGATATTCCAGACAGCCATAATATACATAAAGTTTAACGCACATAATATCGCAAGACTACAGTAAGTTTAGCTATCGTCAAGTAACGAAAAGATCCCCTAAAAAAGAACACGAAGCAAGAATTTAACGCAGAAAGTCGTTGACGGATTTATATGCATGCGAAATTACGTGATTCGCGTCGCACCATACATGCAGTTCCGCAAGGTAATACTGGGGAAGTTTGTTGCTCTGTGGCATCGCTCTGTGGCATTTGTACATCACATAGGCTTAAAAAATAGTTAAATAATGTTATTTTATTAATTGGACCGTTTTTGAAATAAATAACATTTTAATTCATATTTTTTTAAGTGAAATCAAAAGGTTAATTTAAATTTCTGCTTTCTAACTGATATTTTGTGTTTTTGTTGCATAATTAATATTCTACGTATACATTGAATATTGTATAACATACAAATATTTTTTTAATATAAAAATCATATAACGTGTTTTGCGAGAGTACCCAAGTTATTTGAGGTGAGCGTATTGAAAATATTAAAAAACTAGGTTAGCCATGGATAGTGTAGTTGTTTCGCATCCTAATCCTGCGGCGGACGCGGCGGGAAAATGGCGGAAATTGAAAATAAACATTTCATCTGCGCTCCGGCACGCACTGCCCAAATTGACAATACAACCAATTTGCCGCCGCGCACCGACCACTTTTGTATGGGAATTGAAAAATAATATTACTCTTTTTTCTACCACTGCACGTGGGCAATCTCAAAAATAAACTATGATTCTTCAACTTCAATGTTTCTCCGTTATTTCGTTCGTGTTATGGAAAATAAACAAAAACATCTGCGATATATATATATATATGAATACACAAACTCTACTCTTAAAAGATTGCATTACAAACTTTTTTCTATTTATATAGGCACACTATAAAAAAAAAGTTTGTATGTTTGTCTTCTATGCTCCCCTTAGGGCATTTATTACACTTTAAGCTGCGATACAAATGGAACATTTCATCTCCATGTAGCATTAATACAGTTGCAAATCGTCTTTCTTTACACACACTGGTGTCGCGGTGCAGTCGCGCGGCTATCAAACGCGCGTTTATATCGCTGCCAAAAGTCGCAGTGTATAAAGAGCCATAACCATTCTTCGGATCGTCTGATAGTAACTTTTGTAAGTTGTTCTCATACTAGCTATAGTTATTCGTATAAAAAAAAAACTACTGTTTGTCCTCTATGCGTTCATAAATCATTTATTCAATTGATGGAATTTTGGTGTGTTCTGCTTACGTCTGCGAAGATTCCTGCTTGACAAAATGTGGCATTGCAATGGATGCCAAGTATAAGGTACAGATAAAATTTAGAAACGTATAAAAAAAAGTTTTTAATAACGATGATAAAACTTTTCATTAGCAATTATCATGTTACAGCGAAAACAGTTACCCACATCGATGGTAAAATACGCAATGATCATTACGTCGGCAATACAGCATTAAATGTTCACAATAATTAGCTAAAGTGGCTACAATGGCAACAGACGTCTCATTAAGCGGCGCGGGGTGTTATCACAGTCGGCAGGAAGCACTCCGATAGAGTGCCGCTCATTCATTCAGTTTTAAAAACGAATGCGTTTAGTTAACACGCGTCTCGACTCACGTACGAACGCAGCCAAAGAAATCATTCATCATTACTCCGAATTATAAATTAAAACACCCAGTAATTACAACGTGAAGAATGTTTTTGTTTTAATTAGTACGATTTAGTCTGCGGTGAGTGCATCTGAATTATATTCATAGACACGTTGTTATGAAAGTAGTCACTATTGTTTACAGCCTTGTTGTGAATATCTCAACACTTTTTAATTAAGTGCAATAAGTATAATGAGTGTTGTAAAGTTTCGCAGACGCTCCTCGCTGGTAGCTTTGATGCCAATTAATGTAGAGCTTATTGGAAGTTTCTATCAGATTTTATTTTGTACTTTATATTTCTACGGTTCTGTACATTATAAGCTCTCCTAGGAACTCATAGCCCGGTTAAGCAGTCGACAACCTTCTAGGTTGACCTGCGAGATGCCATACACAAAAAAAAATCTCCTAGGAACTCGTCTCAAAATAAAAAAATAAATTTATTTTTGTAAGACAAATTAAACTAAATTACCCAAAACTAATTCATACGTTCTTAATTTAAAAAAGAAGGCCTTCCGTACAATTTCACATAATAATTTAATTAAGCAAGCTAAATTAGTTTGTAAAGTGAGCATGGTTAATTTAATTTAGATTGAGTTTTTTAATAACCTTAATTGAGTGATTTAATTACGCACACAGACATTGCGTAGTCAGTTACTTAGTTAACGAACTTACAGCTAATTATGACCACCTATGGCTACCCTCTTGTGGGAATAGAAACATTCATTATAAATGGTAAGTGTCTATAAATTATAATATCGAAAGTGGACAGCTATTAGTATATATATCGATTACAGATTAATGTCTTATAGCAATTTAAAGTAATAATGTATCGTTTTTTTAGATTATAATCTGAAAATAAATATTGTACTAGTTTTTTATATTTATATTTTGGAATTTATAATTCCAGTTATATTATGTTCACAAAGATTATCGTTATTTCGAAATTTATTTTGTTTATTATTTTATACTTATGTTCATTATAAGTTTCATGTGAGCAGGTACAACGGCGCACACGCCGGCACCCGTCCAATGTAATTATTAAAGAGCCAGTCTAAATTATAATTAAACGTAATGGACGCCACTCGATGGGCCGCAAATGAATGAATGTTTAATTGAATGACTCCCCAGAAATAAAAGCAATTTTCTTATAGCCCAGCCCTTAGCTAACGTAATTTAATTAATGGCTCGCATAACTCTGATTAAATAATATCTGAAAAGGAAAAATGCGATCAGCTGAGCAGAGTATACATACGGATGAAGTTGTGAACACTTGTTGAGGAAAAGATCTCTGTTTGGAGACCAGTGAGGTATTTTTTAAAGACAACTTGTATTTGTTTGTTAAATATACTTTATTAATATTGTTTAATTTGTGATTGCTTTATTATATCACTCATTTATTAGGCAAGTTTATTATTTTTTATCCCAGAAAATAAGTACTTCACAAATGGATTCCCCAATCAAAGTACTTCCTACACATTTAAAATAGTCTTCGTAAAAGACAGACAGTCTGAAAAATGTTCTACTATGTAACATGAACAATAATAACACAGCCACTTAGAGATTGCCTAAAGCATAACAGAGACGAAATAGCAATCCAATAAAAGATCATAAATAAAACATCGAGCACGTTACCTCCGATAGCTTTTGTCTAATCTAATAAATGTTTAATAAGAATTAGGTAAAAGTGGCACTCCCTGGGCAGGCATCGGGAATTTCATTGCATTAGAGGGGGCTGCATAATGTCAGAACTGACACTCGATTGTGGTACACGGGGTACACCATCGTATTGCGGCTGAACTATGGACTATGGATTCGATCTTACGCTAATATAATCAACACTGCTGTTCACTTATAGTGCAGATATAAATTAAGGATAAGAAACTGACGCGTTCTTGAAGCGACGTCGTAAAGTGAACCAGAATGTGTCGATAATTTAATCGTTGCGATAAAGAATTGCTAAGTAAGTAATACCCCTACTCAAAGCCCGTCGTGTAAGCAACACTTATCTAGAAAACAATTTTATTCAATTATATCTGCCAGAAAAACTCGTTCTTTAATAGATAGATTTACATCTCGATTAAATTTTAATTGAGTCAACGAGCGAGTGCACTCCAATAACGGAGTAAGTTAATTATAAAAGGCAATTGATTTAAAAGGAGCCGTGTCGTGGCCGCGGTATGAGTAACAGAAAAAGTTTTCAATTTCACTAAAAGGGACTGGTTTGTGTCTCAGAAGTCTCGTCTGGTTATCGGCTTGTAATGTATGAAGTTACTCGCCGCGGCTTTATTTTATAACTCACTTCACGTAATAGGCTCCAAGTTGCTTTAATTCACTTTGCCCCTCGTCGCGCGACGCGTTTACTAATTTAGCTTTACAACTCAACGCGGAAAAACATATTTTCGGAGTTGGAAATCATGACGTTAATCACGGGATGAATACTAGTGTATCCGCCGTATTAAACGAGTATACGGAGAACAGACAGATAACGTCATAAATTCATCCATAAACATGCTTCATAAATTATCACGACAACGATTTGGAACATTTTACAACGGCTATCAACAATACTTTACGATCAATAGGGATGGGACTGCATCGCGACTCATAATTAATACGAGACGTTTGTTTTATAATCTCATAAAAATCAGCAGAATTTGCTATCAGTGACGTTATCGTTACATCGTGTCTTTACACTCGTGTTACGTTAACGCTCCTTCTACGGTTTAGTATTCATAAAAGCTTTCAATTTTATTATATTAAGATACAAAGTAGACATAACTTGTCCAGTTTATTTATAGATTTATTATCATTCAATCTATTAACAATAATTTGAAATTGTAACTTGGTCAAAGCTATTAGACTAGTTCAAATGAACACGTCAGTGAATGTTTTAGTAATTGGTATTCTATTAACTTGCTTTTAATTAAAACGATTGGCTTAATAATAGAATGATTTAAATTTAAATTTGAATTCAATCTGATTAGAAATCAGAAACTGTAATAAGATGTGGTGTTATGAACAAAAGATCGCGCGGGAGCCAATGCAAGATATATAAAAGACAAGCTCACCAATCCAAATTGAGTTGGACATCTCAAATAGATAAAGCGATATCTACCCGTTATAAAGCAAACTTTATAGTTTTGTTTTTGGCAGTTTTGACACAGCTTCTATCTACTTATTTGTTCCTTCAGCTGCATCTAACTGAGGTGAAACTTTTAACTTGTCCGACGTATATTCCACCTGAGTATCACTTACTTGGACTGCCAAGGGATTTTGTTTATTATCTACCTCTGCGGTTTGTTATTCTATTGTTAGACGGTCCGATTACTTCTCGCAGTAAGTTGTGCTCAGTTATTGGATGGTGTCACGGCCAGATATTGAAGTACCTAATTTTGGTGAAGTAACAATTACGGAGCATTGTTTTGGAAATGTTACAGACGTTCACGGTAACATTTTACGAGATTGTCTCGCTCGAGATAACGCTGGGCGGGCATTGTGCTCCTCCTTCAGGACGCCGGGGTGACAGGAGACACCTGAAAACAATAAACACGAAATTGCCACAATAATCGGCCCTCATGATCAGCACAACGACTGTCAGACAATGGGGCAGATTACGCGATAGGGGTTTAACCGAATAGCAGCTAACTCGATTATGCGGCCATCCGTGATTGTGTTTGAGCCTATTAATGTTTGAATTTCGTTATATTATTGCGGCGGTCGGGTGCCGCCGCTAATCCAATATGGGTTGGTATTAACGAAATTCCGCGTCGAGTTCGCGGTCGCCGTTCTGTGGCGCGCGACTGATAATGCTCCTCACATTCGTGTTCTAATTGCCCATCGTCTACTGATCACCTCGTCAGGAGCCCTTTACGACTCAGATAACAAGTTGGGTACCTCATAATGTACAATAACATACCCAAGATCATAAAAATCTTGTAATTATAGCTGTATTAAGATTACAAAGGTTGATTTGTCTATGTATGCATTTCTCATGAAACTAAAATCACATAAAACTATTAGGTATATCATTCTGTTTAATGTATTTAAATAGTAAATAATTAACATTAAGAATGGACACAATAATAACTTGTAACAAAATCGGTTATAAAATAAACCTTTTAAAATAACATTTCATACAAAACTCAAAGCTATGCTATGCTATGCTAAGCAATATGTGAAATGGAAAAACAATTTCCTTCCACACAGTGCATCAATGCAAGAGGTTTAATATCAAAGTGCGTGCGAACATCCTTTGTACCGCGGGACCCACCCGGATGTGACGTAGAGAGGGTGTGAAGTAAAGCATCGCGGCCCACGACCATACCTAGATTAAAGAACAACTTAAAGGAAAGCAATCTGCTAAATAAGTACCAGTGTAGTTGCAACGCTCCGGATGCTGCTCTACTTTGAAAACGTTTTTTTTTAAATGCCATCTTCTATCTATATATATAAAAATGAATCCCTATTTCCCTTGGTCACGCGTGAACGGTTGGACCGATTTGTATGAAATTTGGTACGGTTAGGTTTTTTATATGGGTGCGTTAATTAGTTGACGCGGGTGAAACCGCGGGCAACAGATAGTATAAAATATTTTTTACGCATAATCAATAAAAAAAAACTACAGTCAGTTTAAATAAATCAGTTATGTATTCTTAAATCTGATAGCTCTATTAGAATTAAGTAGTTACTACTGGTTCATAGTTTTTGGAAAATTAATTTATTTTCTTTTTCGTGTTTCATTCTCATTAACATTCAATAAAAATGGTAATGTCTACTTCATTTGGATTACAGCCAGCCAATCCTTAATTTTAGGTTAATTAACTACTAAATTGTTCATGTTCCACACATTTTTGTGTGAAAATGAAGTGGAGCAACGTTCGGAGCGTTGTTAGTTGGTTGAATTATTTAGCTTCTCGTCTCGTTACTTTGCGTCGTTTCCGCAGGTGTGGCAATCATATTGTCTCTCAGTCTCATCCGAACGCCGGCAGAGTGTAGGTGGCACAAGGGGGTGGGGGGTACTAGCCCCGTATCCCCCTCATCGCGCCGCTTATTCTTTAATCTCGCTGATGAATTATGATTAGCGGAGTGCACTCAATCCTATTAGTGTTGTCTGTCTCGAATGATTTTCTGGAAGATTTGTTTTGCTGTTTCGGTGTAAAGTCAAGTTTAAAGTTTAGAAACTTATATGAGACAAATACATTTGAGGTACCTAATGCTAAAGTATAAACAATAATTTAAATAATTAAGAAAATAAATACACACGACAGCACACTGTAGAAAAACGTCGCTAGGATCTAGTGGGAATTATGGCTACATACAATTATTTAGCTTAATGCAGTTACCTGAACCGAAATGCATTCGAAACATGCATTAAAATTCGTCGGAAGCCTAACAAAAACCTTTATGGCCCGTACAGAGCCACGTAATAGCTCGCCGTGGGACCACAAACTCCGATTATCCAAACAGAGAGCTCCCGAAACAGCGCTGTGAAATTTTAACGTGTAATTGATTATGAAGTTGGCCACTAATGGGCGAAAATAGTTTCTAATTTGGAGTGTGGTGGCAGCGCATAATTGGTCTCGGACCGCGTCTGTGTTAATCATTAACGTCGGTCCAGTGCGCCGGATGCGGGCTCCCAGGCGGCCCGCGCCGACCATCCTTCAATTTCAGCCGCTGCATCGCCACCCGCGCTTCACCGAAGCACCGCTGTTTTATAGCTCAACAATTTGCCGTTTGAATGTCAAGCGGAATTACTTTTGCATAGTTTTTTCTCTCGTTTCCACGGCTGACATTCGTAAAATCCTAATTCGTGCGTATTGACGTTTCGAAAGTCACCGCTAATGGAAGGCGTGAGCTTTTTTGCTTGAGCTGCGTCTAATCTCGGTTGGTTGCATTCGCCACGGGTTGTTTTCCGAGTGGCGTAGCGTGTTGCTGTCACCGGTCGGTAATTATTCACGAAGGCTCGCTTCACGGCCTGTCTACTTCGCAAAAAATGTCGCATCGATACCTCGGTCGTGCACTACCATTCCATTGACCGAAGCCTGTTGGCATTTATTTCGTTCTTGTTCTATTATTACGTTCTTGGTAAACTGAACCGTGTTCAATGAATCCGATTTGAATAGTGTTGGAACGGTGACAACCTGAGTTCATGTTATTCTAAGATTTATGATGAATATAATTATATATACCTAAATATATTTTGGTTTAAAACCTCACATGTAGTGTCACTTGAAAATAATTACCTACTTCCCTGCGTTGAGAGTTGTATTTATAAATTGGTTTAAATCATACAGGTTATCTATACATACAGAAGGTATATGAATATCACTAATTGGGTAGTTCCATGTGCTTACACCGCAGTTCATGAAACTTGAGAAGTACTGTGAGTACCAACATATGCGTATTTTGTATTGAATGTGTCGGCAGGAAAGCAATAAAGCATTGTTATTATATACGTGTAATTAAGCGATTCGCTGCACTTGATTAGGTATACGTATTTAAACTCTATTCTAAGTTCAAGTGACTCATAACAGAGTTGATTAGCTTCCTCTGTAGATTAAACAAACAGTCATTGACACTATTTGTCGGCGTAGTATGCACGCTTCCGGTCGATATCCGTGCGCTATTATTTATGGCGGCCGATCGGACGCACTCTCGAAAACACACAAAAATAAGGACCATTCGTCACGGACCTTACAATAGCTAGCATTGTTTCAGGCGCGTTGCCTCATAATACCCGAATCCGTTGTACTAGAAAACAAGTTGGTGCGTGGGTAAAAAAATGTTTGGAAAGGCCGCACAATCGTAACCGTCGCGCGACTGTCGCCAACAAAATAGTGCGAGGCTGCACCAGTTGCCAAATTTAATTGAATTGTATTTTAAATATTAATTAAGCGTGACGACGCTCAAGTCCGTGCTTGACTTTATTGCTGCTTTTTTCGGCGACACGATCTCAATTACAGTTTTTTATTCTTATTTTGGTACTTATTCGATATTTTAAAGTACATAATTTGCTATAGTTCAGAAACGTTGAGTCGTGTTTCACGTTCTCATTAATCGCTTGAGTAGTTGTGCTAATTTTTTCGAGAAATATTACAGGCGATAAATTTCATGGTTCTGGAGTTTATGCTGTAACATAAAGTGGACTGAATGAGCTGTATAGTTCCGAGGCGATTACGTATTGTGACTTATGATTCAATATGAATGGACCTCGATACGACTCAACTTGGTTCGTTGCTAAGGAGTAGCTATACGAAAAAAAACAAACAGGATATTTTTATATAAATATCGTTTTTATGTTTTACTATATTTGGGGTAAGCAAATCTGCGAATGAATGATTGTTGTAGCTCTGCAATAGGGCTTATATTGTAACAAAATATTCACCTTTTAGTGTTTGTAGTGTGAGTTTTCAGCACAATAAAACGTAGGCCAGTGCTTTTAGCCTCTAAAAACGGTAAAAAGTGAATTAAATAATAGTAGGATGAAACCCATTGGAAAAGGAGGAGAATACAATAAAAATGATAGGAAAAATAAATTACGGGCGATCTGAGGTCGGGAAGTGGGGGGAGGGGGGGTTAAAGTTAAAAAAACGGTTTATCTCAATTTCCGGCAAAACTACAAGTCCTATGAAAAAAAGTTAAATGGCAAAGTTGTAGATAATAAAAAGATCTACAACTTTTGGATTGACACTTTTTTCACATAACCTCAAAATTTATGTGAAAAATTCAAAAAACCAACTTTTTGGTATTTTATTTTTATCTTTTACAATAATTAATTTTTTTTCACGAAATTTAGTGAAAACTTACCTTTTTATGTCTCAAACACACTGTAATTTATTTGATTTAAAATAATTATTTTTTCACCCTTATTTTGACTTAATATCGAAAAAACACCCTAATTTTCGATCGAAAATTCTCGTGTCAAAATATCACTTTTTTTTTAAAAGTCGATGGTCTTTTTGTTCGTTGAAATCTCTACTTTCAGATGGTATAAAAAAATATTTACATTGCTATGGTAAATGTTCTCAGAAAATATAAAGAAACGCTACGAAATAACAGGTAGTAAGGCCTAGACCGGCTTATTTTTTTTGCGTAGATGCCTATTTATTGCTATTTTAAGATAACTTATGTATCTGAGTGACCTACGGAACCTCGGACCTCTCTATGAAATACCTTTTAGCTCATCAAAAGGTATTTCATAGAGAAGTGGGGAGTTGCTAGAAGGATCTAGGCCTTGCTAACTGTTATTTCGTAGCGTTTCTTTATATTTTCTGAGAACATTTACCATAGCAATGTAAATATTTTTTTATACCATCTGAAAGTAGAGATTTCAAAGAACAAAAAGACTACCAACTTTTTAAAAAAAAGTGATATTTTGACACGAGAATTTTCGATTGAAAATTAGGGTGTTTTTTCGATATTAAGTCAAAATAAGGGTGAAAAAATAATGATTTTAAATCAAATAAATTACAGTGTATTTGGGACATAAAAAAGTAAGTTTTCACCAAATTTCGTGGAAAAAAAATAATTATTGTAAAAGATAAAAATAAAAAACCAAAAACTTGGTTTTTTGAATTTTTCACATATATTTTAAGGTTATGTGAAAAAAGTGTCAATCCAAAAGTTGTAGATCTTTTTATTACCTACAACTTTGCCATTTAACTTTTTTTCATAGGACTTGTAGTTTTGCCGGAAATTGAGATAAACCGTTTTTTTAACTTTAACCCCCCCTCCCCCCCCACTTCCCGACCTCAGATCGCCCGTAATTTATTTTTCCTATCATTTTTATTATATTCTCCTCCTTTTCCAATGGGTTTCATCCTACTATTATTTTTTTTGTTTTCAAAAGTTATTGGCACTGGTCTAATATACATTGTGCACTGATAGTATTCCTATCCAAAAATTGGCACCCGTTCCATTAAAAGTCAATCTCTTATAAATTCTCTAATGGTAATACTAACTGCTACTTATCTGTTTGTTGCAGTGCGAGAGGCGAACGCCGCAGCAGGCGAGCGGCGGCAGTCCAGGGTTGGGTTCCCACATGCTCGCCATGGAGGTTTCTAAGGAGGCGCGCGCGTCGCCGCTGCCTGCGTCTGCGCAGACAGGCCCTTCGTCACAGCCTGCTCAACCACCTCAACCTCAGGTACACATCGACAAGTCTTTTAAGCAATAAATAAGTAGCACTAGCATAGTAGCTTCGAAACGCATTGTATTATACATAATATTTTTTTGGGCATTTAAGGACTTAAAAGCCAATGTCTGAGGGTGCCAAGGGTTTGCAGTGCAACGTAAGACTTGCAATACACAGTTATTATTGTCGACTAAAATTACAAAAAAGAAATATTTTTTCATAAATCTACCGAATTAATCATAAATATTTCTTTGGATTAAATCCATAATCGTTAGGATACTATAACAGTTTTATTTTCTATGACAGATTTGCGCTGGATGCAGCAAGGTGATTACCGAGCGGTATTTGCTGAAGGCTTTGGACCAGCTGTGGCATGAGGACTGCCTCAAGTGCGGCTGCTGCGACTGTCGCCTCGGGGAGGTGGGGCACACGCTCTACACTAGAGCCAACCTCAT
The DNA here is from genome assembly GCA_963891755.1 of Pyrrhia umbra. Classification (NCBI taxonomy): domain Eukaryota; kingdom Metazoa; phylum Arthropoda; class Insecta; order Lepidoptera; family Noctuidae; genus Pyrrhia; species Pyrrhia umbra. The sequence continues at coordinate 9,970,908 of OY982922.1, read as the reverse complement.
CCTCTGCAAAAGGGATTACTTGAGGTAAGTGCTTTTTTTGGAAAACTATATCCATATTACTTTCTTGTAGTGCCTCTCGTGAACGAGTGTGCAGGTTCGAACCCTGGCAAGTACCAATGTGACTTTTCTTAAGTCATATGTACTTTCTAAGTATATCTTAGACGTCACTGACTAACGATGAAGTAAAACATCGTGAGCAAACCTGGACTTAAAAAGTCTGAAATCGCCAATCCACCTTGAGCAAGCGTGGTGATCAATGCTCATGCCTTCTCTGTATGAGAAGAGGCCTGTGTCCACCAGTGAGACAATATATAAGCTGATGATGATGATGACCCATATTGCTTTAGTTATTAGTGAATTCTTAAGAACAAAAAAACATTTGCTCACCTAGGACATATGCGCTGACTCGCTGACTAAGCTCACTCTTTAAATCAATTGTTGTTTGAAAAAAAAGGGTTATGTGGAGAACAATAAAAATCAAATGGCTTTTGTAAATAAATAAAAAAATTAGCTTCATTAAATTATTTTTGAATGTTATGAGGAGGCGTGATCAGTCAATAGATAGTCGGCGACTTCAGCAGGTATAAATAAATATTATTCTTAAATATATGTGTGTCAACAGGCTGTTCGGCAATACTGGCTACTGCGCGGCGTGCAACAAAGTGATACCCGCGTTCGAGATGGTGATGCGCGCACGCAGCAACGTGTACCACCTCGAGTGCTTTGCTTGCCAACAGTGCAATCATAGGTATGTGTAGGAAAACACCATTTATTTATTTTAAAGTAATGGACTATTTTAGATTATGAATATTTAAATCAAATGCTATTGATTTAAATATTAATATGAATAAATTTATTTAACTTAGGTGCTTACTATCGTGTTAAATTTTTACATATTTCTATTAAAAATATTATAAAAAGACATATTTTGAGATTAAATTTTGAGCAAACACACAGTCAAATTATTTAAAATTCTTTCCAAAAAAAAATTAATTTAGTTAGTGAAAGAAAAGTCTAGCGTCACCAACATCGTTTAACTAAACTTAGACTACTACTAGACTAACTGCTATTAGAAAAATTAACGAAACATGCTACACACATGTTGAACCCCAAATAAAAGGCTAGGACAAAACACTCCGCAAACTATATCGAATAAAAAAGAGATAGAGAAATAATGTAACAGCAGTTTAGATTGTTTATTCATCTCACGGCCACTGAAAACGCGATTAAATTTTCCGCTACATAATAAAGTCAAACGCAAGAAGGAGAATGCGTACCTACACACTGTATAAACATTTAATATCGACTGACCATAAATTTTGGGGCTGATTTTATTCAAACTTATTTTCGTTCATAGGGAATACAGTTCTTATCAAAATATGTATAAACAATATACCAAAGTAGGCATAAAGTATTTTTAGGACTTGGTTATTTGTAGAATCAGACTTGAATTTAGTATGTATATGATTTTATCTCATAATCTGTTATCGTAGCATGAATATAATTATTTCATAATATTACGATAATTATGGCTACACATGTATGTAGATACGTAAGTCAAATCAATAGTCACAACAAGTCTATTAATTGAATCTATTAGATGTCTACAGTGCCTTAGAGAAGAGGAGATGAAAATAATTTGTCTGCTTTAGCCAACCTACTTAATGCGTCAACAAAATGTAGGCAAGCAATATAGGTAAACGTAAGCGGTACATTACTTCGACGCAGCACTGTTTTCAGATTGCATTGGGGTGTAGACTTCGATCTGTAATAAATTGTCGTGAAAAATGGGGAGTCAAAATTGTAATCGATACAGTTATCGTATCGTTTAATTAATACGCCTACGATTTTAAGTTACGTCAAAGAAGATACAAGTTGATGTAAACAAAACAACCATACAACTTGCATCATAAAATCACCCTGTGAGTAAACAGTTCATATTATAGTACTATACAACTTGCTCTCAAGCACATGCATACAATATTAAAAACAGCTTTAATATTTCTCGAAAGTAACATTGTCCCAACAAAGAGATTTCTTTGCTAATCAAAACATATGAATACTGTTCGACTGTTTTATTCAATTCAATTGTACGGTGCACGACATTGTCAGCCGTCCCGGATACCGCCGTCCGTATTCTAGTCTCGACTTACCTTACCCGAATTTGCAAAGGAAATCTATTTGTTGGTTTATTTCAATGAATATTGGAATTGTTTAAGTTTGTGCTTTCGTCTCATGCAGGTTTTAATTTTATAGTATTTGTATAAAATGGTTATGTAATCGTTTAGTCTCAAAATTGATGAAAGTACATAAGTATTTCTATTTTACTGGTTCACTATGTTCCCAAAATGTCGCGTAAAGTTCAGAGTAGGGGTGCAGGCGCGAAAACGGCAATTTTCGCCGGACTGCGTCCGTTTAAATAATAGAAAGGTCGCGAAGATTGGAGCCACTCTGAATGGTTTATATGTCACTTGTGAACCTTTCCCGTGTTAGTAGATCTCGCGCGACATTCTCGCCGAATTATATATTCATTCGAGTGCCTTTAGGATCCAGGCTCAACAGTTGGCCTTGTATTACGCAAAGCGGTGTAGTTTTGCCGTAAATATTGTTTTGAGTAAAATAACAAGATATGTAGGTAATTATAGCGTTGTTATTTATACTATTACTAATATTATAAAAAGGATAGATTGTTTTATTTGTTTGTTTGTACCGAATAGGCTCCGAAATTATTAGACCGATTATAACCATTTTTCTACCAATAGAAAGCACAATACGCAATAATTTATTTTCAAAAAACTAGATATCCTTAAGAAAATTGCAATAATGTAACCCAAAGTCCAAAGTAGCATCATTTTTATTATTTAGCGTGTGCTGAGCGAACTATTGATAGTTTGTTATAGAATTGTAAGTTAGGAGATAAAACTCAAGCAGGTGTTTTACTAATTAGCATGGTATAAAAGCTTGATAAACATTCAACAACAACGGTATACCAGTGCAAACTATTAAATATCACGTACAAATCAATTTCCACGCCAGGCAGAAATCTGAATCCAATTTGCGGGCTGTCCGATCGGAGCGGACGGCAGATATCACGGGCGAATATCGCTAAACGGCTAAATAATTTAGTAGCAATCTGGCGGCGAGCGGCGGCGGCGGCGGCACGGCGCGCCCGCGGCGGAAGCCGCGTGCTGCGGCTCGCACGCCGTGCTCTGTCGCCCGTCGCTTGTCGCCTGCGCTATTCCTCGCCCGCACCTGCAACCACAATCTTCGCGCTGTTATCACTTGCCATTGTAGTTTGAGCAACTGCTATAGATTTTAGTGCCAAACTTTATTAAAATTGGGAATTTGTAGAATACCCTCTACTGAGACTGGAGAGAGAGATCTGAAAACAATTCAACGTTAACGTACCCAGTCAAATATTGGAATAAAGTCTACCCGAGACAAGCAGAGGAGTGATTTTTCTCGTAGCTGATTTTGATCTGCACATCTCCTGAATGCTTTTGTCTTACTGCCGAGGGAGAAGAGCCCAATGTACACGTTCGTTTAACGTAAAACGTCAAACTTGGCTTGGGTGCCGTCGCGACACAATGGCGCTTCGAACAAAGCTTAACTTGCACCCAGTCATTAAAATTTCGTTTTCCATCTTTTCCATTACGCAGCTGCAGACAAAAAATAGCGAAATAAAAAACGACGAGCCCAAAACAAAAGTCGGGAACGAAGAGAACAGGAAATAAAGTTAATTAAGAGCGGCGAAATCGACTGAGTTGCGGTGGAAATTGGCCCCTTAAAAAAGAGACATTTGTAGCGGAGCTATTGCGCTTAATTTTTGTGACAAGTGAAACAAAAGAGTTGGCAGGGTGGCGGAGACGCGGGGGTGCGGGCGGTGAGGGGGGTGAGACCAAGGGGAGATAAGGTCGCTGTTATCACCGGCGGTTCCGGGCGGCCAGTGGCGAGTCGAAGGCGATACCTTTTGTTTTGCCACATTGAGGGATGCTCGCTTGCGTGACGTTATCGTGCCTCCTTGGTTCGCGCTGACCTTTCCACTCATGATAGTAAATTTTATTTCTTAGACGTTTTGTGGTTTGCTTCTCGGGTTTCGTTTCATCAAAGTAATGATGTTCGCGATTAGATCGAACCGTTTCTGATTAAAAATAGGATGCGTATAATTATTAACTGTATTAACGCGTGGGTTGTGTTGTAGGTTCCGGTAGCATCGTTAATTGGACCTTCCTGCTTGTAGCTCGCTTATTTTATAATTATGAATCAACTAATGACGAGTTTGTCGTAATAAACCTACAGAGTCGAAAATGTTGTTCATGTAAAAGGCGTGTACAATTAAGCAACTTGATTGCCAAATGACGACTACATAAGCTTGTATTAATTTTTATGAATGAGTATTTAAATGTTCACCGGTGGAGGGTTTCATTTCAGCTATCGAATTTATCTGATTATGCGATGTAAGCTACCGACGCCATTTTCCAACTCGCACGCAGATGGTATCTGACCTGTCTTTTCGGTATTTCGGCGAGAAATAAAATATTCTCATCCTAGTATGATATCACATATATCTTAAATGTTGTCACGTACCCACAACCTTTAAATGAAAATAAGAATGACATAAGTATGTTGTAATATCAGACTAAACTAAGGTAACCTGATACTTGCCATATCAGGATATTTAAATCAATAAGCTGCATCGTTTGTCTAAGGTTCTGCGTGGGCGACCGGTTTTACCTGTGCGACAACAAGATCTTATGCGAGTATGACTACGAGGAACGCCTGGTGTTCGCGAACATGGCGTACAACCCGCCGCCGCTTGCGCATCTCAAGAGGCAAACCACGCATCTTCCACCACCACCGGTAAGCAAAGATAATCTTTACTTTAAAACTGATATACAGTTCATTATTCAGGTTCTATACAACTAATTAGTTATTAGAACAATTACACGTTGATCTACCAATTGGTCCGTAAAAGCACGTACCATCAAAAGCAGGGTTAAGAAAAGCTTACAACTTGCTTTCCAAACAAATTGGAAAAGCGCATGCTGCAGTTACTTTATAACTTTATCTGGATCCGAGCAAGATACGATCTAGATCTCGTTTCAGATTCTACGCTTGTGTCTGGAGTTGATAGTAATTAAATAAATTTTGTACAGACAAGCAACGCGATGAGCGGTCTGATGAACGGCTCGAGCCGCTCCGGTGATCTGAACAACAACATGTCGGGCTCGTCGCCGGCTCCGTTCGCCGCCCCGCCGCACCTCAAGCCCCTCGGCCTCTCGGCGTCCAGCTGAGATTACAGCGCGTGAGACGCGGCCCACCCCTACGCCAAGTATCAAAACTAATCACGCGTGCTCCAATACAATGACAATCGATACAATTAATCAGTTGCTGTTGCAAACGAACTATCAGTGTTTAAAACGCAGCTCTATTAAGACAGAACACTCGTTATCGTCTTATTACTGGACTTGACATGTTTCTAAGTGTATCTTTAAACTAAAGCAAAGTAAATGCCAAACTGTAGTTAATGTTTCTGATTGCTTATGAACAGCACATAATTAATATGCTACAATACCATGTAATAATTTTTTGAATAAATTATGATATTATTATGTTATTAGAATAATGTTTAAAGGAGAGTTTTTTTAGTTTGTTAAAATCTCAGAATTTGATCTCAGATGAGCAATTATGCTGAATTAGGATATAGTTAAAGGAATATTGAATCTCCTTTTTGTATAAAACTGTTACAAGTTGCAATATCACGTCTGTATTTTTCTCTTAAATGTATAATGTGTGAATTGACGGTACGGAAATTGATATAGTGCGATTTTAGCTTGCGGCTGTGAATATTTTCAGCGGTTCAGACGCACAGTTACAGGGATAGTGATGTGCAGCTGTAGTGTTGTGGACGTTTTGGCGGCTCAACCGCTGTAAAGAGCGGCCAGGGGCGCAACGGAACCGCTGAGCGTGTGTCGGGCCTAACGCGCGAACATTATCTAGCGCGGGTTTTAAGACTGCCGAATCGTCGTCATTCATGGATGAAATGTATTTTAAAATAACTATCAGTGTTAATGTAAATAGTATAATCATCTATATGTACGTATTATAGTACAATCAATCGAGTCTAAAATTGATAAGGTATATTTAACGATCAAATTACTTAGTTATTTTCAAATATTTTAGTTTTACTCTGGCTAAGCCTCGATGGAAAATTTATTTGATTAAACTTCCCGAATACATTTGTTATTTCTTTTTGTACCTATGTATATTAATTGTTAAGTTTACTATAGACATTGTTATGATGTTTGTATTATTTATGTAAATAGATCACTTACTGTAAGTAGATTATTGTATATCTATTATTATACAATGGTGAATATAAAATATTTGGATTAATTAGTAAAATATGGAATATGTGTTAATTAAAAAATACATCATTCGAAATAGTTCAAATTAGTTTCTTTAGTGATATTTTAAATAAATACTTGTCGTCGTCTTCGGATGAATTATTAATTGTTTGCATTTAATTGTGTACAGTCGCCAATAATATTTGTATTTTAAAATGATTGTAGTCCTTCCATGCTCCTCATGAGCGTAGGTATTTGAATCAATAGACGTTGTAATGTTAATTATTGTAAATCAAGTGTTTCATTGTCGGCAGTTGTAACTAGTTCATGCATTTGAAAGTTTTTCGATGTGTAATTATAACGTAGGTGTTATGTTGACGACTGTACAAGCTCATGCATTCCTGTAGAGAGACGCACGGCTGTGTGCACTAACACACACATTTGTATAAATATAAATGTGCAAGTTCTCTTCTAACCAATGATACGACCAAAGATGTAGCTCATTAAAGCCTTGTTCAAGAATATATTTTATTTCATTTATGAACCAACCTTTCGTCACAATAATCTTTGAAAAATGTATTGTAATGATTTTTCACGTGCCTAGACTATGTATGTTAAGGTATTACACTTGAAAGCGGTAGTAATTTTTGAACAAATAAACTCAATTACGTAAAACATAAAACCTGAAAAGAAAACTTGAGCCTGATACTTATACCAGTATATAGGGTAGGTTAACACCTGAAAACCTTACAGCATTTACACGTGTGTTTTAACCTTTTACGTGCTATGGACATCCACAGCATCGCTTGTATCCGTTCTATGAAAATCCAACCTCGTTAGGCTTGAATCAACTTTTCGCCCAAATTCATCAATATTGGTACAGCTCAACCGTAAAAACTTTAAATGAAAATGAGAGAGAAAACATGTACATACTCAAATATAAAGCAATTAACGCAAAATAACAATTTTTGCGACAGCATTTTTCCCTCAAATAATCTGACCTGATCACTAATAAATACCTACAATAAGGAACCCAATGAAATAGAAAATGCGTTATCAACAGTCGAGGTGAGTCGGAAATTCGAAAAGGTGCTCTTTTAGTGGTCTATGGGCGAGAATGAGGAGCAAAGCGGTTTCATATCGGGAGCATAAAAATGTCGGCCGCCACAGCATTGTAGTACTTACCGATAGCACCTGAAGTGTAGCACCGGAATAGATCGTAGGGACAGCAGCACAATTTGAAGGTAGGTAATAAAAAAATACAATTTTTGGGAAAAAACGTAAGAAGAATAAAAAACGTCATAAAATGTCATAATATTTATGAGAAAACATATTTTTATAATTATTTTAAAATCTAAAGTAATATTTTGGTATTTAATCCTCTAGTTCACAACTTTACGCTAATTGCTTAAATTGTTACAAGAAGAATAATTACAATTTTAGAGGAAGAAGGTATTTTAAATTTCATACCAACAAAGTGAAAAATAACACTGCGATCTGATTACGACACCAAGTGACGTCATCAGCCAAACCAAAAAAACAAAATTTCATTGCTTTTACATCTATGGTTACGAGTAACAATGTTTTTTTGTCAGTTTGGCATGCCATAACTTTTTGTTAAAGTTAATCGCAACTAGACGAGACTCTCAGATAGATCTTCCTTATAAGGAATTAATTTAATGAAACAACTTAAGCTTATAAGTTTTAACTTAACTTAAGCTTATATGCTTTTAAGTTTTGTTACAGTGTTACAGTTAGTCCTTATAACTTTATAGTTTAAATTCAGTTTCTGGTCGTGGTTAATATGGCTGTTTTTAGCATTTTGCAAGACATATATAGTGATCTCTTACCGAAAGTACTCAGACTACAGATTTTTACTTTTTACAAGCAGAACAAAATATTATTTATTTTTAAATTTTTAAATAATAATGTTTTTGTAAAATTATTTTATATGCATGAATGATCTTATTTGAGCATTATTTTACGAGTATAGTACAAAATGTTTTATTTGCTAACAGTACAACGAGCGTGCAAAGAGGAGAAAAATCACCCCAATTTCCCGACCCCCGCCCTCATTGTCGGCCCAACACACCCTGATAGAATTGTTATCGATGCCATCTTTAATTTCACCACTGTAAACAACCACCAACATTATCATCCACAGCTGAACTACAGCTCAGTTGAAATTTAAAAAGCAGTCTATCTTAAGTAAGCTTAAATCATATTTGGGCCAGTTACCACAAACCAAAGTCGTGAACTAACAAATAATGAAATTATCTTAATTTCAGTAAAAATATAAATAAGCGTGAACTCCATATTTTACCATCTTAATAGGTAAACAAATTATAACAAAACCATTAAATTAACTTCGTATTTGGAAAAATGTTATTAAAATCAATAGAATGGTCTTTCTATAATAAAGATTGTGGTCCCAAACAATCCTCAGTATTAGAAATTGAATGAAAACCATTCAGTTTCGTGGTCTTGATTCCAGATTCAGCAACAAGCTAGCTAATTCTATAGCTTTATTTGCCTCAGAAACAGTACATCATGTTAACAAAAGCACACGCCGAGATGTAGTTCGATTTATGCAGTCAATCATCGTCTATAGGTAAACTGGCGTCTATTGCTTTAGTCACGTGAGAAATGATGACTGTCAGGTTTATGACTGTAGGTGTAGGCGTAACTTAACTCAGGCACATTGCACATGCAAATAATATGACCTTTCCTGTTCTATTTCTTATTGTAAAATTAATTTCATGAATAAGCATTTCAAAGTACTCAGCCTAGTACAAAAATAGGTTGCATTCTTGTCGAGTGATGTCACAAACAAAACAAATCGATGAAACAAATCGCGTGCATTGTACATGAAGCGCATATTCAAATAGAAAGGGTTGACAATAAATAAAGGTGTGAGTTGTGACGAGCGAACCAACCTTCGCAGCCGGCCTCCTCGAGCGTGAACGTCACAATGAGGTGCGTGAAAAATGGCTCCCACCGACGCGACGGCCCACAAATCAAAACTGTGAAACCGTTTGGCAAAAAATGAAAATAAAAAACACAAATATAACAGCGTAGGAAGCCGGGCGCACACCACTGATGGCTTCTTGCAATAATTTCCGTTTTCAATGAACGCGTTTTTCTTTTTCTTATCATCGCACGAACTAGGATGGTTGGGAATAAATTGAAATACAAAATTGATTGTTGACTTTTCCCGGCCGCTTTATTACTGTTACAAATAGGAAAAAGATTGAAAATTGCCTATAGCGAGACGCCGCGCCGGCGGCGGATTTGATGATTCTTCAATCAACTACTACACACACTATGTATTTATGACTTCAGTTATCTACAGACCTACGTAAGCCCTAGGATTATTCTGTTACAGTATATTTCAGATAAGTTTAGTTTAATAGATAGCACTTGTTGCAATTGTAATTTGTGAGGAAGTTTAAAAAGAAAATGGAAGTGCAAGCGTTACACCGAGATCAGGAGATAGTGCAGTCCGTTGGACGATTTATTAAGTTGTTGGCTCCAGTTACTGAATCAGGGGGTTACATGCGCTATCTTTCGACTTAAATATCTCAACTAAAAATAAACTTAATTTTCATTAAAATCTCGATTATCAGGAATTGTGCAACAAAAAAATCTTTTGTTTGTATCACGTATTGTATCACAAAATATATTTTATTCGGAACAAAAACTACAAATCATCTCTAGATAATACTATAAATAAAATCAAGAACGAGTTTCTTAATGTAATAGTTAGTTTTTAATAACTATAATTAGCACGGAAAAATTATATTTTTTTTACTAGTAACCCTAATGAACAGCATGATGAGGTAACGTAACATCGTATGAAGATTAAATATAAAATGTGCCTATTTATAATCTTTATATATGGGCCTGCTATTATTTTTACGAGCTATTCCCTGTTTACACTGCTTAATGCCCGGTCAGGATGAGTTAACGACAGTTGTCAGTTCTTTTACCCTCCAGCAGGGATTTATATAGGAAAATGGTTCTTAAACAATGGCCAATTACAAAGATCTCCGGACTTCCATAAAAGTGCGTCGTAGATACCGTGTTTCCATAACTGCAAGGAGGGAGAGGAAGATCTCTCCTAAGTGGACAAGCTATGCCCCCGATGCTCCTATTTTTATTTGAGTTTTAATTATTAAAAGTTTTATGAACTGCTTATTTCTTTTTACGAGATTGTTGAATTAATTCCTTTTGTTTGTTAACTCGACCCTCCTTGTATTATCAAATGCTAAAAGTTGTGTTTGTTTTGCTGTAATTAATGTACAGAATTGAAATTGTGATCTCTCTTCGCAAGAACCGCTGTTGGGACTGTTGCTATAACGGTAAGCTTAGGCGTTGTGTTTGGGAATGAATGCGAATAAAATAAGATACGATGATAAGTCACGTCCTTCTAGAACGATAAATTCAAATGAATATGTTTTATATTCATTTCCATTGAGCGGGTTATTCACAAATTTACCGTTATCACGTCCGCTGAATATCATAAAACATTTTAAAGTTCGCAAAGAGATATTTGAGAGTCGAATCTTCATTCGGCGCCGTGGGTTCGCTGTAAGTAAATTTAACTTTAAAATATGCATAACAGTTTTCCGATGCGATCCCCTTTCGAATTTAAACACATCGAGTCGTATTAAGATACATTTCGATTCAGTGCACTTGGGAAGTTCGGGAAGAAATGCTATTCAGTTTAAAGATGATGCAGCAGCTAGTTTCAGTGCAAAATGTAAAAATAATGTTTGGTCGAGAAAAACTTATTTTAAAAATTTTCTACTTATAAGGATTACTTACTTAAATATCGAATACAAATAATTGTTATTGGTAGATTTGTGAACGTGTAGTTCTAGTAATGAAATTAATATGTTTAGCATATAACCAACGGTAATATTGCCAAAAATAGCATATTCTGTTAATATTTATAAAAGCCCAAACGATATCACCCACAAAACATTTTTAAGGACTTTAACGCATCACAAACAAATTGCAAGAGGTTCGTAGACTTGGAAGTTGAGTGTACTTAACCGCGACTTGTGAAAATGCAAATAAGGAGCTTCGCCGCGCCAACACGCCGGCCGGCACAGGGATTTGTCTCCACCAGATATGATAATTAGTTTTACAGCGAGAATTAGTAAGATACAACGAGGGTTTTATTTCAGCAAGTATAAATAGGTCGCTTAGATATTGTGGATGAACTATAAATAAAAACAGACTACTGAGCAATTTATAGAATTTCCGAGATATAACCCTCTAAATCAAGTCTAACTCCAAAGATACCCAACTTGTTGAAGTCAAAGCAGTATTTAATTTTACCCAAGCTTAATTGTAGTGTATCCCTTTTTAACCAGAAACATGAGATTCTGAAATCTGGCAAGTTCCAATGTGAAGTCTGAAATTGCTTATCTGCTTTGAGCAAGCGTGGTGATGACTTCGTTATTTTGAGAAGAGGCCTTTGAGGAATGCCCAGTTGGATCCTTATAATTTGTGAATAACTAGAGTCTAATTATATTTTTGCAACATAGGGACAACCTATGTTGCAAAAATATAATGTAAACTTCATAGACATCTAAAATGCATAATATTATTATGTAGGTACATAAATTCTTCAATATGGTCTGGAAACTTGTTAATGCTATTAGAGCAAGCTACGGAGGCGTTAAGCCTGCAACCTTACTTAATTCTACTTATTCGACAAACTTCGGCACCACCATCGGCGCCTCGCACCCCACCGACACGTCTTCAGTGCATGCCATTATTATTAGCAGAGATTTTATATAATCGAATCCGTAAGAAGTTTTCATCAAATAATAAGCGGTGTACTGAACAATTAAAAGTTTTATACTTTTTCAAACAATATCATAATAAAATGAACATTAAATCAAACACGCCATAATGAAGAATCCAAAGAAAAGAGTTAGTGTATTTGATACATTGCTCCGTCCGGCACTACGTACTTTAACTTTTATGTCATGATGCTGGGCTTCCACGCTAGGCTTCCTATCCGTATTTTCTAAATCTCCTTGTTCAAGCTTCTTACGCTCATTTGAATATTTTTCATTAGGCCAAGACTTAGTCTCTACCACCTCCACTTCAGAAATTCCATGTGTAGAAGTAGGTTCATGTACAGAAGCTGGTGTATCTGTTGTGGTTGCTTCTTCTGCTATAACAGTGGACGTTGGTGACGCGGTTGACGTTTCACTTTCCTCGGTTGTCGTCTCAGGTACGGCAGAAGTAACCATGGGTACAGGGGATGTGGTCGCTTGCATCAGATGAGTTTTAATTTTCACAGTAGATGCTGTTCCAACATTGATTACGGGCGGATCCTTGTTGGCTACGTCACAAATGTGCGAGCATTGTTCCTCATGACATTTGTCCTCTGTGCCGCAAGATATAAAGTTGTCCCAAGCTGACAACAACTGGTATAGGTGTGGTTGCTTGCAGTCGTTGTCAATATAGGTTTGAATTCCTACTACTTCATTTTCACAAATTAGTGGTCCACCGCTGTTGCCCTTCAATATAAACAAATAAGAAAGATGTAAATTTTAGCGAAAAATAAAGTAAAACTTGCTTATCTGAAGAATTAATTAAAGAACCCGACCAAATTCTTGTTCAATATGTAAAATAAAATTCTGATTATTTTATTACTTACTTGGCAGAAATTAACGTCGTACACCGCGTTTTTGTTTTCATCACTATCGGCGGCGCATGTCATGGTGTTGCCGATAAAGTGAGAACCGCAATTCTGAATAGAAGGTGGTAGCAACTCAACAGTAAGTTGCATCAAATTTCTTTCTTCGGTCCAGTTGCCGTCCTTCTTCTGCAAATTATAGAAGAGGAGAAATGAGTTATAATGTTTCTTAAAAAGTCTTAAGTGTTCAAGGCGTATAGATAGTTTTAACTGGCAAGTTGAAGCTCATCATCTGCATAGCCTTTTTTCAAATATGTTGGGGTTGGCTTCCAGTCTAAGCAGATGCAGCCAAGTACTAGTGTTTTACATAGAGTGACTGCCTATCTGACCTCCACATTCCAGTAACACGATTATCAGACTTTCAAGCTTCTGACTACCCCTAAAGACTGACAATTATCTACAAATGACAGCCGGAATCAACGGGTTAACGTGCTTTCCGAGACATGGTGGTCTCGGTATGACATAGATCCACTCCAACCATCAACGGACCGATCGTGCCTTTGACCGATCAATCAATGCGTGTGGCTTTTACTTGGCCACGAGTTTGAAAAAATACAAATAAATTGAATTCTAAGTGATCTTACTGCATATACGAGTATGATGCAGGTTTTCTCCACATATTCTCGTTTGGGGCTGAGATTGGTGATCCCCACCGCTGACGACATGTTGAAAGCTAACAAAACCTTCATTAGGGAAATGTCTGTGCGCCACCATTGCGTCGCACTGTGGTTGTATGGACGAACTATTTGTATGACCTGCGTAAGAAAACCCGAGACAATGATTTCTGTGATGTCGTTTGATGGTTGTTATTTTAATCTAAGACATCTGCAATACCTGAAATGTCTCATAATATGCCTGTTATTATACGGCCATTGATACCATTACAAAAATACAGCAAGATTTCATTCTCGGCAAGGATGGGTACGGACATATCATTTTTTAATTGGTACAATGAAGGTTTGTCCAGTTAGTTGATATTTATTAATTTGGATAAATATGGAAGCCTCCAAAGATTTATAAGGTTGTCTTGAAGAAATTGCTGACCGCAATATTTTTATCGAGTGGGCTGCAGGTTTAGTAACAACAGCCTCGGTATAAGAGTTTTATCAAATTCGCTTGCTGGCTTGTGACATGGAATTTTAACAACAATTGCTGTCATAATAGCAGCCGGAGACATGTGCCGCTCACGGGGGTGTAACACTGCCAACAAAGCAGCCTAGAGTCAGGCATTCCGGGTTGCTTTGTGAAAAATTTAAATCCCACAAAATTATGTCGACCCAACCCCGGAATTGTACCCCGTTCACAGCAGTCCTAGTTACTGTATTATACATATATTTATTGTGTCCCTATTTTTTATATCTATACATTCTTTTCAATATTTTTATTAACTTATTCGGATGTCATTATTGGCAAAACATAGTGAATACTTAGTATTATTTACCTATGATCCTTGCAATCTAATGTGTATATTTGACGAATAAATTATTTCTGATTTACCTCTCGCTCTTGCTCATCCTCGTCTTCATTAAGTGTGAAATTGGTATCAATTGTAACTGCACCGAGTCTGGCTAGTAGTGTTTTACGTGGAAAGCCGTTAGGACCATCTGTAAGAATACTTGGACCGACAGCAGAGGTGACCAGCCACTCAGGTCGAATTAGGACTGCGCCACGTAGGAACCTGGATCCAGTGCTATCCACTACCGACTCATCAGGGTAGTATATGAATGCCTGGTAAAATAGAGAGAATTCTTCTTAAATATAAATGACTGCAGCGAGCTAGTTCTTTATGTGGTTAAGTACTTTATAATATGAAAGCATTATTGACGAGTAATACACAATTTATTATGATACTGAAACAGAAAAGTACTTTTAGGTACATAATAACGAACCAAAGCTCTGTTGAAAATACTATAACGTATTCGTAAGTTAATTTCGTTCTTGCACTTTCAGTAGGAACCTACGTAGTTTATTTAGATTATCTTGGAAGAACACAGAAGAGTGAAGTGAACTCAAGGGTGAAATATATTTATTTTTAAAAGTGTATAGTTATTGACGGTCACCGCACAGAATGGGATTGTACCCATGACATTTGGCGTCATCACGTCTCAGTAGGTCTATAAGATTAAGATATTACCTAAAGGTATATTGTGACACCAAAGTTATAATCAATTGACTTACCATATATGGAAATAGCCCTCTTCGAACTTCCTGTTCACCTTCCGCATTTACTTCTACACATAAAGACAACGCTGGAAAATTACCAAAAATATATTTACTAACCAATCTCTATGGGTGAAAACAAAAGTACGTAAATATAAACATTGTGGAATTACCGAAACACAGTGCAATTAGAATTTTAGTTTTCATATTTGTAGAAAACTATCATAAACATTTATAAGAAAACTAAATGACGTTTCACCGTCAAATACATTGCTGGTCTGACAGTAGAAATTTCAAAAGAAGAATAGATATCGTTTTTCATAATGTTTTCACTGCCAGGTAAATCAAACAAATTTTATAAACCTTCACGGGATTTAAATCCTCATTTTTTAATATAAATGCTATAATTCTTTTTAACTCTCTCTGTTGTAAAAATCGAATTAGTCGAGTCACGTCCCTTTATTTTTCTCCGCTATCTTTGACAAAATTACGCCGACTCGAGTTAAAGACATTAATCAGAATCTCATCCGAGCCAAGATGTATTATCCTCAATAAACCAGAAAGAATGACTTCGCGATTTTAAAACGCGTGTTTTACAGATAACGGCGAAGGATAAATCTGGGGAACACCTAATTATTCATGTTAGGGGTGTTTAAGAGTGCGTATTAATACGCTAGGAGCAGCGTCGACTTTTGAAAAATATGCTAAGAACATTAAAAGTGCAGTTTATTTAAAATACCGTGGATGGAAACATGGCTTGGGCGGGCGCGCCATCACGAGAGCGCTGTGTTGGTGCGTCTTTTCAGTTTTATTTCAGATTGGATGAATGTATAAAACATTGGAGGGAAAAAGTTAGTCTGTGAATGTGATTTCACTTTATCGTCTATCGTTCTAGTATCCTATTTAAAAAAAATGCCACTAACATTGTAAACAGCCCTAACAAAATAACAATTAGTAAGCCACTTCAAGATGGAGAAACACTGACATTGTCCACAAATGAGCGGCGATATCGTACCTAAACCGCTGATGCAGCCACGGCAATACCACTTGTTCAGACGGTTATTACATGTCCAGTTTAGACGGACCTGTCACAGTGTGCTGAGGTTCCTCTGAATGTTCTATAACATTATATGCTTTTAGGGGCATGCAGTGTCTTCTTAACTTGGTATTGGTATAACGGTCGGAATGAACGAGCTACGTGTTTTGGCTGCTTCCCGCAATTGCCTTCCAGTTCTCAGTCCTTTGCAGTTGTAAAACGGTGTGCTAAAATATCAATAAAACTGATATATAACTTTTAATCGTAGTTGTATTTTAATAGCTATATTGATTTTGCGAAAAGCAATCCAACGAATATTTATAGGGTAGGTATCCGTAACAGCGGCCGTTTTTATTGTTCTGTCGGTGAATATAAAATGATACCGGGATTTTTGAACGCTACTAGTTTTGCTGTTCTATGTTGATATTTATTCATTGTTTGAAATAAAAGAAAATAAATTTTGGAATTGTACGCAATGTTTAATTCATGTTTGAATGCTTATAATAATTAACAGACACGGTTTGCTTATAAATCAAGAAAGAGTAATTATAAGATGGATTTGATATTTTTCAATAAAATGTAGTTATTGGGTGTTGAAAATTCAGATTTTATTTCAGTATGGATGAAGGAGGAAAAGAAAAAAAGATTTACGTTTTAAAGAGCTGAAATCTGATATCCAGCACTTACTATTTCAACAATTTAAATACCTAATGTAAAGAGGGAATACTTGAAGCGTGTGAGTAAATGCGCATTACGTACTCGCTGAGTACAAATTCTATGGAGGCTAGGAGAACTTTTCGCCAGCTTACCAACTGTGACTCACGAACGGTGATATGAATATTAAACGCTTCAAGAATTAGAAGATTTATACGACAATTCGGAAGTTGGGCGGTCCTCGCGCACTTAAATGAATGTTTAACATTATCTGCGGAGTTTTAAGGAACTTGAGCCTCTTAAACAACTTGCGAAGAAACTTTAATAGAGAGCGGCTCTCGGGCGATTAATTCGAAGACGTGGAAAGGTGGACGGGAATTCTTAATGTGGAAGGGTAACTGGAGGTGTTCAATCAGTGCATCTAAAAGAGGAAGGGGTGCGCATCATTTAAATTATTTTAAGACTTTCGATTTAGATTTTAGTTGGTGTTAGAGCTATAGATATTTATGTAGATACCTATGTAACTTATGTTTTGGTGTCTGCGGACAAGATTATACATGTTATCATTACAGGAACCTAATAATATAAGCAATAGTAACTAGCAAGAACCTTCTGATTAAAAACATAATTAACATGTGAAACTTATACAGGTAACAGGAGAAACAATGAAATTAGTTGAAACACAATTCATGGCCACACGATGAAAACCTCAACGGTAATATCAGCAACGTATCCGTTTCGCGTGCTTGACAATATAAATTGATTGGCGTAGTGTGCGTGTGAGTCATTGTTCCCGCCGTCATTTTCCGATGTCCCGTCCCGTTCTATTGTACTGCACTTTATTGAATTTGATTTACGCGCCAATTTTTGTAGGCTTCGGTTTTTATTAACTGACCTCGGTGCCGATGTAAACTTAATTGAATCCGCCAACAAAAGGTATCGAATGAAAAGAGCGTCCAGTGGTGTGCGATGCAGATTATAATAGGTTTTTCCGAATTTGCATGGGTTTTAAGTTACTCGATATTCGATATTTTCATGGCGGTTGAACTATTGAGTGCGATCTGTTTGTCGAAACTGATCTAATTAGTTTTTTCTTTAATTAACAATATTTTGCTTTAAATTTAATGTTTTTATGTTTTGTTTTATATTTTTAAATACTTATAGGTATGGAAATTAGGGCTCATGTTATATTTCTTTTTACAGCCTGCTTGTTGTATTATCAGACCAATATAATGATGCGTTAAAATAGGCCCACACGCTAAGTTTTATTAAAAAAATATATGTACTCATAGCTTATCTTGCTGATTGTTTAAATTTTTGTGCCACGGCATAACGCGTGGATTATCACTTGAGATACACATAAAAGAAGAAATCAACACTAAACGGTGCCTAGCTATAGGTTGTTTAATATTATCACATACTGTGTCGAAGAACGTTTTCTTCAAGTTGTCTGCAACAAAAGCGAATAATTCGCTGAAAGGCCGTAATCTGAGCTAATTATCTGAAATTCGGTCGTATTTAACGTCGTTTCAAAATGAGTTTTCACAATTGGAGGCGAGTCAAAAGAGCTTTCTAAAGGAAAGCAAACACAATTAGGAGCAAGTTCTTGTTTGTAAATTGTCGGGGAAAGAGTGTGTATGACACGTGGGGCTGGAGTCATAGACATGTTACTGATGATTATTGTGAATCAATGTTGAAAAAATAATTAAGTATAGAGACCAAAAAATAAATCTTTAAAATAAGGTTCAACTGCCGCAGTTGCATTTAATGTTTACATTTCTGTTAAAGTTCTACAAAAATGTAAAAAAAATATTTAATTCTGAAGATATATTATGGGACGTAAATAATTCAGATTTCGGTGCAAGAGAGATTGAGAGTGGAACTGTACTGGTCGATTTTTTTTGTATTGAAAACTGGATCATATTAAAGTATCATAATATCTTCCTTCCAGAAGTTGTAAATCTAACCTCTGGTTTAAAAGTGGGTACAGATATTTTAGCGTAATGCATGAACAATCCAGTTTTTGTAATAAATTGTGAATGAAATGTCATAGAAGCCCAGGTATAGAAACGCTTGCAACTTTTACCATACAACTTAAAAATTAAAAATTCAGTTGCCTCGTTGTACAAGCTCAGCGCACCGGCCGCTAAGCTCGTTATTATGATTGTGCCCTATAGAGAGATACAGAATCAAATCAGTCGCAACAATGCCGGCGCAATTAAACCCGCAAGGGGAAACGTCTTGTAGAGCCATAGCCGCGAATGACGACAACTGCACGAACGTCTTACAGCCGAAGATTTAAAAAAAGCTCTCAAATTTATTTAATTGAAAGTAATAATTTCAATTAAATTGTAAAAAAAACTGTGTGTTTTATAATTTGTATGTTTATTTTATTTTAATTTACATACATACTGGTAACTTGTATGTACTCGGTTTATCTTAATATTCTTGAAGTGTAAACTTAGGAACAAGCTTGCAATATTTTTTCAATTAAGAAAACAAAAATATTAAAGTAATGTAGTATTCATTTAGTTGTTTTTTTCCTATAAACGACACATAAATTATTTACAGTTTAAGACGAGTTAAAAAAAATATTGTCATCGCAGTAATAACACCTTAACGCAATATTCCACTTAAAACGCAATAAAACCTTCAATAACCATTCTCTAAATGTAGACAAACCAAAACCAACATTGTAACGGAATGAAAGTCAAACTCTTTCATTGTCAGTAATACAAATCCTCGTCTGAATACGGTCTGTTTACTTCTTTGCCCCTTTGTTTCAGCCGTAACGAGCAGAAAAAGGGCCCATTCAGAGCATCCGAACCTAATTACCCTACCCTCGGTTACAAAGGAGGGTTTCTAATTAACGATATTATGTCAAATAATTTGTTTGAGCCGACGTCTTACTTGGTCTGAATCGCGGATTGGATTAAGTTTGCTCGGCACCGGTACGTTTGCTTTATAAAGAAAAGCTGTTCGAATGGAAACGAAAGAACTGTCATTGTGACCGAGAATTTGTCTTTGTTGGATATTCAATTAGAAGTATGTCTCGGTTAAGTTTAAAATTAATTGGTTAATCTTAAATGAGGTTTTATGTTTGAGTACTTGATTTATCGAGTGAAAGGGACACAATGTGACAAAGTATGGAAAAGTGTCCAACATACTTTACTTCTTTACTTGAGATTAGTTTAATTATTTACGTCTTATTTTAAAATTTCTTATCTCGTAAATTATTATCTAAGCTTTACTTTTGTACGTGATTATTATAATAAGATTAAAGAATTTATATAGAAGAATAAAATGAACCTTATTTAAAAAACTGACAAAGTAACGCTCTAGATAGCAACGATAGTCACTTAATCCTACCTATATTTAATAAAAAGTTTTAGGTCTTCTTTTTTTAACACGAATTGGTTAAGGTTATTAGCTCCACGCTTGCCTCAAAGAGATGTCAGCATAGATGACGAGACCCTCCCCACAGGGTCATGGCCTGCTTTTTTTTTGTATGGCATCTCGCTGGTCAACCTAGAATGTTGTCGACTGCTTAACCGGGCCTATCATGGCCTGCCGGGGCTGCGGGATGTTCGAAAGAGCTACCGCTCCCCCGGAATAAAGAGAGCTGAGGAAGGAACATGACATTCCCTCCTGCCCCACCCATGACGGGATGAGTCATTTGATGATTTCCCAAACGAAAAAAAAAATCTGCTCACCTCTACCGTTTTCATAGCATGATAGGCCTTCTATACTCGATAACTTATTATTAAAGTTTTAAATTTGCCTGTCATAATCTGGTCCATAAGTATGTAAACATAGGGTCTAAACATATGATGATCGATGACTGACGTCACATGTTCCAACACGCGGCTTTTGCCTCGTCAGCTGAGTATTAGCAATCTGTCAGTGCTAACCGTGCATTTGTCATTACGATTGGGTAGCATTAATTGGATTAATGTCATTAGCTGTCCCTTCACTTTGTCTTATGACGTATGTAAATGATACGAGGAACAAAGATATAACCTATATGATGAGGAATGACGAAATATCTTTACGAGTGACTGTTTTATTAAGAACTTGTTTCAGATCTAGTTGTAACTTTCTATGGTTCAGAATTTTCCAGCGAAAACCAACGTAAAAATGAATAAAAAAATGACATAGTTACGATCTTCTTCGATAGGATTGAAGCTAACCGCTGCTAAATAATAATAAAGATGTTTAACAGTTACGATTTGTATACATAAGTTCATACATCTGTACACCAAGTTTCATCCAAATCAAATCGCTTCAAAACTCTATAAAAAATACATATTAATAAATTACTAGCTGTTTCCCGCGGTTTCACCTGCGTCCCAGGGGATATATTATGTGCAAAAATAAATTTATCATTTTATTTTTTTACGAATCTAGTATATAATTAAAATAAATTTATCATTTAAATTTTACGAATGAAGTAAATTTTTTTTTGCACATAGGTATTATAATTTATAAGTATAATTGATCTTTCCATGACATGAATTGTCAATGATCAATCTTTTTTTGATTTTTTAAGCCTTAAAAAAATCAAAATGTTATTATAAACAAAAAACTAGGTTTATTTACACTCACACGTAGAATTAATAAAAAAGCTTATGCTTGAAAATACATATACTAGTGATGCATAATCTGAAGCTTATTCATTCTACATAATGGATAGCATGGATTCGCAACAATATCAGTCGACACATAACATCAAAAAATACAACCAAAAAACTGTATTTATTAATTCTTGGAACATGACTTGAATGTTTTTATAAAAGGCTCAAAGGCTCGAATGGTCGTACATAATACCGTCAGTTCTAGGATATCAAAGGGGTAGGACGTTAGGTTGGATTAGCAGACATTTGAATGCGCCGGCCGCTTCTCCGCTCTAATTGAGTTAATATTTGGTTATCGGCGGCGCGCACTCGGCCCGCGCGACTAATCCCGCCGAATTAATGACGCGAATTTATCATTATTAATGCGTACGTGATCCTCGCCACACCTGATTTTACGCTGCGAGCTGCGTTCATATGACATGGCGGGTGTTCATGTGATATATGCAGCTTTAGTTGATTAGCAAACGTTTCAGGTTACATCGAGTGATGTAATAAAATATTTGAATAATCCTATATTAGTATATTTTCAATTACCTAGGTATGATCGATTGAGGGCATTAGAATATAGATACAGTTCTTTGCAGTTCTGTGCAATTTTTAAGACTAAAGATGATAAAGATCAAAATATCCGAAATTTTGTAGCGAAATCGATAAATATAATAAATAAATCTAAATCCACGACTTACGTTTTTTGTCAGATCCGATATTATCAAAGCTGTTCTATGAACATGTTAAGATAACTCCGCAGTAGGTTCTGAAATGCCCGCATTGACATACTTGTTTTGAATTTTCCGCTAGAGTTGATCACAATGAAAAGAAAATGTGTTGTCTTGTTTGTTTCACGTGTGAACGCGGCGCGGCCAACTGCAACGTCCATTCAATTCGACAGTTTTACGACGCGACTCCCGTTTATTCGCACGTTTCGCTCCGTTATGGCTTTATTACATTTTTTTATAGCTTCACTAGTTCATATTTTGGGCGGTGTTAAGGGATTAAAGATGTGGAGATAAATATGACGTCAAAAAGTCGATTAAAAAATAAATAAAAATATTGTATTTTTATTGGCAAGGAGACACGTTGTTTAATATTGATAATACTGGGTGTTGGTTGGTCCTTCTAAATTAAAGTGAACCGTCTATCACATCTAGTTCTCATTTCATGTCTTCAATCTTTTCTTAATCATAAATATCTATGTATAGACCTAATCCCGGTGGCTTATTTATTATATACACCCTTAGTAACATTTGAATTTCATTGCTATATGTAGAGTGTAATTTGTTATGTAGATCGAAACGGAGCATGCCTCTGCCTACTCAAACCCTACAAATTGGTATTGTGAGTGGTGCATGAAGGACGATACACAAGCAAACAGCCGGTAACGAGCGATCAATGCGCAATCACAGAGCGCTAATCACGCGCGATTGACGGCGGACGCAAATGACGGACGTAAATGACGGACGAAGCAAATGACGCGACGTATCGTGTGACATGCGGCCAGCACTATTATAATGAATTGCGGACACTGCGTGGCAGCAAACATGGCAAAAATTTTAGACATTTTTAAACAATTGATATTTTCAATTGTTTATTTTTTTTAGGGCCTCGGATCTCAAAGTTTCCTTATGCAAACCTCTCGTTGTCCGTCTGTCTATCTTTCTGTCTATAGGTTTATCCGTCTATCAAGAAAAGGGATTCATGCCTATAAGGTACTTCCAGTTGACCTATAATAATTAAACATTTGGCAAAACCTAAGCAAGCGCCAGCTAGATGGGTGGACCAACTCAAAGAGGTGACTGGTGGCCAGATACAGGGAGCGGTACATATGGCGCAGAACCGGACCGAGTGGAGAAGAGTGACATACAGTCACGATCCTCAGCATTGAGGGAACGACCAGAAAGAAGAAGAAGCAAGGTTTAAAGCACAAATAAAAGGAAAAAGATTTTTTACATTATACATCTACTAGATTCCGGCGGTTGCGCCCGCGTCCCCAGAATTCTTAACGAATAAAAAGTTTCCTATACGATTATACGTGTACGTGTGACAGTTCACCAAGCTACTATTTATCTTCATACCAAATTTCATCTAAATCGGCTGAGCCATTTTACCGTGAAAGTATAACAACCAGACTCACTTTTTTATTTATTTATTAACACTTTCACATTTATAAATTAGTTAGGATTGCTAAATTATTTGTTCAAGATTCAGAATAGTTTCTTGCTAAACCCGTAAGTCAAACTAACACATAGGTCAGTTGTAATTAGACACGCGACAAATTAGATCAAGTTGCACATGACAGTGGATTATTGATTGCTAGGTGGTGGGTGGTAGGCATAATGACGTCATGCGCCCCACAGCCAGTAATTAACGACTGATTAACGCACAATTAGCACTGATCACTGATAACAGATGCCGGCAGAACTTGAAACCGGTGCAGTTGCGTGCAGAAAAATGTATAAAGTGGATTTTCTTTTGGGTATTGCACGAATTTCAAATCGTTTTAAATGTTATAGAGAATATATTTTCTATTAAATCTTGGTGACAATCTTCTAATATCACGCATCGCTGAAAGATTCTTTGTAATTATACAAAAATTATATAATAAAGACTTTTCTAAAATAATTTCCTTTTTTATGTATAAGTAGTAAGGCACGTATAAAATCAAAGTCACACAGTATTTGGTAGGTATGTTTCCGTGGCCGCAAGTGTAAATGTGACATATTGTGGTGCATGTAATGCGAGTTGAGTGGATTGAATTATTTTGGTGCTATTCCATTTTAGTTTTTATTCAGAACACCAAAAATACAAAAGTTTTAATGTTGGTAATTAAAATTGTTATGTATAAGTGAATTTAATCGCCTATTGTAAAACGATAAAAGGTGTTCGTAGAATCGACAATAAGTAGTATTATTAACATTACGATGTAAAATTTAACAATGCACATTATTGAAATATTTCAATAAAATCGTTAATTAAAATGGAATATTCGAATGCAGAGGATAATTATCAGCGTCTGTATTGTTGTGTGTTGTGTCATAGAGTGGGAAATAATTAAATTTTGTAACAACAGATGGATTAAGGCGACAGTCGGGGACGTTTGAATTTGTTTATCGCTTGCCGGCAGAGCTAATGTCGTCACACGGGTCGGCGCTCACCAACTCTCTGCTTCAAATGGATAATTAGTGGAACGAGCTATTATTTCAAGATTTAAATATATAAGTTTTATGAATAGAAACAAAATTGGTTTTGGAATTTGTAATATATGTAAATCGTATTATTATCCCCTGTAACGAATATTACTGGGGGTTAGACAAGTGGCAAAATCGCTAGTAGAATAGAAAACAAAATGTATGGGAATGACATTCGTTTACGACTAGCTATCTGTCATTCCCATACATTTTGTTTTTATTCTACTAGCGATTTTGCCACTTGTCTAACCCCACTGACCTACGAATGCATAGGAACTTAACTTTAGCCCTCACATAAGAATGTGCTCATTCTTTTGGTTTAGTTTTTGCACCTCCCTATTACATTACGAATAGAGATAGGTTTCATCAATAAACTTGTGATGTATCTATCACAAGTAACATTTTTAGAAAAGGCACGGCCGTCGACTCTGTTAAAGGTGGTCCCGGATAAGCTCGTTTGGTTTAGCTCCGCTCATAAATCAGTCTGCGTCGGTTTAGCTAATTGTTGTGACATGCGCCCAGTACGCTCAGATAGCCCAGAAAATATCGTCGGATTTTTCGCTAGCCCAAGGTGAATTATTCAGTTGGACGTTTGCTTTTCGGGTTTAAGTTTTTGTGATGTTTAGTATCGTCTACACTGCGGGGTATTGGACGGAAATAGTGAATGCAAGAATTTGTTAAAAAACGTTTTTGATTACAAGGTCTGATTTTTCTGGCTGATAGTAAGATGACTTTTATCTCAAGAATAAATATGATAGTTTGACATATTTTTGTGTGAAAGAGTAGGTAACAATTATACATCCATCCACAAAAACTTTTACCTATTTTTGCATTTATATAATATTAGTATATTATTCTAAATTAGGTAACTTAAAAAACAATTGAAATATTCTAAAATACAGAATTGTAGTAATATAATTTACCTTATACTGTTATTGTAGGTACTTACATAATAAATATATTTGAACTCGTAACGACTAGTTATTTGCGAATTTAAATATTACCATGGAAAATCGGTTATTCATTGACAATTCGAACTAGTTTACCACCTGAATTTACCACCGCGTAAAGTAAGTATAATTTTCACAAATACGTATTGGCTCCAGATAATTATATTATAATTGTTTCAGGTCACATATATATATATATTTTTAAATCATCACCGATGCAGAAAAAACTCATAGTACATAGAGGTACGAGAGAAAATAATCTTGAGACTGTCTGATGTCAAAAACACCGCGATCCGACGGAAAGGATCGTTATAAAATATATTTCCTTTTAGCAATTCAAGGTAAGTAAGTAATATCTATCGGTATTCTAGAATGATACTTGTACAGTACACATTACTACATCTATACATATAAAATGCTTTGTCCTGAATGACTGACGGATCAACGCACAGCCTACACCGCTGATCGTAGAGACTTGAAACTTGGAGAGTGTGTTCTTTGTATGTTGTAGGCATTCAATAAGAAAGGATCTTTTACAATATTTTTTTTTTTTCACAAAATTTGGTGAAAACTTACCTTTTTATGTCCCAAACACACTGTAATTTATTTGATTTAAAATAATTATTTTTTCACCCTTATTTTGACTTAATATCGAAAAAACACCCTAATTTTCAATCGAAAATTCTCGTGTCGGTATTTCGTAGCGTTTTTTTATATTTTCTGAGAACATTTACCATAGAAATGTAAATATTTTTTTATACCATCAGAAAGTAGAGATTTCAAAGAACAAAAAGACTACCGACTTTTTAAAAAAAAGTGATATTTTGACACGAGAATTTTCGATTGAAAATTAGGGTGTTTTTTCGATATTAAGTCAAAATAAGGGTGAAAAAATAATTATTTTAAATCAAATAAATTACAGTGAGTTTGGGACATAAAAAGGTAAGTTTTCACCAAATTTTGTGAAAAAAAAAAATATTGTAAAAGATAAAAATAAAAAACCAAAAACTTAGTTTTTTGAATTTTTCACATAAATTTTGAGGTTATGTGAAAAAAGTGTCAATCCAAAAGTTGTAGATCTTTTTATTACCTACAACTTTGCCATTTAACTTTTTTTCATAGGACTTGTAGTTTTGCCGGAAATTGAGATAAACCGTTTTTTTAACTTTAACCCCCCCCTCCCCCCACTTCCCGACCTCAGATCGCCCGTAATTTATTTTTCCTATCATTTTTATTGTATTCTCCTCCTTTTCCAATGGGTTTCATCCTACTATTATTTTTTTTGTTTTCAAAAGTTATTGGCACTGGTCTACAAATATTACAAGCTGTTACTATTCTTAAGGTATTGCTTAATTATCAGTTGTAACTTTTGTTATTGTTTACTACATATCGAATTGGGTAACTGTAATAGTAGCTATATGTATGTATATAAATAAATAATGAAACATAGTCATAGTCTCACCACCGCATCTGTACATCAGTCTGTCTGTGCGGTCAATATAAAAACTATCAACGGATACTCATACGGTTTTCACCAGTAGGCGAAATCGTTAATGAAAAAGGGTTTATTAAGGTTGCTGAAATATGATGATGATGGTTAAAAATGACGGAAAAACTAACCTGAATGGGAGCTTTACTGGCATGCACCGAGTAAACCAATATAGTTATACGAAAAATTATAAAAATCATGTTTTCGTTATAGATTTTCTTTTTTTTCTGCTTTTCCCTGCTCATGGGAGGAGCTGGACCTTATTATTCTGTGTTTCTCATTCATTCCAGTTCTATCAAGCATGCCTCTCGCACTTTCTTTCCACATACTGTATCTTTCTTTCATTCGTCCACATGTATTCTGTAACGGGTGGGATTCCCACTCGTTATAGATATTATGTTCTGCTACCTGTGCGAAGCCGGAACGACTTGTTAGTATCCAATAAAGAAAACTTGTAAGATTATGAGGTCATTTTGGGGATAAAAAGGTTTAATTTTCCGAAAACGTAGCAGCGATTAGGTAGGCGCTATCAAATTAGGTGCATTCTGCTTATTCTAACTAATATTATAAAGTGAGTTATTTTGTTTGTTGCGCTTTTACGGTAAATCGGCAGAACCAATTTAGATGAAATTTGGTGCAGAGATAGAGCGGACCCAAGAGACGTTTATAGGCTCCTTTTTATCTGGGTGCGTTAAGTACTTCTCTCAGATAGTTATAAAAAGAGTAAGTACTTTAAGATTCGTAGGTACGCTATCGTATATGTAGGTACGCATTGAACGCTATCTTAAGGTTCGTTAAGAAAGCGTACGATGAAGATAAACGAAAGAAAAAAGTTAGAAAGAAGAGAAATTACACGAAATAATGTAATTTCCTGTTATTCGTGTGGCACCAAAATCAACAGAAACCGTTCAGAAATCAATTCAAAAAGTCTCGAGTTTTATATATCTAATGCTAGAATTATTAACAATATATACATTTTAAAAAAAATCTATAAAATTAAAATATTGCGTCAAAAAATTCATCCTCATCGCCGTCAACTGGGAGTGTACCCAAAAGACTGGCGGCATTGCCACGTTGGATGGCAATGCTTAGCTTTTGACCAAAATAAAAGCCAGCCTTTGGGTCACAGGAAGTGTCTTGTTGACACCAAGCAAGTGTCATGCTAGAATTATATATATCTATGTCAGTCTATGTATTAATAATGATTATCAAGATAACAGCTATGCTAAGGATGGTATGATGACATAGCTCGTCAAATACCTGTCCTCATATGTATCACGTAGGTACATCAAAGGTGCGTAGATAAGGGGAGGTCTCGGATGTAATTCTTAGAAAGGGTTAATATTCCCGCTCCGTAGTAGGTAAATGACACCCGGTAAAACGGTAAGAGTGGGGTAAAGTTTGGTTTAATTAATACTGAAAAACATTCTTGAGATTCCTGATGGGACCAGTCAAAGAACATACTTAGGTACATAAGAGGGTAGATTCGACTCAAAGCGATAGCAATTTCGTTTCAAAGTTTTCAAAACGTTGTGTCTGCCTAAACTGTTTCGTTAATCTTGCAAAAAAATAGACGAGTTTAAAACTGTTTTAGGTTAATAGAAAAACATACTTACATCAATGCCCAGGGGGGTTAGACAAGTGGCAAAAACGCTATAGAAACGCTATAGAATAGAAAACAAAATGTATGGGAATGACATATAGCTAGTCGTAAACGAATGTCATTCCCATACATTTTGTTTTCTATAGCGTTTTTGCCACTTGTCTAGCCCCCCTGAGTACTAAGATGAGATAAAAGATAAAAAAAATCAACATATTTCAATATTTCCTAGTCGAAGATTTCCAGCTAGATGTCTGAATATATTGTAAATAGCTTGTGGGTGAGTGGCTGAGAAAAAAAGGTTTCCTTTTGGCATAACTACGTAACAGAGCAAAATTACATTCTGCAGCAATTAATTTAATATAGGTATTTGTATTTATTTACAGTTACGATTATTACTTACTAATACTTAGTTACCACTATTACCTAATTAAATATGAATAATTGCTTTCTAACATATATTTTGTTTTTCAGGTTTCGCTAAAATTATTCATTGGTTGAGTTTAAGGAAAAGTACAAGTAAATGACTGTTTATTTAACTGGTTTCACAAAATTCCATTATGTACTCATTGTCACATTTTCATGTATTATGAATATTCCAAAAGTCTCTAAAGATAAATAGGTAAACGAAAATGAAATTCAACAATGTAAGCTAGCTACCTACTTACTCATATACCTCTTAAGTGACAGCACAAGCAGTGATCCGGGGTGTTTCATCTATGTTAATAATTTTCTCAAAGACATTCCTGCCGTGCCCCTGAGTAACGCTTTGATAACTCTTTAAGATGCCTCGCATTTTCAACAATATCTCTTCAGTGTAATTTACAGCATTTTTGGATGAAAATATTTGGTATTTAAATTATTACAGACAAGTATTTCAGAAAATATAGTGAAAATATGAAATTTATTTTCAGTTTAGCATTGTTTTTAGAAATATTAGAAAAATCTTAAGTATGAGTTGTCTTTATTGAACATAGTAGTCTTTGTATATTTTGTTAGATATTTTACTAGAACCCACTGTATTCAGTGTAAACAATAAAATTTGTCACCCACGGAGATGATGCAAGATCATGTAATGGAGACATATTATGCAATTTTGAATTACTCATATGAATACCTACTTGATATCGTTATGTAAAAATAAAAATATGAGTGTAATAATACTTTAGTATATAGAAGAGCTTTGAATTGAATAGCTGAATTCATCCACCGTAGAATTTTGCCTAGACAAATAAATTTTAAATTCGTATCGAAGGTAACAAATTACTTGATAAAGTGTCCTTAACGACGATACTTTAGTATGTCCCCGCCCACCTGTCACGGGTTTTTCGAGCAGACGGGGCGGTCTCGCGGGTGGGCGGGGCTTGAGCCCCGGTGGGCGAGTGCACGCCCATCCACGCGCCCCGCCCACCGGCTGACACTTCAGTCGCCAGCGAAGCGTCGGACGCGATGATACTGTTGACATGCCTGACATGTATCTGATGCAGACTGTCCTAGTGTCTCTCTGCATCCGATGTAGACACCCTTATGCATCATGTACTAAACATTTATCAGAGCCATAAATATGATATAAAAACATATTTATTAATTCAGATTTTTAATGATTTATTAACACAATCCCATATACTACATAATATACACATGTAAATCTTGTATACATTTTAAGAGAGATATCAAATATTGCTCTTGAATGACTTTCAGCGTTTGTATTTATAAGATTATCTAAAAAAAATATGCTTTCGGTACTGTGATACATAAGCCAAAGACGTATCGTAGAGAATAGTTAAGGAGTGTACATAACAAAACACTTATCACTGGTTTCAAGCGTGATAGTCTACAATCACTAGGCAAAACTATGCAAACTAGATTTGCATAGGATAGTCATTAGACACGTGAAGATCGGTAAGTGTACATGAATCGGGACTGAGTAAATAGGCTAAGTATAACATAAATAAAGTCTCCACAAGTGATGATATTAAATTTTATCCAGCTCACCCTGGTCAAATCCAATACCAACCCGCTGGCTGGCTGATATTATTGGATCTTAGATATTGTGAAAATTATACCGATACTATACAAAAACAAGTCAGGCATTAAGCAGGTTATATATGTGTTATCGTCAAGATGTCGTCTACAATGCTGCTCCACAATCACAGTTTGTATCGTTGGAGACCCAATTGAATGATTGCATTTCTTCTGCAGTGATACACCTGGATGTGAATAAGCAGTGATCCAACTAGGTGATGATTGGGGAGACGATTCAATGATTTTCATGTGGTAGGTAGTTCATCGTTATACTCTATAGTACATTATATACTTACAACGTCCACCTGACGTGAGAGGAGACGACGAACTTTGTTCTACACAGTCCTGCGTTCCACAGAACTGAGTTCGTTATCCTGGGACATCATGATTGCAGTCCCAATATACCCTGTGATTTCGCTAGCCGCGATTCCCTTTATACCAAATCACAGTTTACGCCTATTATTTCATGAACATAATCTAGTAGAAAATATGTCAGTGTTGTATTAAGTCAAACTTTTTCAGAAAGCATCCTCACCTAGTACGAACGACAAGGTAAGAACTACACAATATTGAAGAGTTACAAAGTCAAACTTTCTTTGAACTTTACCAAGTTATTTACTGTCATCTCCTGGTTGTACTTTTGTAGTGAACATCAGGTTTATTTACGTGAACTTTTGTTACCAAAGTAAAAAAAAAATAAGTGGTACCATTTGTGCATGTGGTGTAAGACAGTCAGTAGTAGACTTATCTATCTATACTTATAATAAATCTGTAGAGAGGTCAATTCTGTACATGAAATATATTTCCAAAATAACTATCAGGGGGTGATTAGGGATCGATACTGATGCCAAAAATGCAATCAGTAAATTTTTTGTCTGTCTGTATAAACTCTATAGAAACAAAAACTACTCGACGGATTTTAACTAAACTTGGTACAATTATTTTTCATACTCCTGAGATGGTTATAGTATACTTTTCATCACGCTAAAATCAATAGGAGCAGAGCAGTGAAGGGAAATGTTGTCATTTTGTTTAAACGCGCTAATCTCAGGAACCGCTGGTCCGATTTAAATAATTCTTTCAGTGTTAGATAGTGCATTTATCGAGAAAGGCTATAGGCTATATATCATCCGATAAGACCAATAGGAGCGGAGCACCACTATTCCACGCGGACGAAGTCACTGGCAGAAGCTAGTTATGAATATGTATATACATGAGAATATGTTTAATTTGCCTAAAATACAGGGGACGTTGTGGGCAAAAGCTAGTAGGTATTATATTTTTATTTTGCGAG
This sequence comes from Pyrrhia umbra, assembly GCA_963891755.1. Lineage (NCBI taxonomy): Eukaryota > Metazoa > Arthropoda > Insecta > Lepidoptera > Noctuidae > Pyrrhia > Pyrrhia umbra. The sequence continues at coordinate 9,938,813 of OY982922.1, read as the reverse complement.
CTGCTAAACCTTTGTAATTCATACTTATGAGAAAGAAATAACTACAAATCGTTTCAGACGTTATACCGTGAAAGAGGAACAAACAAACAAACTCACTTTGGAATTTATGTTATTAGTATGGATTTGTAACTCACGTTTATATCAAGTTTCTGAATGAATCTATTATTCTTTCTGATCATAACTAAAATATGGAAATACTAATTAAAAGGCAGACTTAAAGAAAAAAGACTCCATAATGCAGTTGATTGCATTTTCTTTGGAGTTGTTATCTTGGTCATATTTCACGTTTAATCTGCAATGATTAATTAAAATGTCAGCGGAGGGCGCGCCGGCCCAGTATACATCATAATATTGTCTTAGATACTTTATTAAAACGCAGAGATGCATTCAGATTTTTTTATAATTGTAAATAAACAGTACAGTCAGTTTAAGTTTGTCGCTTTTGAAATGCAAGTGTGAAAATAATTAAATTAAGTTTAAGCATAAATAAATGCAGATTAAATAAATTCTCCTTTAATGAGTATTTGTGGCCATATGTTAAAACGATCAATCATATTTTGGTAATATAGTCCGACATGGCTATTTATGAATGTAGCTGACATGTGAACTAACGCCAGCCATCATCTTGGAATTTAATTTTTGGTGATACCGGCCAAGGAAAAATTCTAACGCAACTAAAAGTAAAAATGTAGCTGTATTCGATAATACTAGACTTTGTTTTAAGCTTCTTAGTAAGAAGCTGTGAGCTATGCCTCGGACAGACAGGTGGCGAAACTATAAGGGTCCTTGTTGACTATGGAACCCTAAAAAAACAAACATTATAATTCCGTTTCAAAACTTTCCTAAATACGGTCCCCAGCGAGAAATTAGCAAAAGTAATTCATTAACCGCCACAAAGATTGCGCTAAGTCTTTTATTTCAGTGCGGGCTTGGCAGCCAAGTATTTTTTAATTCCGCGGCATTACCATTGTGCCATGTTGATTTATGTGAGCCAAGTCCGCGCCTTCCTGTACGCAAATAAACCGAGATAATGGCGCGTTTTTTAACACCTTAATTAAAATGTACTGCAGTTAATTGATGGTATTACGTGTCTTATTTTAGGAGGTGTTATTGTGAGTTGTAAGAAGTATGCTGATTTGGTTTGAGAAGAAAATATTTTTAAAAGAGATAGTAATTAAATTTCACAAAAAAAATACATAATATTATATGTAATTTTAAAAGAATATTTGCAAAAAAAAATACGTATAATATAACTAATGTTCACAACTTTGTTCAAAGTAAAACAATATATATAATTATAGGTCTTGGTTGAGTAAACACGACTTGTAGATTTTTGCATGTGAAAATCCAAAAAAAAACTTGTTTGAAAAGAAAAAAGTACATAAACTTGAGCTAAAGCTTTGTTTAAACGGTTCAAAATAACCTGTCCCCATAAATTCCGTATTGGGTAGTTGAGGTAAGTTAATGGCGCCGATATAAGGTCGGTCGGGACCCATCTCGTTCATTCTTATCTCAACCACGTGTTTTGTTCGTGACGTCGTAGAATAAACGTTACTAGGTAGCGTATTTCTTTCTTGATTTTTTTACAATATCCTACTTTAGTTGTCAGTACCGTTTATATACGGCACTCGTGAAAGTCTCAGTGGTAGAATATTGTGCAAACAACCGCACCGTTTAATAAATCACATTTGAGCATTCGTAATTTCTTTGATTTCTTACACGAGTTGTTACCGTACTCATACACAAATCCAACCTTAAACACCAACCGTTAATGATGCACTATCAATAAATAGTAAGCAAGCATTGAGTGTAAACCACTGAGGTCAGTGAGCGCCGCGCTATGTCATCATCATGGTGGAAAACGCAAATTTAGCAGCATTTAATTAGCAAACAAACACTGCCTGTCTGGATCTGCGTCGAGGTAATTATCGAAACACAATACGTAAACACGACACGGTATCGTATTACGGTATTTATTTATAGGAAAATTTTGGTATATAGCTATTTTAACATTCTATTCTCTAACTAATAATATAAATGCGAAATTTAGTTTGTTGATTACTCTTTCACGGTAAAACGGCTGAATTGATTTGGATGAAATTTGCAACGGTGATGCCCTCTGTATGTACCTTGACCACAGTTATAGGCTTTTGATGCGTGTGATAGAATTGATAATATAATTGTTAATTTTAAATTTTAACTATGCAAATAAAAAAGTGGCGATACATACATAAACATCATCATCATCAGCCTATTTATTTTTAATCCACTTTTAAACATACGCCTTACTATTATTATCTTCTATCTTCTATATCTTCTTCTATACTTATAATAAATCTGTAGAGAGGTCAATTCTGTACATGAAATATATTTTCAAAATAACTATCAGGGGGTGATTAGGGATCGATACTGATGCCAAAAATGTAATCAGTAAAATTTTTGTCTGTCTGTCTGTCTGTCTGTCTGTATAAACTCTATAGAAACAAAAACTACTCGACGGATTTTAACGAAACTTGGTACAATTATTTGTCATACTCCTGAGATGGTTATAGTATACTTTTCATCACGCTACAATCAATAGGAGCAGAGCAGTGAAGGGAAATGTTGTCATTTTGTTTAAACGCGCTAATCTCAGGAACCGCTGGTCCGATTTAAATAATTCTAGGCTATATATCATCACGCTAAGACCAATAGGAGCGGAGCACCACTATTCCACGCGGACGAAGTCGCTGGCAGAAGCTAGTTATAAATATATGCGATATTGTAGACGCAAGTATGAATAACGAACAAATCAAGGAGAATTATTGTGAAAGCATGAAAAAATCTATAATCTTTTTTTAAGGGATCTGTAGCAATTTAAGCATTCGTTTTTACTTCGTTTTTATCAGCGTGGTTGTGACCTAATAGTTCTGACGTAAACATATAATTTTTTAATATCATTTTTTCAGTGAACTTTTTCCAAAGAACATTAGTTTCGAAACCATTAAAAGCAACATTGAATCTCAAACTCGACAGCAAGCAAAATATATTCTCCATCTTTTCCATTTCAATCTGAACTTTCGTCATCAATTCATAGTCGCATACAGCACGAGTTTCATTTATATCCCTACGAATTAATTGCCAGCAAGGGCTTTCATCTCCAGCCCCATCGACATACAGTTTAGCAAACACACGAGCACTCGAGAGCTGTGTGCTCTAAAACTGCATCCTAATTATGGCGCATTCAAAGTGGGCCGCCAATTTGCCGCCGGTTGCGCTGAGCACTCGCAAAAACTCTAATTAAGGTAAATAATGTTTATAATTAAAATAACATTCGGCTGTGAGCGAATCAAAGCGAGGTTTTGAGCAGACGACGCATGTAATGCGACTACTTCGCCTTGTGAGCGATTTTTTGTGCTCGCTCGGGTGTCTTCTTTGCTTTGGATTGGTAAATACGGTTCGTTATAGTGGTTGGTTTTTTATGTTGATTCTAGGTAAGGACAAGATGGTCGTTTTGTTCATCGTTAAATTAATAATAGTGTAAATACTAAATAGGTATAACATGCAATTTATGCTATTAAATTTTTGGTGATGCTATTGTGTATAATATGATAAAGATTTTTTCAGATAAATATTTTATATTATATCACACAAGATACTTGTTCTATTTGCTTCAATATTCTTTTAACACAAAAACAACTCACCAACACATATCACCAATATACTACACTACATAAACAAGCGCAAACCGTCACCCCACAGATACACGTAAACTCGCCACAATCAGTTTCCAATTTTGGCTGACCGTTCACTTGCGCTAATCACAGCGCAACAGGGCTTTAAGTCACATTCGTGAAAACAATCCTTCACAAATGGGAACAGACAAAGCTTTGAGTAAAGTGGAAGGCCTGTCGGTTTGGCCGGGTTCCGTGCACCTGTAATGCAGGGAATGCTAATTAACAGCCGCCGGCCGCACGCCATACTGATGCCAGATCTAATCAATTTTGCCGTGTTATCTAGACCACTGTGTTCTGAAAACTGTTGTCAATACCTAGGTATATGTGCACTGTACACAGGGTAACTATTTCGAATCAGTCGGTTTGTTTGTTCTCAAAAATTAAACACCTTTCAAGTTTAAAATAGATATCTAAACAAATGTAAGTACCATTTCAGTTTTTATTGGCAGTGTAGGTAACCTACACATAACAAAACAATGAATTTTGTATTTAAAATATATTTTACTGATTACTAAAAGTCTCTTCTGTAAAAAAATCCCTTTATTTTTCTTATAGCCATTCTGAATTATTTACGGCAAGTGGTGAATTTTTAAGTAAACATGTACGAAATAAAACAACGAAATCCAAGCAAAATGTATTCAGTAAGTCTGGAATCACTTAACTAGCAATAATTAACTTTATTTACATTTCTGCTCCTGGAAAATGCGGAACCCTTCCTAAAGGCAGCGACACAATCAGACATCTTGTGAAAATATACAAAAAAGAAATTATGTACAATTTATACATAGAAGAAATAATGTAGTTTTAGTACATTGCATCAATCAAAAATTTCAATTGGACTCAAAGATAAGTCAAATTACCATCAAGGAATTATTTGTTTTAATTTGTGTTCCACAAAAGTTTTACAACATCGATTTTGCAATATTTTAGATTTTTTATAATTATATAACTTTAAAGCGAAAATCTAATAAAAAGTAAATATTCATTTATTTTTCCACTAGTTTGAACAAAAAGTGTTCATCTTTTCATGCCCACCATTTGTATCAAAAAACACAAATCCAAGGACTACAGCCTCACTACAAAAAAGGCAGACGTATTCATTGTGCACCAACCTTAACCCGCACTGGTTCCGCCGGACGTGTAATTAAAACCATCCTTTACTGATTTATCGCGTCCACAATTTATTCCTTTATCTTTGTTCGGACCACTAATATATCTTTATTCTGCTCTCTCTAGATAAAATTAGCGAATTTGTTCACCACTCCACTCCTTGGTCACCCTCTTTCGTGTTCCGTTAAAGGGTTGCTAGATAATAATTTCAACTTTGATTTACGAGGAAAATGTACTGAGTCGTAATTTAGGCATTTATATCATTTTGATAATACATAAATTCAAAAAAAATATCGTAATAAATAATACTGAAAGGTATGTTCTAAAAAAAAAAGTTATTTCCAAAAACCGACCCCTTATCGTATCAAAGATAGATTAGAAAAAAAACCTAAAAACTTCACTGAAAATGAAAGTGAGACCCGGAATTACTCACAGCACACCAGGCCACTTTATCAACCGTTGAAATAAAGCCAAGCATTCGCATTTAAGGCTGGGTAGTAGGCCAGTTTTAACAAATTGAGGGGGTGAAGCAGGGGAAGTAGCTCCGCCCACTGCGGGGCGCCCCTCTCGCAGTCGTCGTATCGCGGGGCCTCTACTGTAGTCACTGCTAGGAATAAGTAACTCAAGATTTTCAATTTTAAAACATGTAAGAATCATGTATAATAAATAACCATAAACATCGTGTTCATGCATAGTAATTTTATTTATAGAGATAAGTATTAGGTAGTACCTAATTTTTAAACCTAACCAATTTAAAGGATTGTTATATAAAACAAATCGATTAATTTCGATAATACTGTTACTACCACATTTACATGTAAAAAGTTATTATTTATAAATTATTTCTGACAGGAAATGATCAAGACTAGCTTGTTTTTACTTCTCGATCCCATTCAGGCTTAAATATTAGCCTTTATTAATTTATATCTAGAGAAACTAGCTGACACCAACGGCGCCACACACGTCTTCTAATTTAAGAGATTTCTATTTATTTTTTTGAAAATTAACGTAGCTTAAGTAATTCCTTACGCTAACAGCTATCTTCCAGTGAAAGTCCCATCGAAATCAGTTAAGCCGATTCACTTCACTTTGCATTGAAGATCTGTAAGTAACATACAACTCGACAAATCAACTTTTTCCAAAAACTGGCCAGTGCATGACATTTTGATAAGTTTTTAGTCAGAAACAATGCTTTCATGTATAAACACCATCTAAAATTCTAAAAAGTCATATCTGTCTTTGCTTACTATACCAATTACAGAAATTAAACACGTTTTCGTTTTCCTTTTTTATCAAACTTAATTCTTTCTTATCCTAAAGACCTATCGAAGTCAACACTGCCTTAAAGGTTTTCGTTGTTTTCGCTTTAAAGTTCAAGTTTTGAGAAATGATTTTTCATTCCAGCCATAATGTGTCTATAGATATATGTCAGCATAAGACTATGAATAGTGTTTGCTGACGACAATTCGTGAACTGTACCAAGTTTTTAGAATATTATGTATTCATTTTCGATGGTTCATAGTCGCTCCGTGTCAAACCGTAAAATTGTGAACAAACATGTACTTATCACCCGTAAATCTGTAAACCATCCCTGATTAGTCGGTTTGCAGCAGGTCATTCTGTGTCCAATAGCAAACAAACGATGGGAACAATTAACACTGGAGTCAATTAAAGGAAAATAATAATTATTTGAGATCCAATTTCATAATGTATGTTTACATTTTTTATTAACAATACTAATATACCTACGTTACATGGTAAGAAAATAAAATTCAAAATAAATAATTAGAAAACAAAACAACTATTGATGGTTACATTTGTTTAAAAATGTCTTAACATCAGGTATCCACAATTAGCGCGCAAGGTGTGTTTTGTTACCTTGTAGTTAGTTAGCTTAATACTAATGTTTTATATGGAGCGACTTCCTATATGACTTCCACAACCCAGTTACCGGGTAACACATGTATTATTCTTAGAACGACTGATTGTCAGGCTTTCTGGCTTCTGACTACCTATAGCGACTGTAACAAATGTATAAAGAAAGCACAGTTCTGCTATAATTCTATGGATTTCCGTTTTATATCTCCCAAGTTCATGATCAATTTTATAGAACCACCTGACAAAATCAAAAAAGCCCAGTATAATTTAAACGACTATTTTAGCGATAACAACAGATGGAAGCTGTTAAGTGGATAATATGAAAGTGAACACATTTGTATTGTAAATTCGGTGTATTACAGTGTATAATAAATATGACATCTTCTTCTATCTTCTTCTTCTATCTATACTTATAATAATCTATCTATACTTATAATAAATCTGTAGAGAGGTCAATTCTGTACATGAAATATATTTCCAAAATAACTATCAGGGGGTGATTAGGGATCGATATTGATGCCAAAAATGCAATCAGTAAAATTTTTGTCTGTCTGTCTGTCTGTCTGTATAAACTCTATAGAAACAAAAACTACTCGACGGATTGTAACGAAACTTTGTACAATTATTTGTCATACTCCTGAGATGGTTATAGTATACTTTTCATCACGCTACAACCAATAGGAGCAGAGCAGTGAAGGGAAATGTTGTCATTTTGTTTCAACGCGCTAATCTCAGGAACCGCTGGTCCGATTTAAATAATTCTTTCAGTGTTAGATAGTCCATTTATCGAGGAAGGCTATAGGTTATATATAATCACGCTAAGACTAATAGGAGCGGAGCACCACTATTCCACGCGGACGAAGTCGCTGGCAGAAGCTAGTAATATATAAAGTTAAACTGTAATAGACAGCTGTGTTGCTGGGAAGTTTGTTCATCACTGCTTCTTCTTTGCGGCCATAACACTAGAAAGCAGTGAAGGGTGGGCGTTTTGGGGTGCTGCCATAATATATTTTGACGTGAAAAAGTGCTTATTGAATTAGCCTACTTTCAATAAACGTTTTTTTTTAAGTTAGAGTTTTGAGAAAGGCTTTTTCGAAATTCATCCGCTAGAAGGGAAAATAAGGGATGAAAATTTTGTATGGAGCTCAGTCATTTTTTATTTAAAAGAAATGTGGTAATTAGCCTCTAAGTATAAAGTAAAAACAATATTTAATTATTTTTTAGTTTCACTCCTTAGCGTAAAAAGTGTGGTGTATGCAAGCAAACATGCCGCCAGAATTGGAAAAAAACTAAACAGCCAAAATTATGTTGTCCACGCGAGCGAAGCCGCGGGCGGAAGGCTAGTAATATATATTTATACCAAGCTACCAGGTTGTCGTGTATGACAGCGAAACACAATGACATACAAAAATAAATTATGAAAATAAATGTATTTTATAAATGAAAGCACACATATACCTGAAGTATGCGGCCATTGTATTTATTTTCCTATTTTTAAGTCTTGGTTACGGCCTCATTGTACTCTAAAACAGGGGTTTCAAAGCACAATATCGACAACAGCTATCATCATCATGTTTACCATTCACCTGCTATTTACACCCCTTCACAACAGTTAGTTACATTACAGACATTAAAATAGATTCACTTTTACATATGAAATTTTAATTACGTAGGTTTAATTTTTATAAATCAATTTTATATTTATTTTCTGAATGCGAAAGACCAACTGTCATCGGATGACAGAGTGACATAGACCACCCGTCTCTACGGCGGAGCGCCGTCTGGTCGATGAAACAGATTTATGCAAATAGTTCATTCAGAAAAGAGATGCAATACGAAGAATTTTTGAAATGAAATCGACGGCAATTTTTACACGGTTTTTTTCAATTTGCTCGATAAATACACCATATATTTATATAATATTGCAGTTGTACCTTGTTCACGGAATTCCCTTTCTTTTGGTTATAAAAAATGTGATGGTAATCATTGAAAATTTTGAGAACTACGCGACGAAAAATTTTAACGAGAGGTTACTTTAGGAATTTTTTTTTCAATGTTCTAGACCATTTTTTTTAAGATTTTTTTGGGGTTGTACCTGCATCATATACTTAACTATAAGTGTTATTTTTTTCTGGCTTGTAACTTGTACCAACGTCTCAATCTAGGCGACGAAAAATTGCCTATTTTATAGCTTTTTTCGCAAAGGAGCGCCTTAAGCTTTATCAACATTAGCCCATAACTGGGCAACATGAACCACGTCGCAATAAATCAAAAGAGCGATTTATTAAATTTTTCATGAAGCTGCCCATGTTTAGTACTTGATAAGATTAATAATTCACAAGTTTACGGTGTTTAGCGGCTTTGTTGCATGGCGGCGCGTTATCGCAGCGATCGCGCTACGAAATGGCACCGTGGAAAATGCAACTGGAACTTAGCTTAGCTAAAGTTGGATAGGGTTCCGTATTAATTCATTATTTTATTCGTTTTAAACACAAACCTATTTTTTTGTCTACACGACACAGGTTATTTACCTTATAAAACATGAAAAATACTCTAGTCAAACCAACTTAAATAAGAAGCTACTAAGTTAGCTTCTGCCCACCGCTTTGTCTGCGCGGACTTTAAAATTGGATCCTAGATACCTGTATAGAAAGTATCCTATTATGCAATCTTTCATATTAATGATATTTATTAATCTCAAAAATATTCAAATAGTCCAATATGTTTGTAATTTTCGATCAATTACAAATGTCAATAGCAAATGTTCGCCTTATTGGTCAAAATGGCTACAAGTATTGTAGTGACTGAAAAACTAAACAGGTGAAATTATGTTATTAATTAACAATGTATGTAATAGGCATGTGTGTGACACTAGACACACAGATGGTTGATTCCGCAAACCTGTTGTAACGCAGTGTCACACTGATAAATAAAATTATACTCGCTAACAGTCTTATAAAATTTGATTAATTTTAAAATCTGCTAAGTAGCAACGGATTAGCAAAAATCTCACTCATAAATGCTGTTTATCGTTAATCCGAACTTAAGTTACTACCTTAATCCTGGATTACGACATTAAGTAAGGATTAGGTGAGAAATGGTTAAACTTCAGATTACAGGTTTTTATAAGTAAGACAGTAAATGTTTAAACAATGACGTAAAGCATTATAGTTCGGATCCATGTTTATACATTCCAAGCATTGTGTTGAAGGTTGCAGCCGGTTGCAATGTTATGACACCTAATATACGTTAATCACGCGATTCCGTGCGGTTTACTTTGCCACTGTTTAATGGTCTGGTGAAACGGCCGAGCGTGTTGAATAGCCGATTTGCGATTGATGCTATTAATCTAGGGAAAAAAGCACTCACACAATTATACAAGCAATTCTTTTTATTTTAATTGTGGTTTATTTACATGTGAGTTGTGCACTTTGTGTAATGAATACGTTTATTATATTAATAGATGGATGTGTTAAATTTTGAAAAATAAATAAATTGATAATTGCGGTTATGTATAGTGCCATTTGCATAATATAACGTTCCATGATTTTTTTATTGTATAGTTGTTTTTATGAACTGCTTATAATTACAATATGGCCGTCAAACGCACATTACACATTTTTGTTCAACGTCACTTTAAGTGAAAAACGATTAAATTCAACAACAAAAGCATTTAAACGTGACTGTTAAATTAAAATTACACCGCAATCTGTATCCACAAGCGATAAATGTAGCAAGTGTTAATTAGTTTACAGTCGGTGACAATTCAAAAGTTGTTAATTTCGTACCGTCCAGTAACCATGAGCCACGAGCCACGCGCCCGTAGGGCCGAATATAACAAACAATTAATTAAAAGCTGACTGTAATTACGACAATACTCTCGCAACATATGTTTGTGGCAAATAAAAGGCATACTGGAGATTTGCAACGTGATTTTTGTGTCGATTTTTCATTGCGCTTTTTATGGGGCGTGTTGCAAAAGTTTTGCTCATTCTTCAAGTGGATATGTCCTAGAATACCTAGCTTTATAATCTCACATTGTATAAAAATTCTCTAAAGCTTAGAAAATTTTGCTACGGAGAATAACATAAATATAACATAATAACACAAATATATAATACTAGCTTCTGCCAGCGACTTCGTCCGCGTGGAATAGTGGTGCTCCGCTCCTATTGGTCTTAGCGTGATGATAATTATATCCTTCCTATAGCCTTCCTCGATAAATGGACTATCTAACACTGAAAGAATTATTTAAATCGTACCAGCGTTTCCTGAGATTAGCGCGTTTATACAAAATGACAACATTTCCCTTCACTGCTCTGCTCCTATTGATTGTAGCGTGATGAAAAGTATACTATAACCATCTCAGGAGTATGACAAATAATTGTACCAAGTTTCGTTAAAATCAGTTGAGTAGTTTTTGTTTCTATAGAGTTTATACAGACAGACAGATAGACAAAAATGTTACTGATTGCATTTTTGGCATCAGTATCGATCCCTAATCACCCCCTGATAGTTATTTTGGAAATATATTTCATGTACAGAATTGACCTCTCTACAGATTTATTATAAGTATAGATAGAAGATAAGAATTAGTAATGGATTAGTAATAAATTCAAGCTCAAGCTGATGGAGTGATCAATAAACTACAGCGCGCGAATCGATCAATCTGCATCGTTGAATAGAGCTTACTGCGGCTTTCTCATGGATGCTTTTAATCATCGAAACTCCTCTGTACCGTAAATTATATTTAAATAGTCGGAATTACCTGAATATCGGAGAGTATTTTCGTATATCTCTATATGTTTCGTATAGTCGGTAGCTGGAAATTCTGACAACTAGTCTTTGATTCGGTACGCAATATTTGGATTGTGGACTTCAGTGGGGTTGCTTTGTGATAAAGATTAATATAGAGGAACTCTAACAAAACCGTAAGCGAGCTCGATCTAGTTGGAAAAGGCTAAGCTATGGAATTCCAGCTGATGTTATTCATCAGACAAGTGAAAAGTGCGTAACTCAAATAACGTAACAGAACAACCAACAATAACTGGCCGTTCACTTATTGAGTACATATTTACCCAACAACGGTCCATTAATCAATTTTTGCATTTTTAATTCGCCCCTCATTATTTGCCCGTGAATTTCATTTCCACTGTTGTTCCACCATTTTAAAATTTAAGCTCCGACTGCCCTCCAAAACGCACATTTCCAAGTAATTTACAATTTATCATGTTCGCAACAAATGAGCAAATATTTTTCATTTGTTAAGCCAGATGTAATTAATATATGTAAAAATTTTATTAAACTGCGGTCTGTTTAATAATAGTAAAAGCTTTGGCTTTATATTATTAATTAATAAGTAGATGTATCGATGTACCTACGTTAATTAAACCGTTTAATAGAAATACTCATTTTTCATGCGGATGGCAATATCAATCAGTTCTCGGGAATTTATTTAATTTGATTCGTGATCTGAAAATTCAGTATTTTCCGAGAATGTAATTATTGCTATTGATTATAAATATTAAAGCTTTGGGAGTTGCTTGTTTTGTTTCGTAATAGTTGTCATCATTTGAAAAACCCTGATAGGCGATTTACGAATATTTACGGACTTCTTTTTAAGTTAAAAATAATTAATATCATGAACTTTGTTTTTAAAGTACAATATTACTTAACTAGTGAGTAGGAACATTTATGAAATTAAACTTTTAAATTTTTAGTCGGGTAAATTACGATTTGCTGCATATACGTATTTGAGTCTCACGGGATGCAGCAGCGCTGGCAGGCAGCGTGCCGTCCGAAATGGCGGCAGTGAAATAAAACATTTAATAAAATGTGAGCCACTACACTGTTTTGCCCACTTGTGAACATCGGAGCTCAAGTGTTGTTCAGAATTTCGAATTGAAACCTAGTATTTTTGTCGACGAATAAAATTCTTTCCGTTCGTTTTATATTAAACTGCGTAGGTCACTTTCAAACGAGTTTATATGAAATGCCTGAAAGAGAGTCTAACTAACTATTTATTGGGTTAATTTTTCTGTTTACCTTTTTCATTGAAGACTTTGGAGTTGTTCTTGTATGGTGGAAAAGTTCCCAAATATATAGAACCCATATCTTTACAATTTTCTGAACATTTATAAGATACACATAATAAAGTTCATGTCGATTACACCACTAATTTATTATTTAGATCCAAGATTGCAGTAACAGTATTCTGAATGTCATGTATTCAACAAAGACATAACCTCATTTTCTTAAAGTCAGTTCAATTTAATAAAACATTATATATACTCTCGTCTCATTAGTGTAAAATCATGCAGCAAATTTAAAATGGTCATTCATGTAATGTTTTTCACTTTACATTTTTTGTAGCGGCTCTTTGTAATTGATAAAGGCAGACGACCACCGTCCATGACATGTTGTATTTATGCGAATTTAAAAGCTTCCGACTCGCGGAGCTTAAATCTGAATTAATCCCGCGTTTTTTGATCACCCCTGTCGAAAATTTAATGGTCGTTATTTAATAATCAATCTGGAATACATTTTAGACTGTGAGGCTTTTGACGTACTTTTAATAGATGTGTGTTGTAATGGCTGTGAGTTATACGGCAACTGTTTGATGTAAGTTTCAATTCGGAGTTGAAATTTTACACATCTTCCTTATATATGAGATGGTATCATAAGTAGAGTAGCTGTTTTGTTCGGTACTGCAAATATATTAGGTATATTGACTAGCTTAAAGTCAGTTTCAACATTAACTAAGTCTGTCTGCTTATCTTTTACACGAGCTCATAATGCGTGCGCTGTTCGCACAGATAAGTTCACAAAGTAATCATGCGCCAACTCTAACTCAGCGCTAAACACCTTAATAATCATGACAACTTGTTTCAACGTGGGCACAATGCTAACTAGTCAGACGCAACTTTAACTAAACGCAATCATACATGCAACCGCCACCTCAAAAATGCCACACAAAATTACTCCTTATGTCCATTGTTCCAAGGATGACAGACGTTTAAGTAGGTTGTAAAACAAAGTTTGCACACGTGTACCCAAACTTAGGCTAACTTGGAGCTGTCAAATTTGTTTAGCGGTAAGGGAGGGCCGCTTAAGTTGCGAGGCAGGGCGCCGCTGGCGTATAACTAAGTGCTTACTTGCCTACAACTAAATTGTTACATTTGAGTTGTAAAATTAATGCTGCGATTTATGCGAGGCGGAAAGTTATTATTGGTTAGGTACATAACACAACTGCTTCCCCGGCTCCCGAGCTAAGGTTATTAAACTATTCAGCGATTTGTTTGTTGTAGGAAACCTCTCATAAATAGTTAGTCGAGTTGTTTACGAGAACTAGGCAAGTCGAAACGATCGCATTACACAATAGGCATTCCTCGGGATTCCCTGGTCAGAGTTGGAGAGAAGCCTCGCAGGTGTGGCCGACGACTAATTACGGCAAGTTGAAAAAAAAACGAACCGTAATTCAATACGTTCTTTTTTTAAATTAAAAAGTTATTTAAATGGTTTTCTGTTAAGTAAGTTTGAGGCCGGCCTAAAGGAAGTTGTAAAAAATAGGTATCGATCAGACTGTTCGGTGATTTGTTTATTTATAAGTACAGGCATAAGAAGCCTTATGCATGTCCACCGGGAAAACAAAATTGGTTGGTTATAAAAAAAGCCTTAGCCCTAGAAAAAAAACCTTTCGTTATAAAAAAAGACGCATCTACTGAAAAATAAAGAGAAATTATTGCACACTAACTTACCGTAACAGAGGGATAAACCATTACGCTGCGTGTCAATGGTTATAGCCTAAACTTCTTGTCAAACCCTTTTTCCAATAAAAATGTATGATAAGGTGTTTTGGAACACCTGTGCTAGTCTATTAACTTGGAGGTGAAAATATGTTTTGATAAAGCTGTGTTCCTACAACACAAATGGAGAAATAAACTTTTGGAGTCGGTATACAAGAACAATAGTAAACTTTTAAACGAAAATCTACAGATTAAGTATTTTTTTTAATGTAGGTATATATGCACAATGCATTATTTAGCATCGTAAAAGATAGAGTAAGATTGGTTACGGGTAACCAATTGGTAACCAGCAGAAAAAGAAGTATGTTTTGTTGCCGAACTCTTGGCACAACGGTCTTGGGCAGTATTTATCTTAAACATTGCAAATAAGTTAATCTATACTAATATAAGAATGCTGAAGAGTTTGTTTATTTGAACGCGCTAATCTCAGAAACTATTGGACCGATTTAAAAAAATCTTTCAGTGTTAGATAGCCCATTTATCGAGGAAGGCTATATATCATCACGCTAAAATCAATCTCGATATAAGCGTGATGATATATAAAAAATCGGGGGATAAAGTTAGCGATAGCCCAAAGTTACTATTCCACGCGCACGAAATCGCGGGTAGAATCTAGTATCTTATATTAATAATTCTTAAAGAAGTATTGACATTTTTGTCCCTTGGCTAACGAGTTTTCAAATGAATCTTTTCCATGCATTCGATTCAAACGTACGTTTTTTAGCCAAATTCCATAGGAGAATATAAAACAAAATCAGCAAAGCGATAAGGGTCGTTTCGCACTGCGTCATATTTCATAAAGTGCCCTAAGTTCGGCAGTTAACTCACACGGTTATGGCGCTGTTAACACGTGTTCACGCTCTATATTGTTTGTGCTTCACGTAAACTAAATCATTGGGTAAGAAAAAAAATTGTTCGGAAAAGTTTTGACTATAACAAAAGTCATGATTCATTTTAGATTACATGTAGATCCGTTTCTGTTTGAAAGTATAAAAAAATAAATTTATAGAAAGTCCTCATAAAATAAATAGTCTGTCAAGACTAAGATATGTGCACTTATAAAATATGTATATTATAACAGTTCATATGACACATCTTGCCATCTATTTCCAACACAATTCACACAAAATAAAGAGACATGGATTATGTCGACAATAAGTTTCAATAAAAATACTGTAAAACAGTACAATCTCGACGCAATCATGAGAAAACAAAAGAAAATCCGCCAATATTTTCCGGTGAGCTCGGAAACGAGCCAAAACGTATTTACACGACGTAGAAGCAAAAAGATTATGATTGAACACAGATGCAGTAGGTTCTGTATGTATTAAAAAAAAAAATTGTGGTTGCTCTTTGTTGATATTACCAAGGGGTACCGTGTTACCCGGTAACTGGGTTGTGGAGGTCAGATAGGCAGTCGCTCCATGTAAAACACTGGTACTCAACTGCATCCGGTTAAGACTGAAAGCCGACCCCAATATAGTTGGGGAAAGGCTAGGCAGCTGATGATGATGGTTGCTTTTTTATGTAGATCGTTAACTTTCTTTTATAGAATATTGTCATAATATAAACTTTATTGTTAGGACTCACATAATACTCATAAAGAGTAAAAACATTGTAGGTATAATAAAAAACTCTGGGATTTATCATATGTATATCACATGTAACCACTATTCGGACAGCTAAGACTATAAATTGGTTATTTTCAGCACACGTAAGTAACAGTAATTTACGGAACTCTAAAAATAGCAGGAGGAAATTTTTATCAGTTGACTGCCTAGTTATAAATGGTGCACGTGGTACGGAAGGTCTGAACAAATGGAGCCGTGCGTTCATTCCTAGTACGGTTTAATTAATGTCTATTTGTTAGCATATTTACCTGCAGGTAATATTTCACTTAAATGTTACTTTGTTTCGTAGTAACTTTTATTCATATCGCGTAGTGCATTTTCTGCACATTTCATTTGACTTTATTACAAATTATTTTGATTGTTACGTACGAGTTATTCATACCTTTATTAAGTAGTGTGAATATAATGAAAATATATAGGAGGATTATATATGTATGTTGCAATCCTTACTAATATTATAAATGCTCTAACTCTGTCTGTCTGTCTGTCTGTTACGCTTTCACGCCAAAACTACTGGACCAATATAAATGAAATTTGGTACTGAGATAGAATAGACCCTGAGGAACAACATAGGCTACTTTTTTACCCGGGTGCGCTAAGTAGTTCCCTCGGGATGCGGGTGAAACCGCGGGAAACAGCTAGTTAGAAATAAATATTATCATACTCGTTCATCACAAGATACAAACCTGTCCATTTTCATATTATTCAATTACATACGACGTCGGATATCAAAAGAGGTTTCACGTCAAGTAGGTAGTGCGTTCTTGGTTAAAATTTTCATAAGAGATGGGGTAAAGCGTCGCCCGGGGCGACAGCGGACTCGCTTCAGATCATTTTGTAGTATTAAACGAGCCTTTATCGAAACAGTGGACTCACTGCGCACCGGACAAGGGTGTAGCTTGAGAATGTAACTTTTTGTTTTCTAACTTTAAAAAGATATGAATATTACAGTAAAAATTTACTAGGAACAATATTCCGTTGGCTATCCAAAAATCGTTTACGAATAAAAATAATATTTGTAAATTTCAATCAGAATCACAAGAAACCGATGGGTCGTGAAATGTAGGTAAAGGTTTCCTTTTAGTCGTGTAAAAATATTCAATTTAGTTATTTGTCTTTATTATAAAATGGCAAATTGAAAATAACATGATTACAACAAACCAAGTATTACAAAATATAAGTAAAATAAACCTAGTGAAATATTAAAATAATGTCTTGACAAAATCAAACAATGTCTGAGGCGTAACTATTTACGTCCCCCCAAGCTCCGAGTATCAGTAAAGACGTCACGTCTCCGTCGCCATGAATAAGTGTAGTGGAGCGTGAACAACTTGACAGTATCATATCTGAAGGCTGTTGTGTCCGAGTCGGACGCGCCGAGTGGACGCCAAATCAAACTTTATTGGACATTTTTCATTTACCTCGAAAACCCTCGCTGTAAAAGATTTACCCGTGTATGTAATTCTTGAAAAATAGCTTCGTATTGTAGCAAATATTTTTGCTAACTAGAAATATATTGGTTTTTGTTTTAATTATATTGTGAGAGTTCATAAAATTTCTGTTATTGTCAATTAAGCTTTTCAATATTGTTTCATTACGAATTTTGCTCGTGCAAACTTATTTAGATATCACATTTAGAAGGATTGCTTACTAAATTTGTTTATGACAAACACCCTAACATCTTGATGTTGCAAACAGCTATACATATAAAAACCATTTCAAAAGTTCTAATAACACTTATTTTAAGCATCAACAGCATAAGTTACTACTAACTAAAAATTAAGTTATTGATCAAGTTACTGTAATCATATAAATGTACAGAAAAATAGATAAATAAATTATAATCTTTCTGCATTTCACACATGCAAATAACAATAGTTTTGCAACATGCAATATCTCCACTCATGCATACAACACGTCCATACTCGGAATATGTACGACAAAGGAAAATGCAAGATTCCTCTAAATAAAATGAGTAGAACGTGGACGTTTCCTCATGCGGACGTATGAGGACGATTTCCGAAATGTGTTTACAATGAGGGCCGGCCGGTGGACGCGACATATTTCATTATTGCTAAGAAATGCCTCTGACTCCATAAAAATGGAACGACGCAAAACTGTACAGATGTGCACAAAAGCTTCTAAAAGGATTTAGAAGCTTAAGTGGTAATTTTCTATAATTTATATCTAACAATTAACATCTTAAGTGAATATGTTTACCCATGTTTACATGATATGTTTTTAGAAACACGTTCAAATATTTTAGTTCCCAGAGAAGTATTTCAGATTTAGGCAAAATTAAAAATAATTTTAGTTCATAGAACAGCCGTTCAGAAAGTAGTGGTAGTAATGTAGGAGTACATAATTTAAGAGGCTGCCATTAGGTATAAATGTTTTTATAGAATAATTGCAACAAAAAATATGTTGTTGACCAATGTAATGCCAATATCAAAACTTCCAATTTTAACTTTGCAATATTTTTACCACTCATGTGTGCGAGTGTACAGTTGCGTCTGGCGGGTGTGCGTCCACCCTCCACTTCCGGTCACTATATAATAAAGTTATTCTCGTTCTTTCGATAAACTTCAGTTTGTCCGCCGATAAATTACCGGGTCACAGTCGCGGAAGTTGTCCCGGCCTCGCCAAATATTGGCTTAACTTGAAGAATGGGCCCGAAACTCGTCCCCGGATTTGATACGAATTATGTTTTATTTGTGACTTCAAACAAACGAGATAAGGATAATGTTGTGTTTTGTGTTGTTTATCACTGTCCAACACACGTATCTTTTATATATTTTATAATTTTGTTAATGTTTAACATAGGTCAGAACAAAAAAATGAACACCGATAAGGGACAAACTTATTATACACATAAAAGTGCAAAGCCCTTTGAGTTAGTTTAATGAAGTGTTAGTGACAATTTGTAGCTTAAAAATTACAGGACCTAAACAACTACTCCCTAATAAAATCAACGAGTTTAGCATCATTGTACACATTTTTTATGGCAATGTTACTCAAAAAACAGTATAGCGTCCTTTGACTAATTTGTTATCATAACAAGAAACGTATACAAAGGGCGTTAGTTCAAAATAAATAATCTACATATAGTCCGATTATAAACTCACCACTAACGCAACCTACACATACAAAGCCGTGTGTTAGCAATACGCTCTAGTCAAAACTTCAAAGCTGGTTATTTTCGTTCTCAGTCCATCGTTTTTCTCTGTGGTGTTCTACGCTAAATTGGTCGCCGCGTGTAGGCCGCGTAGCGGTTTGGCGTAGATGCCGCTACGCCATCCACAGCGGTTACGTAGAGCTACGAAATCGTGGTGTTTCTATAGAATGTTTTTAAATATGCTTTTATTAGCTTCATTGACTTCGTATTTATTATTCAATTAAGAATTAATTTTATAAATCACATGTCATCAAAATAAAAATATTACGTACCGAATTAAAATAAAACACGTTATTTTATTAAAACACTTTTCACTTAAATTAAGGCACATACACATTCGCATCATTTCATTTCTTATTTAAAATAATCGTATTTTTTTTTCAAAACATTACGTTAATTTTTTCACAGTTCGATAGCAAATAATCACAAATAAACAACCGCTTTAGTGTTAAAAAGTACGCATGTGAGACTTTAAAAATATGTTCTAATAAAATAGATACAACGGTGCCTCCTCCACTGTTTCGTAGACGCATTGTTTGCGGGAGATATCCCTGGATCTGATGGTGCGGCACTAATGCCGTATGAATGAAATTTACTGTCAATATCTGAGGCCCGCATGCGGCTTTGTGACGCAAACTGTCCTCTTTTATACCCTCCATTATTCCTCTTTTTATTTTTCCCTTTGCATTTTTCAGTGTATTTATTTATGAGTCGCCGGTCTTTTATTTTATGGATCCGGTTTCATTGGCTATTCGGATTCTATATCTGTGAATGAAAATGATCGCACTTTTTGTTTTTTGTACGTCTGGCCGTGACGCCGTGTTTGTGGTTATGAGATTATTAATTAATTAATTATGCGTCTGTATCTGTTCATCTATTTGTTAGGGAAGGTCCATGTCCAGCTGTGGACACATATTGAATAGGCTGATGGTGATTATCTATTAATTAATGAATTATTTTTATATAACATTAACGCTCATGAAAATGTTACTATTTTTTTATATTGTTGGTATTACATTAGACTTGGATTTTTTGGTAGTACTACAGCATTTAAGGAGGTCGCTTTAGTTAATTTAGAAGTTCTCAATAGGTAGTATTCGCGGTCCAGATGTATGTGATGATGATCAGACTCACCCTCTGTTACATTACAAGCTAAAGCATAAGCATTAGTGGCTACTTCTTATTACCAGCAAAACACGTAGGAAGTTGTGAAGGGCGGGCATTTTGGAGACTGTCTAATGTAAACTTGACATTCATAAAATGTTGTTTTTCAGCCTAGTTGGAATAAATATTTTTTGAATTTTTAAATGGCAAAAAACGATCCCCTGCTTAGCTCTTCAAGGAAGATATGCGTGATACTATGTATGTATATTTATGCATACCCCATTAAGAGCTGGAAAAAAACACACAATGTAGTTATGGAGTTAATTCTTCACTGCAAGCTATCGCTACAACCCTGTTTATTAATATTATACCAACTCAAAGTCCCAGTGAGATCCAAAACAGGATAGAGCCTAACTAAAAACTATTATCAATATTTTATGCCAAATTATAAAACTATTTGATCCACCCGGATAAAAATTTGCCACCGAAGTCCCCTCTATCGTCTAACCAAATTTCCTCAAAATTGATTCAGCCGTTTTAGCGTGAATGCTTAACAAACAAACAAACTGACTTTCGCATTTATTATATTAGGAAGGTGATGTGTGGTAGTAATCCCTGCAGGCATTTATTTATATTTCTATAAACACAACGTTTATCTACACGAACGCCAGGACTTACCTCAACTGACTGTTAAATAATGATCACGAAACCCCACGTAGTAATAAGCACCCCTATAATTTGTCCGGGATTATCGTGAGACGGCGCGAGGTGAATCCCGGCGATTAGTCACAAGTATCGCGGGATTCAGGCGACGGGATCCCGGGCTTATCTTCCCAGTAAGAACGTACAACCGTCGAATACTGATTGGTTAAAGGTTCAATTAGGTATTCAGGTAAAGGTGTAGAATTGTTAAGATTGTGTATTAATATCGACGTGAAGGGATTAGCGTTAAAGATAACAGTAGAGCTCGTTAAGAAATTGTGTGCGTGCTTGGGGACTATTTGTGTGTGCGAGAGGTATGCCTGCTTGCAACATAATAACACTCAGATTTATCTACCCGTACCTACGAGTATATTGGTGTACTCACACAATGTTACAAATACAGAGAGTACTTTACGATTGTGAATGATTGACTGTAAATTTTTATCGAAATCTGTGAATGAAGATTGCACTGAGAGTAACTACTCTACGCTAGTGTGAAGTAGAAGTGAGAAGTAGAAGAAGTAGTAGAAGTGGGCTAATTAGTTAATTAGCCCACTTCTATAAAAGCTGTAGCATAGTGCCTTTAACTTAGAGGCCAAAGTTTTAGTATAAAGACTTGCGCATAATCATATGCATGTGAGTGCAAGTGTGCGTGTTTACATGCAAAATATTAACAAAATCTTAAGTCTCTTAAGAACATTATTTTCTCAAAAGACTCCTGAAATAAAAACATAAGGATATTTGATCATAGAATAATATTATCCTCACTGCAATTCGCCTAAATTCAACCCTAATTACAATATCAACAGTAAAATTTTCTCCAAGAGAATATTCAGGGAGATAAAGCGATCGCGGGTTGAGCAATTAATTCAGTCGCGTCGGGCTCAGGTCGGTTGCGGTTCGATGCCCGCGCCGAGCGACCCTTGTCTTAACCGCGTGGCGCTCGCGTATGCCCCAGCGCATCTTGTTTAATATCTACGTTGTAAATTCGATACTTTACAGAATGTTTTTTGCAAAGTATTTTGAATTGAGAAAAAACGTAACTAAATGTATAATTTTAATAAGATAATTGATATATAAATCACTAAAAAATATCAAAATTCTTTTGTTTGCCATATAAAATTAATTGAATGAATATTTAGAACTAAATCTTTTACTAAAAATCTTTTACTTTTTGCTAAAAAACTCAATAATTTTTGCCCTTTTTCTGATAATTTTCTCCACGGAATTGTAGCGTTTAGTAAATGTATTTAACCTTACATGACTCTTGAAGATCTGTTTCCTTTAAGAAGTGAGAAAGATCTTGTTCTATGAATTTACTAATACAGTACTCAAATAAGAAACAAAATGAAGACAAATACGCGTTCATCAGTAGTACAAAAACAACTGAACATACCATATAAACATAACACATTTTTTCTAACCCAACCACAGTATCGCGGATATCGGCTAGCCGTCCACAGGCACGGTAATTACGGCGCACCTCAGACGCGCGCCGCAATTAATTCCTGTCCGCACTCCCGCGGCTCTGCTGCTGCGGTGTGCGCTGTCCCCAACACGAACGGAATCCCGACGCCAGGACATCCCCACCGAACTATGTCTCTATTAGCTTATTGACTGTACCGTTATACTGTATCGTGTAGCTATGACATAATCCAATCGGCGTGTTTTCATAATGTACGAATGAACATTAGACAAACATAAGTACCAATATTTTAGATATAAACTGATTAATAATAATTTAGTGACTACAGCATTAATTAAAACGATGAAAATCCAAAGGGTTTAAACGAGACCATACAAACACTACTCAAAGGAACGGCGACTCTTTTGAAAATTAATTGCTGAACCAATTATTACGGTAACGAACTACATGTGTGCCCAAAATATCAATTAGCAGCGTCCCGACGCCACGAACAAAAGATATAGCGTCCCTAATGAATTCGTAATCTCCGTAATCTGTTCAATGAGAAATGGCGTATTCGAAATAGCGGCGGCTGCAAACAAATTAAACCTACCCAAAAATGAATTTATCACCTAGAACGGGTTACCTAACTATTCATTTGTAGCGCTTGTTTGTACAATGTGACCGGGCATGCTTGTGTCGCCTTTTATTGTGATCACCTTTTGTTGGCCTCGACATATATCATCGATTTGTTTGGCAGGTTTATGTGTTTGTAATATACGTTACCGCAATGAATTCTAGGTAGTTACTTTTTTTCTAAAATCACTTATTGAATATAGCAGATTATTATCATACATTTGGTTTTTATAATGTGTTGAGTGCTGCACATTAAATTAACCTTCACATGTAGCAAGCCTCAAAAGAAGAAAATGATACTTAGAGTCGAGATATTTCTGGCAAAATAAATCTAAATATATAAATAACTAGTGGCCCACCCCGGCTTCGCACGGGTAGGCAGTCTTTGTTTTTAAACCGACTTCAAAAAACGTGATTCTGTTTTTGACCCATTTGTACCCATATGTATGTGTTTATATGTCCGCGATTATTTCAAAAACTACTGAACCGAATTGGATAGGAGTTTTTGTTCTTCAAAAGCATAGTCAAGTCAGTTTCAAGGAAGGTATATTGGGATCTGATGAAGTTCTTCGGAGATAGCCAATGGAACTCTTCAATTACTAATAGTAAAGGAACAGCGATTACTGCAATCGTATGCCAGTGATTGTTTTCACTATTCTATAACATAACATCACACCTCTAAGCTTAAAGGAGAAAGCAGAGGTATAGAGTTCACCCTTATTCAAGGTGATGAACATTTGTCCGGACATTAGGATATTGTTATTTATTTAAATTACAAACTTCTACACTCAAAAGCGAACTGAAAATCATTTTTGCAAAAATAGAACTGGCATGGAAAATAAAATTGAAAAATAACTAATACATCGTTCCAGAAGTCGGTGTCTCCAATTAGGTATTGTGTTGTGTATCTTTGATCTATTTTTGCAAAAAGTTTTTTTTTTAGGAATAGAAATCATCTCCCGACTCTTCCCGCTGTGGGCGGAGCGGGGGTAAGTGTCAGACTGACTTAAATCGATCCATTATGTTCTCTTCTTTGCTCTTTATTTTCTTAGCTCGTGGTAGCTCTTTCGAACAGTGCCCCCAGGCACTTTTCCTGGGGGTGGGCCCCGTAAACTATGCTGACATCTCATTGAGGCATGCGTGGAACTCAAACGCGCCGTCTACGCGGGCCTAATTCTTACCGGACGGCTAGCCACTTATTGCTTAAAGTCTGCAGGCCCGGGCTTGCAGTGGCCTGGAGTCGATTCCTGGCTCCAAATGCTGATGGCTAGCCTGGGGCGTGAGGTTTGTCTCTCCCTCACGCATCCCGCTATCTCCTTCTCTAGCATGACTGTTTCGCATAAGGAGGCGACTGCTTCCTATTCCCACTCGCTTTGGACCATGGTTTGAACCAGGGCCGAACGTGAGAGGTCACCGCCACCCAAGCGGGGCAAATCACCACTGTATGCTCCACTGTATGATCCTCACAGTGTCGACACCCCGACGTTAAGAAACAGGAACCTCCCAAAATATCCGTGTCCGGTGAGAACCTGCGTCAGGCGTAGGCATAGGATCTGCGGTAGGGCAAGATGCCGTGGCGCCTTCTTAGCCACTCCTCAAAGAACAGATTTATCGCCACAATTGTGGGGTGCCATGCACTGGGCGTACGGGTACTCTTGATGATTAAGAAAAGCTGGAGAACGGTGAATTATGTCCGAATGTATGTTTTATTGTTATACCTATAAGACATCGCGTGCCAATATATTCGCTAACAGTTAGATGTAATACAAACGATCCTTATTCAGGTTCATCAGAATACATTCAAATGTTTGGCATTATGATCTGTTAATTAGCAAAGGGAATTCTAGATTCTTAAGTTCTGAAGTGTGGAATAGAATTTAATTCAATGCAAAGCGCAATTTTTTTTGGCTTTTAATTATTCCACTGTTATGTATGAAAAGAGGTCATTTTTATACATAGAATGCATGAGCATTTATAACCATGCTTACTAAAGTGGAATAACATCTACATAATAATATATAATGACTTGAAAGCGCTTACTTTTAACAAATTCGTAACTTAATTCTTGAAGCCGCTAAAGGTGAAAAATATTATGTGAAATTAACTAAAAGAAAATTATGTATACACCAAACTCAAAAAAAAAAGAACAAAAATTATGTGGGATTCGAACTCGATGTAACCGATTCGAATGATCATTAATACAGCCCCTCCGCTACAGTGCTCGTTGACATTGCAGGTAAAATTGACGTTCTAATACAAAGTATTTTCAATTTTAATTACTGCTGATCTGCTTTAGAAACGGGCATGATGATTTTCATGTCAAAGATTGTAATGATAGCGAAAATGCATAATTATAAAAACTTGTTAGGTCATCCCATTACAAAATTATTTTAATGCCTCACTGCTCATTCCCCATAATAATCAGCGTGATGATTTGTAGCCTAAAACTTAACCCGATTCATAACAAACATTTTTGGTGAATTTCAAGTAAAAGTGTTCAGACGTTTTCGCGTAAAGTTAAAACATATTTTTAATCTTACAAACTTAAAATTTGAATTTTTCATCCCAGGGCTAATATCTTGATAAACTGTGAAACACGTGTTTAATTATTTTCATTTTACAGTGTTTCTGCAAAATTTGAGTTTAATTGAATCAAAAATAAAACTTACTCCATACAAACTTTCAACCCTATTTTAGTATACTTAGGGTTAGAATTTTCAAAAATCCTTTCTTATTACTTGTCTAGGCAATAAAAGGCACCTCCTGTCCAAATTTCATTACTCTAGGTCCAGCCGTTTCGGCTCTGCGTTGATGAGTCAGTCATTCAGTGTATGAGGTTGTCATTTTATATAATAGTATAGATAACATATAGGTACAGATTGTGGATGGTAATTAAATGTAACCCAAGAATCCTCAGCGCCGATTAGCACCAAATGTCGCATGTTTGTCGTAGCGAAATGTGGAATATTTTAATTTAATCGAGGTCCGGTAAGAGCAGCGACCGCCGGCAGATGGCGCCTTCCTGTGATTAATATGCAGGATGGACACTGTCGAACCACGCCGAATCTAACTCCACGGTTATTTTCCTTCGTTTCGATAACAATTTGTCCAGGCGAACCGGACTCGGGCGGTATTATGGAAGCTATCTCCGATGTCTATAGTTGTACGTTTGTTTGAATAAGCTTCAAAGATGAATGTTTAATTTTATTATTCAATATTATTGCTGAAATGAACCAATAGGTCTCATGAAGAAATAGGAAAGATTTTGCAACCACAAACCTCATAAATCCATATGATTTTTCATACACTTTTGAAGTCCATGTCAATAATCTAAGATCAGCTTCGTTCGTACATGGTGTAGATCTATGATTCAACGTTAGAATGTAATCTATAACATCACAATAATGTGTTCAAAGATTAGCAGGACGGGTCTTTGTATTGCCATGACCACGATTACATTTAATTTGAATAAATAAATTAAGTAGCATTTAGCTGCAAAATAATTATTAAATACACTGACTGAGATTATATTACAATAAACATTTTAAGTTTAAGCCCAGCCAAGTGTCGATAATTACAAAGGAAAAGTCATAAAAAAATATAAGACAATTTAGCTACAAAGTAACAAATTGTAGCTATTTCAGTGTAGCGATGCTGTTCCGTCCACCCGGTTATCTGATGATGCATTATGGAATAAAATGTGAGTTAAGACTCAAGTTTGCACGATAAATAATTGTTTCCAGAGACGTAATTGCCGTAATTTCATGAATAATTACCGCCACAGAGCAATTAAATAAATTACAGAAGGAATAACGAGCTCCTTCGGGCTTTAGTTTAAAGTTGGGGAGCAGGATGTTGCACTTTACGTTTGTATCACTTTAAAACACATAATTAACAGAGGCAAATATCAAAGAAAAATACTTGTTATTAATTACTTTAAAAATTAAAAATACGATGAAAAAATAAATTTTGTACATTTACAACGTGTTATTTATTCGAAAAAAATGTGTTATTTGCTTTTCAAAAATAAACCGAAATTGTGTTCACGTTCAAATATTTTGAACTAACCAAAAAAACAACGTAACGGTAAATAAACTAACAGTTCGACATGAGTGTGAAATAAAAATCGCATCATATTTACCGTGTGACAATATTTTGACGTCGCAATCTAAGCACGAACCGCAAATTGTAGCGCCAAACGCGGCTGGCCTGAAAATTTTAAAAAGAGAATCGCCGCTGTCATAGACGCGATATGGCTCGCTTCCAAATACCGGGAAAACGGCGGGGGAGCACTGGCGGGGGGCGGGGGCGTCCCCACATGGCCAGTTAGTTACGCCGCGAATTATAGGGGCCATTACGATTCATTAAGGCCAGTTAGGCTTAAACCGGTGTTTACCCACGCACACACACGCACCCTCACACACCAGCCTACGTTCGCAACAGTTGGTATTGTTTTAAGCGTGTTGGAAAGGGACAGAGTACATGAGAGGGTTGCAATTTGAAATTGTAAGCTACAGAAATGTGGGTGTAATTAGTGGCCAACGTAACGAGCTTAGGGTCTTGCCAACTGAAGTGTAAATTTTTGATTTTGGTCAACCCGTTTTTTACCCTTAGAAACAGTAATATCTGCTCACTTTTAAGACATTTGTGTTGTATGTCTTGGCAATTATCCAGGGCATCACGGAGCAGCAAAACAATTAAAATTTACATCTAATTAAGTAATAATCAATCAATCATGAATTACAGTGAGTTATATCCAATATCCTAGAAATAGTTTGAAACCCAAATCAACAGCAAATATAGACTGTTCAATACGAATTATTTAAACAAGAATCTATGAAGTTTCAAAAACTCATTTATATCGCAAAATAGACCTAGTCTATTTCTTACCACCCCAGTGTCATATTTTATTCAAGGATGTACACTATCGCTTAAGTTCATATGTAAATAGCCACATAACCAGCAGTTCATAGCTGGAGGCTTGCCAGTATTGACACTATCGGCTATCGGGTGGCGAGCTCAAACTGCGATGCCTCCCGAACGTTCAGCCCGATGTTAAACGATATTTTATGAAGCGTTTCAGACTATTGATAGTGTAGTAATATCAATTTATTGTGCAATGGAAATGTTTTAATATTAACGGAACGTGCCGGTGCGTTGATGTTTAATATGACGTCATTTTAGTTTCAATAAACGGTCCGTATTTTAGGGGTCCGTAGTCAACAAAGATACTTAATAGTTTCACCTTATCTATCTGTCTGTCCGCGGCTTAGCTCAGAGGTTATTCATACAAGAAAACTGTGATTTGATATCGGTTATATTACCTACCTTACCACGCTGATCATGTATTAATATATTTTGTAACATATATTTTGGGGTACTTACACATTGTTCTCGTACTCCCCATCATGTTCCCTATCATTGGATAGATATTTCAAAAACACTGTACTTGTAGGTATGTTATGCTATTTTTGATTGAAGGATCTTTTTGCAAAATATTAAGCTTTAAAGCATTTTGTAGGAGAAGTTAAAGAAAACTATTAGGTACGTCGATCGACAAATGTATTACGAAACCCGTATACTACGCGTGGTTGATACGCCCTTGGCTGGATTTTAAGTAATCTTGTTCTTTTACCTGATTTTCGCATATACCACTATTACCATAAACTTCATACATCAATGTCTGCCAACTTTCATTTGTTTAATTAGCAAACAAATTAAAGTTACTAATACAATTAAATTGATTGTTTGGTATTCAGGTAACATACCTTTGACTTGGCCAGTACTGTCTGTTTCATATAATCACGAATAGAGTTCACCATGAACACTCAAAACCAACAGATCCCTAAAATTCCATGAAACGCCATGTAAGTAACTGTTATAACTCGATCATGGTGGAATCAAATCGAGCATTTGACCTGATCCAAAGAAAATATTCTAAAGTCATGCAAAATTAAACCTTAAACCGTGGAAATAAGCGATGAATGAATGTAAAAATAGCCTTGCTACAGTAGCATCTGCCAATTTGTAGCTGCCTGCACGTCGTAGGTAAATAACCCACGCATCGTTTGCCGATGCTTTTGACAGCCAGAAGTATTGAGCAAACATCCACTATTTGTATGTGAACTTTTTGCTCTGCCTTTTTTTATTTCGCTCACTGTGTGTGATGTATTGAGATTATTATTGCTAATTAATGTTTGAACGTGAATTCGTTAGGTTTACTATGATGATTTTCTCCTTTACTGGATAGTGTTACACAATTTAAATTTCGTTAGGAACAAAATGTATTTGAAATAATTTAAATGAAGTAATAATGTCTCCTACCTTAATTACCTCTACAATGCTTTTCAAGTTAATTGCACGTAAAGGCTAAGTCCTATTATGAAAGTCCCACACCTAACCCGCCCAAAATTGACCAGAGCAATTTATTTTCAAACCCAGACGCATTAACAAAAACCGGTGGACGACGGAAAAAAAACGTACATAATCTGAGCCCAACTAAGCCCAGGGGCTATCTAATAACATTTATTACTCGGCTTCCAGTCCCCAGTGTCCACTTCCAGTGGCTGATAAACGGTCGCCATTTTTACCGCCATATTTATTTATAGGTGTTTGTTGGCGATAATGTCGAAGCTGGCAACACTATGTAACAGACCCACGTTGGGCGCCAGCCGGAACGTTACGGACTACTGGTCAGCCATGATGTGGCCGTCGTTAAATTAACTATGCGTTTTAAGTTATTGGTATAATTAAAATGCTGTATTGATAGTAAAGCAAGACCGTACATGGAAATTTATATTAATCTAAATTTTAATGGTTTCCCAAGAGCAAAAATAATTCTGAGGGACATTCAAAAATGTTGTCAGTATTTAAAAAATAACTATGGTGGTAATTGGAATGAAATAGTAGTTTCGATGTATTATTCTATGTCAATTACAACACTAAACAAAATCAACTAAACAATAAATATATTTCTCGCTTCAGAAATACTTAGTTTATTTGCGTTCCTTACCAAACAAAGACTTCAACATCTTAATTCATGAGGGTGTCCATTATCCATACAAAGTAGATATTTCACGAGCACCTATTAATCATATCGATGGGAAGACGCAAGTGTTGGCGCGATTTATATGTTCACAAGTTTATTGCCGCGCGCGCACTGTGCGACTAATGACGGTGATCACGATATAAATGATCGGGACTCAGCAAATGTTTGTGATTGTAGTTTATCGTGATAATATATTGTTTGTCGACTAATTCAGAAATCTCTAGTTAACAGACAAAAACCCTCTTGGTACAAATACAATACTATTATCATAGTCGGGATCCATTATTGGAAAGATTTGTGACATTTTAACAGATTTCTGGACTACTGAACTTGTTTTATTCTCTTCAGTTTTTTACTTTTTTAAGCTATTGCATAGCTTCTATCGCGGGCCTTGAGCGTGGTAGCTTCTATCGCGGGCCTTGAGCGTGGAGACCGAATCCAGAAATTCCGTAACGAAAAAATAACGAAAAAAAAACCTAACACCCACACCACTCCGACCGGCACAGCGGTGATACTTTTTAGTTTTGCCATCTATCGATGAATAACAGAACTTTAATGACTTTTTTATTAAAGTTTTTTTAACAGATTGACAGTTTGAATATCAAAACATATTGCATATCGTTCTTGTTTCTGAAAATTCGTTAAGATGACCAACAATTCTTGTTTACCTCATATTACAATTTAAGGGACGTGTTTGTTTGAAGTGGACAGCGCAATCCGGGGTATAAATCGCAAAGATCCTCTCCGGGAAAGCTCACAACGCCCGGGGGACCGCGCCATACATACATCATGGCTTCCACTTGACAAAACGTTACTTTGGAATGAAAATCTGAATCATAATTACCCTGGAATGTGGGTTCATAGTTTTAAGTAACCTTTGTGTGTGGATTCTGCGAAACAGTGGCAAGAGTAACTATTGTTTGTTCTAATTTGGTTTATAATATTTTATTAATAATTATTTATATTATTGACTAGTTTTTACTGTTTTCGAAAGTATAAATTGCTTTGGTAAACACATAGACAAAAACATAATGAATAAAATAAGGAAAATGACGAAAATAAGGTAATCGTATTTGGGGTCACTAACATCACACATAGAGTTTTCTACAACACAAGTCCTGCTGCACTTTGCGCGTACTCACAAATCTTTACAAACATGAATAGTCCATTGAAAAGTTACATTTGGGGTTGCGTTTTTTAGAGGACGCAATTTTATTTTTTTGATGTATAGGGGGGGTCAGTGTAAAGCTAAAACCAAGTTTGTGGGGTCGCCACCCTTGTCCCCCGGCCGCCATCTTGAAAATAGGGGTTGAAAAGATTTTCACGATATATCTCCTAAACTGATTATCCGATTTAAAAAAAATCTTGACAGTTTTGTTGCAAATTAAATTCTCTACAACTTTGATCCACAACTTTTTGTCATAGAACTATAAATAAAAAAGTTATAAGCGAAAATGTTCAGAATTCCAGAAAAAAAAATATATTTTACGATATAACTTTTTTTTTATCATTTTACGAAAAAAAAATTGTAGATCGTTTTACGAGGAACAACTTTTATGTAAAACATTTTTCATTAAGTCAATAGCTAAGGTTTTACAGCGCTCCGAAGTAATAGGCCAGTGCTTTTAGCCTCTAAAAATGGTAAAAAGTGAATAAAATAATAGTAGGATGAAACCCATTGGAAAAGGTGGAGAATATAATAAAAATGATAGGAAAAATAAATTACGGGCGATCTGAGGTCGAGAAGTGGGGGGAGAGGGGGGTTAAAGTTAAAAAAATGGTTTATCTCAATTTCCGGCAAAACTACAAGTCCTATGAAAAAAAGTTAAATGGCAAAATTGTAGGTACCTACAACTTTTGTATTGACACTTTTTCACATAACCTCAAAATTTATGTGAAAAATTCAAAAAACCAAGTTTTTGGAGTTTAATTTTTATCTTTTACAATAATTATTTTTTTTCCACGAAATTTGGTGAAAACTTGCCTTTTTATGTCCCAAACATACTGTAATTTATTTTATTTAAAATAATTATTTTTTAACCTTATTTTGACTTAATATCGAAAAAACACCCTAATTTTCAATCGAAAATTCTCGCGTCAAAATATCACTTTTTTTTTAAAAAGTCGGTGGTCTTTTTGTTTGTTGAAATCTCTACTTTCTGATGGTATAAAAAAATATTTACATTTCTATGGTAAATGTTCTCAGAAAATATAAAGAAACGCTACGAAATAACAGGTAGTAAGGCCTGAAGGTTCTGAACATTTTCGCTTATAACTTTTTTATTTATAGTTCTACGACAAAAAGTTTCTGGACCAAAGTTGTAGAGAATTTAATTTGCAACAAAAAATGCTAACAATTTTTTTTTATTAAATTAATAGTTTAAGAGATATATCGTAAAAACCATTTCAACCCCTATTTTCAAGATGGCGGCCGGGGGACAAGGGTGGCGACCCCACAAACTTGGTTTTAGCTTTACACTGACCCCCCCTACACATCAAAAAAATAAAATTGCGTCCTCTAAAAAATGCTAGGTTAGGCCTAAAAAATGTAACATTTCAATGGACTAGAAGTAGTTGACGTATGTAATAATTGATTTCAATACCAGGCTTGGAACATGCTTTGGAGGTAAGGAGGAGAGACAATTTTCCAGTTAGAAGGATGAAATAGCCTACTTATCCACTTCCCACCTCTTCTTTTGTTTTTTTTTTTGAATTCCAACTACGTCTTTAGAATTAATATAACTTTTGTTCATTATTTCTATCATAGTTAACTAAGTATTTATTAATAATACGTGTTTTCACAGCTTAATTTACACAAACGTTTACCGTGAAAATTACATTCGCCTTTAATTACGGTAGGTTACCTGAAGATTTACTGCGTTCAGCCAGGTGTGCAGGTCTCGGAGGGCTATTCCATCCATCCCGCGGCCGCAGAGGACGGGGCCATTCATCCTCCGCCCACCAACTGGCCCTTGGCGGACATTAGCCGGCCCTTGTCTTTGCCGCTTTGATTTACGTGCCCGAAAAGAGATCAATCGCTTGAGGGGCAGCTTACGAGATGTTTTGGGTATTGATTTGTGGTCGTATCATATTTTTGTTGTGATAGTTTTACGTCATATAAATAATTCGTCAATATAAATATTAGTTTCAGTGAAAAATCCAACATGGGGGATTTATTTTTTAAATTAGTTTTTGCACTACTTTTCCTTACAAACTTTAACTACCTACGCCAAATCTCAACTTCCTCCGTGCACGCCAAATTGCTGTACGCGCATTATTCTAAAAATGGGATCCAAAGTTTTCGTTCACTTAAATTTTGATGTGATAATTTTAATATAGATTATAGTGTAGATAATTGTGCCATATTAACTAGTAACAGTGTTCACCCATGTGTGACAGTAAAATTGATGAAAAATGGTCATATTTACATTCGTTTTTCAGTTCGTTTATGCTAGACTAGAAGTTTTGGTAAAAAGAACGTGTTCTATTGAAAGCAAGCAGTGAAATACAACTCTATCCTTCTGGTAATTTTAGAGCAAATTCATTACAAGCAAACGGGTAAACAAACATTCATTATTAAACGAAACCTATTCATAAATAAATTAAAAATAACTTCCTGATTCCAAAAGTTGTCTCCTACAATTTATAAACGTCAGAGCGTTGACTGTGAAACCTCCTGATTCATAATTAATGATAATATCCGGCAGATGCGGATTTTTCATCCGCCGAGAAAAAACGCCGGTCGGCGGAAAATAATCGCGAACGGCCTTAGTCATTTATAATGTTGGATGTTCAGCGAACTCCACTGAGTTCTGTGCTGTGGAAAGGCTTTTTTTACTACAGGAACAAAAACACACGAATGTAAATATACTTTTTTTACACGTTTAAAAAGACATAACCTACTTGATAATGTTAAATGGACATGTGTATCATAACGAATGTTTCCTGTAGAAGTCAGTAGGTTTTAGTATTTAGCCAAAAATGTGATCGGGTCTTTGAATGGAAAATAATTTTTTTTAGACGTCATTGACTAAGTTATTACAGGTACGTTGAGTTCAATAAAAAAATCGTAGGTATTCTAAGACTTCTGTATTTTATATTACAAATTATTTTTATTACGTATACCTTTAAATTATATACATTTACGTCTAGTACATCAATAGGCAGTGTTATAAAATATTTTTCGCGGTAGTTTATCCCACGGGGCTGCTAAAAACAATTGAAAATTCAAAACCATTTCGTCCGAGTCTTGTCCAATTCTGCGTGACATCGGCTTCTGCGCCAAAACGGAAATACAACCTTTAAAAAAAGAAGTGCTTACAACCGGAAGCGACGGGCAGGAAGACGGCAACGACAGCGCCGCGTCGCCTGCCGACCGAATTAAAAATTAAACGAGGATCCGTTTCCGGATACCGTGACGTTTGCTCGCATATTTTTACTTTTTCAGGGTTATGAAAGCGGATGTTTGTTTAGATTTCGATATTACAAAACCTGACAAAGATCAGATGAACTGAAAAAATCTTTTTGACATTTTCACTTTATATTTATTTTTCATTTCATGAGTCGCTTGCATATTATCAATGTACTGACTACCTCGTTGGTCCTGTGGTCGTATAACGCGACTGCTATAATGGAGTCTCGGGTTCGATTCTTGGTTCAGCCCGAAATCTCTTTGTGAATTTCAGAAAATGTCACAAAGCAGCTCGGAGTTAGAAAGTTAGTGGTGTTACACTCCCGTACCTGCGAAGGCACGTTTAGCTGTCGTCCCCGACTGATATCTGGATAGCTGGCAGTTGCTGTCACAGCTCTATGTCAGAGGCCGTCAGGCGGATTTGAGAAAATTCTGATACTAGGGCTTGTTAGGTTGGTAATACCTGCAGCCCACACAGTAAAAAGAAGAAAAATAAATTATACTGCCTATTTTCATAACTTTAAATTTAAAAAAATTACTTGCTTTAGCAATCTAGAGTGTAGAGCATCGAATATAAGCTATTTATTCATATATCAGTTTAAACTGTGTAATTTTTCAAAGGATAAAATATAAACCACATATTTTTGTGAGGAGCAGGCGGTAGGCACACAATTTGGCATGCTATATGTTGGTTACGTGTGAGGCATGTTACAAAAATAGTAATATCAAAAACATAGTTAAATAAAGTCAAAGTCAAAAGGTTTTTATTTCATATAGACCAATTTACAGGTACTTATAAAACGTCAACAATAGAAGCTAGGTGCACGGTTCCAAAAAGTGGGTCCTATGGGGAAGAACTGGCAAGAAACTCAATTTTTAAATAAGTTTACTTTAGTCTTATTATTACCATAGACACTAACCATGTTACATTATTTATTATTAAAATTTATGTTACAAACTATAACCATTCTTGTAAATAAAACAAAGAAAAGTTGTTATCAACATTCTCAACTACATAATTATTTGATATACTCAAAATCTGAAGTCAATCTACTCACGTCATAAGTTAAGTGTATTAAGTACGTGCTTAGCCTTTACATTGAGATTTACCGTTATAAGGTTAGGTTTACACTACGACACCATACACCTGACACTCAGTGTATACGGTGAATGTGTATGTGTAAACAGGTGTCGAACATTTATTGCGTCACGAGATGAGTGTCGCATCGACATCAGAAAGAAACTGTATTCTTACGTTTAAGTAGTAAGTTAGTTTAATTCGTTTCCGTTTGTGTAGTAATTTTGTATTGAACTATAAATTTACGCTAATAAACATAATATGTAGCTTTTGATTATACTTGATTACACGTGTCATGTAATAATGATAAATAAATTGTATTTAGAACATCAAACCTAGAAAAGGCTGGTATGATGACTTGTATGCGCTAAAAACGGTCTGGGATAATAAGGCAATGCAAAGGTACGAGTGAAAAAGGATGGGGCAGGCGTATGCCCAGCAGTGGGACAGCAAAGGTTAATAAAAAAGTGTAGTAATGTTGTTTTTGAGAAACGAGCTTCTTATTTCATGTTATACCATTAGATCCAAACGAAATATAGGTACGCTAGACTGCCACTGGTATCAAAATCCCCACAAAACTTACACACTGAAATTACACAAAGTAATCTGAATTTCCTTTCATCTAGCTATAGCTACTTACCAACATCTTAGGTTGTTTTCTCAATTTACAAAATTATGAACTAATACATTTTATTTGCTACTTAAATTGCCAGCGTGTATTATTTCAGCTATTACCGAAAATTTACTTAGCAAGCCTGTCTAAAATAAACAATGCTAAATGAAAGGTATTGACAGTTTCTAACTGCTAACTATATAGAAATATATAATTATGTATTTACGTAAACCACATGTCGGTTTAACGAAAATATCTTTGTCTAGAGGTCGAAATTATTGATCGCCAGCCTCATTTTACCTCCCGCCCACGCTATCTGCTATCTCTAATTTACTTCTACCATATACATAACCCAGTAAATGAGGAGCTTTACTAGTGTGTGTTCAACAAATACACCAACGATACCACACCGAAAACTTTATAAATATAATTCTAGTGTACATGTCCGTGTAAATATAGTGTGTGTATGTGTGCTTATATTAAGTGCCTGCACACATAGATACCGCGCGGTATACGAGGCGCGATCACAGCTTCATTTATGTTGTACTGAAACTGAAGAAATGTCTCACTCTGCTCCTTTCTAGAGAGGATCTTTGTGGGCGTGCCGTGCCGTGGGCGGAGCTTGAGACGGACACTCCTTGAAATCCTCTTTTTTCGTACCATCGCTCCGTATCTAGGCAAGCAGCGACCATGGTAACAAGAGCTCTAACACTTCATCTAATTTCGGTTTTCTTAGTTGAAATTTAAACATAGTACGGGCGATGGTGGATCACCGTTGTCTGGTCGTGTTTATGTAAGCGGAGAAACAAAGCTCGGAACAACTTTAGTCGTTATCGCGTTTATAAAGTTCTCGAGACATTCAGTTTTATGGGGTGTTTTGCTTGAGATAAATTTTTATTTCTTTTGTCTAGATACTTCTTGTTTGCTGATGATAAAGATTATGGAGATATTAAATGCTCAATAGAATTTATATTAGCTATGTTACTTGACACGAGAACGTTAGTTTGTTTGCTACAACAAAAGGTACCTATACAATTTTTTACATAAAATAGGTATCTGAAACGTGTAATATAAAATAAAAAATCGATATTAATATTATTTTTTGGTATTTTCAAAATTCATGACGTAAAATAATGTAATTTTTATCTACATCCAATAACGCCATACAGTGCTCGATTACTGCTCTTATACTAAACTATCCTACAATTGCGTTAAGAAAAACATTTCTCATGTAATCTGTTATAAATGATATCCTTTCACAATAATAGTGGCGTCGAAAAGATTGATGGCTGTACATTTATACCGCATGAAGCTTATCTAAAATAATAGGTATGAAAGAAAGTCGTAATGAGTGATGGATGGAATCTCTTTGTTGATTTGTGGGTAGATAAATAATCTTATAAGAACCGTAGCAAATAATCAACGTAGTATTATTTTGTATTAAGAATAATACCATAATGATCTTTATTTAATGTAGATCAGAGTACATAATTAATGTGCATACCTAAATTGCAATCTTACTACGGCGTAGCAAACGCTACGAATATTCAAGCTACGCTATCGTAGCAAGTTACTGAAGCGCTGCAGCAGCACGACGAACCAAGGTTTTTATTTTTCTAAACTTCAATCAACGTTTTATTTTTACATGCACAAATATTTGTTTAAAATAAATTATGGGTAAAATCTGGTTGTGTAACAAAATACGAATATATAACCTAAAATTATTAAATGTAACCTTAAGTACGGTTAAGTCGGCCACATGTGTACACAAGTGGAAAACAACGTGGGGCCCATTGGGAGCCAGTGGGCGTTATCTCCCGCCACTTCCTTTGGCGCTCAATTGTGCGAACAGGAAAATGTTTGAAGCTACCCTACTCGCCGTAAATGAAGACATCACTTGTGAACTGTTTCTAAATGTGTTTGGCTGTTAGATGATATCCGGTCCGTATGATATATGTTTCTAAACGTAGTTAGATCTTGTAAACTGGTCTCTGTCTCTGTACAGAATATGATGGTGTTTGTAATATAGTACCAGCTTTGAATGAATAAACTATTTGTTTACTACGAATGACTACAAAACATGGTAGTTTTTAAGCTATTATGGTCATCTATTTTCTCGTACAAATATAGTAAAGATGTAATAAAGAACTAAATTATATGTAAGAGTAAGAGAAAATAGAAATATTTCTAACTACAAAAAACCGTTTCATATAAAACGCATTACCTTGTGACTGCTTTATATTTGGTGTGACATCCCACATGAACTTTCATACATGAGAATCTTCTGTTCTAGGCATGAATACATACTGCAACCGTATTTCTAAAATCACTGCCTTTTGCTCCAACATCGTAATGTAAGTTTATTATTCACATACAAAATATAAAAAATCTGATACATTAAAAATATATGTAATTACCCCTTTTTGCGCCCCAAATGCCTTCTAGGTCACGTCAAACCGAATCAACTCCTATCTATGAACATTCAATTTAGCACTTACACCCCATTATACCAAATTATCGATGTCACCTACATTACATTGTGTAAATTCAACCCTACAAGCGCTGTCTGTAGATGTGTGAGTGCGGTGTGTTAATACGCTCGTGTGTAATTGTGTGTGTTATCTGAAAGATTCCACTTCATTTCCCTCGACCCGCGCATGACGTCACATGTTATTTACATGGCTTATATTATATAGAGTCCATGATTATCTGTTTATGTCTGAGGTTCCCGCATGTTTATAGACAATAGTCATATAGTCAAATAATTTAGAATTGAGTTCCAAATGATATACCAAAAAGTACAGTATTGTAAAGCGAGTATTGTATCATACTAGTATATTATAATAAAACTAGCTTCTGCCAGCGACTTCGTCCGCGTGGAAGAGTGGTGCTCCGCTCCTAATGGTCTTAGCGTGATGATATATAGCCTATAGCCTTCCTCGATAAATGGACTATCTAACACCGAAAGAATTATTTAAATCGAATCAGCGGTTCCTGAGATTAGCGCGTTTAAACAAAATGACAACATTTCTGTTATAATGAATATCAAAATACATGTTGTCATCTTACTTTTATTATCTGTGTACCTGTTATAACTTTCTTTTGAATAAATCTTTTTAGTCTGTGGTCAACACTCATCGCTTGTTTTAATAGGTTATGGGCCCAGACTCGAAAAATTGGATAAAATTAGTTTAAAGTAAAGTTTTTTGCATGTAGTGACGTTAAAATGACCACTAATTATCTAACGAACGTGCCGAAGCTCAAAGGACGAGAAAACTTCGATGATTGGGCGTTCGCTGTTGAGAATTTGCTCGTGCTTGATGGCGCCGCCATTTACTTAAAGCAAGAAGGAGGCACTCAAGAAGCAGCAACGGCAGACGCAAAAGCGCGGGCTAAACTTATTTTGACAATAGATTCATCACTATTTGTTCATATTAAAGAAACAAAAACCACGAAGGAGCTGTGGACTAAACTGAAAAGTTTGTTCGATGACTCAGGATTTTCGAGGCGGATTACACTACTACGTCATTTGATTTCGATAAGACTAGAAAATTGTGAAAACATGACAAGCTATGTGACGCAAATAGTGGAGACTTCGCAGAAATTAAGTGACACGGGGTTTATGATAAATGAAGAATGGGTGGGCTCATTATTATTGGCTGGATTACCTGAACGTTTCATGCCAATGATTATGGCCATAGAACATTCCGGCATACAGATCACTGCAGATACGATCAAGACCAAATTATTGGACATGGAATCGGCAGAAACAGATGAAACGGAATGCAACTATGCATTGGCAGCTAAAAATTGGCAGAAAAAGAAAACTGGTAAAGCCAATAGTGGCAGTTTTATTAATAATAGGAAGATGCCGAATGCATCTACGTCGAACGTCAAAACAGTTACATGTTACAAATGCAAGCAGACGGGTCATTATCGCAATCAATGCCCCCAGATAAGAGAAAAAACAGAAACAAAGAAGTATTCCAATGCTTTCAGTGTTGTTTTTCTTAGTGGAAAGTTTAGCAGAAACGATTGGTACATTGATTCGGGAGCGAGTATGCATATGACTGCAAATAAAACATGGCTACACAATTCCTCGCATTCATCTAGTTTACCGGAGATTATAGTTGCAAATAAAATGCAAGTTCCTGTAATTTGTTCCGGAGATGTGGAATTATTAACCAGTTTTGATTACAATATAACAGTTAAGAATGTTTTATGTGTGCCAAGTCTTGCAACCAATTTACTTTCGGTCAGTGAGTTAATAAGAAATGGAAATAGTGTCAATTTTGATGAAAACCAATGTCTTATACATAACAAGAAAGGTGTCCTCGTTGCAGATGCAGAATTGATAGATGGTGTTTATAAACTAAATTTACAAACACAGAATTGCCTATTGACATCAACTGTTGTTGACGGAGATACCTGGCACAGACGTCTTGGACACATTAACAGCAATGACATGCGGAGGATGAAACAAGGCTTAGTGGAAGGAATGGATTATCCTGAAACATTTATAACAAGTAAGTCCAAATGTGAAGTATGCTGTGAAGGGAAACAGTCGAGGCTTTCCTTCTCCAAAGGGACAAGAGCTACACACACACTACAGATAGTTCATTCTGATTTGTGTGGTCCCATG
Organism: Pyrrhia umbra; assembly: GCA_963891755.1. Taxonomy (NCBI): domain Eukaryota; kingdom Metazoa; phylum Arthropoda; class Insecta; order Lepidoptera; family Noctuidae; genus Pyrrhia; species Pyrrhia umbra. The sequence goes on along the minus strand of OY982922.1, from coordinate 9,897,859 downwards.
GAGCATAAGTCAATAGGTGGTGCCAGATACTTTTTACTATTTATCGATGACTTTAGCCGAATGACCTTCATATATTTTTTGAAAGCTAAAAGTGAGACTCTGAAGTATTTTAAAGAGTTCAAGTCAATGGCAGAAAATCACCAAAACAAAAGAATAAAATTCTTTAGAACAGACAATGGGACTGAATATTGTAGTACGGAATTTGAAGATTTCCTGAAAAGTGAGGGTATTGTTCACCAAAAAACAAACCCTTACACACCAGAACAAAACGGACTCAGCGAAAGGTCCAATCGGACCATTGTAGAAAGAGCCAAATGTTTGCTCTTTGAAGCAGAATTAGAGAAACGATTTTGGGCAGAGGCAGCAAACACTGCCGTTTACCTTAAAAATAGATCTATAGGATCAGGTTTAGAGAAAACACCTTTCGAAGTATGGACTGGTAAAAAACCAGATTTACAGCATATTCGAATATTTGGGAGCCCTGTGATGGTTCATGTTCCAAAGGAAACAAGAAAGAAGTGGGACAAAAAATCAAGAAAGCACATACTTGTGGGTTTCTGTGACAACGTCAAAGGATACAGGGTCTATGACCCAGTGAGAAACCTAATTACTACAAGTAGAGATGTTGTTGTATTTGAGAAGCCAAAGCATGAGACAGTGTCAATTCCTCTAGTAAATACAGATTCAGTGGGGGATAGTATTGAGGAATCTGTTATAAAACAATCAACAGATACATAAACGCTCAAAACATATTGATGTTCGCTATAATTTCATTCAAGAAGTTATCAATAATGATATAATAGAAACAAGATATTTGCCTACTACAGAAATGCCAGCTGACTTATTGACCAAGGGCTTACCAGGGTTAAAACATTATAAATTTATGAAAATACTTGGTATTGTTAAAATTTAAATTATATGTCTAAATGTTATATGGTAATAGCATTGTTTTGTGTTTAGTTTGCTTGTTATTTTGATATAGTGGGGGTGTTATAATGAATATCAAAATACATGTTGTCATCTTACTTTTATTATCTGTGTACCTGTTATAACTTTCTTTTGAATAAATCTTTTTAGTCTGTGGTCAACACTCATCGCTTGTTTTAATAATTTCCCTTCATGAAAAGTATACTATAACCATCTCAGGAGTATGACAAATAATTGTACTAAGTTTCGTTAAAATCCGTCGAGTAGTTTTTGTTTCTATAGAGTTTATACAGACAGACAGACAGACAAAAATTTTACTGATTGCATTTTTGGCATCAGTATCGATCCCTAATCACCCCCTGATAGTTATTTTGGAAATATATTTCATGTACAGAATTGACCTCTCTACAGATTTATTATAAGTATAGAAGAAGAAGATATAGATATAGATAGAAGATATAGATAGATAATACAGGCATACAACTATTTTGAAATTATGGTTGTATTACCAACAGAATTCTTCATAATTACTTACGAGAAATCTACTGGATTTCTAAATATAATAAGCTATTAAAATTATTTAAAAGTTCGACATATTAAATAACTTCTACTTATAATTATATATCTATAGAATTCTGTGTAACATGCTGCATAAAACTCTTACAGCTTTTTTCCATATTTTATGTTGGTTTACAAGTAAAGTAAAAATTAATATGTTGTAAGCTTTTAAAGAACGAACATTAGCATTTGAGCGCCCTCGGCTGTCGTTTAGGAAATGAGAGTCAGCTGTTTATCTAAATGGGAGTATGGGGACGTAAAAATGACGTAAAACTCCCGTTTAACAATAAATAATGAAATAAAACGTTATGTACCATGTATAGAATCGCATAAATACGTAGACTGCATCATCAAATTTATTCGTTTAGAAGTCTGCTATGTAGGTTATAATATTTTATGCAATTGTCTTTTTGTAACATTATCTTTCAGGCAATATTCAGTGTAAAACAACTATGTACGTAGAAGGTTTGCAGGCCATTAATATAATACTTTAGCATTGCCATTTCTATGTAAATCCTAAGTACTTCGAGCAACATTTTCTCCGCCGTCTACCGCAATAAACACGTCACAAAAACAAGACTATAATTACACAAACAGAAATAAGGAAATACAAGTGCATTAAAAAGAAAAAGGCCGTACAAACGGCACAAAAGGTTTGCGGTATCGAAAGTACCGAAACCTTCGCGGTAATGAAGCCGTATCTTTAATAGCCGCGATAAGGGCGCTAAATGTTTGCGCACACGCCAAATAATAAGCGGCTCGATCATTTGCGAGGGGAGACTGACGGGAAAAAAGAATTGGCGCTTTTGATGGCGCTCTTATCGATGGACGAGATGGGAATGTGCGAATTGAATAAGGTTGCGTGTTTGCGCGGATTTGATGGCAGTGATCGTGTGGTGTGCATCTGTTGTTGGATATCCTTTTCGCTTTGTTGGCTGATTATGAGTTACTTAAGACGTTTATTTATACATCATATGTAGGTAACTGAACAACTTCTGCACATGTAATCCCCTGGTTGCAACTGACGTGAGTCATCGCGCATCGCCTATAGCAATCTGGAAAGTCTGAAAATTAATAAAATAAAGATCGGATTAAATTCTGTCTTCCTAAAAATTATCTACTACATAACATTCAATTAAATTAATTATTCTATATTCTTGTCCACATGTCGGCTACAGGTTTAGGTACTAACCCAACAACTAGACTAGATATAAAAAGGGTACATTTCCATTTCTAAAAGTACTCTAACATTCTGAAAATACAATCACACAATGCTTTTTTATATCAAAAATAGCATCTCTGTTTAAAATAACTATAATCTATTGGTTTCGTGGCACTAAAGAAATTCTATTTTAATAACTTTACCACTGAGCAAATCGACCAGAGATAACTTTCAATCGCTTCCCATAGCAGTGCATCCCAATCTTGCAAGCATATCAAACTATCAACAAAGAGCTAATAACCGGAACATTTTATAAACGTTAGTTTGCGATTCTGGTTAAGCGCGCGGTCGAACAACATTTTAGCGCGCGCCCGCCGGCACGACCGCCTGATTGGCAGTTAACCCCCACCGATAAACGCAGATGGGTAACGTTCGACAGATATCGCCTATCGTTCGACAAACTTCGCTCTTTATGGTTATTCCCCCATAAAGGGAACTTTAAGTAAAAACAACTTTACAACCATCGTTTTATGAGATCTTTTTACGTCGCGCGGTTATTTTTACCGCTATTAAGTCTATTACTGATCATCGCAAGTAACGTAATTGTTTTATCGATCGTATTTTATTTTATTCATAGTAAATTGTTAAGCTAAGCACAAGGCTTTTCGTAATAGAAAGTACCTAATATGGAAGTGGAGGTATTGTATTATAGCGCTGATCCCGCATTTAACCTTTATTTGACCGACGCTTAAAGTCATAAAGCTTTTAAATTTACGTACGTAATAAAAATATGCGACGTAGGAACAGTTACTATTTTTCATAAAACAACCTTTATACAAATTATAAACAACGTGCTCTAAACTCATGACGGCAAATGTAGATAAGTAAAATGAAAACTAATTTGGTACCTCCATCAAACTGTTAAGGGTAACGCCACTTACCGTGGTGGGTGTCATCAAAACTAAATTTAGGCAACGAGTCGCAATCCCACATCAAATAATGGGAGGAATGACGAACAGAACAAACTTCACACATCCCCATAGACGGAGGAACACACGAACGTCTACAGAATCTAACTTGTTCGCTAACATAAAAGTAACGTACGCGGCGCGGTAAACTGAATTTATGTAACAAATAAAATACGTCATGGTTTGACCCTTTATGAGTCAAAATTAGGTAAATAAATCGTATATATACTGATTGAATTAACGTGTAAATATGTAATTTCATTTGAATAGCAAACTTTAGTAAGATAACTTTCATTACAATATCTAAAAAAATTACTCGATATTGTGTTTTCGCACTTTTTGTTGTGCAAATGTATAATATTTATGACTGTGTCGACCATGTTTAATTTGACGAACAAGTGGGCAGTATGTCAGAACAATAAATCGCCAGATGAATATTGTTTCAAACGGAATTAAGCACGCGCGCAAGGGACGGGGATCACTTATAATTGTTATTTTATTCATAGAAACAACAGTCCTCTGGGACGGTGGATAGGTGAACAAATATTTTAGATAGTCGAGTACCTTTTAGCGGGCGGTGGATGACGTGGGTGGGATGTTGCATCACAATTAGTACCTAGCTATACGTCATAGTACCTATTCGATACTAAAAGTAATTATTATTCGCCTAGTTCTGTGACTTCCAGTTTAGACTGTGTTATCGTCGTATAAATAAAATCTATTCAGAAATTGCTATTTAATCTCCATAGCTGCAGGTTACTGGTAGATAAAGGTGAGAATTTTAGCTAAGCAGGATCCTATAAGCAAGGCTACCATATGCTAAAAAGTCCATTATATTGACAGCGGTTAACACAAATTAAGTGAGCAGATCGTCGTTCGGAGATAGAGGTCACCCAAAGAAATTGCTATGTATTTCTATTGTTTTCTCTTTCTGCTTTCACTAATTTTATTTTTTCACTATGGATATTAATTAATATTATTATATCTAAAACTATATGCACCGTCGAGATCAATGGTGCTTGTTCAGGTAAAACCAAAACGGGTGACTCAGTGTAATTCCACTTCATCTGTACGAAAAAGATAACGGTAAGCTAACCCGTGCCTGTCCGCATACCGCGCAATCATCCCGCAAATCCCGTATCATTAAGTATCGCTAAGAAAGCGATCCGCGGACTATTACCATGTTAATAACATGGGGGAAATGGTGATTAATCAACTTGACGTTTAGCTAGATCCCCAGCGTTACTAACCTCAGTGGCATTCGCAATTTATGCATTGGTTTGCGAAAGGTCTACAGCAGATCTTGGGTTTAATGGTGTTTACATTAAAATGTTGATTGGACACTGAATATGGTTAAAGGGTTCCAATTTCTACCGTGAATTTTGTAGTTAATTTAGATATTCGTTTAATTTTAGTACTATAATATAATATATATAACTCTGAGATTTTTTTTCTCATACTAAATATGGTATATGAGTTTTATTAAAAAGCAAAATTATTTATAAACCACTTAACATCGGTAATAAAAGTGTTCACTGTGCTCTATAACTATAATTTAGTTTTTGCACCCTGCCTGCACGCTAACATAAAATACCTTGAACGCCTATTTCAATGCAAGCATACCTATAACAAAATTTATTATTTTTCTAAATAGCCCGCAGCTTACGTGTGTATCAAAGTATAACTTTTTTAAAACAATTGAAATGTTTCGGGAATTTAAACACCCCTGTTCATTTAAATTATAAAACCTGGAATACATATAAATGCAACATAACATAATGTGGATAATCCCGCGAGGCCTCGTACTCATGGCGACGGTCAAAAGCTGATATTTCTTCTTTTAATCCCTGTCAGATTATTTAAATTCCCACCTGCGGGTCCTACTCACCATTTGCCGCCGCTTTTTTATTTTAAACAAAAATAAAATATAAAAATATTCTCGTATTTGTTTTGGACGGACGGAATCCTTTAATTTTCGGCACGGCTGCGTGACGGTCCGTCCTCTGTCCGCTTGCACTGTTTGGGTCGCTTTGAGAAAAAATGTTTTCATATTCCATGTTTATATACCACGAAATGTTTACTGGATTTTAATATTTTATTTTATTGTCAAAACAATGTTTTCGGTACTTTTGTTTTGATCAGCTCTGTTTGCTCATGCAAGCTCGGGCACAATGTGAAATGGCATTTAATTTTTAAATTAAAATCATTTCAGTAGATAATAGTTTAATATATTAGCGTCATAACAATCGTACAAAGCTTTTTTTTTTTGCCGAGATTGCTCTAGAGGCGACTGAACTCGTGGAACAAAAGAAAAACTAGGAGTTAGTTGTCCAAAGCTTTGCCAACTCTGCTGGCTGTTCTATAATGTGTAAATAATTAATTGATAAGTTCTCTAATATCTTTTAATAACGTATAATTAAACTTTCACATCTACGATTTCGATTGTTGATATCCCATTCAATAGATCCTGTATCTACATAAATCTTCATTTGTAAATCGTACAGGTACAATAGTGGATTTCATGTCAAGTATTCTTAACCGTACTCAAGATCACGATGTTCTAAAATTATTAATTATACAAATATAATTGTCAAATAAAATAAAACAAATTATTAAAAATGTGCAACAAAACGCGTTGATTATAGCAGCGCCACTAAGTGCAGGACAGAGGCGGGAACAGTTCCGAGGCTGGAATGTAGCAATTGTTGCCGCTGGCTTTATCCGCGACTGTCGCTTCCCGTTTTATTTGCTTTACTATACTTTAAATTCTTTCCCTCACTCGCGATGCTTTATGCGAATGTTCGCACACGCTCGCACCACTCTGCCGCGAGAGTCGCCTAATGAAAACTTTTTGAATTAACGTACCAGTTACATTCGATGCGAGTTTTTTTCCTACTCTGCTTTGTATTGAAAATAACTCGTTTTCAAAGTTACGTTTTAAAACTCGTTTAACATCATATTTTCTCGTACTGCGATGTTTTGGTTGGTTGCATATTGCTTCATGTAAGAGAATGGATCGTTTTCTGTGGAGTAGTACACGTACATTTTGAAATTAATAACTTTAAAATGTGGAAATATGTTAACTTATAACTTTACTTTGTCACAACTTTTACTTTTTCGAAGTAATAAATAACGGCAGAAGTACAAAATTATCTTTTAAAGCTTGTGCATAAAACACATTGTTTTATTAAATTGATAAAATGTATTTAAAAATGTCAAACCGCAGCCAATTCATCGATCCTTGAACAGAAACAGGCGCGCGGATTGTGGCGGACACACCTCCATTGAACGCGGCCGCTCAAAAGCGAGACCGCAACAAGGCAACCGATAAATCACACGCCAACTTCAAATAGAAATGTCATATTATTTCCACAAAAGATTTAACTCCAAAATAAATTATATTTTCCCCCTTTTTCGTGCCATTGTTCACCGACGTGTGGAAGCCGCACTGTGCTCGACGATATTTAAAAAACCATTAACTGCACGCTTTTGTATAGAAAACATTACAACAGTAGCGAACCAATATGCTCAGATGTTCTATTGTTTGAATAGCTAATTGTATTTACATATTGTAACTATAGACATTTATACAAAGAATGATTGACGTATTTTAATATGTTTATTTTCCCATTAAATCTCGTTACATTCGAAAGCAAATATAGCTTAAGCTGTACAACATGGTACTGTTATGAAACATGTAATTGAAGAATTAATTTATCTAAAGAAAGCCCTACATGCTGTAATGGAAAAAAGATCTTTAAATTATCAGCTTCGGGTAAGTCACCAAAACGATATCAGTATTACTTGGGAGGCAAGGTCAGTCTGAAACTGAGCAACAAATATTTTGCTAGGATTAATACTATACACTGTGTAATTAAATTAACTGTTCTCCCGAATACTATGTACTCAGTCCATGGCATAGAACCTTTTTTGAGCATGCAAAATAATTTATAAAATATTATAATTACCAAACCCGGACAGCTCCTTAAATATCATGTTTATACGGTATGCCTATTTTATAACATTATTTTTAGTACTTAGTCATGTAGATTTTCATTAACTGAGCACATATTTTTCGGGAAAATATCGAATTACATTACAGCCTGTACATGTTAGTACTTTATACTATAGGTACTACTTAATAAGGGGCTCGTAACTAAGTACCAGCTATGCGGATCGATAGATTAGCAAGGTTAAGCTGTGCTAGCCACGGTCAGTCCATGGATGGGTGACAGTTTTCTCGATCCCTCGCTCTCTCCCCGGTCGTGTCGGATTGCTGTCCCATCGGACTATGACAGTGAGGGAATGGAGAGCACCAGAGTCTGGCTAAGGCTAGTACTTGTGCACTATAATATCTCGTACGGGCCTGGCTAGTCTTCATTAAGATTGGCCATCGTGACCGAAATCGGTCTCGAGATTATTATTACTAGGTACATGATAAATTGAGTATCAATATCTTTTTACGTAGATGCAGGTTATTAGTTTCGAAAATAGAACCACTCAAATACCTCTAAGCGCAGCAATCGCTCATTACGGCAGCTTATTTCATGTTTACCGCGGTATTTTCCGGAGGCACGTGCTTAGCACGGAGCTGGGAACCTCGCCATAAATCCGTTCTATTCTGATTTACAGCCGCCGACTAAATGTTTGATTTGTGCTCGTAAATCGAGATGAGCGCTTGTCAGACGCACAGATGATACTTTTTTGTTTTTCGGGATATAGGAATTATGCCAAGGGGTGAATACGTGCGAGGTAAATATTTTTATATTCAATTATGTTTTTTTTTCTAAGAACATGTAAGTTGTTTTTGACACAATTATTTTAGGTAGAAATTATTAATTTAAACACGTTTAATGTAGTTTTAACAAAAAACAGCCATACATTGTAACAACAGAAATAATTTCTTCAATACAAATGCAGCACAAGCATTGCAATTATTAGGGGTTTATAAATAATGTCTGAAATCAATGAATCTTGATAAAGTTCTATCTAAATATCACTAACAATTAATATAACTGCCTACTAATTCTAGTATAGTGCCTACTACTGACTCATATACAAGTAAAGTATTTGTGTAATAAGAGGTGGTATTTTGTAAATAATTATTGTTATCTTTTAAAAGTTCTTCTTAAAACCATTTATCAGGAGAGAACAGAAAGAGTTTATTCACAAAACTTCCTATGCAGAATATAAAAAAAACTGAAAAAATCTTTCATACAACTATATCTTAGAACTCAATTATATTCAGACAGAACGTCCCTCGCTTAAACGTCAAAAATTAGTGCAAAATGGTATAATTTTCGTAGTACTGAAATAAATCCGCCGAATAGGCGCCCCGCGCCCGTGTCGCACTGCAATGTCGTTAATTCGCCGATTTAAATCGGAAACACGCGATAAATTCACCGTTTAGCCCTTTTGAATTCAAATTTCCAACACCAATTGTAAAGTACAGTTTATAGTTTAACTAGCAACTTTGTGGCATGGAAACGAATGCTTTTGGCCACGTTCTATGTATGTGGTGGTAATTCATTTAAAAATAAAGAAGTGCTTATGTTATTTTGTATAAATTTGTGTTCAAACTTCAGAAATAAATTAAATTGATGGATAAATTTTACCATCATACCTTTCTCTGTATCTGGTCTCTGAGCACTTCAAGTAATGTAAATACCAACTCGCAAACTTCACTTAGGAATCGCCTGCTCCCACGACGACTGTCGCGTCTTCAAGATACATGACTTGCTTATGACCACATCAGCTTATTCAATCTGTAAAACAAAGTTAATTATTATGTGGACTCCTTCTTTCTGTTTATTTACTTGAGTGAGTGTGATGTGCTTGAGTGTGATGAGATTTCATGAAAAGAGAACATTTCAAAAGGGAGTATTTTCTCTTGATTCTATTAATTGGATCACTGATATTATGTTGTAAAATAAAAATAATTAACACGTAAATATACAATAACCAATAACTTTCGTAAACTTTAGTAAAGTTATTTTCTTACTCACATCGTATGTCTAGGTACCATTTGAACTTAATTTCGACACTTGAACCAGAGACAACAATATACGTCTAATATTATATTGATAGGTTTGATTTCGCCCCTCGGCCGCTTTTTGTTCGTTATTTATGGCGCGCGCGATACAGATAGGCTGGCGGCGATATCATGAAATATTAAACACATTACAAGTGGCATATAGACGGGAAGATGAGGTAAGAAAAAACGTTCGCTTTCATTTGATTGTGTTTGTTAGTATTGTGTGGATTGCCAGTGTTTTTTAGTCTTTTTAAAACAAATAAATATTCGAATGTAACAAGCGTCTATAAAAAAATATATTATAATACAATCATCGGATTGTATTATACATTATTTTTTTATTCATTATTGTATTATATATTATTGTATTATACATATCTATGTAGTTAAGGTTTTATGGGACCTAGGACCCTACTACGACGTATCAAAGCAGTAACAATTCCATTGCGAATAAGAATGTAGGTATACAATGTTCCATCTCCATCTCGCTCTCACTGCTGAACACTGATAGCAAAATTTCGTCCTGGTACGGCTTCTCTAAAGAATCTCGTTTTAATGTAGTTTTCTAGTATTAGGACGAGTACCTATGCATTAATAACAAAATTGCCAAACATGTTTACAGGGTTTAAACTACCAAATCAATTTTCAAGGGATTTTCCCAACTAAAAAACTTTTCAACATCACACATAGATACTTTCACCATCTATAAAACCATAAAAATAAGAACACTTCGTAAATAAAAGCCAGGGCCATATTATTCCTTCCCCGTAAAGTTCGGCGGCAAAGTTCCTCGCCGCACTAGTATCACGTTTACGAATCACACACAAGTTTATTCGCTCACTTTTATCGCAACTGGAGGCGCGTTAGAGAAAATGATTTATACGATTTATCATAAATAACTTATTCCGACTCCATTTGGTAAACTATTGTTGATGCTTCCCTGTTTAGTTACAAAGGATATTAGATTACTTACTAACATCGTTGAACATTGCGCTTGGATTTCTATCATCACTTCACCAGGAGGATTTCAGTTTCATCCATTATCTAATATTACAATCTATTTAAGTTTGTTTGCAATGGCTAATCTCTAAACTACTAGACCGATTTCAGTATTTTTTTCACAAAGAAAAATTGCATTATGCCCGAGTGCTTTAGGCTATAATTATGTCTATGCATTAGGTCTATACAAGAAGAGAAATGCCATAAACAGAATTTTATTTTACACTTTTCTGTTTTTATTTTATACTAAAGATGTAGAAAAATAAACATCGCTGGAAATGTAGCGATTCTTATGCCATAAAACATGATTTAACACAGTTTGTTTGTTTACAAAATTTCATCAACCAACCCTTAATAAAACCCGAAAGAGTTATTGAAGCGGGCACGTAATAAAGTATCGACAGGTCCCTCGCAATATTTCTAATATCATTGTAATCTACATATTATTCCAATAAGTGGGTTTTCCTCGGGCCAATATAACGCCCGGGAGTGAAGTAGCCGACCCTCGCGGTAAGTTTTTACCTTTTATTGTTTTATTTATAACTTTGTGATTGATGACGGCTGAGAAGTTGGCTTCATAAATATTGAGAGAACTCACGCTGCGAAATAGTTTGCGGGAATCTTTTGTCGGCTCGTAGTTTTGCCTTAAGTTGTATTTGGATATGCTTTGTGTATTCAGGCATGAAAGTTGCATTAGTTGAATTGCCAGCTAAGAAGATTGAACACTTTAAACGAACAAAATTATTCAAAGTACATCGCTTAGAATTAATAAAATATTCCTTTTTTTTTGTTTTTGGTCAATGAACTCCAAAAATACGAGTTTATAAAGAATGGTGCTTGTTGACCACAAATAAAACCTTATCAAGAGCGATCAGTAGGAAATCCGCGCCACAGACGATGTCCGTGCACTGGACAATTCAATTTGCATAAGCGTTTGTCGTTAACGTGTTGTTTGAATGACCGCGGTATCACACAGATTTTTTATGTAGATTTCTTTGAATGCTGACTTGAAAGTTGTGATTGTGATCTTTGTAGCGCTCATTTTTATGCTGAATAAATTAGTCTTTGAATTGAAAAATTAAATTTTGTTAAAATCTGCTATCGGTTGTTTTTGTATGGCTTCTCGCAGGTCAACCTAGAAGATTGTCGACCGGGCTTGTTTGCAATCGGGGTAGGTATAATAGGCTGTCTTACTTATTAGCCAAATATCCTTTTTATTTTTTTTCTAGATGCCTAGAAGCCTTAATCAACTTATATCCTGATAGACCAACATGGCAGACAGCATGCTACTAAAAATATCCACTAACTGTATTAATAGCCAATAACAATCATAAAATTTAAGACTAGAATTGTTCGCAGAAATCACAGATGCTCGTAGTATTTGCCAGACAAATACAAATGGAGGGACAGAACACAACGTTTGTTTCCTTTTTAAAATTCAGCCGAGCACAATAACTGCGGGCGGCGGACGGATGCTCCCTTTCGAATGGTTCCGCGATTAGACCGCTCGCTGTACCTCCGTATCGTAACCGTATGGTCGTTCGGAAATCATTTGAAATTGACGGGACCGCTACTATGTCCACTTTGGAGTAGTTTTATGAGTTATATAGTGGGGGTTATGAAGTATGAAGAGGCTGGGTCAGCCGCAAGAGTCGATCAAAGAAAACTTGATTGCGCTTGCTGTCGATCCGTGGATACTGAATGCATGTTAAGCCTTTGATCCCCACTGTCTGTTGTTGGTATACAACAGTCGTAACGGAAGGCCCAATAGCCAGTCCTAGCAAGAGGTATCGTACCTAGTAACTGGACTATAGAACTAGAAAATATTTCGAATGGTTGGGAGAAGACTAGGCAGGAAGAATATTTGGAAGTTGTCGAAGATACGATTGGGTGCTCTGCAGCAGTAGTCTGACTTAGCAGTTTTTAATAAAGTACTTTGAACCATTTTACTATCACTACTGGTCTAAGTACAGGAAAATCGCGATAAGAAACCAACACGTCCTAACTCTAAAAATCGAAGACAGGAGCAAATAACCACGTCCGGTGACCCCTTGCATAACCCAGCACCTCCACCGTTAGCAGGTCTAAATTCTCTTATTTTAACTTCTTTATATTCCAGTTCAAATGAGTAAATTAGTACTAGAATACGTAGACAAAAACAATAACCATATATACTGAAGGTCAATTCCATAGGTATAACCTCGGAGTAAACAACTCCACAGTATTATATCAAAGTATCTTATTCAGTTCCTCAAGCAACATAAAAATGTAGCACCCACTTGTATTGAAGCAGGCTATCACCATAAAGGTGGCATGACAATAGCGTTTGAGAACACGCCACGGTGGCGGCGTATCTCTCGAATAGCCTCCATAAAGTGGCATTCACAAAGAGACGTCCGCGCGGCCCGGCAGCCGATATCACAATGCGGCAAACGACGCCGGCGCTTCCTGTTCCGGCCGCGGCGCCACCGTCGCACAGATTTATGCCCGTCGCTTCCTCCCGCCATATGCGTGGCCGTACCGACTACCCTCGCGCTCATTTACACAAAACTCGAGTTTTTCAAGTACCTGTGTTACACGAATGACGTAACGGATGTCGGCTTTTTGCTGTTTAGTGGTCGCGTGAATACTTTAAATCTCTTCCCTGTCCTTATATTTTTTATCATGAAACGTTTTAAAATTACCTAAAATATTTGATCACTGCTTTACGAAATGCTTTGTTCCACCATTTGATAAGCCCTAGAGTGGGCGCACTTTACTATATACTGGAAATTTAATTAAGTTATTATTCAGTCATGAGCATAGTTGTTTGACACAAAAAAGCTTACATATGCTCATAAACACGGTACGTCCTAATTAAAATTGAATGTTGTTAAAAAGGCTGCCACGCCGTCTCCTGCGAGGTAACGAAGTTAATTTAACGCGTTTACGTTAATAAAATATTCGTGGACTGGGCGAAAAGGCGCTCGCAAAGTTAACCGGTGTAAGGGTTAAACCGCTATGATGTTACGAGCTTAGATTATGAAGCGGTTAACGAATTTTGAAGGCGAAATCTGACGGACGTGTTTAGGAATATGTGGGTGTTGAGTTTTATTACATTAACGTAAACTGATCGTTGATTGCGGGTTAGTTTATTAACGGCAGCATTATATCGTTTTTTAAGGCCTAGGATACTATAATAAAATATTTTTCTTTGGCAGATTTAATTTTCCAAGTTTTCTCCTTTTAAATCCACGATACGAACCAATGATATTAAATGTGATTGATTATTTTTATTTCCTACTCATAGCTATGTCGCACGCCCTATCCAACCCATTAAACATAAATAATCACTTAGAAATCTTCAACTTATCACTTTCTTAACACGTCTCGTTATATATTAATAACTCCAGATAATTACTGATGAACACATGTAGGGTGTGAGAAAAGGATGACGGAACAAAAAGGGAGTAGCTCTTACATAATGAAGCGGCGGCCGCGAACTCCAAGCGTCTCGGAATATCTTAGCAGTTGTACCGCTATCACGTCAGTTTAGCCAGTTGCGGGCTTGCTAAGACGAATGCTCCTATAGAAATCTGTAACTTATGTTGACAAATTATAAACAATCATTGTAGAAATTGAATTATCTTCTAAAATAAAACTGCCGAAATGTGCGAATGTGGGATCCCAGTTGGGCGCCAAAATCTGGCGTCCTAAAAACGAATCCAGATAATTAATTAAAAACTCATTTATATCAATCATTTTATGCTTTAAATATATCATATAGTATTCCGATTCAAATATAGTTTCAACCTTACAATTAACTGATGTTGTTTTCTGAATACGTGAGAGCAGTCAACTAAATTAATTAGTAGGTACCAAAATCGTCGCACTAAAACCGTACACTTTACAGTTCGGAAGCAAAGTTTCATATAAATTTTGTACAACAAACCTTAGCTGACGTTAACTTCGTATCTTTGTCTGATCCTCACGTGGGGGCAGGTGGGCAAGGGGGTGGTGAGGTGTAGTGGGGTAAACGGGCGGGGGACTAGTGAAATTCCAACTAGCTTTGTGAATCAATCAGGAATTAATTGCGACCCCTTCGAGTCTAGTGAAGTTGATTCCTACTTGTAAACTCAATGCTGCATATCGTATTACTTTTCAGTTGAGTTAGGCTCCAAATCATTATTAGCCATATAAATATAACTTTGGGTAAATGGCTATAAATGTCGAAATAGAATACTTATTTCTTTATGTAATTAGAAGGTGTCTTAAGACACCTCTGCTCGGATGATCGACTTTTTTACTTAAATCTATTGGTAATTGCATATGAGTTAGTAATGCTGAATAATTATTTCTATTAGTCTTGTAAGAGTATATTATGGTTCAAATAAAATATGTTTATTTATTTATCAAGGTAATAAATTAAACAGAGTATAAGAGCAATAAAACTTTATAACATGATGTAGTCGTTAAGTTTTCCAAAACTCTGAGAATTGCCCATTAATTACAGTTTTAAAGCGAGCTCCAAACTCAAACCTCGAACATATTTATCGCGTAAGTGAAACCTAACAAGTTGGCTGAAGTTAGAAAGCTGTAACTTTACAAGCTCGATTGTTTAGATTCGGTGGTACGGAGAGAGACGCGGAGAGGTATCGTGACGTCAAAGGAAAAGTTTCAAGTGGTTCGCAATACAATCGTTTGTGGCGATGAATACTTGCGGTAATTGCGGGTAAAACATTAAATATGTTCATAAATTCATTCACCGTTATTCATCAAATATACCGACATAACTATATACACATGTATTATAAATAATCCTATTATTAATAATCCCGCAATTAAAGCGTAAAAACAAAAACCCAGTCCTTTCTACCATAGATAGTTTTGTTTGTTAACTACAAAACCATAAAATCCTTATTTACAAAATAAAAGATAAAAATATTTATAGAAATAAAAATAATTAAAGAATAAAATAAATAGACTGTTTGTCATACCCATGAGATAAGTAAAGTGGTACCGATCCATAGAAGTACTCATATGTTGTTTTTTTTAAAGACAAAATGTGTAAATATATTTCACTATCCAAAATATTTCCTCTACTATCAGACAAACAGACCTTCCGACAGTTTGCACGTGAGTCTGTTGCCGGAGTAAAGGCATTCCTGTGCTCGAGTGGTTCTTAGAGGGGCTGTCTACCTGTCCCGCCGGATCCAAGTTTGCGCGAAACGGCACAAAGCGTGCCATACCGCCTGTTTAGCGGATGAAGTGGGATGCACTTGTGTCATTGTTTCTACTAGGCCGCCACATATTGGGTATTCTTGTCGAAGTCCTGCATTTCATACGTAGTTTGACTTGTTTGTTGTTATAGTTGGTCGTCATCTATTTATACGATTCAAAGGAATGATTTAGGCAAATTCGGAATTTTTATTCTGCTGGTAAAACTTTTTTGTGGTAAGATCTTTTTTTGTTGTCATTATTTTGGGGATAAGTGTCAATTTACTTCGCGCTGGAGTCAAACCTTAGGTAATTTATTATTTAGCAATAAAAAAAGCTGCACTCTTACTCAAATTATGTTGTGTAACTTTGCAATTTTCTAAATATTTTATTGAATATATTTTCACAAGGAGGAAGTCTACTTTCAATAGTAAGACTTACCCCGTTTTCCGCCGGGCAGTGCGTCACTAGTGTTGCCCCAGATAATTGCGTAAGTGGGATCTACCCCCAGCTCAGCCCGAGGCTTGTTGCCCTTTACAGAAAGTCCTTGTTTAAGATAAGGGTAGTTTGTTGTTCGCTAAGATCTTCTTTGGCGTAAGATAACAGATAGCAATTAGCATCTTCGGCGTTCAGTGCTTACAGTGCCTTGAGGGTGTGTAGGATTAGAGATTTGTCCCAATTGTGGCATTGAAGGATTGCTTGGATTATTGTGATGATTAACCGAACTCTACTACTAGTTTGTTTCATGTCCCTTTTTTAAAACACTAGGGGAAGATTCTTTCAAGTAGTATTTTCTTTTTCAATTTTCGTATAACTTTATTAAGTAAAAAACAATAAATTGAATATTTTTACTAAGATAACAGCTTTATTTTACATCCTTTAGGATTTAACAATAACGCAAAGATATAAGACGTTTAATTCCATAAATTTTTAATGAGATAAACGTATCGCACGAGTAGGCAAGAATCCTTAACTCTTGGCGTTTCTTCCTTCAAACAAGTTACTAATGACGTCACATTAACTATTCAGCATGATAACATGTGAGAATACTTAATGACAGATCACAAGGCTACACGGTAGATACAGGCATTATATAGATAATACCCATCAGTGAAATAAATTACATAAAATATTATCTTAGAGAAAGCTAAAATAAATAAAATTTGGCGAGTACAACCTGGTATGCGTCAAGCTGAAGACCGGTCGATATGGAACACGTTAGGGGAGGCCTATATCCAACAGTGGACCAATATTAAATAGGATGATGATGATGATGATAACCTGGTATATATGTACAGTGATTTCATTTATCGGTGGTCAAGTTTTACTTTGACTTTGAAAGATGAAAGAAAAAATATTTGTTGGCGCAAAACGAACAACAACAAAAATTCTGATGTACTACACAATCATTTTTGTGTAAAAAAGTCAGTTTATGAGTCAGTCATTTATGCACCTATTTTGTGTAATACAGTAAGTTCAATAGTCAGTAATTTGTGTATTTCATATAAAAAAAACTGAAAACCTACTTAAGTAGTCAGTACAAGTAAAAATGATAAAAGTTGTTCACTTCTTTGTTAACTGGACTATATTTTATAAAGTAATAATAATTAATTGAAACCAAGATCGTACTATCTGACTACCGCTGGAAGCCAATCCGCAATAACTTTCACTCAAATCTGACATTAACATGACCGATATTCCACTTCCAATTTGCATGTCCTATCCTTTGAATAAATTAGAACCACCTGCCCCAAGGTACCTCTATGAATATGTAAGACAATGGCTTTCAAATCTTAGCCTCCAATTAAAAGGGGGTCATTAAACCCTTAGTTAATTACATCTGCCCGTTACAGAGACGAATTGCGAATGTATGCGCCCCTCAGATTACGTGGGTATTGACTATGGAATTTAATGCTCTTGGCTTCAGACGGAAATTTGAGGAGTTAGTTCGTGTTAACGCAAGTGTAGCAGTATAGGTTAGGTTTCTGCAGGTTATAAACTATTTGGATATTAGGTAGTATATTATAGCGCAGACATTGTTTACCTGTGTTTATACATTATGGTGTATTTTTCACAGTCTTTTCAAGATGAATATCGTTCTCACAGGCACAGCACTCTCAAGAAATAAATAGATTACTAAACTCCTTTTAATTCAATAACATGTTCGACTGAAAAGAACATGGTAAAAGAAACCATGTGTTTACAATATAAAACACCATCTCTTTCCACCATCGTAAAGAAAACTTCACACGAACGTATAAAGTTGTATCGAGAAGAAAATAGGTAGGTTTATTCGTCTAGTAGCCAAGTCTCCGATATCATATTTGCGTAACGTACAGTAGATTAGCGAGTGTTCAGTTTAGTGGCAGGTCGGCTGGCACTTAGCCGGCGGTCAGCTTAATCCGTTTATAACGTTTAATCGACTCGGCTCGCCGCCACGTCGATACGGCTACCACTCTGATACCCACCTATATAGAATATCTGTAACCGAATAACACTGTGACGAGATAAAGTGTGCTCCTATTAATTTGCAGCGGTCGCTAACGAACTTCACGTTAGGTAAATTGGGACTATGAAAATAGAGTATAGAATATTTTTTTACTTGTTATTATACAGTACTTATTTAGGTACAGTCAGTTCTAGCCTAAAAAGATTAAAAATATATTGTTATAGTTTACAAATATTTTCCAGTAGTAGGTAGGTAAACAATATCTCTTTTCAAGTTTTTTTTCGAATATAGTATGTATCTATTTATACTGAAAGTGTAATAAGAAAAAGGCACCTTAGTGTAGTACATTGTAATTTGGGGCGCTCTTAATTTAGCCCTGATTCAGTGTAGTGTAATAACCCTTTATATATGTATTCAATATGTAAAAAAAACAAAAATAAAGCACCTACCTAAATATTTTTTTAAACAAGGATTTTCTACCACCTTACAGTCGCGTTCAAAAGCGCGTGCTAAACAAGATAACTTAGCGTCGTGCATTTTATAACGAGCTAATTATTCCGGCGTGTGAGCACGTCGAGTGCTGCCATAAATATCCAACGCAAACACGGTATTAGCACCGGTCACGCTGCACCTTGTTTGACTACGGCCTAAAACAACATGCGTTTGCGACCGCCGACTAAATTTGTTACTGCCGGTCATTCGCTGACTCAGTGACCGCTACTGTACAACCGGTTAGAACGGCTTTACCTTGCAATAGTAAAGGACATTACTACTGAATTCAATCAGTTGTAATTGATGTATAACATCAATAGGTAATTCTGGAGAAAATTATGAATTTAAATTACTCTGAAACTTTTCGAATTTATAATATTAGGTAATTAAAATACAGAAATGTACTAAACCAAATAAATAAATATAGAGTTTGATAAAGGTACCTACTATCGATCAATAACAGATTTTAAATCAGTCAGTACCTAATATTCAACAGTTTCAAAGAGCGTTAATATTTTAATTCTTGTTTAACGCTTTTATCCCCGATTGTACAGATACGTGACTAAGCTTAAGCAGAACGGGAAGCTGAAATACTTTTTATTTAAAATAATATTTTATTTAACAATTAATAACAACATAATAATTTTATTCGTATAAAGATATTATTTTAGGAGATGTTAATCTGTGGTTCTATGTTTAATGTTTATTTTTGTATGAACATTAATATATTACTTTTGCATATTAAACAATATGTAGATAAATATTAATAATTTACATTTATGCGGTATGACTGTTGGTATGTGGTTTCCGGATTCAATTACGTAATTTATTAATTTGTTCGGCCTATGTTGTTGGTAAATAAATTATTAGGCAAATGAAATGTTTATTTAACCTCTTACGACCGCTTGATTTACCCCTACTTATTTTTGTAAAGAAATATTGCCTCAGAAAAAATCTGAAAGCTCTAGAATCTATTATATGAATAAATTAGGTACCCGAAGCACTTGCCCACTTGGGTATTTAGGCACGTCACCGAACACGCATTTAAACGCAAACCACGCAAAACTTGGAATTCATAGCGTCCGTCGATTTTAGCTAATGTGCGTCATGTCAACATATTGTTTGTTAGAAGCGCGCCCGTGGACACGGCCTAAGCAAACAGCCATTACTCTCGGCGCCGACGAACGTGATCGCAGCCCTCGACAATTATATCGGATCGTATCACGTCATGCGTGGACTATCACTGTTTGGACATTAGCGGTCATTTGTAATAATCGTGTTTTATGAGGAATTCACATTCGATTGTTTGGATTCAGTTGGTTTTGTAATCGGATTTGTTAATTTTATGCTAATCAATCAACATCGATGGGATTGATCTAACATATATTTACATTCAACTAAATAAAAGTTCAATCATTTAATTTCATATTTAACCCCCGACGAAAATAGAGGGGTGTTTTAAGTTTGCCGTCGATGTCTGTCTGTCTGTGGCAACGGTCCGATTTCAATGCGGTTTTTTTTTCATTTGAAAGCCAATTTCCTTGCGGTGGTTCTTAGCTTATGTTTGGTACAACAGTATAAGAGTATCAGCTCTTTTCCAAAATGATTGAAGGCATTTTTGCATAGGGGCATTTTTGCATAATTTTTAAATTTTTGATTTAATACTTGTTACATTCAACTTACCAAAAGTGCATGCCTTAAGATGGCGCAATTGTGTTCGAGCATATTTTGCAATATTATTTAAAATCGAATTATCATTTTTTTGGATATTAGTCAAAATATTACACACTAAAAACGTGACATTATTCCATGAAAAAGGCGAAAGATATTTTACCTCTAATGTGCAAGTCAACAAACCCAATATACTCTGACCAGCTCAACGTAATATCGACCTCGTGTCATATCAGAAAACAATAAGGTTGCACACTCATTTAGGATGCAGGTAGGTAGCCAGTAGCGCCGGCGACTGCGCCCGGTCGCAGCGATCCGCAGCGGTCCGCAGCGACACGCGACGCGCACAGAATGACTGATTGTCCGCACGTGCTGCTCAGATGCACTGTTTACAGTTCTAGTCGGAAAATATTCCAGTATTGTCGTTAACATGTGTTTGCGAACGGGTATGCACTTACAGACGTGAAATTTACAAAATTTAGCAGCATTTTCGGGTTAGATCTACACACGTTGTTTGTCTACACTGTATTAGTAACTATGATCTAGTTACTTATTTAGTGTATTTTCTATAGAAATTAAAACGTTTCTTGTAAGCTTTCGTTAATTAAATAAACAAATTCTACAATCCGTTTGCTCCTTAAACTTTTTAACTTTAACACTTCTTGTATTTCTATGTCTAATAAAAAAAACGCCTTAAATGTTTACAAACCACTTTAGGTTACAAACCCAATAATCCACTAAATTATAGAGTAAACAAACGAAAAAGTAGTCTGTCAAACACACCCGCTCGGTGTCCCCCGAGATGGTGTAACTTGTCCGAACTGACCCTAAACTTAACCAGTAAATACCGAAGCCGCACAAACTATCAAAAACTTGAGCACTATTCCCACTTGTGACCGAATGTTGTTTAAAACAGACTTAACTCAGCTGAGTACACGTTACATGTTAACTTACACTTGCATTCATTGATATTTATCCAAGTTCAATGCACCCGATTAGTAACTCTTAGTAAAGAAAAGGGACACGTAAACTTTTATGCTTTTTAGACTCAATTTTTTTTTATAAGATATATACCTATCTTCCCCTCTCCCGCTCAGAGCTGGCGGAGCGATAGGCCCCAATGTGACTTAGAATATTTTTCCAAATTTTTCGATCTCTCCTGTTCCCAGAGCTGGCCGAGCGATAGGTCGTTATTTTTGTTTTATTAGCGTGTAATAAAAATATTTCATTACAAGATTTATTTTACAAAAAATATATAACCAAAATATAATAGAAAATCAACATTCCAACTTCAAAATCAAACGGTTACCTGTCCGTGTGTTATTATTACAAGTCGAATGGATCGGCAAGTTCCAGCGAACTGTATCGCAGACGGCGACTGAAGTAACAGATTCGTCGGTTTTGCACGACTCACGAGCCACTCCTAAATTCAATTAATCATAGTTGGGATTAGTTCCCCTTTGACGACCTGCAGGCCAGACGTGACTGTCTTGTAACCGGCTTTCGATAACTAATTATATTTATTGGAAGTTTCGTAACAGTTTGAATCGGCATATTTGGTGAATGATTATTATTTTATTACTCGAATTTTATTAGTTTTAAACATGTCCATGTTCCATAAATCTGCCTAGCTTTACTTCACTTTGTTGGGGTCGGTTTTGCATCCATCCCATTGATAAATAAATGTAAAGTAATAAGATTCATTTAGAATGTGTTAAATGTGTTCTTCATCTTAGCTGTGAAATAAAAATAGAAAGTCGACTTATATTAATTTATATGTTTTTCATTTTAAAAGGAATTAAAATATTCATAAAAACAACCAACCAAACAACCCGCTGTACATTCACAAACTCAAACCCCTTTCATAATAATAAAGCCACCAAACTCCGCTGTCAAAATATGAGGGTATTCTCAAGATATCAGTAATAAATTCCCGCCAATTACAAAGTTAGCGCAACTTCCGTTGGTCAGTACTCGAAAGGCCAACTAGTTAATTCGCAGCGTGCACCGCCGGGAATCGAACTCCGGACGTTGGGTAAGTAGCAGATTTATTAAGAGGCTATTCCTAAATGCCGGCGGGAGAACTTGGCTTTAAAATTAAATCACGCTTTAGTTTAGAACTAAGCCTTCTAAATTCGTGTTTTGTCTGTTGCAGATACGGGCTCTCTGTTTGACTGGTATTTACATTTGAATTGTATGGGATCCAGTGTGTTAGTGATATTCTATTTGATGTTGTTCAGGTTATAAATTATGTCAATTATGTACAGGTTTGTGTCAAGTAAATATGTACATACATAAAATGCTAAAAAGTAATTTTGAAGTACTTCTACGAACTTTTTTCTGTAAAGGTTAATTATGATGAAATATTTATGAAAACAAAATTATGATATCTGAATTAGTATTAGATTTGGTTTGGTCGACATATGCAATTATAATGAAGAAAAAAACTTCTTATTGTTATAAATTTTAACTGTGTCTATTTATCCGGCATTCGTAGACAAACCACTTCCTTTTCTCTTTTTGACTTCACCACGGTTGGCAGATTCAGAAAATAATTTTCAAAGTATTCTTCAAATGCAACCCTTTATTCGTATCAGACTTACAACAAATCAAAAGGCTAATAAAGAAACGCGAACAACTTTCGCAAAGTATTTCTTTCATCGGAGGCAAAGTTGCGAGTCGGGAATTTCCTGCGGGGTGAGGGGGGAGGCGGAACTGCCAACGACTTCCTTTACTACGTGTATTCAGACAAACGGGTTTGTCTTACACTCTTTGTATGTAGCTATATGTATCATTTAGTTCTTGGAATGTGATAAACCTAATGTACATAAAAGTATAGTACTACTTTTATTTCCAATTCTAAATAATAGTTATATACTATATCAATAATGCGAATGTGAGGTTGTGTATGTGTTTATTATGTTGCCACGGTGAAATGGCTAAACTAATTTGCATAGAATTTGGTATTGAGATAGATGGGACCCTTGAGATTTTGGTAATTAGATTTAGTAAGCAGTGGTACAAGTGGACCTAAATCTTTCTTAGAAAAGTATATGACACTCGACGACATTTTAAGTGTTAAAAATGTGAAAAAGAATTTAGCATACCGTTACGTTATTAGTACGTTTATCAGTTAATCCGGCTAAACAAGTAATAACAAGCTAACAATATTATATAAACAATCCCGGATCAATATTGATTTCAGTTTAGCCAACAATATAATCAACAACCCCAATTTGTCTAAAGTTCTGACAAGGAGTACTGAATTGATTACCACTTATTTATCTTGCATAACATCATAAAATGACTGTATATCTATCTGGGTAGCTATTTTGATCTACATTTATTAATATATTAATAACCTACCATATATCTACAATATGTACATTCTAATAAAAATGTAGATGTTTAAAATAAAAATTATTTGTATTTGATAAAAGAAAAAATAATGACTCAAACAATAACTAGTAATCATTTATAGAATATAAAATATTTCTTGTTGTTCTTGTAGATGGAAACGCGACTGTAAGAGTGAGGTCTGGGTTTAAATTCATGCATCATTCCTACATGCTATGTTAGCACTGCAAAACTGCAAAACTCACTCATCTAAAATGAAAACAGGCAATTTGAACTTCGATGGGCATACATAATAAGAAAGCACTATACTGTTTATAACCAACTAGCTGTTTCCCGCGGTTTCACCCGCATCCCGAGGGTACTACTTCGCGCACCCGGGTAAAAAGTAGCTTATGTTATTCCTCAGGGTCTATTCTATCTATGTACCAAATTTCATTTATATCGGTCCAGTAGTTTTGGCGTGAAAGCGTAACAGACAGACAGACAGAGTTTACTTTCGCATTTATAATATTAGTAAGGATTTCAATCTATACATTACTTGTAGGAGTCATCTCAACGTTGTGACAGTAAGACAATAGTACACTGTGACTTGTTATCGCAATATTAATTTCCTGAAAATGAATTTCAATAAGCGAATGTCGTCACTACTGTTTGACGTAAATGGGTGTGAGCCTCGCTAAACTATATATGTCCGCTCTATATGAGGTATGAATTAATATTTATTGGTATTTCTTGTTATTTCACTCTTAATAACATATCGGAATACATATTTAATTATACAGCTTTTTTAAATAAACCTTCAAGAGTTTGCGTATTGCATTTTTTAAGAGCCAAGGAACTTAAAAAAATGTAGTTGGATTTTTTATGATTATTATTTGAGAAGAATAAAAGTAATAATGAATAAAAATTTAAGTGTGGGCAAAAAGTTACAAATGAAAATAATGCTTTACTGAAAATATTAGATGTTATGAATTGTACTAAAAGCACGTCGATACTCTGCCAAAATCCAGGACCTCAGCAAACATTAGGGCTGACGCCAGCAGTCGAATACCTATCCCTCAAACGTCAGTAAGTCCATTCAGGAAGTGTCAGGTGTTAGTTAAATGTACATCAAATGGACTTGGGTCTATCCAAACGGTAGGCTCTAGGATCAAGTTCCTAACTAAGGCGGATTTATATTGAAATATACATCCGACAGTCTGTTATAGATTGATATACAACTCACATTGCATGCGTAGCTTCCAACTAATTATAATAGGTGTATTATTAGTTCGACACAGAACAATGCCTCTCCAATGTAGGTTACGAAGGTTCTGCGTAAAAAGTATGTTAGCATTAATAAATAGCTTTGGTTATTACATTACAAATTCCAGGTAATACACGAGTATTATTTTTCTGGAAAAATATTTTTTTAAACTTCTAAAATTAATTTTAACGATGAATTTGAAATACTATCACTACATCCCACCAGAATAGTTTAAGATCTTTATATAAGCAACATCTGATAGTCTTTTTTTGTATAGCTTTACCTATACTTAATATTAATAGATGACCTTTTAATACCGAGGAATACACGATTCCTACGGCATAATGACCTAGGAGCGCAATTTTGGTATTAATAGCAATGACCTCACAGGTTTTCTGTCATATACTGCACTAAATCATAGTGATGGTATTACGAATACATTCTGCCATGTGATCATGTGATACGTACACCTATAAATTGACGTGAGCGGCGTGGAGCGTGATTTGCCCTAATGAAAATCAAACCGGAGACGGTCAGGACATGCATACATTTAGATACCGAGACATCACAGTGATTAATTATAACTACCCGCATTTATGTAAATATTGATGTACAGCTGAGGGTAGATAGAAGTCATTAATAAGTAAACGTTCACAAAAATTATGAACCTTATAATAAAATCAACTGGGCATATTAAAAAATATGCTGTAAAGTCAGAATTTAACTCTCTATAAAAGTTACATTTTAACAAAATCAGTTACGTTATGCCGTCGGCGGCTCGCGTAGTTTTAATCCAAAAGTTAATATTTCAATATAGCATGTAGATGGAATCGTAAAATTCCCCAATATCGTTCACTTTATAACACTGTAAAAGGGAATACACACTCGACGTATAATCAAATACGCCCAACGTCAGAGAGTCGAGTTGAAATAGAATTTTTTCGCTCTTAAAAATTGCGATCACGTTTCTAATATAGTGAAAACAATATTCTAGTGACCGGGTGATTTCTGCACAGATGCTTGCCCTACCAATATTATGTAGGTGGGGCAAACTTTTTCATAGCTTTGATATATGAGTGTCCCATAAAATATGGGGAAATAATTTAAGCTACGTGTAAACTAATGCTACTCAATTTTAATAAAACTTCTCCTGTATCGGTTGATTTATGTTTGTGTGCGAAACTCTGATTTAATATAATGTATTTGGAATTCGTTCACTCGAGTATGATTTTTGTTATTTTCTCTGCGCGATAACGTCACGATATCGTAATTTGAAATCGCATACATTGGCTGCTCTCGCGGTTTTAATGCGTGAAGGGGTCGTTTCAAACGCCATGTCGATCGAACGATATAAAAAACCACATTAATCTGCACTTATCTCGACGATATTATTTAATGACGCGTCATTTCGCGGTTATTTGTAACTTTTATGGAGGGAATAGATCGTGTTCGGAGATGCATTTTTAGATAGTACTCTTTATGTCGAACATTATATTATGCGTAAGTGAAATTTCATTATATGGAGCATGATCGTTCTTGCTCGCTATTTTATGTTCCTTGTTATTACCAAACCTTGTTCTACGCGGCACCAGTGCTGAAAAAAAACTTATGAAGTAACGAATTGTAATAACGTGCCTTTTAAACATCTTTAAATGGAATAATAGTCTTACAGAAACTATTTTCCTTGAGGACCACAAAGTAAGCAACAAATATCGTTTATCACGCAATACGATTATTCTACAAACAGTCGCCGGCAGCGGGTCGATTTGCATGAAATATAAAGGTGACCGCACACATAGTTTCCCGTTGTTTATAGCGGTCAGTGAACGCGGTCGTTTTGTTTGCTCGCCCCTTTTGCATTCCTGTCTTCGTACCTTTATTGTCTTACTTTCCGCTCATGACATCGAAATAATATATTTATGAAATAGATAAACAAAGGGAGGACAACAGCGAAATTGTAAATTAAATTGTCGAGTAATGCGACTGTGTGCGCTCAAATGCTTGGAAGGACTTTTTTATGGAGGAATTTTATGCAAAGGGAAGTTTGTGAATGTTTGTAGCAAATTACTTTACATTACTTTGGAACGGA